>CM060939.1:921326524-922576524 GCA_030765085.1 Allium cepa | reverse complement strand
AATGAAGGGTCGATACTGAAGGATCAACAAGTGAACATTTTAATAATGGTGTTAGCGTATTTGTGGATTTTGCTTTACGTAATAACGGAAACTACAAAGAAATCCGTTGTCCATGTAGTAAATGCAAACTGTTAAAGCATTTGATACCACAAATGGTTAGAGTTCATTTGCGTCAGTACGGTTTCGTGTCAAACTATTTGATTTGGGATCGTCATGGGGAACAGTTAGCATTTAATCCTGTACAATATGAGAAGGTGGTGAATAATGAAATTGGTACGACAAATCTTGTAGAACATATGGTTGAAGATGCTGCACGTTCAATGTTTCATGTTCCTCAATTAACTGATAACGATGGTAATGCTGAAGAAGAACCAAATATTGAGGCAAAAAAATATATGATTTGTTAGATGCCGCGAAAAAACCCCTTTGGGAAGGCTGCACAAGCGGAACCTAATTATCAGTAACTGCTGAATACATTGCGATGAAATCCAAATACAACCTCACAGAATCTGGATTTACGGCTGTTGTACAAGCTGCGAAACGACATATGCCTCCTAATAATCTAATGTGCGAAAATCATTACGAAATAAAAAAACTGATGTCGGCTTTCGGTTTACCGTATCAAAAAATAGATACATGTCTAAAGGGTTGCATGTTGTTTTGGAAAGAAGATATCAACCTTAGAAATTGTAAAATATGTAATCAGGAAAGATACAAACCATGAAAGAAAATGGGAAAGGAAGTCCCGTATAAGCATATGCATTATTTACCAATTACTCCTAGACTTCAAAGGTTATATGCATCTTCTGTAACTGCGAACATATGAGATGGCACGGTGTGAGAACACAGAAAGAAGGTACGTTAACACATCCAGCTGATGGGGAAGCATGGAAGCATTTTGACCAGAAATATCCTGATTTTGCGTCCAAAATTCGTAATGTTAGACTTGGTTTATGTACGGATGGATTTTCCCCATTCTCTCAATTTGGTTTGAAATGTTCGTCCTGGCCTATAATTGTCACACCTTATAATTTACCTCCTTGGATGTGTATGAAAACTCCATATATGTTTCTTACAGTTGTTGGCCCTGGTCCCGATGATCCGACACAAGGAATCGATGTTTATTTACAAACATTGATTGATGAATTAAAAAAATTGTGGTACAAGGGAGTAGAGACATATGATATTTTCCAAAAAAAGAACTTTCACATGTATGCTTCTTTATTGTGGACAATCAGCGATTTTCCTGCATATGCAATGCTTTCACGTCGGAGTACGGCCGGTCGTCTAGCTTGTCCTTATTGCATGGAAGAAACACAAGCAAATTTATTTACGTCATGGAAAGAAAGTTTCGTGGTTTGACTGTCATCGATGTTTTCTTCATATTAATCATCCTTTTAGAAGAGATAAAAAAACTTTACAGCTAATAGACATGAAACTTTGAGACCACCTACGGTTTGGTCAAGCGAAGAAATTTATGAACTTGTAAAGGATTATCCAAAGATACATGAAACCGGAGAACAAATTGAAATTCAAGGTAATTCATCGATTCATAACTGGTGCAAACAGAGCATATTTTGGGACTCGCCTTACTGGAAAAATCTCTTGATTCGTCATAATATTGACGTGATGCATAATGAGAAAAATGTGTTTGATAATCTGTTTAATACAATTTTGAATGTTAAAGGGAAGAAAAAAGATGATTTGAAATCAAGACGTGGTATCGAAGTAATATGTAATCGTCCTGAGCTTCATATAAAACCAAATGACACAAAAAAGCCAAAAGCTTGCTATGAGCTAGACAATAATCAAGTTAAATTACTTTTAAAATGGGTGGAAGGATTAAGATTCTTAGATGGCATGTCTTCTAATCTTCGTAGATGTGTTGACTATAAGAACAATAAACTTAGCGGGATGAAAAGTCATGATTGTCATGTTATGATGGAAAATTTGTTATCCGTCGCTTTTAAAGAACTGTTGCCCGTAAAAGTTTGGACTATTGTAACAGAACTTAGTCTGTTTTATAAAGAGATTTGTTCAACTACATTAAAAGTTGATCGTCTACGTAAACTTGAGGAAGAATCCGATATTGCTTTGCAAACTGGAAAATATATTTCCTCTATGTTTCTTCAATGTTATGGAGCATTTACTTATTCATCTTCCATTTGAAGCACGTCTTCGAGGGCCTGTGCAATATGGATGGATGTATTCATTTGAAAGGTATATTAATATTTAGTTTATTGCATATTGGTTTAATTAATTTAAAATAATTTTTGCTAGGTATTTAAATCATCTAAAGAAAAAAGTTAGATAGAAAGCTCGAGTTGAAGGTTCGATTTGCAAATCGTACATCGAAGAAGAAGCTTCGTTTTTTCCTCTTACTATTTCAGCGACCATGTGAACATGTCATTCGAAAGTGCTATGCGTAATGATGAAGGTATTGATGAAGATGATTGTCAAGCAACTTTATCTATTTTTAAAAAAACTGGTCGGCCTACTGGTAAATGTGTGGAAGTATGGTTGGATGACAGAGATTATCAAGTAGCACACACGTACATTCTTCTCAACTGTGCCGAAGTTGCACCATTTATTAGGTCATATATATACACATACGTCTACACATGCATATCATCTACACATATGTATACACAAATATGCATACATGTATTTTAATCATAATGCAACATTTGTTCTATAATTGCTGTATTTATGAATCATAACATCCAAACGACGATATCGATAAAGAATTTGCTGCTTGGTTTTCTAACTACGTTTTTGATACAACAAATTGTGTTGTGGATGAAGGATTGAAACATTTAGCTATGGGACCAAAAAGGATAGTCAAGACATATCGAATATTCTTTGTCAATGCATATAAATTTAATACCAAAGAATACGGTGCCGAAAAATCAACTAACAATACTGGTGTATTTGTCAAAGGTAGTGGTGATCCAAAGGATCACATAAATGACTTTTTTGGCGTGCTGACCCAGATTTTGCAGCTGACATATTTCACCCGACCCGCGGAAGAAGTTTTTTTGTTTAAATGCAACTGGTTCAGCAATGTTACAAGTTCTGGAATAAACGTGGATCCAAAATATAATCTTATAGAAATAAAACATACTTCGAGGTATTATAAGTACGATCTTTTTGTACTTGGCAAACAAGCTCTTCAAGTTTATTACGCTCTTACCCATCTTTAAGAAAAGATAAAATAGATTGGTCGGCTGTTTTTAAAACCAAACCAAGGTTTACATTTGATGGACGGAATATTCCAGAACAACAAGCTTACCAAGCAAATATCGAGGAAAATAGAGGAATAATAGTAACCGACGATCAAATAGATTTTGAACCTCTAAACGATGAATCAAATGCATTAATTGAAGCATTTGAGATTATAGAGGAACAAAATATAGAGTGCGAAGAAGAGTCTGAATCCGAAAGCGATGAGGATTGATCACTAATCAATATTTTGAGAAGGTAATTTTTTTCATTTTTCTGTTTCCAAAGTAATTTTATATGATATGTATCACATAGTCTCTTTTATGTTACGCCATAATGTATGTTACGCCATGTTCATTATTCTGACACCATTTGCATATTAAATTAATCAATGTTACACATGCTTTTCTTTATACTATGATTTCATATAGGTATGTCGGGACG
Source organism: Allium cepa (assembly GCA_030765085.1). NCBI lineage: Eukaryota > Viridiplantae > Streptophyta > Magnoliopsida > Asparagales > Amaryllidaceae > Allium > Allium cepa. Next base: position 922,572,858 of record CM060939.1, on the reverse strand, counting down.
TAGACTGTAACAGCCCGCAAATCCGTACCCCTCGAGTCAACACTATTCTACAACAATCAACTCAAGTTGCACAGAAATACGAACCATTTGGGTTAAAGAAGAAGAGGTAGAAGAAGAAAAAAAATAGAAAAGCAACAAAAGAATCTAACCATCGCAGCGGAATAAAATATAACAGATAATAAATAATCTTTACTCAACATCAAATATTTTTATTTATATATTACATCATCAGAGTACATCAATCACATCTCAACATCAATATCATTAAAATGGATACACAGCAACACAACACAGCGGAATATATATATATATATATATATATATATATATATACACACACAAGTACGGAAGTACGTATCGTCATCCAGCTCCTCTCCTGAGCTCCACAACATCTCCTGTATCCTATAATACTCGGTCTGACCCGAGCATTACAGTTAAATAATACCCGAGTCAGTCTGGAATACCAGCGTGAGAAAATCACACCCAATTGATTATTAAAGTTTCAAAATCCCTTGTAAACAAAAGCATCTCGTAAGACCACGCCACAAATAAACATATCGGGTTTTTACCTTACGATAGCTAAAACACTTTTTACAAAAATCCTCTGATATAATAATAGGGTCTATATACAAATACTTATAAAATAGCCGAAATTGTTACATGATTAAATTCCAGCTACTAGCCACAGAGTGGGTAATACAAACAAAACTCGTACAAGGCTCGTAGGGAGAATGGATTTCCAACTAATGACTAGGCGCTGGGGTACCACCTGTCACAGTACGGGGCCTAGATCACCGTACCGAGGAGAACGCCCGCTCCCCTGCAACACAAGGCCGGGACTACCCCTTACTGGATAATCCCGAGTGAGATCACCCCGCGGTTGGGATCAGCAACCGCCCACTAAGCCGAAATAAAAAGGGACATCTAGACTGGAATGACCTCACCCTGCTTGGGTGCTACCCACCTAGCCTTGCTGCATAACCCCTGATTTTCAGTCATTCCCATTTGATGAGGCTTGAGGCTAAGCGTTACCTTTTAAGAACATATTCCTTAGAATGCCCATCGTCCACCTGATGATGTTTCGGAAGCATTCATCCATACAAGTCCGTTCCGGGTTCGAACGGAACCGAAGGCACTATTCCTACTACATCCATTTTGGAAATATCCTCAGGATTAGTAGCGATTAGCCCTTGCACTTCACTTCTCCATTTTCGAATCCAAAATCGTTTTTCACGAAACGTACAAATCGGATCGAAGTGGTTTTCGAGAAATAAATCTCGATCCCGGACTCTTCGAAACGATCAACGCATTTGGCCAATATTGATAATCGGTTATTTAACTATCAATTTCTATTTACAAACATCCATCAAACAATAAATAATTTTCCAAATTATTTATTAACCTTAAAATATCTTCACAAGATATATTTCTATTTTCAATCCTTTGAAAACAGTTTCAAAACCATCTTTCCTTCCAGAATAAACTTTCTCAAATATTTTCTATCTCCTCTGAAATACCAAGCACAAAACTAGATTTTAAATTATTTAAAACACTTATTTGAAAAATACATTTATCATTTAATTTAGAAAAATTACTGTAACACTAAATTTTAAATAATACTTCAGAAATAATTAAATAAGGTTACCTTATAACTAAACATTAGATTTCTTCTTTAATCAAAATACCAAATCATTCTTTAAATAATTACTGTTATAATATATTAAAAGGAAATACTTACTTTAGACTTTAAATATTAGAAATAATAAATTTTACAAACCATACCTTTAAAACAACTTCAAAATCCTTTATCTTATATTTAAAAAATTACTGTGAAAACGTACTTGGTTATCCAGGGAGAATTTCAAATCTCAATCACTTAGATCAATTTCCCAAATTGATTTTCAATTTATTTTATTTGAAATAAATTCTTTTACTTATCAGTACATTTCCAAATTCTGTAGTTATGGACTTTATTATTATTCTTATTATTTTATTCTTCTTTACTCTTTCAATAATCCAAACCTTAAATTCTACATAAATGTTTGTTCTTTTAATTAATAATATTGCATTTTAAAATTCATTAACTTTCTGTTTATACAAATTTTCCCTTCCATTTTCAAGATTCATTTATTAGAATTTTAAAGTCACTTTATTTCTTTTCCAGGTTATTCTTAAATTTATTCTATAATTATTTTACTTGCAATTTCACTTCTTTTATTTTCATTTCCAAAATCAAATTTATATTTTTGGTAATTCATTATACCCAATTATATCAACCAAGCCATAGCATTCAATACTTCCACATAATTCATTACAGAATATCAAATAATCAGAACAGAGAAAATTAAATAATTTAGATAAAAGTTGAGGGGTCCAGTTGGATCCCTCCAACCTGTTTTCCCCGCTTCCACAGATGTTAGCACAACATAATATGCCAATTTCAAATTATACCATATTATACCACATCAATCAATTCAACCATACAATCAATTATTTAAATTTAATCATTTAAATTTAAATTTAAATCTAACTGAGTGAGATTAACTCACCTTTGCCTCTTAAATTTGCAATCCACTCCAGACCAGTTTATTTCTTTTCAGATTTCAAACCTTGAATAAAATAATTATATGATTTAGTAATACTTTAGCTAATTGAACAATTAATTACTATTCATTCATTAAATTTTTGAGCTAATAATTCAGTTTTTAACTAATAATTGAATTTCAAACTAATTCCAAAAATAAATATTTCTTAGTACCGAAAATAATTAAATAAGTCTATTTACAAATTAATCACTTTTAATAAATTATTTTACAATAATTTAATAAAATAAAAATGTGTATGTATATGCATTTTTATATTGATATATTTATATTAATACACATATTTACTAACTTAGCTATATACATATTTTGTTAAATTAAAATAGAATTGTTTTTTTTTATACTTACTGTAATTATTCTTCTCTAATTACAGTAACAACAACATGGCTACCTCACTGTAAATTTTGCTTTATTCCTACCTATATCAAATTTGAATTAAAAGATAAATCCCTAATACCTTACATCTCGATTGACACCGACGACGACGACGTGAAACCCCCAGCCGTTGATTGCGACATCCCTTCGCGAGCAACCAAGACAAACGCGAAGCCCCAAACTGCGACATCGCCTCTGCCCTCTCGACCCCGGCCTCCACGTGCGCCTCCATCACGCACGACAGCTTGCCAATCGCTGCCTCGACCTGCCCACCCAGTTGAACGCCACCGTAATCCTGACGCCGAGTCGTGCACTCGAGCTTACCCCCTTCCCCCACACGCCGATCTAGCTTCGAATTGATTTAAGAAAGGAACAACGATTTTTTTAATCTGATTTCGATTTGAAAAGTTTAGGCTTCGGCCATTAATTATTTTTTTCTGGGTTCGGCTCTCTCTAAGATAAGGTTACGTGCGTAATTATATGTGTATATTTTATATGATGGTGTGTCTTCGGCTGGAAGATAACGAATAGCATGACGTATAATAAAAAAAACCTGAAATATTCCTTGCGTGTTTATAGGGTTAAAATGAAATGAGATGATGAGAGTGAGTAGGTCAATCTACCAATATACATATATTTATTTAAATTTTAAATCGTTACGATTTTACAACTTAAAATTTTGATCGTAAGGAGAAGATAGCCCTTCTTGGATCGACTATTTTCAATTAAATTTTCAGCGCGTTTATATATCGTACGCTCACACACTAGCTCCGAACGCTATGAAAATTGAAATCCGATAACAATACACTATTACGGATTCAATGAAACTGGTTCCATCGAATTCCGAGACTGTGCCTCGGAAGGCTATTTTTAAATTCAATTTAAACGATAAAATTTCAAAACTGAATGAATCACTCCTAATTTTAAATTTTAAAACTTCTATTATCCTCTGTACTATCAATATAAATTTTACAAGCCTTCAAATTATATTTTAACAGACTTAAAATTCTAGCTTCAACAATTTACCCAACTTTACTTATTTAATTTAATAATTCAATTATCAAATAAATTTTGATATTCGTAATTCAAGTTAAAATTACTCTATTGAATATTTAAATCAATTAAATATTCCGATTTTAAAAGCTTAAAAATTCCTGGTCGTCACATTCCTTCCCCCTTAAAAGAATTTCGTCCCCGAAATTACAAGTTAGGAAGAATGGCCCAAAACCCGTTACTTTTTCCAAAACCAAACAGTTTCTAACAATTCAACATCTTACCAACTATCTTTTATAAAAGACCCATTATTATTCTTATTAACTTTCCAAACCTTTCCCTAGTTTCAAACTATACCATTTGTTTAACTATTCAAGTTTCAATTTAAAACCAAATTTTGAATTATCAAAATTTTCTCAAAATTTTTCTAACTCCCTAAATTTCTGAAAAATTTCGCCAGCGTCTCCTTTGCGCGGCTAGCTCGGTACAACTACAAAATGGCTCTACGGCCTCCCAAATCCAAAACGATAACAAAAAGCCAAGTGGCTCAATCCAAAATCCCAATCAAATTTCACAGAAATTTAAACACGTACCTTTTTTTGGTCGGGCAACTCAATTTTTATCCTTATGAAGTCAAAACCAATTTACTTTTCCTTTATATTACCTGCATATCCTGCTTAGCACTAATATCCAAACACAATATTCCAAAACATTTTATCGACTTTCTCACAAAATGTCAAAATCTATTCATTCCAATATTGACTTAAATTATATTAGTAGTATCAATTTTCATTTAAGAATTCACCATTCCCTCTTAAGTTTAGTATAAGCATTTTATATGCTTCTTATATTTATTTCATCTTCCATTTTAGTTTGTATCTATTTTTATTCAAATTGATTCTTTCATTTTCATATGAATTCAATTTATCTTAAACTCTAAATTTTTAAACTTTATTTCCCATTAATAACTAATTCGTATCACTACTTTAAGTTGTTTTCCTTTACTAATTTATTTTAGTTTCCAATTTGAATTTGTTTGTCGTTAACAAGATTTTCCAAAATTTTCAAAAAATTTCTAACTCCCAAAATTTCTGAAAATTTTTGGCAGAGTCCCCTTTGTACGGAGGAGCTTTTGCAATTTGACAAAAGATATAAATATATATACATCGACCCACCCGGTCGGAAAAACCAAAAACAGTTCATATTTCCTATTTTTATTGCGTAGGCGCACCTTATTTAGCATTTTAAGCAAGCAGCTTATTTATTTAGCAGTTAATGCAACCCAAATCCTGCCATACGGCTTTCAGGTACCTGTACTTACTCAATTTAAACATGTAAGTGCCAAATATATGAAGTTTAACAGCATATCACTTAATTTTAATAGTTAAACACATGTATAATATAAACAATATACACTAAACACTTCCAAAAGCAAATTAATAAGGTTCCGATACAAATTTAGTTGTTTACAACTAAATCACCCATCAATTTTATTCTATTTAAATGGTTTACACTTCATTTCTTACATTCTATTCATTTTAATCTAAACGAACGCAAATTTATCTCAATTGATTCAAAAATCAATTTCATTGCTTATATTAACTCATAGATTTCTATACAATCTCATTTGCGTCAACGACGACCATTTTTATGCAAATTCAATGATGTTCACTTAATAGAATATCCATTCTATTTTATAACTACTTAGAATTAATATCAATTCAATTTGTACTTTATTCTGTTTCACTTCCAATGTTCCAACATAATTCTTAATTGTTGACAACCAATTCATATATCGTTCCACTTAATCCGAATGGTTAACAATTCACAAACTCACATTTAATTTATTATTAAGAAATCTGAACTCATATTTAATTCAATTGATCTCAAAATCAATTCATTTTACTTCCATTCATCCATGGCATTTTAACAACTTCCATTTACATTCTATAACAATTAATTCTTTGCAATTTGACGAGATCTATGTGAATAAATAAGCACTTGAGTTTTATAATCAATTTAAATGGATTACAACTCAAATTATACTTAATTCTATTCCATTTTTAAATTTATTCACAATCCATCTATTCTTATTTTCATTGCATTTCAGATTTGAATCCATTCACATGCATTTCATTTTATTAATCAAACCAGTTCATTCAAAACCATTAACAACTTAGGTTCATCTTCATTACCAATCAAATTCCCCTTCTATTTTAATTCATTCACGACCATTAATTTAGCTTAACCCATTTTAAGCTTGCACATTACTATAAATTCCCGAATTAATTCAAACCAAGCTTGAATTTAATGGTCTTCCAATTTTACTCGTAGTCGAGCCTCTAATTATTCTCAACTTAAGTTAATTTACTCAATTTACTCCACTTCAAACCTAAGTTCACTTCCATTTAATTCTTATTTATTTCACCAACTTATTTATTCAATATAATTAGTTTATCCACTCAATCCATTATGAAATTTTCAATTCCTTGAATATGATTTACAACCCACCAAATTTTATTTCAATTAAAATCCATTTTTACTTGATTTAAATCCAATCCACTATTATTAAACTTAATTTTAAGTTGAATTCAATTCAACTCTTCCATTTGTTTAGTTTAAGTTCATTTGCTTCATTATATTTAAATTTTTAAGCTCATTTCATTTTTCAAGGCCATTTCCAATTTATTTCCATTTATTTGGATTTTATTTGCAATTCAAACCATTACTATTTCAATCCAATTCCATTTTTATTCGATACATTTCCAATTATATATAATTTGTTAACACTTCAAGTTAAATTTTTAATTTATAACACAAGTTTTGAATTCACTAGCCATTTTCAATTTACCACCAAATTCCATAAACTCACAATTCAGTTACATTTACCTTACTGACAATTCAAGTCGAATTCAATTTATAACTTGAGTTTTATTTCCAAACTTCATCATAAATTCACAATTCAGCTTCTATTAAACAACATTGGGTTCTCATTACATATTTCATTATCTAATTATCATCTAAATAGTCTTTCCCCAACTTATAATCCATAACTTGATTGTAATCTCAAAATCTCTTCATTTAATTTTCTTAAGTTCAAATTTATTTTATTATTTCAAGTTTGGATTTTATTTTATTTTCCAATTCATCAAAAATATTTATTTTGGGTTTTCTATCCCACTTTTCAAATTTTATAAGTCACAACTTATTATTTACACAATTCCATTCATTCTAGACTTGAATATATTCATCTTTGATTTTAACTCAAGCCTCATGTTTATTTATATCCCAAGCATGTTTTATTTCATGCATTATAACTCTTTTACACGTTATTCTTATTTATTTATTTCAATTCAAATCCTTATTCAATTTATTTTCCATTTGTTTAGGTAAGAATTTTATTCCTTCATTAATTCAACTGAATTCTCATCCTAATTCAATTTTACTTTAACTCAAATTTATTTTACTCCATTAAATTTCAACTTGATTTGAATACAACATCCAAAGCTTATATTCCCTTCCTAATTTAAAAATCATCATAACTTATAAGCTTACAACTTATTTCATCAGGATTTCTCTTTTTTAAACACCTGGTTTTCGTTTCAAATTATTTTGAAATCTCCAACATCTCAAATCACATTTCTCAAAAATTTTAAACCAATCCTGGCTTTTATTTTCAACGAATTCCCTTTTTAAATTTCCAAAAACAACTAGCTTCCTGAACAAATCAAATTTTTGGCAGCAATCCGCCATTTAGAAATTCGAAAATGAATACTGATGATGCGGCCGTCACCATCAGAATTATTTTCCAATAATCCAAGTGATTCCAATGTTGTATCACTTCCAAGATTCATTCAAAACAAATTCTTTTTAGAAATACCCCCAAAATAATAATGCTATTATTTATCTTCAAAATACTTTGAAAATCTCCGGGATTTACATTTTCAAATCCTGCTTAAATCAATTTTAACTATAATTCATTTGCATAGTTTATGCTCATACAAATTTCCATTTGATTATATTTAAATCTATAATTTTCATTTATAATTCATATTTATAAATTTCGTTTTATAATGAATTTGTTCCCCTAAACTTTGGTCGTATTTTCAATTTCTAGTTAAATTTTTACACAACGATGATAATAATTTAATATTACCTCTAACATCCAAGCAACCATATATTAGCTAGTTTACAAAAACTTTTCTTTATATCAAAAATATATTTTTTTGGGTAAAATTATTTCATTTACCCACGTTTAAAACAATATCGTGTCAATTGTTCTATTCAAGTGTTTAGAAACCCTTTCGATACAGTTGCGCAGACTGTGTCGACGAAGGTTCATATGCCACTCAATAAATCAATCAACACAATATTAAAACAATTTATATTCACTAACAAATACGCACTCATATTTATTAATACGCTCAAACTCATTATAGAGTACTTCAGACTCTAATTTAAATGAGTAATTCCCACCAGAGCCAAGGTTATCACCAGCTTAAGCTCTGATACCAACCGTAACAGCCCGCAAATCCGTACCCCTCAAGTCAACACTATTCTACAAAAATCAACTCAAGTTGCACAGAAATACGAACCATTTGGGTTAAAGAAGAAGAGGTAGAAGAAGAAAAAAATAGAAAAGCAACAGCAGAATCTAACCATCGCAGCGGAATAAAACATAATAGATAATAAATAATCTTTACTCAACATCAAATATTTTTATTTATATATTACATCATCAGAGTACATCAATCACAGCTCAACATCAGTATCATTCAAATGGATACACAGCAACTCAACACAGCGGAATATATATATATATATATATATATATATATATATATACAAGTACGGAAGTATTCATCCAGCTCGTCTCCTGAGCTCCACAGCATCTCCTGTATCCTATAATATTCGGTCTGACCCGAGCATTACAGTTAAATAATACCCGAGTCAGTCTAGAATACCAGTATATATATATATATATATATATATATACACACACACACAAGTACGGAAGTATTCATCCAGCTCGTCTCCTGAGCTCCACAGCATCTCCTGTATCCTATAATATTCGGTCTGACCCGAGCATTACAGTTAAATAATACCCGAGTCAGTCTAGAATACCAGCGTCAGAAAATCACACCCAATTGATTATTAAAGTTTCAAAATCCCTTCAAAACAAAAGCATCTCGTAAGACCATGCCACAAATAAACATGTCGGGTTTTTACCTTACGATAGCTAAAACACTTTTTATAGAAATCCTCTGATATTATAATAGGGTCTATATACAAATACTTATAAAATAGCTGAAATTGTTACATGATTAAATTCCAGCTACTAGCCACAGAGTGGGTAATACAAACAAAACTCGTACAAGGCTCGTAGGGAGAATGGATTTCCAACTAATGACTAGGCACTGGGGTACCACCTGTCACAGTACGGGGACTAGATCACCGTACCGAGGAGTACGCCCGCTCCCCTGCAACACAAGGCCGAGACTACCCCTTACTAGATAATCCCGAGTGAGATCACCCCGCGGTTGGGATCAACAACCGCCCACTAAGCCGAAATAAAAAGGGACATCTAGACTGGAGTGACCTCACCCTGCTTGGGTGCTACCCACCTAGCCTTGCTTCATAACCCCTGATTTTCAGTCATTCCCATTTGATGAGGCTTGAGGCTAAGTGTTACCTTTTAAGAACATATTCCTTAGAATGCCCATCGTCCACCTTACGATGTTTCGCAAGCATTCATCCATACAAGTCCGTCCCGGGTTCGAACGGAACCGAAGGAACTATTCCTACTACATCCTTTTTGGAAATATCCTCAGGATTAGTAGCGATTAGCCCTTGCACTTCACCGCTCCATTTTTGAATCCAAAATCGTTTTTCACGAAACGTACAAACCAGATCGAACTGGTTTTCGAGAAATAAATCTCGATCCCGGACTCTTCGAAACGATCAACGCATTTGGCCAATATTGATAGTCGGTTATTTAACTATCAATTTCTATTTACAAACATCCATCAAACAATAAATAATTTTTCAAATTATTTATTAACCTCAAAATATCTTCACAAGATATATTTCTATTTTCAATCCTTTGAAAACAGTTTCAAAACCATCTTTCCTTCCAGAATAAACTTTCCCAAATATTTTCTATCACCTCTGAAATACCAAGCACAAAACTAGATTTTAAAATAATTTAAAACACTTATTTGAAAAATACATTTATCATTTAATTTAGAAAAATTACTGTAATACTAAATTTTAAATAGTACTTTAGAAATAATTAAATAAGGTTACCTTATAACTAAACATTAGATTTCTTCTTTAATCAAAATACCAAATCTTTCTTTAAATAATTACTGTTATAATAGATTAAAAGGAAATACTTACTTTAGATTTTAAATATTAGAAGTAATAAATTTTACAAACCATACCTTTAAAACAACTTCAAAATCCTTTATCTTATATTTAAAAATTTACTTTGAAAACGTACTTGGTTATCTAGGGAGAATTTCAAATCTCAATCACTTAAATCAATTTCCCAAATTGATTTCCAATTTATTTTATTTGAAATAAATTCTTTTACTTATCAGTACATTTTCAAATTCTGTAGTTATGGACTTTATTATTATTCTTATTATTTTATTCTTCTTTACTCTTTCAATAATCCGAACCTTAAATTCTACATAAATGTTTGTTCTTTTTAATTAATAATATTGCATTTTAAAATTCATTAACTTTCTGTTTATACAAATTTTCCCTTCCATTTTCAAGATTCATTTATTAGAATTTTAAAGTCACTTTATTTCTTTTCCATGTTATTCTTAAATTTATTCTATAATTATTTTACTTGCAATTTCACTTCTTTTATTTTCATTTCCAAAATCAAATTTATATTTTTGGTAATTCATTATACCCAATTATATCAATCAAGCCATAGCGTTCAATACTTCTACATAATTCATTACAGAATATCAAATAATCAGAACAGAGAAAATTAACTAATTTAGATAAAAGTTGAGGGGTCCAGTTGGATCCCTCCAACCTGTTTTCCCTGCATCCACAGATGTTAGCACAACATAATATGCCAATTTCAAATTATACCATACTATACCACATCAATCAATTCAACCATACAATCAATTATTTAAATTTAATCATTTAAATTTAAATTTAAATCTAACTGAGTGAGATTAACTCACCTTTGCCTCTTAAATTTGCAATCCACTCCAGACGAGTTTATTTCTTTTCAGATTTCAAACCTTGAATAAAATAATTATATGATTTAGTAATACTTTAGCTAAATGAACAATTAATTACTATTCATTCATTGAATTTTTGAGCTAATAATTCAGTTTTTAACTAATAATTGAATTTCAAACTAATTCCAAAAATAAATATTTCTTAGTACCCAAATAATTAAATAAGTCTATTTACAAATTAATCACTTTTAATAAATTATTTTACAATAATTTAATAAAATAAAAATGTGTATGTATATGCATTTTTATATTGATATATTTATATTAATAAACATATTTACTAACTTACCTATATACATATTTTGTTAAATTAAAATAGAATTGTTTTTTTTATACTTACTGTAATTATTCTTCTCTAATTACAGTAACAACAACATGGCTACCTCACTGTAAATTTTGCTTTATTCCTACATATATCAAATTTGAATTAAAAGATAAATCCCTAATACCTTACTACTCGATTGACACTGACGACGACGACGTGAAACCCCCAGCCGTTGATTGCGACATCCCCTCGCGAGCAGCCAAGACAAACACGAAGCCCCATAATGCGACATCGCCACTGCCCTCTCGACCCCATCCTCCACGTGCGCCTCCATCACGCGCGACAGCTTGCCAATCGCCGCGTCGACCTGCCCGCCCAGTTGAACGCCACCGTAATCCTGACGCCGAGTCATGCACTCGAGCTTACCCCCTTCCCCCACACGCCGATCTAGCTTCGAATTGATTTAAGAAAGGAACAGCGATTTTTTTTAATCTGATTTCGATTTGAAAAGTTTAGGCTTCGGCCATTAATTATTTTTTTCTGGGTTCGGTTCTCTCTAAGATAAGGTTGCGTGCGTAATTATATGTATATATTTTATATGATGGTGCGTCTTCGGCTGGAAGATAACGAATAGCATGATGTATATAAAAAAAAATTTGAAATATTCCTTGCGTGTTTACAGGATTAAATTGAAATGAGATGATGAGAATGAGTAGGTCAATCTACCAATATACATATATTTATTTAAATTTTAAATCGTTACGATTTTACAACTTAAAATTTTGATCGTAGGGAGAAGATAGCCCTTCTTGGATCGGCTATTTTCAATTAAATTTTTAGCGCGTTTATATATCGTACGCTCACACACTAGCTCCGAACGCTACGAAAATTGAAATCCGATAACAATACACTATTACGGATCCAATTGAACTGGTTCCATCAAATTCTGAGACTGTGCCTCGGAATGCTATTTTTAAATTATATTTAAACGATAAAATTTCAAAACTGAATGAATCACTGCTAATTTTAAATTTTACAACTTCTATTATCCTCTGTACTATCAATATAAATTTTACAAGCCTTCAAATTATGTTTTAACAGACTTAAAATTCGAGCTTCAACAATTTACCCAACTTTACTTATTTAATTTAATAATTCAATTATCAAATAAATTGTGATATTCGTAATTCAAGTTAAAATTACTCTATTGAATATTTAAATCAATTAAATATTTCGATTTTAAAAGCTTAAAAATTCCGGGTCGTCACACAGACATTCACACTCCGGATCTTCCAGCTCACAGAGAGGTGATGATGTTGGTCCTTCACAGCCAGGTGTTCGGCCTATGGTATGGCTGAAACCCAAAGCCGATGGCAGGTAAGTATAAAGTTTCAAAATTAAATTTTATTCCATACAATCTTTTATCAAATATATATAGTAGTAACGGAATATTAAATGTTTTTTTCCCTGTTTTACACAGCGGTGGGTTTTCGTTGGAGCCTTCCAACATAGTGCCCACGATCTCGCGACGGGCGTATATGGCTCGTATGACCTCGTGTTGGCCGAGGTGGACTGCGATACCAGAGGGGGTGGGGGAGGCTATCTGGCAGGACTTTTGGTATGTGTGGTATATCAATTATTGCATTATGTAGTCATGTACATTATGTCAATTCATGTTTGCACTATTTATAGAAACTGTATAACTCATATTTTTTCAAACGTGTAGGGGGAAGTGGACATGGCCGATTCTGATGTTTCTGTTGTCCAGCGCCATTGGAGCAGCAAAATTGCAAAAAACTATCGCGAAAAAATAAACAATATCAAAACATCAGGAAAGAGGCCTCATTGGATGAGTGAAGCTGTCTTTGATGAGTTCGCCACCAGGTGGAGCAACGAGGATTTTATGGTAAATCTATGATATATTTAATTTAAATTGTTTGGGGCAAATAATATATAAATAATTAAAACTGTCAAAACAATTTTTGTTTTCAATTTAAATTTGCAGAGGCAGTCCGAGAGGAATTCTGCAAACAGGAGCAGGAACCCCATTACACATCGCGGTGGTTGCTAGTCTTTCCAGCATCATCGGGAAGATTTGGTATAATTATTAAATAAGATAAATAGTTAATTATTTTAAGTTTTAATTTTTTAAAATATAAATAATGTATATTTATATGTGCAAATTTCAAGAGAGACAACGCGGGGGGCTGTTAGTTATTGGGATGTGTGTAACAACCCTGTATTTTGTAATTATTTTATTGTATATTTTAATTATTTTTAATGTAAGATTTTGATTTAAAAACTTATTTTACTTAATTGAAATGATTAAATTTATTATTTAAATATAATATTGATCTTTATATGAGTTATAATTCCAAACTTGTGTAAGTTGAATATTTGCCTGAAATGCTGATTTTGGTCAAAATAGTTAAACTGTGACTTTCAACTTAAAATTTTAAAGTTTAAAAATTTAATTTTTTTCTTTTATTATGAGAGTACATAAAATTCTAAGAACACCACTTTTCGTTTCGTTGAAATCGGATGTAAATTGTGAAAGTTATACCATTTACAATATTGTGCGTATATAGGGTTATTTAACAATGACTATTTTAAATTGTATAAATTACTTCTTCTTGGTTTTATTTTATGTTAATATGTGATAATATTTTATATTATGTATATTTTGACTTTTAAGTATTTTTAAAATGATAATATAATATTTCTAAAGTTTATTTGAATTTATTTCAATTTATAAAGCCTAGTTGGTATTTACTGCATTTTTCTTTATTTAACTTTCTATTTAATAAAAATTAAATTATTATTTTACCTTGAAAATGTTTTAAAACCATTTTTAATTCAAATTTTGTGTTAAAATATTTTTTTTGTGAAGTAATAAATTTTCCAAAGTCATTGGAGATTTTCTTGTAATTTTTATGTCAGGGTTGCTATTTTTAAGCAATTTCTTATTTCCTTTTTCTATTTTACTTAAAATAAATTATTTATTTTATTTTATTCTTACTTAGTTTCGGTTTTAAATAACATTTCTGAGTTTATTTTGTTTTTATAAAATTAAAAAGAAAAGGAAACGCAAAAGGTTTAGAAAGCTAAGAGATCTTAAAAGCCTGAAACGTAAAGGCGTTTTATCCGTTTCTTTTTGCAATTAATACATCAATTTATTGATTTATTTTATACATTCACTTTATTGCTGTGTTTCACTTTATTTTATTCATTTTACATATATTTAAATCTAAGAAATTTTTTCCAAAGTGTATTGAAGTTATTTCTAATTCCTAAGTCTAGTTTTCATTTTTCTGTGCCATTTTTCTTATTTTAATCATATCTAATTAATAATTAATTATTAATATTTTGTTTATCTGTTATATTTTTGAATTCTAACTGAAATTTATAAGTGTTTTCAGTTATTTAAGATGTATATGAATATATATAGGAAGTTTAAAAGGTTTGAAAGCAAAGAAACGTAAAACCGTTTTAACGTTTTTTCTTCCGTTTCTTTTCCAATTAATAGATTTAATTTCCTTTGACCGTTCCTTTCTTTATCGTAGTTGTGCATTTCTTACCTCATTTTCACGTGAAAATATTCCTCTCCACTTCATTTCTCACGGCTAGAAAGGTTTGGTAATGGCTCCTCTTTTCCTCTTCTTTTTGCTCATCTTTTTCCATTGTTTTCTTATATTTTGCCTTGTTTTCTCATGTGTATTGCTTGGCCTCTCCTCCATAGCCACGGCCACCACCACCTACACCTCTTCCCTACCATCATCACCAGCTACACCTCTGGTCTTGACCAAGGCCGAACCCACCATGGTGCCAAAACTCCAAAAAAATGCAACAATGCCCTTAAACAATGCTAGTTTGACCACCTTTGCATCATCTCCTTCAACCACCACCTTAACCACCACCATAGCCACCTCCACCACCTCTGACCTGACCTCCACCCTCTGCCACATCACCCACCACCCTCTGGAAATCAGACCATGACCAAGCCGTGCCCATCCATTGAAGCTAGCACCACAAAACTTCCACAAAACTCCTTAAAACATTGCCTAGACCACACATATCATCACCTACCCTCCATATCTTGCTTTGGCCACCCCTTAGACACCACCACCAGCCACTGCACCACATTTGGCCGCTGCTCCAACTACTGTCCAGACCTGTACAAGCATGGCCAAGCCACCACATGCCCATGGCCGAGCCAAGAATGTCGCAAAAACTCAACTTATTTAACCTTGACCCTATATATGCTTTATGTTGCACCACTACACCTTCATCTCCACTTGTTGCCTTGCCTATATGATGTTAAACCTGACCTATATGGTGTCATACCTGAGCCAAAGCATCATCATAGCCAAGCATAAGTGTCCCTTAGGCCAAGCATTGAAGTGGTTGAAGCAAGGTCCAATCTATCTTGTTCATTTTGCTTTGTATTTCAAAATTGTTTCAATGTTATTTTATGTTGAATGTTTATATATTGTCTTGTTTGTTTTGTTTTAGGTTGTTGATACAAAATCATATCTTGGCTATCTTTCAACTCAAATCAAAAGTCGTGCAATTATGCTTGTCGTTCCTTTGGAGTCGTGCTTGTATGTTGTTTTGGTCTCTAGCCTTTAAAAAGTGAGTCTTTCTCACTCTGACATTTATACTTATGAAAAGTGAATTGATGACAAGTGTTTAGTAATAAAAAATGTTTATGCAAGTTAATGATGATCATATGATATGCTATGCCATGTTATTACCATATTATTACCATGTTAAAACTGTTAATTTTCACATGACATCTGATATATGACTGTATATTATGATATTGACCTTGTTTATATTATTTCTGTATATGATCACACTGCAAGTTCCCTGTTAGAAAAAATGTTATGGGCTGAAATGATAGGCCTGAATGGTTTTAAATTTTTCATTTTGACTTGGGATTGCGGGTTTGAAATGATAAAACCCGGATTTTCTTTGTAAATTATGGGTTGAAATGATATATTACCCATATCACTTTACCTAGCGTAGAAAATTATATACAGACCCGTAGTTAAAATATGTTTTTCTAAAATTTTAAATATTTTAGAAATTTAATTATTATAATATTTTGATTTTAAATTTAATAAAAAAAATGATTTTTGTAAACTATTATTCATTTTCTGAATAATTATAAGTGAAATGAATTAATGAAAAAGTTAGAAATTTTGAACGTAAGTTATTTTGGAAATTTTGATTTAATTTAATTGGAAATTTAATTGAGTATGAAATTATGATAAATTTATGATAATTTGAATTTAAATGAATTTAAAATGATTTTTATCATTTTTATGATTTTTTAATAAAGTTGAAATGTGAAATGAATAAATATTTTAAGTTGAAACTTTGAAATATAACTAGAATTGGAAATTTATGAAATTGACGTAAAGTGAACTTTTAGTTAAGTAAATAAAAATAAAACTAAGTTATATTTGAGAATTTGAACTTAAGTGTTAAGTTGAAATTTAATGTAATGGATTTTAAAAATTCAACATTGCATTTTAATAAGTGAATTATTATTAAATCTTGATTTTTGAATGGAAATTTAACTTTATAAAATCATGAACTTGAGGAAAATTAAATGATGTTATAAATGTGAAAATGTATGACTTTATAAGTTAAAAATGTTTTAATAAAAATATAATTGGTTGAGAAATTTCATTGAATATTTGAAGTTAACTGACTGCATTTTTGAAATGCTATTAATTACAATGTAAATGATATTACAGCATTTGTAAACGCTGTAGTTGATGATAATGAACTAAAAAGCTAAGTTGAATTAAAAGCTATTATAGCAATCTTTGTAAGTGCTATAATTTTTGAATTTAACTAAGTTATTCGAATTTAAGTAAACCCTATTACAACATTTTAAAATGTTGTCTTTTGTTAAATTGAACTGTTTTGAATCTATTTTTCCGTAGCGTTTTCTAAATGCCACGAAAAGTGAATTTTCACTGCTTTGATAAATTTAAGTGAATGTATGAACTTTGGAAGTCGAAAATTTTGGAGATTTAATAATTTAATTATTAAACATAATAACTTCATTTTAATGATTAAAAATGATTTTTGGAATATATATTGTTTTGAAATATGGATTGAAATGATAAAATTGAATAAAATGAATAATGATTTGAAATGAATGTGGTTTCAAAAAGATATGATATTTTGATATATTAAATGATTGAAATGTGGTTTTGAAAACATATGATATTTTGATATACTAAGATGGTTTGAAAATGGAGTTTTGAAAGATATGATATTTTGATATTAGAATGATTTGAAAAGAAGATACGAAAGATATGATATTTTGGAATGATTTAATCTTTATTTTGATAAAGATTTGGGTTGAAATAATATTTTATTTTGAAGTATAAATATTGTTTTAAAAAGTCATAACTACGGGTTATAATAACGATTGGTTGTTAAAGAGACCGGGAACGGATATTGTCTTATAGCTGGCCAATACCGAAAACCACTTTAACAACTGTGTACGCGGTGGAGATTCCAGAATGAAGTAGGATGGTGGCGACGTTCTCGAGGTATATTACGTGGACCCAACTCCCGTGAGTTGGCATATATGACTAAAACAGGAGCTATACCGTGCTACACAAAGGGTCGCACCCTTTCATCGAGCATGCTCCATCGAAAAACCATTCTATTACTATTGTGATTCGATTCGGTGGCGCCACTTTGATTCGGGGGTATTGTTCGAGGTGGGCGGAAGTTGCTGGCTTGCCGTCACCACCGGTCCGGGAGTGCAAACGATGTATCCACCCTGGCATTGCCTCGCGTGCCGTGTCATATCCTTATATCGAGCCCACTACGGTTTTGGTTTTAAAGATCCGACCGCGTTAAGGTTCACCATCCCCTTAACGCTATTTTCTATATGATTATACTTTACTGATTAGACACTACCGTATATAGCGTATATTACTACATAGTAAATAGTTTAACGGATCCTTAGAGGATGTGCGATCCCAAGCATCCTTTAAGTTACTGATGCATTTTGTTACTGTTCACTTGAGTTGATTTACAGTTTATAAGTATTTATGTCCTGACTCGAGGGTTTTGTATTTTGCTTTACGCTCGGGTCAGATTGATTGAGTTAGCATTCAAGATTCACCTTCGGCGTTGGAGCTTTCCTTGAAGATCCAGCCATCTATTTTGTTTCAGTATCCAGTGGTTCAGTGATGTATCTGATTTGTACCTGATGTATCCAGTTACTCTTCTGTTGTATCTTATTTAACTCTGATGTATCTCATATTTATATAGTTGCTTCATGAACTACTATCTCTTTTCTTCCGCTGCATTTTTATATACTCTGTGTCTGTGATCTGTGATTTTTATTTACTGTATATTATGAGGTTTGCCAAAATTTTATTTACAACACGGTTTTTGAGCAATTCAATTCCAGCATGAGTGTCTGCCTATGCACTTATAATGGATGCAAATGGTTAAAAATACCGAGTCGTTACAATGTGTTTACCCATACACATGCCTTACCTCGGGTCGATGATTCCGGCGCAGTTTCTTACTCTTGGGACCACGATGACAAAGCGCGTGCTGTCTATGTAAGTATAAAATAAGTAACCAAAACTTACAAGTTAATTGAAATAACGTTAAATAAATTCAATTATATATTGCATGACAACAAAAGTTTCAGGAAGCGCGGACAACCTTACTTGAGGATACGGGACGAGCTCACTTGACCTCCGATGAGGAGGATGCCATTTTTGAGTCTGTCATGGATCCAGTGACCCGCGGCAGACGCTACGAATATGAAAGCCAATCGGTAATTTTAAGTTAAATTTTAAAATAATTATTCTGATTAATTAGTGCGTTAATCATATGTGTGTGTTAATTATTAGTGTGTGTTAATCAATTCTTTAATTGGCTTGGATTCGGGTTTAAGTTAGTAAATATCCTTATACTAGTGTATTCCATTCATATTTTGAACTATCATGATTTAGTTTGTTTTATGAATTTGTTAGTGAATATATATAAGTTAGTTAATTTGCAATTATTTTAATATTAATTTTTTAGTGTAGTTGATAATTTAAATTTGTTTACAGGTTCAGACAGCCCAAAGAGAATATCAAAAGGCTCAAGATAAGGAAGAGATTGCGCAGCTACGAGCCGAGCTTGCCAAGATGTGGAAACGCAATTTGCTGCATGAAGCAAGGACGGAGGAGATGAACCGGCGTATGGCGGAGTTCATCGCACAATATGGACAGCCTCCTTCATCTGGTGATTCTGGTGCGGAGTGATTTAGGTATGTTTTGTTATTGGCATGTATATTTTGTAGTTGGTGAGAATTTGATACATTCTGATGGTTTCTGTGTATATTTGGATTTGATACATTCTGATGGTTCGGTTGTGGATGTTGGTTTGGATTTTTTGATGTTGGTTATGTTGTGTTATGTTTGGATATTGGTTTATGTTGAAATATATGCATGATTTGGTTATATATATATATAAATATAAATATATATATATATATATATATATATATATTGGATATCTTTTGATATAGTTGTTATATATATATGCTCGAAATGGAGCTGTTTTGATATAATTGTGGTTGTGTGTGGCTGGAAGCAAGCACTGCTGGTTTTATAAAAAAAAATATACCCAGATTTCCAACGGCTTCCAATGGCGATCAACGGTCAAATCTTCCGACGGCTTCCGACGCCTTTCAACGCATTCCAACGGATTTTCATCGGTAGTTTGGCCAACAGGATTTGCCACGTTGGCAAACTTGCCTTTGGAAGCCGTTGGTATAACCCCGTTGATGCCGTTGGAAGCTGTTGAAATATATACCAACGTCTTTTCCAACGGCCGCCCGCCGTTAGAAAGAGCCGTTTCTCTTGTAGTGATTTTGTTTTGTATTTTGATGCTAGTTTTATTTTCTAAATTGGTTTTCTTCAAAAAATAAAATAAAATACGTTATGCGCATTTTTGTTTGGATGGAAACACGGAACTAAAAAAGACGAACCGATCGACTAAGGAGACGGAGATAGTTGCATTTGCATTAATCATATCGTTTAAATAAGTGCATGTCCAATGTTTTCCGTTTTACAAGTTAAATAATAAATATATTTATTTTGATCAATGCCTAAGTGAACATCTTTTCCTTAGATGATTTTTTTTTCTTTTTCTTTTTTAACCTCGCAACAAGAAGACATTCAAATCAAATAATCATAATGTGCCCATAACTTGAGTTCAAATAGACAAATTCAAACGTGTAAAGATAAAACCAATGAAATATGTACATTCTTACATATATCAACTAAAAGAAGAATAAACGTACATATATTTTGACCATTTCTTCACATCTCATTCACAACGCACCATCCTTCATCCTCCATGTACTCCAAAACGAATCCGACTTCATAAAATCCCATGTCATCTTCCTCAACCTCCCTTTTGAATTCTTCATCATTACCATCGTACACATCAAAACAACCTTCTACTTCTTGTTCTTGATCATAACCATAGTAGTAGCTATTATCATCCGAGGCCGAGCCTTGACTGTGAAAACTATCATTTAACAAAGCATTCAACATACCACTAGCCGAACTTCCAACAAATTTAGACCAATGATTAACGTCTGTATTAAAAACCACGTCGCTAGACCTCAACTTATAAGTACCTTTTCCTTTGTCCTTGGATTTCGACACTGGATGCATATGGCAATGTGAGCATCTCACCCTCTTGCATTTGCCTGTGAATTTCGAGTGATTTGTTGGTTTTGATGGGGCTTTGGCATAGTCCATGCATCCATTTTTGTTAATTGACCTTATAATTCCATGTTGATGGCCTTCTCTCTTCATTTTTCTTTTCTTCTTTTTCTGCTTTCTTGTGTTTGCTTTTGTGTAGAGAGATGTTGTTTCTGATTTCTTCTTTAAAATTTTGGGGTGATGTTTGCTTGCAAGTATTAGTAAGGTTTTAATAAGCTTGTTGTCCAAGTCTTGTATTTGTTTAGTTGTAGTGTACGTCTTTGATCCAAGTTTCTAGGCAAGTTCTAATATATGGGTCTGCTACGCAAACTGCTAACTTGCATTTGTTTATGGATCGATCGCAATGCAACGAACAATTTAACATTAATAAAACATTTTAGATACAAACATAAACATCACACCATTATTATTATTTTAAATGAACGAGAGCACATCGTTTTCGAAAGAATTAATAACCACCATACAAACTGATCGTATATTACTGAAATACAAGTTTAAATGAATACATTATGGTATTATGATATTTAGTAAGCTAAGATGTTAACCTACCCAGTTTTTTTTTATACATATCCCAATATAGTTTGCAATCATTTAGAAAACGCAACTTGTACCTAGTCTAGATGTATATTCGGATATGCTTTAGCCAAGTTTAAATCGCTAAACATGCTGCAATCCACCGTTTTAATCCATCCAGTAAAATATCACTACTTCAAAAAGTCAAATAACATCTTTATTATCATGCCCAAGCAGTGTTTTGAGAATCGAACCGCGGTCGGACTGCGATTAGCTGTGGACCGTGAGCCCCCACGGTCCGGAGGAGCTTTGAGCCGCTCACATGAAAGAACCGGTGGTCGAACCTTTGAAATGAGGTCTAACCGCTCTTTGAACCGCGTTATCTGATTAGCGAGGAAGAAAAGTTTTTCTATTTTCTGTACGGAGATGTACAAAACTGAGGGTGGAAGGCACTGGTGGGTCTGGAATGATTGCCATGGTTGCAGAAGTAGGAAACAGGGAAGTTAAAGGTGGAAATAGTGATTGAGGAAGAAGATAGATGTGTGTATGTGCACAGATATATTTGTGCACATCTTAGGAATGCAGTTTACTCAATAATTGAGAGAAGAAAATAAGAAAAAGAAACAGGAGTTGGAAGTTCAAGAAAATCAAGAACGGTCAGAAATAAGATCTGATGTCAATGCAACAAGAACAGAAAAATTGTCTTATAAATGTTAGGAGTTATTCAAAATTCAAGAATTTCAAGATTTGACAAGATGCATCAATAACTCGAAGAAGAAGCAGGGGAGATGCAGAATTTTCTCGGGAAAATTTGACAAGTTCAAAGGAACAGGCAGAAACAAGAATTTAAGCAGTAGACCTAATTGAACCAGTTCAAGAATTTACTACTTCAACATGAAACTGAAACAGGCTATTTCACCAAACTAATTGTTGATAATTTCATAGACTCTAGAACAAGATTTTAATACCGAAAGATCAACCAATTATAGTTGAAATAGATCGATTCAGATTACATTTAAATGAAAAATTCAAAAGACAAGATTTATTACTGCAAACAAAAATTTAACAAGATAGTTAAATGCAGATTCAAGAACAAGACATTAATGCTCAAAGAAACAAAGACTAAAGCAAATTAAAGCATCAAGAACTGGGAAAGTAATAGCATACAACTGAAAAGAAGAACAGTAACTAAGCTAAGATAAAAGATAACAAAAGATTAAAACGAAGTACCAAATTGAAAGAACAAATAATGAATTAAAGATGTACATACTGGGAGATGAAGAACAGGAGACTACACACAGTTCAAATGAAAAAAAAATGATTTTATTGCTTCAGTTTCTTCACACTTTTACAAAATGACCATGACAGTATTTATAAAGACAGATTGCACACTTTTCTGGATTCAACTCGGCCCAGTTACAATCCAATACACTGACATACCAAACATACACTAACTGACACAAAACATACACACTGACACATTCAAAATATACTTCTCAATTCTTGGTTCCAGCAACCCAAGTGCCTGACACAGGCCTGACATCAATCTCTATCATCCTTGGTGGTCTGGCCGAAAATAATCATCTTTTGGGCTTCTGCCTTTTAACCCAAAGTTAATATTTTCAGGGCTGTTACATCTCCTTTCTCCTTCAAAAACGATCTTGTCCTCAAGGTCGGGTGATCAACCAGTCCTATGTAGTGAGAACAAAACGAATAGCAGCAATCTTATTGAAGGCAAATGCGATATTTCCAGGAGCTTGGAAAGAATGCCAGATTTTTGTAGTAGTAGTAATATCATTTCCTATTTTATCCCCAAACATGTGTCCTCTAAAATCATGCTGGTAAAGTGCAAGTCTGGAAGTTTGCTTAGAACACTTCTGCAATGCCAAATCCCACTACATACGTTGTTCATGACACTTTGCATGCAGCTTTTCGGTCATTTTTTTGGTAACAATTCGATAGATCAACAACCAATATGCTTATAGGTACTGTGATAGTATAGCCTACCAATGTTCCCCAACTGCTACAGCCACCTTGCCAACTTTATCATACCATTTCAATCAACACCTTCATGCCTGATCCCCTTCTCAACCATTACAATCCACCGTACCAAACTACAAAACTGCTACAATACAACTTACAGCTACTCATCCACTTCGACAAACATACCATACTTCTACATCTCAATCACTGCCCTGCCTCATTATCAAGTACATTCACTTACCATCGGCCATTCAAACAACTGCAGTTTCACTTCATTCAACATCTTTCCAACACGAATCCACTACCAACTGCAACTGAACACTCCAAACCACACTGCTCTATGAAAACCACTGCCTGCTGTCTAAACTGCACCACCACATTTCACCAGTCATTCCTCTACTTCACTTCAACCATCACCAGAAACAAGCCTTAAAAGCTTCGACCTGAAATCCACATCACAACTCCATCCCATCAATACATTACAGATCAATCCTAGTGTACTTCATACACCACCACACCGGCTAATGAATCACCACCGGGATCGAATATAAAAATAGTCACTTCATTATAAGGCTTTCTACAACACACATGCCATTCGAAAGCACAATGAGTATTGATAATCCCGTTTATGGTTGAATCTGAACCAAAAAAGCATTCAATGATTTGAGTTGACCTATCAAAATCATTAGCTGCATACTTATCCTCATTTACCTTTTCTTTGGATATTTTTTCATCAATTTTGCTAGCTCCTTCCAATTCGTTGTAACTAAATTGGTTTTCATTTGATTCAGCAATTTCTGGAATAATATGCTTGTCTTTAACATTCAAGTTCTTCTTATCATTGCCTGATCTTAACTGAAGAACATTTCCTTTGCATGTATCATGATCAGTCTCAAAGTCGACCTTATCACTCTCACCATCAGATTCAATAGCTGAAGGAATTGGCTCTGAATGAAGAACTGTTGGCACAGGAACTGAAATGTTAGTGGTATATGGGTTAGGTAGGAGAGGCTCTTGATGGTTTACAGGGGATGGTTGGGGTATAACAGCAGTTTGCTGGAAGTCTTGGGCAATGGTGGTGAATGAGTTATGTAGAGGAGGTTCTTGAATGTGTACAGGGGCAGCTGAGGTACTGGTTGTGGTGCAACCGGAGGTTGGTTCTTGATTTGCTGGAAATCTTGGACATAAGATGAAACCGATCCTATATTAACACCACAAGTAGTAACGACCAGTGTAGAATTACTAGAAAAATCAATAACATATGAATTCTTTAACAGGTCATCCAAGATGACAGCGAAGAGCCAGAATTCATTGAGATATAAATCATAACCTTCCGGATATTCATTTGTCAACTCGATGCAAACATTCCAAATTCTATAAGGAAGTCCATTGATCTTCTTTTTTTCAATCTTTAAAAGAGATGTTGTTAATAGGCTGCTTTGAAGGCAAGTGATGATATCACCCATCTTTTTGTTGATAGATTTAATGAACATGATTATGGTGCTTAGCTCCATTGATTCCAAGATCTTGATTGAATGTTCTAATTCGAATATTAGCCATGCCGGTGAGTCAAAATCTTGGGTTTGAGAGATGTTAAAGTTATTGTTAGCAGCAGTTTTTGGGCTTGGGAAATAGTTTCTTGAATTACTGGAAAGTAGGGGTTCTTGCTGATTTGAAGCAAAGGTTATTGAAACTGGTTGATAAGGCTCTGGTTGAGGGAATACTGACATATGAAGGGTGTTGTATGAGTTTGGAAGATGAGGATCTTGATAGTACATAGGTGGTTGTGGAAGAGGTTGAAGGAACTGGTTCTTGATTTCTCCTTGCCATGTCCATGCTAGACCTTGATTTGGAGAGAATTTTTGGGAATAAGTGCTGGCAAGGTAAGGATCTGACTGGTTGTCAAAGGTTAACCCAGTCATATGCTCTGATACCAAATTGGAAGGCACTGGTGGGTCTGGAATGATTGCCATGGTTGCAGAAGTAGGAAACAGGGAAGTTAAAGGTGGAAATAGTGATTGAAGAAGAAGATAGATGTGTGTATGTGCACAGATATATTTGTGCACATCTTAGGAATGCAATTTACTCAATAATTGAGAGAAGAAAAATAAGAAAAAGAAACAGGAGTTGGAAGTTCAAGAAAATCAAGAACGGTCAGAAATAAGATCTGATGTCAATGCAACAAGAACAGAAAAATTGTCTTACAAATGTTAGGAGTTATTCAAAATTCAAGAATTTCAAGATTTGACAAGATGCATCAATAACTCGAAGAAGAAGCAGGGAAGATGCAGAATTTTCTCGGGAAAATTTGACAAGTTCAAAGGAACAGCAGAAACAAGAATTTAAGCAGTAGACCTAATTGAACCAGTTCAAGAATTTACTACTTCAACATGAAACTGAAACAGGCTATTTCACCAAACTAATTGTTGATAATTTCATAGACTCTAGAACAAGATTTTAATACCCAAAGATCAACCAATAATAGTTGAAATAGATCGATTCAGGTTACATTTAAATGAAAAATTCAAAAGACAAGATTTATTACTGCAAACAAAAATTTAACAAGATAGTTAAATGCAGATTCAAGAACAAGACATTAATGCTCAAAGAAACAAAGACTAAAGCAAATTAAAGCATCAAGAACTGGGAAAGTAATAGCATACAACTGAAAAGAAGAACAGTAACTAAGCTAAGATAAAAGATAACAAAAGATCAAAACGAAGTACCAAATTGAAAGAACAAAGAATGAATTAAAGATGTACACACTGGAAGATGAAGAACAGGAGACTACACACAGTTCAAATGAAAAAAAAATGATTTTATTGCTTCAGTTTCTTCACACTTTTACAAAATGACCGTGACAGTATTTATAAAGACAGATTGCACACTTTTCTGGATTCAACTCGGCCCAGTTACAATCCAATACACTGACATACCAAACATACACTAACTGACACAAAACATACACACTGACACATTCAAAATATACTTCTCAATTCTTGGTTCCAGCAACCCAAGTGCCTGACACAGGCCTGACATCAATCTCCATCATCCTTGGTGGTCTGGCCGGAAATAATCATCTTTTGGGCTTCTGCCCTTTAACCCAAAGTTAATATTTTCAGAGCTGTTACCAAATTGGAAGGCACTGGTGGGTCTGGAATGATTGCCATGGTTAAAGAAGTAGGAAACAGGGAAGTTAAAGGTGGAAATAGTGATTGAGGAAGAAGATAGATGTGTGTATGTGCACAGATATATTTATGCACATCTTAGGAATGCAGTTTACTCAATAATTGAGAGAAGAAAAATAAGAATGTAACGACCAGGTATTTTCAACCATTCGCATCCATTATAAGTGTATAGGTAGACACTCATGCCAGAATTGAATTGCTCAAAATACCGCGTTGTAAATAAATTTTTGGCAAACCTCAGAATATACAGTAAATAAAAATCACAGATCACAGACACATAGTTTATAAAAATGCAACGGAAGAAAAGAGATAGTAGTTCATGAAGCTACTATATAAAATATGAGATACATCAGAGTAAAATAAGATACAACAAAAGAGTAACAGGATACATCAGGTACAAATCAGATACATCACTGAACCACCGGATACTGAAACAAAATAGATGGCTGGATCTTCAAGGAAAGCTCCAACGCCGAAGGTGAATCTTGAATGCTAACTCAATCAATCTGACCCGAGCGTAAAGCAAAACACAAAACCCTCGAGTCAGGACATAAATACTTATAAACTGTAAATCAACTCAAGTGAACAGTAACAAAATGCATCAGTAACTTAAAGGATGCTTGGGACCGCCCATCCTCTAAGAATCCGTTAAACTATTTACTATGTAGTAATATATGCTATATATGGTAGTGTCTAATCAGTAAAGTATAATCATATAGAAAATAGCGTTAAGGGGATGGTGAACCTTAACGCGGTCGGATCTTTAAAACCAAAATCATAGTGGGCTCGATATAAGGAAATGACACGGCACGCGAGGCAATGCCATGGTGGATACACCGTTTGCACTCCCGGACCGGTGGTGACGGCAAGCCAGTAGCTTCCGTCCACCTCGAACAATACCCCCAAATCAAAGTGGCGCCACCGAATCGAATCACAACAATAATAGAATAGTTTCCGATGGAGCATGCTCGATGAAAGGGTGCGACCCTTTGTGTAGCCCGGTATAGCTCCTGTTTTAGTCATATATGCCAACTCACGGGAGTTGGGTCCACGTAACATACCTCGAGAACGTCGCCACCATCCTACTTCATTCTGAAATCTCCACCGCGTACATAGTTGTTAAAGTGGTTTTCGGTATTGTCCGGCTATAAGACAATATCTGATCCCGGTCTCTTTAACAACCAATCGTTATTATAACCCATGGATATTTATTTCAAATAATTTATACTTTCAAGACCAAAATATCATACTCATTTCAAAACAATATCACAATTGTATCATTTCCATTTCAAAAATAATTCAATATTATATCATTCAAATAAAACCCAAATTTTCAAATCATTGAATATTTCTTTAAATTTATTAAACTTGAAATATTCCTTTAAATTATCATAGCATTTTGGAAATGTTACCTTAAGGAATCATAGCATTTTTGGAATGTACTACTTTCCACTTTACATTGTATATAATCAAAGTATTGATAAGCTTAAAATTTTAACATGTCAATTTATCATAGCCTTATAGTTAAATAAACTTTCTTACTGTAATATACAATTTAAACCGAAATTCTTATGTTAAGTTAAAAGCACCTTATTAACTTACATTATTATTACAATAAAGAAACTTTATTATTTTAATCATTTAAAGTATGCCATTCACATAAATTAAAACTTGCTTATCAAATGTACGTTATCAACTTACATTTTATTATTACAGTAAGTAACATTTATCATTTTAATCAATTTAAAATACACCATTACATTGATTAAAATCTACGTGTCAAATGTACGTTGTAAATTTTATATTCCTATTACAATAATGAACATTTATTAATTAAATCAATACCACACTACTTAAAACTTTACATGTTTCTTTCTTAATTAAAACTTTACATGTTCTTGCATTAATTAAAACTTTCATGTTCTCTCATTAATTAGGACTTTACACGTTTCTTTCATTAATTAAAAACTTATACGTTTCTTTCATTAATTAAAACTTATACCTTTCTTTCATTAATTAGGAATTTACATGTTCCTATCATTAATTAGAACACCATACGTTCTTTCATTAAATAAAACCTATACGTTTCTTTCATAAATTAAAACCTATACGTTTCTTTCATAAATTAAAACCTATACGTTTCTTTCATAAATTAAAACCTATACATTTCAACTATACATTTCTTTCATTAATTAAAACTTAACATTTCATATTTATATTACCATTTCACAAATTTAACTAAACTTCCAGTTTATTTACTTAATTTAACATCTTTAGTTAAAACTCAAATTTCACATTTTCAAGTCAAGTTATATTTTAAAATTTCATTTTCAACAGTCATTTATTCAACCACTTAAATTTATAGAAAATCAATAATTCTTTAATAAATCACTTAAATTCAAATATAAATCAATTTATCATATTTACCATTTTCCAAATAAAATTAAAGTCCATTTATTCATGTAACTTAAATATCATTTTTAGTCAAAATTTCAAATTTCAAACATAAGTTATATTTCAAAATCCAGTTAATCCATTCATAAATTACATTTTTAACACATAGAAAAATCATAATTTATTTATTTTAAAACCTTACAAAATATATTTAAATCAAATTTCATAATTTTTTATTTTTAAAATACTTAAAATATTCAAAGCACTTTATAGAATAACCACGGGTCTGTATATAGTTTATATACATCCAAATAACTGAAAATAATTAAAATCTCAGTTAAAATTCGAAAATATAACAGATAAACAAAATATTAAAAATTAAATATTAATTAGATATGATTAAATAAGAAAAATAGCACAGAAAAATGAAAACTAGACTTAAGAATTAGAAATAACTTCAATACACTTTGGAAAAATTTACTTTAATTTAAATACATGTAAAATGAATAAAATAAAGTAAAACACAGCAAATAAAAGTGAGTGCATAAAATAAATAAATAAATTTTAATTATATATAATTAAAATAAGAAAATGGCTTAAAATTGTAGACTAGGCTTTAAAATTAGAAATAAATCCAAATGAACTTTAGAAAATCTTCATGGACTTGCAAAATATTTATAACAAATTAAATAACAAAAAATAAAAGTGCATTCACAAAAAAAAATTATTAAATATAATTTATATGAAGAAAATGGTAGAAAATTAGAAAACAGCCTTTAAAAATAGGAAATAAATACAGTAAATTTTGGAAAAATTCTATTATGATTTAAAAATATTTAAAAGTCAAAATATACATAAAAAACATATTATCACATATTAAAATAAAATATAACCAAGAAGAAGTAATTTATACAATTTAAAATAGTCATTGTTAAATAACCCTATATACGCACAATATTGTAAAGGGTATAACTTTCACAATTTACATCCAACTCAACGAAACGAAAAGTGGTGTTCTTAGAATTTTATGTACTTTCATAATAAAAGAAAAAAATTAAAATTTTAAACTTTTAAAATTTTAAGTTGAAAGTCACAGTTTGACTATTTTGACCAAAATCAGCATTTCAGGCAAATATTTCAACATACACAAGTTTGGGATTATAACTCATAAAACCAAGATTATATTTAAATAATAAATTTAATCATTTCAAATAAGTAAAAATAAAAGTTTTTTTTTGAACCACAATTTTACATTAAAATAATTAAAATATACAATAAAATAATTACAAAATATAGGGTTGTTACACTCTCCCCCACTCAAAACTTTTCGTCCCCGAAAAGGAATGAGGTATGGAAGGGCACAGAAAAGATAGAGTGAAATAGGATTAAGATAAGATGATACGAAGATTGAAGTTATACTTGATAACTGTTGTTATAGGTAAGTTTTACAAGGTGGAGGTGATCTTTCCAAGATCCTCCAGAATCAAGAACACAAGCATGAAAAAGGTGGATTCAAAATGATTACCAAAGGTCTATCAAAGATTATAGAAAGATTTCTAAACAGAAAGATTATAGAAAGATGCCTGTACCGGTCTATAGCAAGATAAGGATGATAAGGACAACAAAAAGATAGTTTGAAAAACAAAATAAGGAAATGAATTTGAAAGCATGGAAATTTCAACTTAAACAGAGAATAAATCTTTACACAAGTTAAATAAATCTTAACTATCTCAAATTTCATTCTCTTATTATCCAATCATCTAAAATTAACCATTTTTAAAACCATGGGTTTGAAAAATAATCGTTTATTGCACTCACAATGTACTTAATAAATTTTATTCTTCTTTATTCCTAATCAAAATTAAATTTATTCCTCCCAATATATTTATCACTCATGTTAAATATATTTACACTTTTTTTTATAACTACTTCCTTTTATTCTTAGTTCTTTTAACATCATTTTATTGTAAGTCATTCAATTACCCTTTATTATATTTACCTCTGCTAATCATTTTATAATTAAAATTTAAGTGTATAACATTTATTATAACTACTCAAATTTTATTTATAAAATCTTTTTATATCGTATATTATCCAATTACATTTTTAACTTCTGAAATTTTGGTAAGTTATATTTGAATGCAATTGTATTATACAGATAAAATTTCCAATTCAATCATTTCAAGCTTAAATCATTTATTCAATTTTTTTTTTCATTTTCTTTTTATAATTGAAATTATTCTTTAAAAATAGAATTTAAGAATTAAATTTTTGATTTCTTCAGACCATTTAGAGATAAGAAATAATATATATACATATATAATATGTCAAATCAAATTTCAATCATATATCTATATATATATATATATATATATATATATATTATAAATCAAGTCATATTTTAGAAATTCAAATCAATTTAATTTCCCAAAACAAAGCTGTAGCAAGACTACAGAACAGTCCCTTAACTTCGAAACTCGAAAATGAACGTCGATGATGTCGCGATCATCACCGAAGTTATTTTCCAACGACAAAGAGAAGAGCACTAATTTTAAACCTTTAAAATTCTTTGGAAACAAATTTCTATTTGAAAATATTTTAAATATTATATCCCTTTAAACTTTTAAACAAAATTTGGAACCATCGAAAATTAAATTCTCAAATTTCTTTTTCTAAATTCATTTAAGTTCCCATATAAATTTATAAACAATTATTTATAAATTCATTTATAGAACAATAAATGATAAATCAAGTATTATCATTTAAATTATCAATTTGAATCATTTTATTAAGTTCCATAAATATATATATCAAAATTTTATTTCATTAACCAAATTTTAAAATTATATCGTGTCAGTTTGTTCTGTCAAAGTGTTTTAGAAATCCTATCAATAGCGTTGATCAGACGAATCGATCGGAAACCCAACTCAACATCAACAACTCAAACAACACAATATATAAACAAAATATAGATTGACAAATACAATTCAAAATGTTTGAAAATATGTTGGAAACAATAGACAAGATGATTAAATACAGAGTAGGGAGGCGGATAAGCTAAAATAAATCACGGGCAACCTTAATCGGGTCAACCGTGACTTAAAGTATAAGATCGAAGTGGATTTTCTGGGGTAAATCTACATTCGACCTCAAGAGATAGAGTTTGGGATAATAGGAGATACTAGCATCTAAACCGAGGAAATAAAATTTTTGGTGAATCGATGTTGTTGTAGAGGAGTTTCACTCCTTTTACAAGAAAATTTTTGAGATTGGCGGGACCATCAATTCACTATAAAGATCATTCGAAGTGGAGTTATGGGATACTCCAGAATCAAGTGAAGATGAGTAGCGGGGAATAAGAATGGATTTTTGGAACCTCAGGGAACGTTCCAAAATTCAAAGGAATCGAGTCAAAAGGGAAGAGATTCAAACTCGAATGAAAGTGATTCTGTAAATACATACACTCTATATGCTGAGTTTTGCCTAGAGCTACCAAAGCTCTGATACCAACTGTAACGACCAGGTATTTTCAACCATTCGCATCCATTATAAGTGTATAGGTAGACACTCATGCCAGAATTGAATTGCTCAAAATACCGCATTGTAAATAAAATTTTGGCAAACCTCAGAATATACAGTAAATAAAAATCACAGACACAGAGTATATAAAAATGCAGCGAAAGAAAAGAGATAGTAGTTCATGAAGCTACTATATAAAATATGAGATACATCAGAGTTAAATAAGATACAACAGAAGAGTAACAGGATACATCAGGTACAAATCAGATACATCACCGAACCACTGGATACTGAAACAAAATAGATGGCTGGATCTTCAAGGAAAGCTCCAACGCCGAAGGTGAATCTTGAATACTAACTCAATCAATCTGACCCGAGCGTAAAGCAAAACACAAAACCCTCGAGTCAGGACATAAATACTTATAAACTGTAAATCAACTCAAGTGAACAGTAACAAAATGCATCAGTAACTTAAAGGATGCTTGGGACCGCCCATCCTCTAAGGATGCGGTAAACTATTTACTATGTAGTAATATACGCTATATACGGTAGTGTCTAATCAGTAAAGTATAATCATATAGAAAATAGCGTTAAGGGGATGGTGAACCTTAACGCGGTCGGATCTTTAAAACCAAAACCGTAGTGGGCTCGATATAAGGATATGACACGGCACGCGAGGCAATGCCAGGGTGGATACACCGTTTGCACTCCCGGACCGGTGGTGACTGCAAGCCAGCAGCTTCCGCCCACCTCGAACAATACCCCCGAATCAAAGTGGCACCACCGAATCGAATCACGACAATAATAGAATAGTTTCCGATGGAGCATGCTCGATGAAAGGGTGCGACCCTTTGTGTAGTCCGGTATAGCTCCTGTTTTAGTCATATATGCCAACTCACGGGAGTTGGGTCCACGTAACATACCTCGAGAACGTCGCCACCATCTTACTTCATTCTGGAATCTCCACCGCGTACACAGTTGTTAAAGTGGTTTTCGGTATTGTCCGGCTATAAGACAATATCCGATCCCGGTCTCTTAAACAACCAATCGTTATTATAACCCATGGATATTTATTTCAAATAATTTATACTTTCAAGACCATATCATACTCATTTCAAAACAATATCACAACTGTATCATTTCCATTTCAAAAATAATTCAATATTATATCATTCAAATAAAACCCAAATTTTCAAATCATTGAATATTTCTTTAAATTTATTAAACTTGAAATATTCCTTTAAATTATCATAGCATTTTGGAAATGTTACCTTAAGGAATCATAGCATTTTTGGAATGTACTACTTTCCACTTTACATTGTATATAATCAAAGTATTGATGAGCTTAAAATTTTAACATGTCAATTTATCATAGCCTTATAGTTAAATAAACTTTCTTACTGTAATATACAATTTAAACCGAAATTCTTATGTTAAGTTAAAAGCACCTTATTAACTTACATTATTATTACAATAAAGAAACTTTATTATTTTAATCATTTAAAGTATGCCATTCACATAAATTAAAACTTGCTTATCAAATGTACGTTATCAACTTACATTTTGTTATTACAGTAAGTAACATTTATCATTTTAATCAATTTAAAATACACCATTACATTGATTAAAATCTACGTGTCAAATGTACGTTTTAAATTTTATATTCCTATTACAATAATGAACATTTATTAATTAAATCAATACCACACTACTTAAAACTTTACATGTTTATTTCTTAATTAAAACTTTACATGTTCTTGCATTAATTAAAACTTTCATGTTCTCTCATTAATTAGGACTTTACACGTTTCTTTCATTAATTAAAAACTTATACGTTTCTTTCATTAATTAAAACTTATACCTTTCTTTCATTAATTAGGAATTTACATGTTCCTATCATTAATTAGAACACCATACGTTCTTTCATTAAATAAAACATATACGTTTCTTTCATAAATTAAAACCTATACGTTTCTTTCATAAATTAAAACCTATACGTTTCTTTCATAAATTAAAACCTATACATTTCAACCTATACGTTTCTTTCATTAATTAAAACTTAACATTTCAGATTTATATTACCATTTCACAAATTTAACTAAACTTCCAGTTTATTTACTTAATTTAACATCTTTAGTTAAAACTCAAATTTCACATTTTCAAGTCAAGTTATATTTTAAAATTTCATTTTCAACAGTCATTTATTCAACCATTTAAATTTATAGAAAATCAATAATTCTTTAATAAATCACTTAAATTCAAATATAAATCAATTTATCATATTTACCATTTTCCAAATAAAATTAAAGTCCATTTATTCATGTAACTTAAATATCATTTTTAGTCAAAATTTCAAATTTCAAACATAAGTTATATTTCAAAATCCAGTTAATCCATTCATAAATTACATTTTTAACACATAGAAAAATCATAATTTATTTATTTTAAAACCTTTCAAAATCTATTTATATCAAATTTCATAATTTTATATTTTTAAAATACTTAAAATATTCAAAGCACTTTATAGAATAACCACGGGTCTGTATATAGTTTTCTAACCTAGGTCAAGTGATACGGATATGTATCATTTCAATTCGCAGTTTAAAAGGTAAAAATCCGGGTTCTATCATTTCAAACCCGCAATCCCAAGTTTAAATAAATAAATAAAATAACTCAGGCCTATCATTTCAGCCCATAATGATTTTTATCCTAACAGGGAACTTGCAGTGTGATCATATACAGAAATAATATAAACAATGTCAATATTACAATATACAGTCATGTATCAGATGTCAGGTGAAAATTAACAGTTTTAACATGGTAATAACATGGTAATAACACGGCATAGCATATCATATGATCATCATTAACTTGCATAAACATTTTACATTACTAAACACTTGTCATCAATCCACTTTTCATAAGTATATATGTCAGAGTGAGAAAGACTCACCTTTTTCAAAGCTAGAGACCAAAACAACATACAAGCACGACTCCAAAGGCACGACAAGCATAATTTCACGACTTTTGATTTGAGTTGAAAGATATCCAAGATATGATTTTGTATCAACAACCCAAAACAAAACAAACCAGACACTATATAAACATTCAACATAAAATAACATTGAAACAATTTTGAAATACAAAGCGAAATGAACAAGATAGATTGGACCTTGCTTCAACCACTTCAATGCTTGGCCTAAGGGACACTTATGCTTGGCTATGATGATGCTTTGGCTCAGGTATGACATCATATAGGTCAGGTTTAACATCATATAGGCAAGGCAACAAGTGGAGATGAAGGGAATGAGGCAACAATGGTCAAAAACATTGTTTTTAGGCATGTAGGTTGTAATTTGAAGGGTTTGGCCACCATAGATGGCTCGGCCATGGTCATGGTTGGTGGAGTAGATGGTGTTGGAGGCATGGAAGAGATGTAGGAGTTTGTGGCTGCGGCTATGGAGAAGAGGCCGATCCAAACTTAGAAGAGAAACTAGGCAAAATTGCACAGAAAAGTAAGAAAAGTAGAAAGAAGAGAGGGATTTACCTAAATTTTTTTTCTTCAAGGTGGAGGCCATGATTTTTAGGGTTTTGGGGATTCAAAAATTCGTGAATGACAAGTGAAAGTCGGCTGCAAAGGATGGGGAAAGGAATGGCTAAGATGAATTGATGTATTAATGACAGAAGAAACTGCAAAAGAAACGGATAAAACGTTTTTCCGTTTCTTAGCTCTTAACCCTTTCAAATTTCTCATATATATTTATATACATCCAAATAACTGAAAATAATTAAAATCTCAGTTAAAATTCGAAAATATAACAGATAAACAAAATATTAAAAATTAAATATTAATTAGATATGATTAAATAAGAAAAATAGCATAGAAAAATGAAAACTAGACTTAAGAATTAGAAATAACTTCAATACACTTTGGAAAAATTTACTTTAATTTAAATACATGTAAAATGAATAAAATAAAGCAAAACACAGAAAATAAAAGTGAGTGCATAAAATAAATAAATAAATTTTAATTATGTATAATTAAAATAAGAAAATGGCTTAAAATTGTAGACTAGGCTTTAAAATTAGAAATAAATCCAAATGAACTTTAGAAAATCTTCATGGACTTGTAAAATATTTATAACAAATAAAATAACAAAAAATAAAAGTGCATTCACAAAAAAAAATTATTAAATATAATTTATATGAAGAAAATGGCACAAAATTAGAAAACAGCCTTTAAAAATAGGAAATAAATACAGTAAATTTTGGAAAAATTCTATTATGATTTAAAAATATTTAAAAGTCAAAATATACATAAAAAAATATTATCACATATTAAAATAAAATATAACCAAGAAGAAGTAATTTATACAATTTAAAATAGTCATTGTTAAATAACCCTATATACGCACAATATTGTAAAGGGTATAACTTTCACAATTTACATCCAATTTCAACGAAACAAAAAGCGGTGTTCTTAGAATTTTATGTACTTTCATAATAAAAGAAAAAAATTAAATTTTTAAACTTTTAAAATTTTAAGTTGAAAGTCACAGTTTGACTATTTTGACCAAAATCAGCATTTCAGGCAAATATTTCAACTTACACAAGTTTGGGATTATAACTCATAAAATCAAGATTATATTTAAATAATAAATTTAATCATTTCAAATAAGTAAAAATAAAAGTTTTTTTTAAACCAGAATTTTACATTAAACTAATTAAAATATACACTAAAATAATTACAAAATATAGGGTTGTTACAAAGAAAAAGAAATAGGAGTTGGAAGTTCAAGAAAATCAAGAACGGTCAGAAATAAGATCTGATGTCAATGCAACAAGAACAGAAAAATTGTCTTACAAATGTTAGGAGTTATTCAAAATTCAAGAATTTCAAGATTTGACAAGATGCATCAATAACTCGAAGAAGAAGCAGGGGAGATGCAGAATTTTCTCGGGAAAATTTGACAAGTTCAAAGGAACAGGCAGAAATAAGAATTTAAGCAGTAGACCTAATTGAACCAGTTCAAGAATTTACTACTTCAACATGAAACTGAAACAGGCTATTTCACCAAACTAATTGTTGATAATTTCATAGACTCTAGAACAAGATTTTAATACCCAAAGATCAACCAATAATAGTTGAAATAGATCGATTCAGATTACATTTAAATGAAAAATTCAAAAGACAAGATTTATTACTGCAAACAAAAATTTAACAAGATAGTTAAATGCAGATTCAAGAACAAGACATTAATGCTCAAAGAAACAAAGACTAAAGCAAATTAAAGCATCAAGAACTGGGAAAGTAATAGCATACAACTGAAAAGAAGAATAGTAACTAAGCTAAGATAAAAGATAACAAAAGATTAAAACGAAGTACCAAATTGAAAGAACAAAGAATGAATTAAAGATGTACATACTGGAAGATGAAGAACAGGAGACTATACACAGTTCAAATGAAAAAAAAATGATTTTATTGCTTCAGTTTCTTCACACTTTTACAAAATGAACATGACAGTATTTATAAAGACAGATTGCACACTTTTCTGGATTCAACTCGGCCCAGTTACAATCCAATACACTGACATACCAAACATACACTAACTGACACAAAACATACACAATGACACATTCAAAATATACTTCTCAATTCTTGGTTCCAGCAACCCAAGTGCCTGACACAGGCCTGACATCAATCTCCATCATCCTTGGTGGTCTGGCCGGAAATAATCATCTTTTGGGCTTCTGCCCTTTAACCCAAAGTTAATATTTTCAGGGCTGTTACAGAGGGACATCTCAAATTTCTGAATTGGGAAAGTTGATGAAGAAAGTGCTGCTAGCTCTCATTATTAAATTACTTTTGTGAGTATGAACCAGGTGTTAGTAGACGCTAGCATAGGGAAGTATTAAGTATTAAACGTGTATTGTTATTTGTGTTATTTTAATTAATGATACTTTATGGTTATTCTAACGAGTTTTGTGGCACGTGCTTCGCGCGTGAATTGTTTTCCTTATAAATTGTACATGTTTAAATCAGTTAAAAAGCGATTTTTTATTTTCAAAAAATACTAAGATTTGTATAATTAAAGAAGTATTTTGAAATTGTAAATAAAGTTTAATTTTAAATCCTATTTTTAGAAGTGTTTTGAATTTGTAAAACATGTTTAATTGTTAGATCCTATTTTTAGGGACGTTTGAATTTGTAAAAGAATTTTAATATTAGATCGTATTTTAAGTGATTAAGATTTGATAATATATAAAGGGGCGTTTTTGGCAGTTCACGTTGATACATAAAAAGTATGACACCAAAACTATTACAACTATTATTAAAGATATATTAAAATGTATTAATAATTAGCCAAATTGTTGTATGATGCATTGATAAATCAATTGAAAAATGTGCACTGTTATGACAGTTCGATCGGTTCGACCTTCAAAACCTTGAACTTTGGATCGTTACGGTTTGACTAACGGTTCGGTTTTCAAAACTATGTGCCCAAACTTGCACCAAATCTCTTTTCAATATGAGTGAGATTATTCACATTATTTGCACAACAGAAAACAATTTTTTTTATGGTGACCACCACAATCAAGGATATCAACAAAGAGAAAAGTGCAAGAATCGGCTTCATATTTTGTAAGATGCATACTATCTAGTATGGATATATGTACTGTGTGATGCGATTAACAAAATCAGGTAAATACCGTACCCAAATAAACTATTCGCAGAACAATTCTGACATACAAAGGATATATTATGATGATTGTCGCATTACCACATGTAGTTGACACCAACAGTAGAAATAAATATGAAAATTTGATTGAAAAGTAGTAGAGCACAGCAGCAGACGTCATTACAAAAATAAGACAACGCACTCGTACACGGCATTAGGAAAATTATTTCTGCAGCTGAAACTTTTTAATAAACTCGATTTGTTTTGCAGGGTTTAGTCATTTTAGGGCAAGTGTGGACGCAGTTCTTAATGGTATGATATCTATAAAGCTTGAATTCATCATTTATGGCATCTAACCTCTCTTTGGTGTACCGATCTCTGCTGTCCTGAATCCACCTACAACGAAAAAACACAAAGAATTTACAACGCTTAGAACAACACACAAACACACACAACAGAAAAACAAAGTTAATTGACAGCTTTGACAAAACTAGCGGTGAAATTTGAAGTTCCCAACAATCAAAAACTTGTGAAATTTAATTTAAAGTTTCCAACAATAAAACATTTCTTTCGAAAGGAAGTTTCCAACTATTAAAAAACTCTTCTTTGAAAAGGAACGTTGAAAGTTATTGTCAATCAGAATGTCCAAACAGTGCACTTGGTTTCAGATGTCAAATCATTTGTACATGTATGTTAAAGAAAACTTCACTTAAAATTAGCACAGAAGATACTCTTAAGTATCGCGGAAGCATCCATGGTTAGGATACAAATAAATAAATCAATCAATTTACTATACCAAGTAAAACAAATGCATTTATCAATTAAGAAAAAAAAAACATCAATTATTTTCAGCAAAAACACTCTGAAGTCTCAACAAACCATATTAAAATAATACCGCTGTGCATGCATGTTGGGAGTTAGGGATGGGCATTTAACCGTTAGAAATGATACCTGAATTCGAGAAGCCATTGAAGAAGTCACGAGGAGGAGAAGCAGGCCGAGACCCTAGAACTAAGTGACGATGCCAGAGAGAAAAAGCGTTCAGTGCTGATTTGGAAAGAGGGCTTCGTTCGGTGAAGAGAAAACAAATCTCGTTCGGTGTTGATGGGGAGATGCTAATTTGGTTCGGTGAAGAGGAGTAACGTTTTCATTTGGTAGTGAGAATGTTTTGGAGAGGTGATGTTGTGGAGCAGCATGGCGTTGAAGCGGTGAAGAAGACCGAACGAAAGATTTCGTTCGGTAATTTGGTAATGCCGAACGAAATATTTCGTTCAGTATTTGCCGAACCAAAAGCATGCCGGTCCAAATTTTTCGCTCGGCGTTTTGCCGAACCAAATCTCAGAGCTGCTATATAGCAGCTACCCCTTCTCATTTCTTCACTATATAAATAGTGGAGCTTCTGAACAGCAATGGTAGCCATCCTAGAGAGCTGAAACTCTACAAAATTTTGTCTGTATTGTAAATTCTTCTTGTTTATAGCCTTTAAAAGTGAACCAATCTTGTAACTCAAATATTTCAGTGTTTAATAAAATCTACTCTCCTTAAGTGGACGTATACTGCCTCGCGGTAGTGGCACCACTATAAATACTGATGTTATTTATATTTCTGCATTGCATGGATCTGTGACTGTCTGTTCTGGTGTTTATCTCTGCTTGTTTCGTCTCACTACAATCACGATCTAGTTCGTTGTTTTTCCGTTGTGTTGGGCTTTTTTGTTCTCTTAGACTGATCATCTAAAGGGATTTTCCCCAACAGTTTGGTATCAGAGCTGTAAGGTAGATTGAAGAATGTTAGACGCTATGGCAGGAGATGAAGCAACTCCAGTTGTTATAAGACCTTATACTAGAGGGATGTATATTGCGTCAAGATCACAGTTGGAAATTGAAAATTGGAATGGGGATAAAGACTTTGAAAAGTGCAATGGAGAATGAAGGCTGTTCTAAAAATGAAGTCCATCTAGTAGTGTTTGCCCCTGAAGAGTTGACGGTTGACATCTTTGTCGTGGAAACGAAGGAGATGGAGAAATGAGCGTTTACTACTTTACAACTAACTATGTGAGAGAATATTATCTCAGAGATTAGCAGTGAGACCACTGCTAGGGGCATTTGGACCAAGCTGGAGAATCTTTACTTAAAGAAATCTTTGACTAATCGTCCGATATTGCTAAAAACATTTTTCACCATGCGGATGAGAGAGGGTACTTCGGTGAAGGAACATCACAATTTCTTTGATGATCTCGTGATGAAGATGAAAACTGTTGACTTGAAGATGGATGAGGAGCAAATGACAATGATTTTGTTGTGCTCTCTTTCGGAGCGATACACAGGTTTTGCTAACAGCCTTATCTTCGCTAGAGACACATTGACAGTGGAAGACGTGAAATTAGGCCTTCTATCTGAGGGCTTGAGAGATCAGATGAAGGAGATAAGTGAAGGAAGTAGATGTAGGAGTAGTAGTCACGGCCTGTTTGTTGAAAAGGGTAGAGAAGATAAGAAGAATTGGCACTCTAGAGGGCATTCCAAGTCCAGGAAGCCCGATAATGGTAGGCTGTGAAGTTAATGCCCCGCTATTACCCCGCTATAACCCCGCTATATCGCATAGCGGATTCCCGCCGCTACGATTTTCCCAAATAGCCTTAAATATAGTCTTTCCGCTTTAAGCCCCGCTATTTCCACTATATCTCGTTATTCCCGCTATATTTCGCTATTTCGCAATATCTTCCTTAAAAGAAAAGAAATGAAAAATGTCATTTATACATTATACAAATTTTGAAATTAATTTTTTTTACATATATTCAGAAACAGAAATACTCTAATATTCTATTAAATTTAATCATGTTAAAGAACAATTTACATTTATTTACAATATATTTACATATGTTTTTATTTAAAATTAAATATGTATTAATTGTAGTTAAATTAAGTGTTAATTTTTCATTTAATTACCATTTATATATTTGTAAAAAAATTAATTATGATTTTTATATACTATTTTAGACTCAACCGCTATATCCCCGCTATATTCTCGCTATATCCCCCCTATGACATTTTGCACCTCTGCTGCATTGAACCCGTTGGGCGCTTTAACTGTACAGATGACAGGAGAAGAAAGTCTAAGGACGGGAAGTGCTTTATCTATAAGAAACCTAGTCATTGGAAAAAGAATTATCCAGATTTGAAGAAGAAGGAAGAAGATAGATATTCATCATTTGCGGTGGAGAAGTTTGTGTCTGATGATATGTTGTCGGTATTAGTATTGGATGTATCAGACCATTGG
The DNA here is from genome assembly GCA_030765085.1 of Allium cepa. Taxonomy (NCBI): domain Eukaryota; kingdom Viridiplantae; phylum Streptophyta; class Magnoliopsida; order Asparagales; family Amaryllidaceae; genus Allium; species Allium cepa. The sequence continues at coordinate 922,530,022 of CM060939.1, read as the reverse complement.
GTGGTGGACTCATGGGTGTCTTTCCATATGACGCCTAATAAGGATTACTTTAGTTCTTTCATTGGACGAGAGGGAAGCTTTATTCTTATGGATAATGATGCTAGTTGTAAAGCAATAGATAAAGGTACAGTGAGGATCAGAACGTTTGACGGAGTGATACGCACTTTAACAGGTGTCCAGTATGTTCTAGGTCTTCGAAAGTCCTTAATTTCTGTAGGACAATTGACATCTTTGGGATGCAAGGTAACTATCAAGAAGGATAGTATGAAGGTTTCGAGAGATGCACTAGTTGAAAGGAGATGTGTTTCGAAATCTGTATTTGCTGAAAGGAACCACAGTTCTTAGATAGTTGTGTGTTGGAGTAGATAGTTCCCGTGCATTGGATGCCACGAAGCTTTGGCATCTCAGGTTGGGTCATGTTTCAGAGAAAGACTTAGAGTTGCTTTGAAGATGGAAGATGGTCAAAGGAGAAAGCTTCAACAAGATGGACTTTTGCCAAGAGTGTGTGTTAGACAAGAAAACTAAAGTATCTTTTGGAGTTGGACTCCATAGATTGAGATGAGTACTTGAGTACATGCATACAGATATTTGGAGACCGGTCGCTACTCCTCTTGGAGGAGCAAATTATTTTACCTCTTTCATTGATGACTTCTCTCGAAAAGTATGGGTGTATGTGATGAAGACAAAATCAGAGAGTTTTAAAAAGTTCAAAGCCTGAAAAGCGCTTGTTGATAACTAATCTGGTTCTAGGTTGAAGGTGCTGAGATCTGATAATGACAATGGATTTGTCTCTAGGGAGTTCCTCATTTTCTGTAGACAGCATGACATTCAGAGACATTTCACTACACCCGGAGATCTGCAATCCAATGGGGTTGCAGAAAGGATGAACATGACTCTACTTGAGAAGGCTCGTTGCTTGAGATTGATGGTGGGCTTGTCTAGAGGCTTTTGGGCCGAGGCATTATCAACTATGGCGCATATCATAAATAGAATTTCATGCTCATCCATAGATAGGAAGATTCCAGAGGAGAAGTGGAGAGGTAAAGTAGTGTATCTTGGTTACTTTCGAATTTTTGGTTGTCCTGTGTAAGTTCACCATACATGTGATAATAAGTTGGAGGCTAGAGCATACAAGGGCATATTAATAGGATATACCGATGGTATTAAAGGGTATCGATTTAGAACTCTGTTGATCAGAAGATTGTTCATTCCAAACATACTAATTTTGATGAGTCTACTATGTTCAATCCGAAGGAGAAGCTACCTACCGCATCAGAAGATTTTGATAGGCCTACGGATATGGAAGAAGTTCCCGTGTTTCACCCAAATAGTAGAGTTGTTGATGCTGTCGAGGAAAACACAGTTGATGAAACATCACAGGATAGTCCATGGGTACCTTCTAGTAGTGCTAGTGATGTGCATGAATCTAGAGGAAGTTCATTTCAAGGTGAAGCTAAAAGGAGTTTAGGTGAAGTAGTACCTACCGGGGTCAGTCGTAGAACTATTGGACCACCCAAAAGGTATGGTGATTGGCAGTTTGCGAACCTTAACCTTGTTTATCATTTTAACCATTCCCTACATGTGGTTTATGAGGAGCCGCTTGACTTTGATGAAGCTTTGAAGTCATGTAACAGTTCGAAGTGGATGTGCGTTATGAAAGAGGAGTTAGAGTCGTGAAGAAGAATAAGACTTGGGATTTGGTACCACCTCCTTAAGGAAGCCGAGCTATAGGTTGCAAGTGGGTGTTTAAGGTAAAGGATGATGGGATACACAAGGCTAAACTAGTTGTTAAAGAGTTTTCAAAAAGAGAGATTGGAGTATGATGAGATATTCTCTCCAGTAGTGAGGCATACGTCCATCCGTATTTTGCTCACAATCGTCACAGCTCATGACTTGGAGCTGGAGCAACTGGATGTGAAAACTATTTTCTTGCATGGAGACTTGTATGAGACCATATACATGAAGCAGCTAGAAGGATTGGTTTTAGATAAGAAAGAAAATTGGGTTTGCAAATTGAAGAAGTCATTGTATGGGCTTAAGCAGTTGCCTAGAAAATGGTACAAGAGGTTTGACTCTTTTATATTTTCACTTGGTTTTGACAGCATCAAACATGCTTGTGTGTACTTCAAGCATTTAAAGAATGGTAATGGGTGTACGTACTCTTGTACGTGGATGATATTTTAATTGCTTCCAAGGATAAGGCTGAATTCGATAGTTTGAAGCTAAAACTAAAAGCGAAATTCGAAATGAAAGACCTTGGAGAAGCGAAGAAAATTTTGGGTATGGAAATCCAAAGAGATAGAAAGGTAGGACTTTTGATCCTCACTCAAAAAATTCGAAGGGTGTTTGCTCGGTTTAGCATGGAAGGGGCAAAGGTAATCAGCACATCTGTGCCTTTGCCCATATAGCTTTCTAGTAAAGGCTCTCCAATCTTGGAAAAGGACATGGCTTATACAATGAAAGTCATATATGCAAGTGCAGTTGGCAGCTTGATGTATGTCATGGTCTGCACTAGGCCTGACATTGCACAAACGGTTAGATTGGTAAGTAGATTCATTGCGAATCCAAGAAAGACGCATTGGGAAGTAGTGAAGTGTATCTTTAGATACCATAGAAGAAATCCAAACCATGGACTTGTCTTTGGCGGTAGAGGAAGAGATTTTAGCATGGTTTGATTTTACGATTTCGACTATGCCAGAGATAGAGATCGAAGGAAGTCAACCCCTGAATATGTGTTTAGATTTGGTGGGCAGCGATCAGTGGGAGAGCGAGGTTGCAGACAATTGTGGCTTTGTCTACCATAGAGGTAGAGCTTATAGTTGTGGTTGAAGCAGCTAAGGAGGCGCTTTATTTAAGGTGATTTTTGTGTGATTTGGGCTTCACATACAGAGGAGTGTATGTGTACTATGATAGTCAGAGTGCAATTCACTTAGCTGAAAATTTGGCATTCGGCTTGAGGACGAAGCTTATTGAGGTAAGAGAGTCGTTCCTTGTGACTCCCCACCTCTGTACCCACGCTAGCCAAGGACACTACGGTGTAATGCCGTCAACTAGCACGGAGAATAAGGCTGTTGAGGAGCGACCATCTGTATAATTGCTTTGTGTGAGTACCGATATGCCAGATAAGATATAACTTGCATTTCTTTTCAACAGGACATCCGACATACCGACACAAACTCAAAGCTACTACACAGTGGTTATTATGTCTTCGGAAACAAATATAGAAATAAACATAACACAAATCAGTCACAGATAATTCATATCACAATGGCGGAAATAGATATGAATATATATATATATATAACACATTAAAGTGTTCATCAGAGTAGTAGTCAAGAAGATCCACAATAATACAAAAGAATAGCAACACGTGCTATACAAAAGAATACAACTATGAGTCCATATCTCAAATGTATACAACAAAATAAACTACTAATCTAAGTAGTTAGCCAAAAGTCAGAGAAGTCAATCTCAAGTGAGAAGTCAAGCAGAAGCACCTGTAACATCTCGGTCTGACCCGAGTATTATTTCATAAGAAAATAATAAACGGATCAATCTAGCTATAAATATCAGATGAAGAGATATAGAATAAGAGGTATGACTAAACACATAATAATCACAATGCCAAGTTGTGATAAGTAAGTAATTGAAAATCAACAAGAGATTAATCAATATCACAAAAATCTACTCAAAGATCAAAGAAATGTCACACTCCTTATTTCGTTCACCAAACCATAAATATTGACGATTATATCAATGTCAATCACAAAAGTCAATGACACACAAATTCACCAATGCATAAATATTGATAAAACTTATCAATGGAAATCACGAAAATTGGTGAAACACAAATTCTAGAAATCATCAATAAGAAATCCAGAAATTACAAGAAAAGGATGGCCAATCCCAAACGGAATGCTATTCCATAAACCGGGCATCGACGCACCTAAATTGATACGACCCATGCACAGTCAAACATCGTCGCACCCAAATAGATACGACCCATGCAAGGGCAAACATCGACACACCTAAATAGATACGCCCCATGTAATGTCTAACATCGATGCACCTAGAAAGATACACCCCATGCATAAATAAACATCGACGTATCTAGAAAAATACGCCCAATGCATAGACGAACATCGATGCACCTAGAAAGATGCACCCCATGTCCCGACTTATTGAGCTGATTACTCCACGAAGTAAACAAACATCGACGCACCTAAATAGATACGACCCATGTGTAAATAAACATCGACGCACCTAAATAGGTACGACCCATGCGAGAAATGAGACGAAGCTCAATAAAATGAAGTACCGTCCTCCACATAAACAAAGAGACATCACACATTGCTAGTCTAAACCATGAAATGATCATCATCGATCATCAAGAAGTGTCAATTACAGTAAGCTAGTAAATATATGAGCTTAGCTTCATGTCCCATAACCACTCACTTAACTTAAATATTTACGAACAGATTGTAGATCTCCACTAGAAAGTTGTCACAAGAGGTTCAATCGAACAAGTCCAAGAATTAACCGACGAAGTAAAGCAAGCATTTCATACCACTTGTTTTACTAAGCTATTTAATTAGATTTCTCATACGAGTGAGGTAAAGGTTTGTATATACTAATAGATTGGAAATCGGTTTGAGAAAACGAGCTTTGTAATAAAATAGTGTTGAAATCATTTGAAGAAAGAGTTTTCATATTTACTACTAGTATAGAAGACCTTTATATTTTTAAAGTGACAAATCACAAAGAAGATTGTAGAAACAATCAATCACTAAAATTCACATTCGAAGACGTGAATAAAATCCAAAGAAATCGATACCAAATCCATCAAAATGGTTATTCCCAAAAATCCCTAAAGAGGAGTTATCAAAGTCGATAATAATTGATAATAACAAAAGGGAATCAACACGAATCGATTAACATTGGAATTCTCAAGCAAATAGGCAAACATGCAAAAAGAGTGCAAATTCAGACGTCTGAAATCGAGGGTTCAGACGTCTGAATATGGAAAATAAATTATTTTCCAAAACAGAATTCAGACGTCTGAATTTTTGATTTCAGACGTCTGAAATAGGCACATTTTAGCCTATTTCCTTTCTGATTCCAAATGAACCAATTCAGATGTCTGAAATCATATATTCAGACGTCTGAATTTGAGAATAGAAATTTTTCTAGAACAATATTCAGACGTCTGAATATTACGTTTCAGACGTCTGAATCTGGGGTTCAGGGCATTCCCTGAACCTAGGCCAAAAGAATGGCCAAACGGATACCGAAAGCGATCGATCGAGCGACAACGACTAAGGATTTACGCCAAGCTACAACCCAGCCTTAACGGCTCTTCGATATGCCTCAAATATCAATGTCCAAATATCTATAAAAGGATTTTCACGGATTTTGATTTCAAAACACCAAAAATCGGAATATATACCAAATCAATCCAAATCAAAAATCGATTTCACAAGAATAAGTGTTAGAAATTCATACCTAAAAATCGAAGATAATTATAGACTAAGATGTGAGATAAAAATCTCACCTTTGAACCCAAACGATTGAAGAAGAAGCTTGAAAGCAAAGGAGAATCAACCACTCTTCAAATCCAACTCAAGAAGCTTGATTCTAAGCTTAAAAGAAGAACATTCCCAAAATTAGGTTTAGGAATTTCTGAAATTGATTAAGAGAATGAATTGGAGAAGATGAAGAGAAACTTACCAATGGGTTCTCTTGAATTTGGAGCTAGAAGTTGGATTTGCTAAGGAAGACTAGGGTTTTGGAGATTTTAGTTTCCCATCTCTCCCACCATTGATGCTTTAGAACTGAAAAGAGGAGGAAGTAAGAGTGAATGGGGGGAGCGGTTCAGATTTGAGTATAAGTTAAACATAGGGCTGAACCCAAACCCAAACCCAAAGTGAAAAAGTAGAAAAACTTGACTAACTCCAAACATATCGAAGCTTATACTCAAAAAGGTAGCAAACGGCATTTTGAACTCAATGGGAGGGGTCTCGAGTCCAAATTCGACTGTTTGCAAAAAGTAGGTTTTCGGACTAAAATCCGACGAATGATAAAATATTTAAATAAAATATTTAAATATAAAAATCGATAAATATGCGGGTTGTTACAGACTCCCCTCCTTAAAGAAATTGCGTCCTCGCAATGTTTAAGAAGAAAATATAAAGTAACAACCATAAAAGCATATTCAACACAAAAGAAATTTGAAATAGGAAGTTCACCATAAATAGCACGAAAGAGTAAGTCTGAACGGGTTCGCTCGATGAATTCCCAGGATTCCCAAGAGCAATCCTTAGGATCTGAGAACTATTGAACTTTCATGAGAAGAACATCTTTATTTCGAAGACGCTCAACCTCCGAAGTAATGATGTGAATAGAATGTTGCTCATAAGTCAAATCTGGTGAAACTTCAATTTCATCAATAACACCGGGCTCATGAATAAAAATAGGAAACCTAAAAGCACTTCCATAGTTAAAAGACGCAGAAAACGTCAAGAGTAGAAGAAAATTGAGCCAGTGCAACGGCGTAGTACAAAAACGGTACGCCCAATGAACCGATAAACCGGAACAACGATGTAGTATAATAATGGTACATCCATTGATCCAGATGAGATGGAACATCGATGTAGTATAATAACAGTACATCCGATGAACCGAACACCATAAAAGAACACCGGACACTAGTCCATAAAAGGAATGGGATAAAGCTCAATAAAATGAAGTATGTCAAAATGTCCGATGAACTTGATAAAAAGATAATTCCGTTCAAACATCATCAATGAATCAACCACTTGTTGCTTACGATTAAGCGCATTGGCAACACGATTCTCCTTTCCGGGAGTATAAAGGATATCAAGATCATAAGATGTAAGGAACCTAAGCCAATATGAAGTTCCTTATGAGAAAATAAATATTCCAAAGATTTACGATCGAGGTGGAGAACAAATTTCTCCCCCAAAATGATGATGCCAAACTCTAAAAGCGAAAACAATAGCCGCGAGCACTAGATCATGAGTGGCATACCTAGTCTCAATCGGCTTTCAATGATTTAGAAGCACAAGTGATAGCACGTCATCTTTTGCAAGAGAACGGCATCCAAACCAGTACGATTAGCATTGGTACAAAAGATAAAGTCTTGGTTCCCAATGGGAATCACAAGAATAAGAGTATCGAAAAGAAAGAATTTCTTTTAAATAATCTTCTTTCCTGAAAAGTTAAAACTTTCAAATTATATTTATCTCAATGTAAAAATCTTTCTAGAAAAATTTACATTTTACAAGTCAATATATCGTGTCTGATTGTCTCATCAAAGCGTTTAGGAAATTCCTATCGATAACGTTGATCAAGCGCATCAACCAAAATTCTTAAAACACTAAATGGGCAATACAATCACAAAATCATCTTTTATAGGATAAACATGTTTTTAAAAACTTTTGAAAATCCTCTTTGTTCGTTCTAAAAACAGAAATCCTATTTATACTTATAAATAAATCTTATGAAAAAGATTTGCAAAGATTTTAAATTGCTAATTTTATCCAAAATCAATAAACACAAGAATGGAGTCATCGAGATCATAGAAAACTTGATTCATAAAATGGATGAAACAAGATGGGCAAACTGAATGACATAATAAGTCATTCATAAGAATTGTAACGAGTGCGGAATGGGTAGGTGGAATGCTAACTCCCGCAACTCGTAACCAAATGAAAATCGGTGTCAAGGGCGAGCTAAAAAGACCTTAACACCACTCAAAAGATTTCTTAGGTGATAATCCTACGACAAACTCAAAAATACCGAAAAAGTTTCACAAATTATTTAGATAAGAGAAATAACACTTTTCTCATCTTGAGGGCTTAAAGAATAAGATGATGCCTTCAAAAATTTGAAATCGGAATCTCAAGAAAAAAAAATAGAAATCTGCTTAACAGATAGAAAATGTCGAAGATGAATAGTCCACACGGAAAATAGGATATGGGCTTCACAACAATTATGCCAATCCTTACAAATATCAATTCTGAAGCCTAAGTAAGAAAATCGGCTCGGAAAGAAAAATCACATAAAATAATTTCGACATCAATAAAAAGCAAATTGAGTGTTGCGGATCCACCAACCGGATTCGCAATTCTCAAAGAAGCCATCAAGCCCAAAATGTTTAAAGAAAAGGAATCAACTAGTTCTTTTGATATAAAAATAATGAGATGAACCCATATCAACAAGAACTCGAAAGGATGATCACAAAACAAATGTAATCAAGGATTAAATGAGAAATACCTTGACCACGAGAAGTGTTACCAGGAGCTTGCACTACATTGAGCTTTCCCTCCTTCCTACTTTGAAGTATCGGACATGCAGTTATATGGTGACCCGAATTTTTGCAATAGTGACAATAAAGAGGTTTCGGACACTCCCTTGCATAGTGGTCCGTGGAACCACAATTGTAGCATTGTCCACGACTAGAGGTAGGGGCTCTTGCTACCGGGGTTTCTTGCCTCCCTTTCTTGTTGGGAAAGGGGCCTTTGAATTTAATTGGTCTCTTCATGTTGTCGTTGAAGTTCTGTTTAGCAACCACAACTTCAACATTACCTTCTCTATCGGCCTCTTCAAGACGAAGAGCGATATCAATAAGCTGATCAAATAAAACCTCAAGTTTCAGGAGTAATGGCTTCTTAAGATTCTTATTCAAGCCATAGACGAACCTCTGATTTTTCTTCAATGGAGTGTTAATGTATTCAACCCCGTATTTGGAAAGAGATTCGAAAGATGCGACATAGTCTGTCACAGAAGATTCACCTTGAACAAGGTCAATAAAACGCCGTGCTAAAGTTACTTTTTCAGCCTCCGGCACGAATTTCAATTCGAATCTTTCTCGGAATTGCTCCCAAGTGAGATCCGCTTCAACGATTTCAGAAATTAAAAGCTCATACCAATCTAATGCTCTTTCTTGGAGCATGCTAAAAGCCACTTGGACTCGATGTAGATTAATAAGGTTCATGCGAGAAAAGACGCGATTGCATGATTTGAGCCAAGCCTGAATTTCTATAACACTCTCGGATCCTATGAATGGCTTCCATCCAAATCGGTATAGTCTCTGCACAAGCTTGCAAAACCAGATCAAGGATGAGTAGGCTCTGGATTGGGTCCGGCTGCTTGAGCGTTCTTTACTAGATCAAGAAGCTGCTGGGCAGACATAAATACTCCATCCTGAGGAGTAGCACTAGATTGACCGGCGCTGGGACGGCCTGGTCTAACCATTTCTCTTCTTTAAGAAAGAAAGAAAGAAGAGGAAAAGGTTATTCTCAAAATAAATATCAAGCAATCTTGATAGATAAAATAAGGAATCATAAAGAAAATAGGATGAATCGGTACGAAGACTCGAATAAATCCTAAGGCACTGTGATAACTCGATTTTTTTTAACAGCTGATAATTTGATAATTAACTTGGTAGAGATCTTCGAATACATTGATATCAAATGGTAAAATTATCTTTCTAATCTTATTTAAAGAGATATTTTATTTATAACGTATATATGTGTATACATTGTAAATAGAGAATTTGATTTTTATTTAATATTGAATAAATTTTGAATTAGTGAATTTGATTGAAATGGTATTGAAACTTTCCAAAGGTTAATTTAAAGATCTATCTTATATCTTCAAAGTAATTAAAGTAAAAATCTATTTTGTTTAAAAATATAAAGGTTTAAATTGTATTTTATAATAAAAGTTCATTTTGTTTTATTTTAAAAATTATTTTCTTTTGAAATAGACTTAGTTATTTTGGTTTGAAATTTTGAAATAGAATTTAATTCAATGTTCTTTTCTCTTTTGAAAATTTAGTTTTAAAATATTATTTTAAAAATATTCAAATAAACATTAAGATGTGTAATTTTATAAAAGTGATTTATATGTAATCATTTAAGGCTAAAAATAGATAAACATTATATAAACATGTAAACATAAACCTAAGACAAAAGCTTTTATCTAACATTTAAATGTTTAATTTAAATTGGCAAAAAAAAAATACAAATGTAAGCCTAAGTTTTATCTAAATACAAGTGTACATTGATATGGCATGCTAATGACATTTGTAAGCAAATTTAACAAGTGTTCTTTTTACATTTTATCCTTAAATAAATCAAAACTCTTCCAAATATCTGAAACTGAAAAAAAAAAAACAAGATCCAAATTCAAATTTTACACAGGAAAATCAATTAGGCAAGATCAGGGCCAGATTGAAGTCAAAAACAAAGATCAACTCAGTTTTTTTTTCTAATTAAAGCGGCAGTTTAAGATCAAGAACAGGAAGAAATTCAACCCATACCATAAAATCAGATCTGTTTAAAATCAAAACAGCTAGTAGCAAGTTCAAACTTCAGTTAGAAACAAGAATCCAGATCATGATTTCTGTTATCTTCTTTTACAGGTGAGCAAACCCAGTTTTAGCCTGTCGTATGCTATATTCTTAAAAACTAAGTATGATGAGTAGTGCATGTTTATTTATATTGAATTGCATGTAGATATATCCAAGATTTTCTAGTATGCAAGTTTGAATATAAAACAATTACTATGTTCTAGTTATGCTGTTTCCAAAACCTGATCAGATCTATATATATTCTTTTACCTGATTTATTTTGAACATTGATGTGTAAGTAAAAATTGATTGTAATGACAAAGAAATGGCTTTAAATTATTCCCAGATAAATATAAAGAAAATTCCAAGCTGGTTTTAATAAAAACAAAATAGGCAGGACAGTAGGATCATAAACATAGCAAATACTCGACTTTAGTGATTTCTAGAATCGAGTGTATAATCGAATTTGATTTTAAAATCTAGGATTTTTGAAGTTTAAATCATGATTTTCAGATTTTTAATTCAAGAGAATTTGCATATTTGTCAGAAACTGGAAACTTACTAATTTCTGGCTATCACGTGAATCGGTGGTCATGGGGTTCGAATCAGATGATGTTTGTTAGATGTAGTTTGAGAAAAAAATGGTAATCGAAATTCTCGATGACCATGGTAAGAGGAAAAGGGTAAAATAGGGTTTTATCAACCTGATGGGTTGTCTTTGTTCTTGAAAGAAATTCGACGTCAGTGGCTTACCGTAGGTGATCGCGAGTAGGGGTTTAGTGGCGTGGGCATGTGACAAACTTCTGGTCTTGAATGTAGGTCCGGTAGTGGTCTGTGGTGGCGGCGCTGGGAGGGGCACTGGTTGTCGTTGTGGTCCCGTTTCCATGTGAACAGCTTAATTTCGTTTTGAGGCTCGTCACTTTGTTCTAGAGGTTTGATTAGTGGAGTAATGTTGTCGGCGACTGATCTAGGGTGGTGGCGATGGTCGGAGACGCTCCGACCATCTGTGCACGTGTACGAGCGTTGCTCGTATCAGTTTTATCTGGTTTGAGGATCTTGGGTACGATGGTAATGGTCCAGGGTCAATCTCGTTCGCGTGAGATTTTGACTCGAGTATTCTTCCGTATTTCTAGCGAGTGGGTTCTAGTTTAAGTACAATGTAAATTTAGACAAGTAAAAAAAAGAAAAGAGAAGAAGAAGAGGAAGATGGTGGGAAAACTGGAGGCCGTCTCGAGGAAGAAGCGGGTTTAACCCGAGGCTGGAAATGGGGGGGGGGGGTTATTATGTTTAAATTGTTTAGAAATGCAAAGCTTGAATTATAAATGAAAAATTGATTTAAAACTTTTCTTAAATAATTTCTTTCCATTGAAATGTTCTCTTAAGACTTAATTAAGGAATTATATGTAGGTTAAATTAAGATGTAAGTTAAACATTAAGATATTTTAAACTTAATTGTTTTTTTATAAGTGATAAAGAAAGGTTAAATGATTTAGAAATTAAATAAAGATGATGGTTATCTTAAAAAGTAATTAAGATTGTTGATAATTAATGAAGTAATTAAAGTAAAATTAATTATATAAATTCTTGATTAAGGAAGTAATAAATTAATAGTTAAGAATTATAAATTAATTAAGAGGTCTAATTACTTAATATTAAAAGGATTATTAAGGGAAATTACTTGTAAAGTAATTTGAAGGAATGAATTACTCAATGAAATTAAGTAATTTAATGTGGTTAACATAAGTTAATCATTTGATGATTAGTTAAGTATAATTACACAAGGCAATTAATAAGGTATAATTACTTAGTATAAGTGTTAGATGGATAAGTTACTGGATGTAATTAATATAAGGGAGGATACTTAATGGGAAGTAATAAAAGATTAATTACTTAGGAGAAGTAATTAAGGACTAATTACTTGGTGTAATTAATTAAAAGATTAATATAATTTATTGAGGAGTTAAATAAAATTAAGATAAGTAATTACAGTATGGTTAATTACTGTTTATGATTGATTAAGGCTAATTAATAAAAGTAATTAAAGATTAATTACTGTAAATGACTTAGGATAATTAATTTGTGTAATTAATTAAAGGGCAATTACTTTATGTAATTAAAGATAATAAATCAAGGATGATTAATTAAGGTGGATGATTAAAAAGTTATTTAATTATTTGATTTATTATAATTAAGTAAAGGTAATCCAAGTGATTAAAAGGTTAGTAATTGTTTTAACTTAGAGATAAATTAAATTAATTTTCGAAATGATCCATCTTGCTTATGAATGATTTAATGATAACTAAATGCCTTGAATTGATTGATATCTCTAATATGAAAGGTAAGGTGATACGATATGTTTGACAATCAAAATGTGGTTATCTATCAATATGAATTACTGTGTATAAATGCCATCCTGTATTTGAAGTTGAATTGTATTTAATTAAATAACTGGGGTTAAAGATGTCATTGGATTCGAAGAGTCCGGAGTCGGGTATTAGTTAATACCCAAAACCACTTCGGTTCTTTATAATTTGATGTGTGGAATCAATAAAATGAAATGGAATGATTAAAGTAATTGGACCATTTAACCTAAGTTATAATCTTAGCAATAGATGTGTTATGTAAATAATGTCTATAATGACTTGTGAAGTTGTAAATTGATACAAGTTCCCCGAGTTACCCCGGGTTTATATAAGTTGTATGTTTTGGGATATTCCTTGTTAGTTGGGTTTACTCACGCTGGTTTCCAGCCTGACCCGGGTGTTACTTTGATGTAATGCTCGGGTCAGACCGAGTATTACAGATTTTCAGGTAAGGACGTTCTGGAGCTCAGGAGGCGAGCTGGATGGCAGGAACGTATGAGGTGTTTCGCTGTATCTATCTGGGACAAGTTAGTTTTTAATTATCCGGAATATGTGTAATGATGTAACTCTGATGTATAAAGATATAAGTGTAATGATATAGTTCTTCTTGTAAAACTATTATTTATGTAATATTATATTTTATCCGCTGCGAATGTGAGATTGTGTGTTTCATTTCTGTTCTTCTTCTATCTCTTTCTTCTTTCTTTTTGTTCTTTTCACTAACTATCTGGAATTTTCTGGATTGGAAATTCCGGGTCGTTACATTTGGTATCAGAGCCGAAGGTTAAGCGAGAACCTTGGCTCTGGTGGGATTACTCATTAAGGATAGGGTAAGTGGTACCCTAGGAGAGTTGAGTGTATATAAATGAGAGAGCGTACTTGTTATTTTCTTATATAAAGGTTTTTAAATGATTTCAAAAGTAAATGAATCTTATATAAGAAACAGATTATCTATTATATTAAGGAAATTGGTTGTAGTATTAATTAAATTAAAAGTAATAATAAGAATTAAGTGATAATAGAATTACAACCAGATTGAAATTAAACTAAAGACAAGTTTGAAATGGATTTAACTAAAAATTGAAATCTTGATTTGGAGAAGTATTTCAGAATAAGATGAATTAGAATTGGTTTCAAACCAGAAAATAGAATGGATATTGTGTTTAATGATGGGATGATGGTTTTTCAAGAAACAATAAAATGTTTTAAGGAAGTAACCATTTATAAAGAAAATAATTTATAAATGTAAAAGGATATAAATTAAAGTGGGTTTCCAATTATGAAGTTCTGAATTCTAAATTTAAACATTTGAAAATTGGTTTCAAAATTGTAAAAGGAAATTATATTATTCAAACTACTTTGAATATGATCTTATTTTAAATTAAGAAATGTTTGTAAACTTTGAAGAGAATTTGTTATGAACGGAAACCAAAGGTGGTTTAAATTTTAAAATTTGGCTTGGTGAGCCATGTAACAACCCGCATATTTAACGATTTTATATTTAAATGTTTTATTTAAATATAGCGTCGTTAGTCGGATTTTGGGTCCGAAATGTTACTTTTTGCAAATGGCCGAATTGGAACTCGAAACTACCTCCATTGGTTCCAAAATGGCGTTTGCGATCTTTTTGAGTATAATCTTTGATATGTTTGGAGTTTGTGAATTTTGGCGACTTTTTCTATTGGGCTTTGGGCTTGGGTTTCACCCAAACTGTTCTATTAACCTCAACTCAGCCCTCTCCTCTCATTCACTTATTCATTTCTTAAAACTTAAGCTTAAAAACTGAAATGGGGGAAGAGGAAGGAAATTAGAAACTCCTGGCCCTAAATCCATTTGCAAAATCCAAATTTCTTGCTCCAAAATCATAGAGAAGCCATAGGTATGTCTCTCTTCTTCTTCTCCAACACTTTCTCCTTCAATTTCAGAAAGTTTTCCTAAACCTAACTTAGGAAAATACTTGTTTGTTCTTAGATTGAAGCTTGTTGGGTTGAAGTAGTGATTAGTTGATCTTCTCCTTGTGTTTTAGCTCCTTCATCTTCTATGTTTGTGAGATTAAAGGTGAGTTTTTAACTCACATCTACCTCTCTTGCTATCATTGATGTTGGGTATGATTTCCTAACAAATATTCATGTGCTGTTGCTTTGAATTGAAAAAGATTTGGAATTCATTTGATAAGGGCAAGAAGTGCTGGAAAACAGCCTTCGGCCGACCGAGCGCAGGCTTCGGTCGACCGACCTGCTGCCCCGAGCCATATTTTGTTTTCTGTATCTGGCCGGCCGACCGAGCCCTGTAGTCCGGTCGACCGACCCGCTTTGTTCTGCCTGTTTTGCCTATTTTGCATATTTGATTGATTTTTCGGATTTTATCGATTCAAGTTGGTCTTTTTTTTAGTGTTTGTTATTGCATCTTTGATTTCGATAACTTATTTTTGACCTCATTCACGGGTTTTATAAATAATCCCTCTAATTCGTATTAAAAGCTTCCGTCTCCAATTCATAAATTCCATTTATAATGCACACACACGATTTCGCACTTCGAGCGAAGTGGAAGGAAGATTAAATGGTTAGGTAAAACACGGACCATGAATCCATGCGTTTATCTTTCCGATTAATCCCCGACCTATTCGATTGATCGTTTTGACCCTTGTGTCTGGTTTACCGATGAGATGAGGTGAACTTTGTAATGCTTCGAGTGTGAAATTAACTAATGGATAGTAAACCGTTTAGTGCGAACGGGTGGTTATGGGACTCACGTTACCACTTTTCGGATTCCTCTCTGGGAGTTTGTGACACATGCTGCCTTTGGGATAGTGTCTTCGGACTGTCTCCTCTGGCTTGTTTCCTTTAAATATCGCTTTTGGAGTTGGTCCTTTGCCCTGACTCGAAAGATATTTGGGGTTGTCGGTTACCTTTAGTATTGCTTTCGGAGTGGTTTCTTCACCACCGCTCAAGAGATACTGGAGTGGTTTCTTCACCACCGCTCAAGAGATATTGGAGTGGTTTCTTCACCACCGCTCAAGAGATAACGGAGTGGTTTCTTCACCACCGCTCATGATGTTTCATTTATAAGTATATTCCCTAGGTATTGCTTTTCTGTATTGGTTCTTTGGAGCCACACGAAATATAGCGTTTACCTTGTGGAACTCGTATTTATCGGTAATTGTTGTTTGCCTTTATGGCCTGCTTTGGGATATTCTTATCCTTTGTTTCTATATGTTGCCGATGATATGAGGCTTGTTCTATATGGTTCATCTTTCGTTAAATGATTGTGTTGTCTCTTTTAGAGATATCTATTATGCTTTGTAACCTTGCAGGTTTATTGTTGTTCAGTTTATCTAACTGATTTGTTCAGCTAGACTGATCCGTGTAATTTATACTCGGGTCAGACCGAGTTGTTTCAGGTTAGGTGCTTTTGGACTTAGCCTATTTTGCTTCCGCATGGACTACTCCGCTAGCTTCTTTTTGTCATAGCTTTTTGTGTAGTCCCATTTTGTAGTAACTCTGATATGTATTCATCTAGAACTCGTCTGTATATTGTGGTTTGCTATACCACTTGACATGTATTATTTTGTATACTCTGCAATGTATCAGTATATGTGTATATGATGATTTACTGTTCTGTGATGTATATTACATTTGAGTTATTATATTCTGTTCTGATAGATCCAACCACCTATGGTTTTGTTTTAAGTATGCATTGGATATGTCGATCTGTTTGGTATGATTATTGTCGACGTATTTAATGGATAATTAGAGCAAGGCTATAGATGGTCGCTCCCAACCAGCCTTATTCTCCGTGTTAGTTGACGGCATTACTTTGTAGTGTCCTTGGCTAGCGTGGGTATAGAGGTGGGGCGTCACAGCGTGGTATCCGAGCTGAGTCAGAACAAAATATGATAAACACAGAATAGATGCACATATTATGGTACATCAAAGTGTACAAGTGATACAAATCTTTGAATCATTGTGTCTCTTTATTCCATCAAGGTTAGATAGAGTTTGGGAATACGTCTAGGAATGCATTTTATTCCGTAGTATTCCGTAATGAAGTATCTACCTTGTGAATAATCTTGTTCTTATCTTACCTTCAGCGTATGGCTGGAAGAGGCAGGGGACGACGTTCGGGTGTTGGGCAATCCAGTGGCTCACATCCGGATGGCGTTTATATGTCTGCTGATCAGTTTTTGGAATTGTTTAGGAGCACTCAGCCTCCAGTTCCTCCTCGAGTGTCTCCACCTCGCAAGTCTGCCTTTGCACATCAGTGTAGTGATTTTGCTCATCTTGGAGGAAAACCGTTTAAGGGCTCCGAGTCTGTTCTTGAAGTCCAAGCTTGGCTTCGCACGTGCGAGCGTATCTTCTCTCGCATGGATCTTTCTGACCATGATAGAGTTCTTGTGGCTTCTAGCTTATTACAAGAGCGTGCCCTTGATTGGTATGAGCTTCTTGTAGCCGAAATCGATGAGTCTACTCTTTCTTGGACTCAGTTTCGGGGACGATTCGAACTCAAGTTCGTTCCTGAATCTGAAAAAGTTTTATTGACCCGTCGCTTCCTTGAGTTGAAGCAAGGGAAATCTTCTGTTTCTGAGTATGTCGCATCGTTCGAGGCTTTATCTCAGTATGGTCTTGAATTCATCAGCACTTCTTACAAGAAGAATTTGAAGTTTGTTTCTGGCCTTAAGAAATATCTTAAGAAGTCTTTGTTGCTCCAGCTTAAACTTTCTTTTGAGGAGTTGGTTGATTCGGCACTTCATCTCGAGACCGTCGAGAAGGAGTGTGATAGTGATGTAGATGTTGAGGTTTCTAAGAACCCCAACAAGAGGCCGTTTCCAATTCAGAAGAAGCCTTTTCCTTCTAAGAAGAAGAAGACTGGTGGTCCTAGCTCTCAGCCACAGTCTTTCGGAACACCTTTCGTTCGAAAGTGTTTTAATTGTGGTTCTCCGGATCATATTATTCGAGCTTGTCCTAAGCCTCTTTTCTGCCGTTATTGCAAGAGGGAAGGTCATCATAGTTCCACTTGTCCCATTGCTCCGAATAATTCTTCATCTGGCAAGTTAAATGTAGCGAATGCTTCTGGAGGTCCTTCTCAATCTAAAGGTATATCTCCATCTATTTTGGAAGGTTCTATTTTATTTTATGACCATAGTATACGAGTTCTTTTCGACGCGGGTGCTTCATATTCTTTCGTATCGAAAAAGCTCGTTGATGATTTATCTTTGGATGTTTCTTGTATGGTTACTTCTTTAAGGATTGCGAATCCTATTGGGGGATCCGCGACCCTTAGTTTGCTATGTAATGATGTTGAGATTGTTTTATGTGGCTTTTCTTTTCATGCGTATCTGCACGTTATTTCTTGTCTGGGATTCGATATGATTTTTGGTATGGACTGGCTAGTGAGATATGATGCCAGGATTATTTGTTCGGAGAGAATTTTATATCTTCGACATCCGGAATCGCTTACTCAGCTATCTCTTGTTCTTCGGGATGTGGATAATTCCGAGATGGCTTTATATTCTCTTGATTCGCGAGATGAAGATGATATATCTCGTATTCCTATTGCTTGTGACTTTTCTGATGTTTTTGAGCCTGTATCGGGTTTGCCACCCAAACGGGCAATTGAGTTCCGCATTGATCTCATTCCAGGCGCACAACCAGTTAGTCGTCCTCCCACGAGGATGTCTACAAAGGAAAATGAGGAACACAAGAAGCAGCTTTTGGAACTTGAGTCCAAGTAGTTGATTCAGTCCAGTTTTTCTCCGTGGGGACCTGCGGTCGTTTTCGTGAAGAAGTTTGATGGAACTCTTAGGCTTTGCATTGATTATCGCAAGCTTAACGAGTTAACCATCAGGAATAGGTATCCATTGCCTAGGATCGATGACATGTTCGATCTATTGAGTGGTGCTAAGGTCTTTTCTCAGCTCGACCTTGCCACGGGTTTTCATCAATTACGAGTCGCGGAGGATAGCATACCTCTTACCGCTTTCCGCACTCGTTATGGTTCTTTCGAGTGGCTCGTTATGCCGTTCGGTTTGACGAACGCTCCTGCTTTCTTTGTTTATCTCATGAATCGAATATTCCGGGAATATCTCGATAAGTTTGTACTTGTCTTCATTGATGATATCCTTATTTATTCTAAGTCTGAAGCCGAGCATGCTAATCACTTAAGGATTGTCTTGAGTACTCTCCATCGTCGTCAGCTTAGAGCCAAATTCTCCAAATGCCACTTTTGGGAGAATAAGGTTAAGTTCTTAGGCCATGTTGTATCTTCCGATGGCATTTCTGTCGATCCCTCAAAGATCGAAGCCATTCAGAATTGGAAGAGGCCTGAGAATGTTCATGAAATTCGTAGTTTCCTTGGATTGGCGGGGTATTACCATCGGTTCATTAAGGATTTTTCCCGTGTTGTGCTTCCTCTCACTTGCCTTACTCGAAAAGGCATTCGTTTTGATTGGTCCGACAAGTGTGAAGCTTCCTTTCAGACATTAAAGGAACTTCTCACTAATGCTCCTATTCTTGTGGTTCCCGAAGGGAATCATGATCTTGTTGTCTACACCGATGCTTGTGGTAGTGGTCTCGGTGCTATTCTTATGCAGAAGGATCGGGTAGTTGCTTATGCTTCTAGGCAACTGCGTCCGAATGAAGTTCGCTATGCCACTCATGATCTTGAGCTTGCCGCCATTGTCTTTGCCTTGAAGATTTGGCGACATTATTTATCGGGCGAGCGCTTCATTCTCTATACCGATCATAGATCTTTGAAGTATTTGTTTACTCAGAAGGAACTCAATATGAGACAACAACGTTGGCTCGAGTTTCTTGCTTCTTATGACTTTGATATCCAGTATACCCCTGGTAAGGGTAATCGTATTGCTGATGCGCTTAGTCGCAGACATTCGGCTGTTATTTCTATGATGCTTGCCGAATGGAGTATTCTTGAGCCTCTATCTTTTTGTGAAATTCGTGATCGAGGTTCATATTTTGATTCTCCTATTCTATTATTTAGTTTGGGAGCTCGACCTATTTTATTGGATCGTATTGCCGATGGTCAGCGCCGTGATCCTGAGTTGTTGCATCTTATTCAGCTTTGTGGGTCTGGATCTTGCGATGAGGTGTTGCAAGATTTTAGCATTGATTCTCATGGGTGTCTTCGTAAGAAGAACCATCTTTTTGTGCCTTCTGACTTTGCACTTAGGCATGACATTCTTGATGATTGCCATCGTTCTAGGTATACCATTCATCCCGGTAGTAGTAAGATGTATGCCGATATGCGTCGCCTTTACTATTGGGAAGGTATGAAGCGCGATGTGGCGAGTTATGTGAGTAATTGCATGACTTGTCAACGTATGAAGGACGAACATCAGCGTCCTTCTGGTCTTCTTCAGCCTCTTGAGATTCCATTGTGGAAATGGGATCAGATTTCTGTGGATTTCATAGACGGCCTACCTCGTTCGAGATCGGGTCATTCTAGTATTTGGGTTATTGTTGATCGCCTCACTAAGTCTGCTCATTTTGTCCCTATTAAGTCTAATAGAACTGCTTCGCATTTGGCTAAGTTGTATGTCAAGGAAATCGTGAGACTTCACGGTGTTCCTAGTTCTATTGTGAGTGATCGTGATCCTTTATTCACGAGTCATTTTTGGAAGAGTCTTCAGCAAGCTTTGGGAACAAGGCTTAATTTTTCTACAGCTTATCATCCGCAGTCTGACGGACAGACTGAACGGGTGAATCGTATCTTGGAAGGTCTTCTCCGTATTTGTATTTTTGATTTCGGTGGTAGTTGGGAGGATCACCTACCTCTTGTAGAGTTCTCCTACAACAATAGTTTTCAATCTAGTATCGGTATGGCTCCTTTCGAAGCCCTATATGGAAGACCATGTCGATACCTTCTTATTGGTTTGAATCGGGTGAGAAGCTTATTCTTGGTCCAGATTTTGTTCGTGATTCTTCTGAGAAGATTGATCTTATTCGGTTGAGAATGAAAGAGGCACAGAGTCGCCAGAAATCCTACGTGGACAACCGTAGGAAGCCTCTCGAGTTCTCGATCGGTGATCTTGTTTTTATTCGTGTTTCTCCTTTGAAGGGGGTTATGCGTTTCAGTATGACTGGGAAATTGGCTCCTCGCTTTATAGGACCATTTTCTATTACTGAACGTATTGGCCCTGTGGCTTATAGAGTTTAACTTCCAGCTCATTTATCTGGCATTCATGACGTGTTTCACGTCTCGCAACTTCGGAAGTGTCTTCGGGAGTCGGATTCTGTTATTACTTCTCCTGATTTGAAAGAGCTTGAGATCTCACCGGACTTATCTATTGTACAGCAACCTATTCGCGTGCTTGACATGGAGGTGCGACACCTTCAGAACAAGGACGTGCCGCTCGTTAAAGTTTAATGGTCCGCTAATCCCAATGACTGTACTTGGGAAACCAGAGAATTTATTGAGCGGTCTTATCCAGGTTTTCTTTCTTAGCTTGAGAACGGTGAGTATGTCTTTTCATCTCAAGCTTATTTCCTTCTTCTTTTGATGTTGATTGTATGTAGTTGTTACGAATATCGTCTCTAGGAATTGCGGGGACGCAATTTAGTAAGGAGGGGAGATCTGTAACAACCCGCATATTTAACGATTTTATATTTAAATGTTTTATTTAAATATAGCGTCGTTAGTCAGATTTTGGGTCCGAAATGTTACTTTTTGCAAATGGCCGAATTGGAACTCGAAACTACCTCCATTGGTTCCAAAATGGCGTTTACGATCTTTTTGAGTATAATCTTTGATATGTTTGGAGTTTGTGAATTTTGGCGACTTTTTCTATTGGGCTTTGGGCTTGGGTTTCACCCAAACTGTTCTATTAACCTCAACTCAGCCCTCTCCTCTCATTCACTTATTCATTTCTTAAAACTTAAGCTTAAAAACTGAAATGGGGGAAGAGGAAGGAAATTAGAAACTCCTAGCCCTAAATCCATTTGCAAAATCCAAATTTCTTGCTCCAAAATCATAGAGAAGCCATAGGTATGTCTCTCTTCTTCTTCTCCAACACTTTCTCCTTCAATTTCAGAAAGTTTTCCTAAACCTATCTTAGGAAAATACTTGTTTGTTCTTAGATTGAAGCTTGTTGGGTTGAATTAGTGATTAGTTGGTCTTCTCCTTGTGTTTTAGCTCCTTCATCTTCTTTGTTTGTGAGATTAAATGTGAGTTTTTAACTCACATCTACCTCTCTTGCTATCATTGATGTTGGGTATGATTTCCTAACAAATATTCATGTGCTATTGCTTTGAATTGAAAAGGATTTGGAATTCATTTGATAAGGGAAAGAAGTGCTAGAAAACAGCCTTCGGCCGACCGAGCGCAGGCTTCGATCGACCGACCTGCTGCCCCGAGCCATATTTTGTTTTCTGTATCTGGCCGGCCGGCCGAGCCTGTAGTCCGGTCGACCGACCTGCTCTGTTCTGCCTGTTTTGCCTATTTTGCATATTTGATTGATTTTCTGGATTTTATCGATTCAAGTTGGTCTTATTTTAGTGTTTGTTATTGCATCTTTGATTTCGATAACTTGTTTTTGACTTCATTCACGGGTTTTATAAATAATCCCTCTAAATCGTATTAAAAGCTTCCGTCTACAATTCATAAATTCCATTTATAATGCACACACACGATTTCGCACTTCGAGCGAAGTGGAAGGAAGATTAAATGGTTAGGTAAAACACGGACCATGAATCCATGCGTTTATCTTTCCGATTAATCCCCGACCTATTCGATTGATCGTTTTGACCCTTGTGTCTGGTTTACCGATGAGATGAGGTGAACTTTGTAATGCTTCGAGTGTGAAATTAACTAATGGATAGTAAACCGTTTAGTGCGAACGGGTGGTTATGGGACTCACGTTACCACTTTTCGGATTCCTCTCTGGGAGTTTGTGACACATGCTGCCTTTGGGATAGTGTCTTCGGACTGTCTCCTCTGTCTTGTTTCCTTTAAATATCGCTTTTGGAGTTGGTCATTTGCCCTGACTCGAAAGATATTTGGGGTTGTCGGTTACCTTTAGTATTGCTTTCGGAGTGGTTTCTTCACCACCGCTCAAGAGATACTGGAGTGGTTTCTTCACCACCGCTCAAGAGATATTGGAGTGGTTTCTTCACCACCGCTCAAGAGATAACGGAGTGGTTTCTTCACCACTGCTCATGATGTTTCATTTATAAGTATATTCCCTAGGTATTTTTTTTCTGTATTGGTTCTTTGGTGCCACACGAAATATAGCGTTTACCTTGTGGAACTCGTATTTATCGGTAATTGTTGTTTGCCTTTATGGCCTGCTTTGGGATATTCTTATCCTTTGTTTCTATATGTTGCCGATGATATGAGGCTTGTTCTATATGATTCATCTTTCGTTAGATGATTGTGTTGTCTCTTTTAGAGATATCTATTATGCTTTGTAACCTTACAGGTTTATTGTTGTTCAGTTTATCTAACTGATTTGTTTAGCTAGACTGATCCGTGTAATTTATACTCGGGTCAGACCGAGTTGTTTCAGGTTAGGTGCTTTTGGACTTAGCCTATTTTTCTTCCGCATGGACTACTCCGCTAGCTTCTTTTTGTCATAGCTTTTTGTGTAGTCCCATTTTGTAGTAACTCTGATATGTATTCAATTGGAACTCGTCTGTATATTGTGGTTTGCTATACCACTTGACATGTATTATTTTGTATACTCTGCAATGTATCAGTATATGTGTATATGATGATTTACTGTTCTGTGATGTATATTACATTTGAGTTATTATATTCTGTTCTGATAGATCCAACCACCTATGGTTTTGTTTTAAGTATGCATTGGATATGTCGATCTGTTTTGGTATGATTATTGTCGACGTATTTAATGGATAATTAGAGCAAGGCTATAGATGGTCGCTCCCAACCAGCCTTATTCTCCGTGTTAGTTGACGGCATTACTTTGTAGTGTCCTTGGCTAGCGTGGGTATAGAGGTGGGGCGTCACAAGCCAAGAAGTAAATATGTATATGTATAGATATACTTAAATATCAAAGACGATTTGAGATAAACTCTAGATGTTGAGTTTTAAATATGGAATGAGATATGATGCCTAAAGTGATAAGTCTTTGAACTTATAAGTGGGAAAGTATTTTGAAAATTTGAAATGGAGAATTCAAATTTGAGTAAGGTTAAACGGATTTGATTGAATTTAACTCGGAGGAAGTTAAATAAGTTTGAATAAACAATTTGATTTGGAAATTTCAAGCTGAAATTGAGATTTAACTTGGAAAGTTAAATGGTTGATTTGAATTAGGGAGTTTGAGTGATCTCAAATTGGGTTTGAGATCTGGAAATTGGAAATTGAATTGGATTAATTGGAAACGATTTGAAATTGAAGTGAGTTCAATTTGAAATTAGTCTGAATTGATTTTAATAATTTGGAATTATAATTAAAGTTGAATAATTTTAAATTCAAATGGAATTTGAATTAAATTTGGGAAGAAATAAAGAATAATTCAACTTGATTTGGAAATGGAATTTGAAATTAGAATTAATTCAAACCGGAGTTGAAATGTATTGAAATTGGAACTAATTCAATTGAAATTTATCTGAATTAGAAGAATTTGAGATCAAAGTTGAATAAAGTTAAATTTGAAAGGAAACTAAGGTTAATTCAACTTGATTTGGGTTGAATCAAGTCCAATGGAAATTGAAGTTATTTAAATTGGAATTGGGTCAATTTAAGTGGTAGAGGAATTTTAAATTGAATAGATTGAGAATGAAGATTAGGAAGTGAACGGTTTTGACTCTTTACTATATTTTATATATATATATATATTATTTTAATATAAACCTATTTTTCCAAGCTATTCATTATATAAACAGCCTTTCTTTTAAAAGCCAAACTATCTTATACTTGTTTTACAATTATTTTTGAAACTGTTTAACAATTTTCTAACTATTCTATAAACTAATTACAATTATCAACTACTAATTACTATTTTATAGCAATTTTGCAATTATTTAAAATTTCTATGACTATTTAACTATTTTTCAATTATTTTACAACTGCTGAACTATTTTACAGCTATTTTACAAACTAGTAATTATTTTTCAACTACTTATCTATTTCTTTAACTTATCAAGTTATTTTCTAAATTTAAACTGGACAGAGTTTAAACTGTTATTGGTTAAATACCCAATCGAGATAAGAATTTAAGGAATAATCCAAATGTGGATTAAGGAAATTATGAGTAAGTGAATGAAAATTAAAGTGAATATGAATAGAAAGAGAATTGATTTGGCTAATAACCAATAAAGATAAATACGTAGGGTGTACGTATGTTATTCTATTCGCATAGTGATTTGATCCAGATTCGAGCATAGAATTTCGAGATAGTTATATCGATCCGAGTAGGACTTTTCACTCGATTTTCAACGGCGAACCTGGATATGGATTGTTGATTGGTTCTGGATATTCTCTATCATAGTTATGGCTATGCAAGGAGAATAACGGTTTCTGATCAAGAAACCAGATCTGTGTCCGCACTAGGAAGTCGGGTGGACAATACTAGTTCGGAAGTGAAATTTGTGTGATCGAGTGAGTGATCAGATAAGTATAGCGAACGGATGATGTGTGTACATCGTACAGATTGGAATGAAATTGATATTTAAGTTTGTGGATAAGAAATTTGAAATGGTTTTTGAAGTGAAAATATATTTTGTGAAATATATGAGGAAATAAAATAGAAATCAGATATTTCTATGGTTGAAATTTTGTTTATGGAAGTAGGTGATATGGTAAGTGGTTTTGTAAGGAGTAATCAAATTTGAATATCTGATTTTGAGTAAACAAAGTAAATATCTTTGTTTTATAAGATAAAACTCTCCTTGATGAATCTTTTGCCAAAAGAAAAAGGATTTGTTTTGAAAGTGTTTGAAGTATAAAAGGATTTTTATACAAATTTATAATGATCCAAAGATTTTTATCAAGGATTTTATATATATCTCTTTATATAAAGGATCATATGAGGATTTTGGAAAAGGTTTTGGGAACCTTTGGATTTGGAAAGGCTTTAGATTTTTGGGTAAAATCAATATTGATTTTTTTGAAAGCCTAGTTTGTGAATTATCGATTTTGGAATAATCGATTTTGAGTAAAGGAGCTTTGTATGAGATCATACTAGGTGTATGATTTGAAGATACTATATATGTATGGTATAAAATGTTTTGATGATGGCTCTGGGGAAAAAGGCGCTCCCTTGAAATCAACTTCTCAGGAGCACCACAGGGTGGTGCTGCCTCGAGCCCCAGGGGGGGTTCTAAAGTTGATCCTGTGAGGAGTCCGGACAAAACTAGTTCCTGAGGATTATGAGTAGATTATACCATAGCGAAAGTCGTGTGTGCCGCTGAGAGCCAACAATTACATGAACTTTTGCTGCGATGGCAACGTAACCCAGGATGTAACTGCGATCTATGGTATAACATAGCGAAAGTCGTGTGTGCCGCTGAGAGCCAACAGTCTGCGTTTGATTTTATATCGGTAGACTGCGATCTATGTAGGAATGAAGAAGTTTCATTTTGACAGCGAAAATCAGAGGCCGCTGAGAGCCTGCAGTTACATGGACTTTTGCTGCGATGGCAACGTAACCCTGGGTGTAACTGTGATCTGTTGTGTGGGATCCATGGCGTAATCGAGAGGCCGTGGAGAGCCTGCAGTTACATGGACTTTTGCTGCGATGGCAACGTAATCCTGGAATGTAACTGTGACCATGGATGGGGGTCATGACTTCCCGAGCATTCTCACCAAAGATATATCATCTATTTTCAAAAACTGTTTTCTATATTTTGAATAAAATTATTTTCAAAGTATTTTCACTGGGTGTTGAAAACGGGTCTGCTAAGTACTTATAGATTTTCAGTCGTACGCCTGATCAACGTATGACCGAATTTCTGTGAAAACAAAGACGGACTTGTGGAAACATCGAGTTATAAAAGTATTTTTATAAAACTATTGCGTAATATGATATAGGTTTTAAAGTGTTTTAAAATGATCAAAGAATATTTTAACTGGTTTTAAAATATTAAATAAATTCCGCTTTCATTCCTTTTCGAGGACGAAAAGATTCTAGGGGGGAGGAATGTGATAACCCGATTTTTTTTTAACAGCTGATAATTTGATAATTAACTTGGTAGAGATCTTCGAATACATTGATATCAAATGGTAAAATTATCTTTCTAATCTTATTTAAAGAGATATTTTATTTATAATGTATATATAGGTATACATTGTAAATAGAGAATTTGATTTTTATTTAATATTGAATAAATTTTGAATTAGTGAATTTGATTGAAATGGTATTGAAACTTTCCAAAGGTTAATTTAAAGATCTATCTTATATCTTCAAAGTAATTAAAGTAAAAATCTATTTTGTTTAAAAATATAAAGGTTTAAATTGTATTTTATAATAAAAGTTCATTTTGTTTTATTTTAAAAATTATTTTCTTTTGAAATAGACTTAGTTATTTTGGTTTGAAATTTTGAAATAGAATTTAATTCAATGTTCTTTTCTCTTTTGAAAATTTAGTTTTAAAATATTATTTTAAAAATATTCAAATAAACATTAAGATGTGTAATTTATAAAAGTGATTTATATGTAATCATTTAAGGCTAAAAATAGATAAACATTTATATAAACATGTAAACATAAACCTAAGACAAAAGCTTTTATCTAACATTTAAATGTTTAATTTAAATTGGCAAAAAAAAAATACAAATGTAAGCCTAAGTTTTATCTAAATACAAGTGTACATTGATATGGCATGCTAATGACATTTGTAAGCAAATTTAACAAGTGTTCTTTTTACATTTTATCCTAAAATAAATCAAAACTCTTCCAAATATCTGAAACTGAAAAAAAAAACAACAACAACAAGATCCAAATTCAAATTTTACACAGGAAAATCAATTAGGCAAGATCAGGGGCAGATTGAAGTCAAAAACAAAGATCAACTCGGTTTTTTTTCTAATTAAAGCAGCAGTTTAAGATCAAGAACAGGAAGAAATTCACCCCATACCATAAAATCAGATCTGTTTAAAATCAAAACAGCTAGTAGCAAGTTCCAACTTCAGTTAGAAACAAGAATCCAGATCATGATTTCTGTTATCTTCTTTTACAGGTGAGCAAACCCAGTTTTAGCCTGTCGCATGCTATATTCTTAAAACTAAGTATGATGAGTAGTGCATGTTTATTTATATTGAATTGCATGTAGATATATACAAGATTTTCTAGTATGCAAGTTTGAATATAAAACAATCACTATGTTCTAGTTATGCTGTTTCCAAAACTTGATCAGATCTATATATATTCTTTTACCTGATTTATTTTGAACATTGATGTGTAAGTAAAAATTGATTGTAATGACAAAGAAATGGCTTTAAATTATTTCCAGATAAATATAAAGAAAATTCCAAGCTGGTTTTAATAAAAACAAAATAGGCAGGACAGTAGGATCATAAACATAGCAAATACTCGACTTTAGTGATTTCTAGAATCGAGTGTATAATCGAATTTGATTTTAAAATCTAGGATTTTTGAAGTTTAAATCATGATTTTTAGATTTGTAATTCAAGAGAATTTGCATATTTGTCAGAAACTGGAAACTTACTAATTTCTGGCTATCACGTGAATCGGTGGTCGTGGGGTTCGAATCAGATGATGTTTGTTAGATGTAGTTTGAGAGAAAAATGGTAATCGAAATTCTCGATGACCATGGTAAGAGGAAAAGGGGAAAATAGGGTTTTATCAACCTGATGGGTTGTCTTTGTTCTTGAAAGAAATTCGACGTCAGTGGCTTACCGTAGGTGATCGCGAGTGGGGGTTTAGTGGCGTGGGCATGTGACAAACTTCTGGTCTTGAACGTAGGTCCGGTAGTGGTCTGTGGTGGTGGCGCTGGGAGGGGCACTGGTGATCGTTGTGGTCCCGTTTCCATGCGAACAGCTTAAATTCGTTTTGAGGCTCGTCTCTTTGTTCTAGAGGTTTGATTAGTGGGGTAATGTTGTCGGCGACTGATCTAGGGTGGTGGCGATGGTCGGAGACACTCCGACCATCTGTGCACGTGTACGAGCGTTGCTCGTATCAGTTTTATCTGGTTTGAGGATCTTGGGTACGATGGTAATGGTCCAGGGTCAATCTCGTTCGCGTGAGATTTTGACTCGAGTATTCTTTTGTATTTCTCGCGAGTGGGTTCTAGTTTAAGTACAATGTAAATTTAGACAAGTGAAAAAAAGAAAAGAGAAGAAGAAGAGGAAGATGGTGGGAAAACTGGAGGCCGTCTCGAGGAAGAAGCGGGTTTAACCCGAGGCTGGAAATGGGGAGGGGGGGTTTATTATGTTTAAATTGTTTAGAAATGCAAACCTTGAATTTTAAATGAAAAATTGATTTAAAACTTTTCTTAAATAATTTCTTTCCATTGAAATGTTCTCTTAAGTCTTAATTAAGGAATTATATGTAGGTTAAATTAAGATGTAAGTTAAACATTTAGATATTTTAAACTTAATTGTTTTTTTGTAAGTGATAAAGAAAGATTAAATGATTTAGAAATTAAATAAAGATGGTGGTTATTTTAAAAAGTAATTAAGATTTTTGATAATTAATGAAGTAATTAAAGTAAAATTAATTATATAAATTCTTGATTAAGGAAGTAATAAATTAATAGTTAAGAATTATAAATTAATTAAGAGGTCTAATTACTTAATATTAAAAGGATTATTAAGGGAAATTACTTGTAAAGTAATTTGAAGGAATGAATTACTCAATGAAATTAAGTAATTTAATGTGGTTAACTTAAGTTAATCATTTGATGATTAGTTAAGTATAATTACACAAGGCAATTAATAAGGTATAATTGCTTAGTATAAGTGTTAGATGGATAAGTTACTGGATGTAATTAATATAAGGGAGGTTACTTAATGGGAAGTAATAAAAGATTAATTACTTAGGAGAAGTAATTAAGGACTAATTACTTGGTGTAACTAATTAAAAGATTAATATAATTTATTGAGGAGTTAAATAAAATTAAGATAAGTAATTACAGTATGGTTAATTACTGTTTATGATTGATTAAGGCTAATTAATAAAAGTAATTAAAGATTAATTACTGTAAATGACTTAGGATAATTAATTTGTGTAATTAATTAAAGGGCAATTACTTTATGTAATTAAAGATAATAAATCAAGGATGATTAATTAAGATGGATGATTAAAATGTTATTTAATTATTTGATCTGTTATAATTAAGTAAAGGTAATCTAAGTGATTAAAAGGTTAGTAATTGTTTTAACTTAGAGATAAATTAAATTAATTTTGGAAATGATCCATCTTGCTTATGAATGATTTAATGATAACTAAATGCCTTGAATTGATTGATATCTCTAATATGAAAGGTAAGGTGATACGATATATTTGACAATGAAAATGTGGTTATCTATCAATATGAATTACTGTGTATAAATGACATCCTGTATTTGAAGTTGAATTGTATTTAATTGAATAACTGGGGTTAAAGATGTCATTGGATTCAAAGAGTCCGGAGTCGGGTATTAGTTAATACCCAAAACCACTTCGATTCTTTATAATTTGATGTGTGGAATCAATAAAATGAAATGGAATGATTAAAGTAATTGGACCATTTAACCTAAGTTATAATACTTAGAAATAGATGTGTTATGTAAATAATGTCTATAATGACTTGTGAAGTTGTAAATTGATACAAGTTCCCCGAGTTACCCCGGGTTTATATAAGTTGTATGTTTTGGGATATTCCTTGTTTGTTGAGTTTACTCACGCTGGTTTCCAGCCTGACCCGGGTGTTACTTTGACGTAATGCTCGGGTCAGACCGAGTATTACAGATTTTCAGGTAAGGACGTTCTGGAGCTCAGGAGGCGAGCTAGATGGCAGGAACGTATGAGGTGTTTCGCTGTATCTATCTGGGACAAGTTAGTTTTTAATTGTCCGGAATTTGTGTAATGATGTAACTCTGATGTATAAAGATATAAGTGTAATGATATAGTTCTTCTTGTAAAACTATTATTTATGTAATATTATATTTTATCCGCTGCGAATGTGAGATTGTGTGTTTCATTTCTGTTCTTCTTCTATCTCTTTCTTCTTTCTTTTTCTTCTTTTCACTAACTATCTGGAATTTTCTGGATTGGAAATTCCAGGTCGTTACAGGCACAACTCCTAAGAAAGACTTAGGACAGGATCCTTGCTAGATTATTCTACATTGTTCTGAAGTTTGGCTCTGATACCAAGCTGTGACGCCCCACCTCTGTACCCACGCTAGCCAAGGACACTACGGTGTAATGCCGTCAACTAGCAAGGAGAATAAGGCTGTTGAGGAGCGACCATCTGTATAATTGCTCTGTGCGAGTACCGATATGCCAGATAAGATGTAACTTGCATTTCTTTTCAACAGGACATCCGACATACCGACACAAACTCAAAGCTACTAAGTGGCTATTATGTCTTCGGAAACAAATATAGAAATAAACATAACACAAATCAGTCACGAATAATTCATATCACAAAGGCGGAAATAGATATGAATATATATAACACATTAAAGTGTTCATCAGAGTAGTAGTCAAGAAGATCCATAATAATACAAAAGAATAGCAACACGTGCTATACAAAAGAATACAACTATGAGTCCATATCTCAAGTGTATACAACAAAATAAACTACAAATCTAAGTAGTTAGCCAAAAGTCAGAGAAGTCAATCCCAAGTGAGAAGTCAAGCAGAAGCACCTGTAACTACTCGGTCTGACCCGAGTATTATTTAATAAGAAAATAATAAACGGATCAGTCTAGCTATAAATATCAGATGAAGCGATATAGAATAAGAGGTATGACTAAACACATAATAATCACAATGCCAAGCTGTGATAAGTAAGTAATTGAAAATCAATAAGAGATTAATCAATATCACAAAAATCTACTCAAAGATCAAACAAATGTCACACTCCTTATTTCGTTCACCAAACCATAAATATTGACGATTATATCAATGTCAATCACAAAAGTCAATGACACACAAATTCACCAATGCACAAATATTGATAAAACTTATCAATGGAAATCACGAAAATTGGTGAAACACAAACTCTAGAAATCATCAATAAGAAATCCGAAAATTACAAGAAAAGGATGGCCAATCCCAAACAGAACGCTATTCCATAAACCGGGCGCACCTAAATAGATACGACCCATGCACAGTTAAACATCGTCGCACCTAAATAGATACGACCCATGCAAAGGCAAACATCGACACACCTAAATAGATACGCCCCATGTAATGTCTAACATCGATGCACCTAGAAAGATACACCCCATGCATAAATAAGCATCGACGTATCTAGAAAAATACGCCCCAAGCATAGACGAACATCGATGCACCTAGAAAGATACACCTCATGTCCCGACTTATTGAGCCGATTGCTCCACGAAGTAAACAAACATCGACGCACCTAAATAGATACGACCCATGAGTAAATAAACATTGACGCACCTAAAAAGGTATGACCCATGCAAGAAATGAGACGAAGCTCAATAAAATGAAGTACCATCCTCCACATAAACAAAGAGACGTCGCACATTGCTAGTCTAAACCATGAAATGATCATCATCGATCATCAAGAAGTGTCAATTACAGTAAGCTAGTAAATATATGAGCTTAGCTTCATGTCCCATAACCACTCATTTAACTTAAATATTTACGAATAAATTGTAGATCTCCACTAGAAAATTGTCACAAGAGGTTCAATCGAACAAGTCCAAGAATTAACCGACGAAGTAAACGCAATCGTTTCATACCACTTGTTTTACTAAGCCGTTTAATTAGATTTCTCATACAAGTGAGGTAAAGGTTTGTATATACTAATAGATTGGAAATCGGTTTGAGAAAACGAGCTTTGTAATAAAATAGTGTTGAAATCATTTGAAGAAAGAGTTTTGATATTTACTACTAGTATAGAAGACCGTTATATTTTTAAAGTGACAAATCACAAAGAAGATTGTAGAAATAATCAATCACTAAAATTCACATTCGAAGACGTGAATAAAATCCAAAGAAATCGATACCAAATCCAACAAAATGGATATTCCCAAAAATCCCTAAAAAGGAGTCATCAAAGTCGATAATAATTGATAACAACAAAAGGGAATCAACACGAATTGATTAACGTTGGAATTCTCAAGAAAATAGGCAAACAGGCAAAAAGAGTGCAAATTCAGACGTCTGAAATCGAGGGTTCAGACGTCTGAATTTGGAAAATAAATTATTTTCCAAAACAGAATTCAGACGTCTGAGATAGGCACATTTTAGCCTATTTCCTTTCTGGTTCCAAATGAACCAATTCAGACGTCTGAAATCATATATTCAGACG
The DNA here is from genome assembly GCA_030765085.1 of Allium cepa. Taxonomy (NCBI): domain Eukaryota; kingdom Viridiplantae; phylum Streptophyta; class Magnoliopsida; order Asparagales; family Amaryllidaceae; genus Allium; species Allium cepa. The sequence goes on along the minus strand of CM060939.1, from coordinate 922,496,858 downwards.
TCTGAATCTGGGAATAGAAATCTTCCCAGAACAATATTCAGACGTCTGAATATTACGTTTCAGACGTCTGAATTTGGGGTTCAGGGCATTCCCTGAACCTAGCCAAAAGAATGGCCAAACGGATACTGAAAGTGATCGATCGAGCGACAACGACTAAGGATTTACGCCAAGCGACAACCCAGCCTTAACGACTCTTCGATACGCCTCAAATATCAATGTCCAAATATCTATAAAAGTATTTTCACAGATTTTGATTTCAAAACACCAAAAATTGGAATATACACCAAATCAATCCAACCAAAAATTGATTTCACAAGAATAAGTGTTAGAAATTCATACCTAACAATCGAAGATAATTATAGACTAAGATGTGAGATAATAATCTCACCTTTGAACCCAAACGATTGAAGAAGAAGCTTGAAAGCAAAGGAGAATCAACCACTCTTCAAATCCAACTCAAGAAGCTTAATTCTAAGCTTAAAAGAAGAATATTCCCAAAATTAGGTTTAGGAATTTCTGAAATTGATTAAGAGAATGAGTTGGAGAAGATGACGAGAAACTTACCAATGGGTTCTCTTGAATTTGGAGCTAGAAGTTGGATTTGCTAAGGAAGACTAGGGTTTTGGAGTTTTTAGTTTCCCATCTCTCCCACCGTTGATGCTTTAGAACTGAAAAGAGGAGGAAGTGAGAGTGAATGGGGGGAGTGGTTCAGATTTGAGTATAAGTTAAACATAGGGCTGAACCCAAACTCAAACCCAAAGTGAAAAAGTAGCAAAACTTGACTAACTCCAAACATATCGAAGCTTATACTCAAAAAGGTCGCAAACGGCATTTTGAACTCAATGGGAGGGGTCTCGAGTCCAAATTCGACTGTTTGCAAAAAGTAGGTTTTCGGACTAAAACCCGACGAATGATAAAATATTTAAATAAAATATTTAAATATAAAAATTGATAAATATGCGGGTTGTTACATTCCTTGTCTCGATGAGTGAAGAGAAACTAGTTTGTCTTTAGAAAGTTCACACAAAGGAAAATGCAGCAGACATGTTTACCAAGTTGTTGCATGTTGCTAAGTTCGAGCATTGCTCGGACTTGATTCACTTAATGAAGTGCTAGGTGCCACGAGATGGCATAGAGGAGAGTTGAGATGGTTCATGGAGACATTTGTTTTCATAGTGGAGATTGATAGGTTCTAAACGGACTGGGCGCTTCGAACACTGTTGACGGACGATGGCCTTGCCGGAGTACGTTGACAAAGTGTAATGGGTGATGAACTGATAAGGAAAAACAAGTTTCGGCAGTACATTGAAGAGCCACAGGAAGGTGGTCAAGCTGCGAGACCCCAATGACCGCCTTCCGGAGGGAACCAACCTAGACCAAGTGGAGAAGGGCCCATGCGTAATGATGGAAAGTTAGTTATCAACACCATAACTGAAGGATGCCATTTGGCGGAGAAAAGGTGGAGGGAAATGGGACGCTACGCGAGCTTGCTAAAGCATGTACCTTAAGAAGATTACCTGCCTTAGAAGACGGAGCTCCAGCTAAGCAGGAAAGAATGGTAATTGATGATATCATATTCAAGAATAGGGATGCAAACGAAGTCAACGTGCCAATTTTCGACCCCAAGGTAATAAAAGCAGGTATAGAATCGACGATAGTATGGTGGGTCTTGATTAGTACTTGGAAGTTTTGTGAACATATTGTTCAGGCGAACGTTCGATCAAATCAAGATCAACATGAAAGAGGTTACAGTTTGTAAACCAAGATTCAAGGGTTTACAGACGAAGCGAAACAACCAACTGGGATGATTGATCTGCCTATGGAATTGGGCGAAGGAGATCGCAGAATAGTCCAGATTCAGAAATTCATAATAAATGAATACTAGGCATATAACACCTTTTTGGGTCGATCGGCCCTTGTAGATTTCAGAATAGCACTGGCTCCTAATGCTTGGTGATAAAATTCCTCATAAAAAACAAGGTCGGGCTAGTAAGAGGAGGTCGGATCCCAAAAAGGGAATGCTATGTTGCGGAGCTGAGAGAAGTAAAACAATGGGAGAAAGGCAAGGATGTGGAAAAGACTCTCCACATCTGTGATTCGCAAGCATAACAACTAAAGCACGACCCTTGACTCGGGAACCATAACAGGTTTGTCAAGTCTACGGATCCTAGGAAGAAGTTAGGGGAAATGCTGGTGGCACCGGCCGAACTTACGGTGAACGTCCCGATCGATATGGATGACGTGTTCTAAAGATTGGATCTCATCTTAGCATTAACTTGAGGAAGGAACCGGTTAATTTCCTCCATAAAAATTCGAATGTATTCGCTTGGACACACTCGGATATGCATGATATCGTTGGAGATAGCGTGTCACACATGATCCAAAGTTTACAGTAGCAAAACAAAAAAGACGCGATCTGGGTCCAGAGCGATCCGTTGAGTTAAAGGAAGAATTTGATAAGATATTGGCAAATGACTTTATCCGCAATGCTCTATATCCTGCACGGGTATCCAACTCCATCTTGGTCAAGAAATCAAACGAAAAATGACAAGCATGTATTGACTACTCGGATTTGAATAAGGCATACTCGAAGGACAGCTTTCCCTTGCACAGAATTGACCAACTGGTAGATGGGACCGTGGGGTATGAGTTACTTTCTTTCATGGATGCTTATTCAGGATACAATCAAATTCCAATGCGTACAACAGATCAAAAGAATACTAGCTTCATAACGTATTTTAGATTATACTACTATAGAGTAATGCCATTCGGTTTGAGAAACGTCGGAGCTACATACCAGAGATTGGTGAATTCTATGTTCAAAAATCAAATTAGATGGATAATGGAGGTGTATATGGACAACATGCTTGTGAAGTCACGAGCATCATGGAACTACTTGGCTGACCTTTCGGAGATGTTCGAAGTCCTAAGGAAATATGGAATGAAGCTAAATCCATAGAAATGTTCTTTCAAGGTAGCATCGGAAAAATTTCTAGGTTTTATTGTTAATGCAAAAGGCATCGAGACCAATCCATAGCAGATTAGCACCTTAAGGAACGTAAATGCCCCGACTACGAAGAAACAACTGTAGAGGTTGAAAGGGAAGATCACTACCTTGAGTCGATTCATGTCAAGGACAATGGATAAGTGCATACACTTCTTCGAAACTCTCAAAAATGGTAAGAAGAACTTCGAATGGAATCAGGATTGTCAGAATGCTTTCGAAGAATTGTTAAGATGCATGGAGACAACATCGGTCTTATCCGAACCACTAGATAGGGAATTTGTTTGTTTATTTGGCAGTGTCTGCTCACATACTAGTCGCACTAAGTGCAACACTAGTACGTAAGGAGGTAAGAGGATCCAAAGACTGATCTACTATAGCAAACGGTTTACAAGGGTTGAGAAGAACACCCCGAGTCGGGAAAACTTACGCATTGCTTGCTGATTGCATCTAGGAAGCTACGTCAGTATTTTCAAGCTCATCCAATCAAGGTACTAATAGACCAACCACTAAAGCAGGTGTTGTACTGACCCAAAATTTTGAAAAGACTAATGAAGTGAACATTGAGTTGAGCTAATATGACATTACCTACCATCCAAGGAGAGCGATAAAAGGGTAAGCGTTGGCAGACTTCATCATCGAGTTCCACACGCGATGATGAAGAAGAGGAGGATGTGGTTGCACTTCCTCATTGGAAGCCGTTCGTAGATGGAGCTTCAAACGAACATGGTTCAGGCGCAGGAGTAGTGTCGATAACTATGGTGGAACGCTTGGTTTGCTATGCACTAAGATCGGAGTTTCTCGCAACATGAGGTCGAATACAAAACGTTAATAGCAGGACTGAAGATAGCGAAAAAACCGGGGATAAAGGCGCTACACGTATTAAATAACTCGCAGCTGGCGGTTTGTCAAATCCGGAAGGAATATCATGCTAAGGGGGCGAGAGTAGCTCCTTACTTGACAATGACGCTGGAACTACTTGAGGACATAGAGCATTATACAATAACGCACATCCCTAAAGGGAAAAACATGAAGGCTGATTCACTAGCTAAGCCAGCTAGCTCTGGGAGGCACAACCAATGTGATTGGTTCCAAGAGAGGTTCTGACAACACTGAGTTTCGATCAGATGGACGTTGAGTAGATTCTAGAGACCACAGAAGAAGAGGAGTCATGGATGACCCCAATCAAAGGCAATCTGATCAATGGAATTCTTTCAAGGGACAAGAATGAACGAAAGAAACTCCTCCAAAAAGCACCATGGTTCGTGATGAAAGATGGAGTACTATACAAAAGAGGATTCTTAACCCCTATGCTTCAATGTGTAAACAAGGAGGAGGCTAAGGAGATCCTCATGGAAATCCATGAGCGTGGCTATGGTGACCATACTGAGAGGCAGACTCTAGCTAAGAAGATACTTCGCTACATATATTTGTGATCAACAGTAAATCGAGATGCTGCTGAATACACTAAACGGTGCGACCGTTACCAAAGGTTTACGAAGATACCAAGAGCCCCTTCAACTAAGCTCACGTAGATGGTTAGCCCGGTTTGGGAAATTGATTTTACTGGAGTGCTAGCTATCGCAAAAGGAGGATCTAAATATGCGATAGTTGTAGTGGACTACTTCAAGTGGGCTAAGCGGAACTGCTTGCTATGATTACAACAAAAAAGATGATAAATTTCGTGACAAAGAACATCGTTTGCAGATTTGGTGGCCTCAAAAGATTATAAAAGATAATAGGATTCGGTCAAAAGCAACGAGTTCAAGGATTTCTGCAAGTTCTATCGAATTGAGAAGAGCTTTGCATCGGTAGCACATTCGCAAATGAACGAACAAGTGGTGGCGATGAATAAAATAATCAAGTCTACTTTAAAGAAACAGTTAACGAGAGTCAAAGGCAATTGGGTTGATGAGTTTCCACTGGCACTATGGACTTACAGGACGGCCCATAAGTCTGCATCGAACACACGTCTTCGCTCTGGCAAACGATCACAGGCAATGATCCTGATTGAATCGGAAGTTCCCACTCATCGAAGAAGGCATTACGATCCATAGCAAACGAGGAATTTTTGTTTGAATCCCACGATTTGGTTGATGAGAAGAGAGACGAAGCGAAATTGAGGGTAGTTGCTCATCATAAGAGAGTAACATGACACTTCAATGCAAAAGTCTGAAACCATACTTTTGAGGTAGAGAAACTCATTTTGAAACGTGACCTCCTGGGTACAGAGGCATTCAGTCCGAACTGGGAAGGCCCTTATGCAATTGAGCGAAAGCTCGGAGATGAAACATTCAAGCTTGCGACTATTGATGGAATTCTAGTCCCACATGCGTTGAACAACGACTTCTTGCGGCGCTACTACACCTAGCTTCTTTCACTTTGTTTTTGCAAGCAAGCAACCCGAAGACTCTAAAGGCAATGTAATAAGACAGGAGTTGCAATTTCTTTCGGCACAGATTAGCTTCCTGAACCAATGGAGCCGTGTTCTTGCAAGAAAAATTCTTGACAAAGGACATGCCCCATAGGACTTGGATCATGGCCGGGGAGCATAGCCTCAGAAAACCCACTGAAGGGTCGATCGATCAGCCTCGACCTTCATGAATTCATCGTTGCCCGAAGATTGGCAACGACGAGAAGGTTTAACAATTCACTTAGTGGTCAATCGGATAATTTGACCCCGTCCTTCAATAATTCATCATTGTCTGAAGATTAGCAATGACAAGAAGGTTTGACCACCCACACAGGGGTCAATCAGATAATTTGACCTAGCCTTTACAAATCTAGCGTTGCTCGGAGATAAATGACGTCTAGAAGGTGAAATTCTTACCATCAGGAATCTGGCTTTGCCCGAAGATAGGCGACGTCAAGAAGGTGAAACACTAACCTTAAGGAATCCGGCGTTTCTCGAAGATATGCGATGTCAGGAAGGTGAACTTTAAGCTTTAGGAACCTGTCGTTACCCAGAGACTAGAAACATCAGGAAGGACAACCACTTAGGGGTAGATTGGATAATTCAACCCAACCTTCATAAATTTAGCTTTCCATGACTTGCTACAGCCTAGCGGGACACGTTGGACCAAGGATAAGCAAGGATTGTCGTGAAAAACCTAAGACAAATGTTATAGGATCTCTTCAATCCAGGATCAGGATTAGAAAAATGTAATCGGACTGGGGGCAATCGGATAATTTGTCTTGCATCATTTATCTTCCACTATTCCCCAGAGACAGGCATTTGAAAAAAAAAAAAGGTTTTGTAAACAGGATTTAGTTCCCAGCCAAATTATATAAATAGGGAATAAGTGTTGCAGTTGACGCTATCCAGCGATAGGGCAAAGTGAAACTTAAACTATTTACAGCAATAATTGGTCAAAGGAAACTCGGCCTAATCGAAATAGGAATAACCACAGAGTTGGTTAAACGACGGTCCTATCTTGCAAAGCGAAATACTTTGGCAACTATAGACAAGGCTAAAACGATGGTATATAGTTATAGCAATTGCAAGAATTTTATTTATATGTATAGAGTTACAGTAAATGAAAGTGTTGCATAGAAGCAAACATATATGATATATGAAAATTGCGGTACTAGCATTCATATTATAACTCGGCTATAAAAATCCTTCTAGGCTTCCGCGCAGGCCTCGCCCAGGCACTGGGCGAGCCTTACCGCCCAAGTTTTTGCCTAGTCCCTCTAGATGAAAATTGCTGCATTATCTAAGCATACAAACAAGTTTATTAGCACCACCTATGCACCAATGTAGACCTTTTATAAGCATCAAAATGTTTGTTTCAAATGATTTTACCTCCATGTTTGCTTCTAAATCCATCCAAATTCATGATATATCATTGTGGATCAGTTAATAATAAACAATTTACAACAATGTCATCCAAAATGCATGAGTTTTCAAAAATGCCTAGCTCCGATTAATCCTCGATTATTGTCCGCCTAGATGACTAATCCCTAATCAATGTTTACCGCCTAGCGATTTTTACGACCTTGTATAATATACACAAATAGTTATAAATCAAGTAGAGTATAAATTAGGTACAATATATAAAGGTGTAGGAGAGTGAATGGAACATATATTACAAGACAAAAGGTGATCTTTTTATTACTTCAACAATTATATATAAGATAAAATAGGTGCCGCTCCCGCACAAAAACGGCTTATTTGCCACTAAAAGAAAATGAACAAGCCCATGAGCTTCAGGATCCCCCACTTACTCTTTCCTCTCTTTTCGCCCTTGCCACCAGAACCACCGGGACACGTCTTATGCTTCCGCGCATCCTTGATTACCCTTCCTTTAGGGGGGTCGCCCTTGGACTCGGAAGTCTCGCCTCTAGTAGCGGAATGAGGCTCATCGATCTTCTCGATAGAAGTCTTGGAGGATTTGATCTTGAACTTTGGCGTCCTTACCTTAATTGTGGGAAGCTTAGCAGTAGGGCTTGTAGGAATAGAGGCAGTATGCTTAGTGGTACCAGGCTTAGATTTCATCTTCATTTTCTCGAAATCAACCTCAACCTCTTTGCCATGGAAGCGTGATCCGTCGGGTCCATAACACGGGTGATTGTGGCGTCCTCTTCCTGAGATTGTGAAATGTCCTTCAACCCTTCCAAAGCCTCGATCTTTTGAGAATCCGGACCGAGTCCAGAACCAAAAGGCGGGATGGGAGCAACAAGTGCTGAAGTGACGGAAGTCGACGTGGTAAAGATAACTGCTGATCTCAAACCCTGAGCTGGCGGAGGCGGAGGATGAAGAGCCGTTGACCTACAAGTTGACAAAAAGAATAGTAAGGTTCGGTGATGGATTCACGTGAGAACTGAACCTTCTCGAAGACCGATGGAACAAGATATATATCTGAGCTTGGACTTCGTTCCATGAAAGTTTTGACGACTTCTCCCACTTTTGTCGCATATTCCTTTATTTGAGCTATATAGGGTGGAATGTAGGGCTCAGCAGAAGTTGTCACTGCGGAAGCCGGAACAACATCGGGGTTTCGAGGAAAACCTCATGGATGCAGGAATATTCACCGCTGGCTCTACAGATTTTGGAGTAAACATTCATGCTAACCCGATGAATTTGGTTCAACAAGACCCTGGGAGGGGGCGGCAACAACAACAACAACGACGTCCCTTCGACAAGTATGGTCTTTTCCTCCTCGAGTTTGACGATGTCTTCTGCATTGAGGTTATTGGCCATCAATTCCTCTTCAGAACGATTATCGACGGCATAGCACCTTTTCCCATGCATCGGCCAGGGTCTCGGCATATGAACTCTCCAACCACTTTAAGTTTTTATGCAGAATCTCGTTGGCATAGAAATGTTGGAGAGTTTCGTTCAGTTCCTCTCTTTCCATGGCCCTGATCTCCTTGAGTTCCTTTAACTCAACAATGACGGACCGAGCTCAACCTCAGCATCTAGCTTGTCAGCCTTCAACAAAAGAAAATCATCGTCAAGTTTTTCTTTTTCCTCTCTCAGCCTATGCAATTCGGATGCCTGCTCGTTGATAGTTTGATCTTTGGCCTGAATGGTCTTATCCTTTTCAATGAGTGCTATTTCCCTCTTGGGAACTAACTTTTTCAACGTCGCATTCTCTTCATGGGCAAATTTCAGCTCATTCTGCATCACAATCTCAACGTTGTTGCGAGCCGTCTTTAAGCTATCTGTGCCAGCCTTTGATTTGAGAGCAGCGTCTCTCTCTGGTTACCTTCGCCAAGTCTTCTTCCCAATTCTTGATGATTCTTTCAAATGTTTCCTTCTCGGAATCGAAAGACTGGATGTTGATATAATTGATCTTGTTGACTTTGGAGAGGGCATAGCATAGCCACTTCCACCAGCAGCCTCGATCTATATGTTTTTGGATGCTCTGGGAATCCCTGGCTGCTTCCTCCTTCGAAACGTCTTCGATCTCTTGATCAAACAACAAGCCATGCGGGAAAAGGTCAAAAAATGCGGCCTACAAGTGTGGCGTAGAAGAAGTAAGAGAAGTCGGGGAGCGGGGAGCAGAAATCCCTTTGGATTGGGAAGGAGCTATAGCAGTCAGCGATTGAGAGGTAGGAGCCTATTGGTGAGAAAAGACTTCTGGTTCACTACGCGACAGAGAAACATCAGAAGAGGGACTGCAACAATCGTGCGATTCCTTATGTCACTTGGTTTGATAACACGACATCCCCACTTCGGCCTGCCGTTTCTTCCTTCCATTCTCAACTCGACAGTAGTCTTCTACCTCTCTCTGGGGAGGATTCGGGTCAGGAGTTTGTCATCTAAACTCACCAGCATTGCATGAAAGATTTCTATTCCTATCCCTAGCCATGGTATCCGAACGAGAACAGAAATAAGATAAGTGTCGGAATTTAGAAATACAAGTGGATGCAGGGATGCGTGTTCATGATCCTACTGAAGCATATGGTGCCGGTGACCCCCTATGTACTCTATAGACTGTGCTGGTAAGGAATTAGAGACGGAGTCTCGCAACCTTCATTCAAAATTCTTCCAGGCGAGAAGCTGAAGTTGTGGGAATCTTCGACGAGAAGATCGGTAATCAACATATCAAAATCGCTTAAACTGGTGAATCCGTTATCGAGAATGTGACCTCAAGGAGTTATTTCGCCAAAAGGCAACGTGGTCTATCCTTCGGGTTTCTTGGAAGTGTCAATGATGATTCTCTTCGAGCGAGGCGAGCCTAGAAGATCGGGACGCTGGTGTCACCGAGTGATTTACCCTCCTCCATAGTAACATGACAGTCGCTATTTTACCAGCGCTTTCTTCCTCCTCTCCCACCAGTGGTTCCTTCCCCTCTCTTCCCACACTTTCGCTCTCTACGGGGATGGGCTACATTCCAGCTTCTCCGTCCCTTTCTCTTGGGGCAACTCCCCTACCAGTAGGCTCTTCGATGTGCGTTGTGCTCGACGAACATTCAGCACCTCCTTGAAGATTCTCGTCGGAGCTGCGAGTGAGATAGAAGATTGGGCGAGTGCTCTAGAGCTGCTTAGTGAGTCGAGTTAGGAATAACAAACCTATCAGGGAGCAGCACATGGCAAAATGTTCACATATTTGGTTTTTAAAAACTTAGTTGCAGCTGAGCATAAGAATGTTCCAACTTTGCTTCAATTAAATTGTTCACATATTTTTGCTTTTGAACTAGACCCATACTTTTGTACATGTGTAGAAATGTGTTTACAGCAGAGTCCAAATGTCCACTATTGTTTTAATATGAACTAATTCTCATGCACGTAAAGGCAACAAAATTTATAACACAACTTAGTTATTTTTCAAAAGACTTTGCCACTGACCTTGTTACATTTTTACATTGCCAATTTTTTTTTCAAATTTCCATTTTAAATTTTTATTTCGACGGAAATAAAATCACGGTTGTTACAAACTCCCCCTTATAAAAATTGTGTCCCCGTAATTTTCATACTAGAAGTTGTTTATAACACAAATTATTCATCACAACAAAGATTCAAAATAGAAAAGATGAATAAATATGCTCACCCCCACCCGAAGAGGAGAGAAAATCCGGATAAGAACGCTCGATGAATTCTTTGGTTTTTCAAGTGTAATCTTTGGGGTTTGCGGACCATTGAATATTCACAAGCGGGACTTCTTTATTCTGAAGGCGTTTAACCTCCGAAGCTAGCACACGAATAGGATTTTGCACCATAGACAAGTCGGGTGAGATCTCAAGATCTTCCAACACAGGAGGATCAATAATAGAATCTGAACCTCTAAGGCATCGACGAAGCTGGGATACATGAAATACGTCATGAATTCCCGAAAACTGAATAGGTAGAGATACACGATAAGCAACAGGGCCAATGCGTTCCGTAATAGGAAACGGTCCAATATATCGAGGAGCCAATTTCCCGGAGCTACTAAAATGCACCACACCTTTCATCGGGGAAACTCGAATGAATACAAGATCGCCAACAGAAAATTCCAAAGGCTTCCTACGATGATCGGCATAAGATTCCTGCTTATTCTGAGCCTCTTTCATTCTCTGTCAAATAATATCGATCTTCTCAGAAGATTCACGAATATAATCAGGACCGAGAACTAACTTTTCCCCCGATTCCAACCAACAAGATGGTGATCAACACGGTCCTCCGTAAAGAGCTTCGAAAGGAGCCATATCGATACTGGATTGAAAACTGTTGTTATAAGAAAATTCAACAAGAGATAAGTGGTCTTCCCAACTACCACCAAAATCAAGAATACAAGCTCGAAGGAGATCTTCTAAGATTTGATTCACCCTTTCAGTCTGACCATCAGACTTTGGATGATAAGCGGTACTGAGATTGAGCTTAGTGCTCAAAGCTTTTGGAAGGCTCTTCCAGAAACCACTAATAAAAAGAAGATGTCTGTCACTAACAATAGAACTAGGCATACCATGAAGTCGAACGACTTCTTTAACAAACAGCTTAGCCAACAAAGGAGCAGTCCGATTGGACTTGATAGGAATAAAATTGGCTAATTTAGTCAATCTGTCAACAATCACTCAAATATTAGTATGGCCCGACCTCGAACGAGGTAGACCATCAATAAAATCCATAGAAATCCGATCCCATTTCCATAATGGAATCTCAAGAGGCTGCAAAAGACCATTGGGATGCTGGTGTTCTATTTTAACAAGTTGACAAGTCATGCAACGACTTACATAACTCGAACATCACGCTTCATACCCTCTCAATAGTATAAGCGTTTTATAACAGCATATATCTTACTACTACCCGGATGAATAGTATACTTAGAACGATGACAGTCCTCAAGAATGTCATTTCTAAGATTAGAAACATTAGGCACGATCAATCTACACTTCTTGCAAATACAACCATGAACATCAATATCGAAATCCTTTAGATCATCACTTCGGGATTCCGATTTACAACTCTGAATAAGATAAGCAAGATCTGGATCTTCTTTCTAGGCAACGGCAATCCGATCCAATAAACTAGGACGAGCTTCCATGTTAAATAAAAGCATGGGAGAATCAGAAACTGAAGGACGGACTCTAATATCACAAAGAGATAAAGCTTCCAAAATATTCCAGTCTGCTAGCATCATGGAAACAACAACTTGCTGCTTGCGACTAAGCGCATCGACAACTCGATTACCCTTACCAGGGGTATACTGAATATCGAAATCATATGAAGCAAGAAATTCGAGCCAACGCTGTTGCCTCATAATAGATACTTCAGAGATTTGTGATCAGTGAAGAGAATAAAACGCCCAACAAATGATGTCACCAAATCTTTAGAGCAAAGAGTATAGCGGCTAACTCCAAATCATGTGTAGCATAACAAATCTCGTTAGGCTTTAGTTGTCTAGAAGCATAGGAAACTACTCTATCTTTTTGCATGAGAACAGCACCGAGTCCATAACCACTAGCATCGGTATAAACAACAAGATCATGATTCTGTTCGGGAACTACTAAGATAGGAGCATGAGTAAGGAGATCTTTTAACTTCAAGAAAGAAGTCTCACACTTATCAGACCAAATAAAAGTAACAGCTTTTCTCGTAAGAGTGGTAAGTGGTAAAGCAATACGAGAAAAGTCCTTAATAAACCGGCGATAATAACCCGCTAATCCAAGAAAACTATGGATCTCAGTAACAGTCTCAAGCCTTTTCCAATTCTGAATAGATTCAATCTTGGAAGGATCGACAAAGATACCATCGGAAGAAACAATATGACCGAGAGACTTCACCTTATTCTCCCAGAAGTGACACTTGGAGAATTTGGCATAAAGTTGTTGCCGACGAAGAGTGCTCAAAACAATCTCCAAATGCTGAATATGATCGGCTTCAGATTTGGAATAAATAAGAATATCATCAATGAAAACCAAAATGAACTTATGGAGATATTCTCGGAATATCCAATTCATAAGATCAACAAAATACGCCGGAGCGTTCGTCAAACCGAACGGCATAACAAGCCATTCGCAAGAACCATAACGTGTACGGAATGCGGTAAAAGGAATGCTATCTTCTGCAACTCGTAACTGATGAAAACCGGTAGCAAGATCGAGTTGGGAGAAGAATTTAACGCCACTTAATTGATCGAACATGTCATCGATCCTAGGTAATGGATACCAATTTTTGATAGTTAGCTCGTTAAGCTTGCATAATCAATGCAAAGCCTAAGAGTACCATCCGGCTTCTTAACAAAGACAACGGCGGCGCCCCAAGGAGATGAGCTAGAACGAACAAAATGCTTGGTTTCCAACTCAGATAATTGTTGCTTGAGTTCCTTATTTTCCTTAGCAGACATCGTCGTGGGAGGACGACTGACAGGATGAGCACCATAGATAAGATCAATATGGTACTCAATTGCCCTCTTCGGCGGCAATCTCGAAATAGACTCAAAAACATCAGAAAAATCATAAACAACTAGAATATTATCTATGACATCCTCCGATTCGAAGAAATAAATAAGAGCATTCGAAGTATGATCAATGCTTCGAAATATAATAGTTAACTGCTCGCTAGCATCGGGATGCTTGAGATATAAAGTTCTTTCGGGACATAGGATTTGAACTTCATAACGGACGAGCCAATCCATACCCAAAATCATACGAAAATCAAGATGTTTCATAACATGCAGATTCGCATGAAAGGAGAAACCACAAAGAATAATCTCAACATCAACACACAACAAACCAAGAGTAGCGGATCCACCAATAGGGTTCACAATCCTCAAAGGGTCGCAAAGAGTAATAACATCCAAAGGAATAATATCAACAAGCTCCTTTGACATGAATGAATGCGATGCACCCGTATCAAAAAGAACTCTAATAGAACAGCCATGAAATAAAATAAGATCTTTCAAAACAGAAGGAGTAATACCTTTGGGCTTAGAAGAATCACCAAAAGCTTTAGCAACATTATGCTTTCCAGATTTGAAACCCTTAGGAGCAGTAGGACAATCAGAAATCCAATGACCCTCTTTCTTGCAATAACGACAAATGCGAGGCTTAGGACAGCTACAGAGAAAATGATCCAAAGAACCACAATTATAGCACGCCCTCTGAATAGAAGGTGCACTACTAGGCTGAGAACTAGAGGTAGCTTGCTTCTTCTTCTTGTGGAAGAAGAATTAGGCCTATGAAATGGAAACCTCTTCTTGTTAGGTTTCTTAGAAAACCTCAACCTCATCACAGCTATCATGTTCCTTTTCAACAGCTTCAAGGCAAAGGACCGAGTCAACAAGCTCCTCAAAAGGAAGCTTAGGCTGAAGCAAAAGAACTTTCTTCAAATACTTCTTTAAACCATCAACAAAACGAAGATTCTTCTTATGCAGAGTGTTAATGAACTCAACTCCGTATTTGGACAAGGCCTCGAAAGATGCAACATAATCAGAAATAGAGGACTTTCCTTGCTTCAACTCAAGGAAACTACGAGCAAGATTAGCCTTTTCTGATTCAGGAACGAACTTAAGTTCGAAACGTTCCTTAAACTGAATCCACGAGAGAGAGGACTCATCAACTTCCGCAATAAAAAGCTCATACCAATCAAGCGCACGCTCTTGCAACATGCTAGATGCCACGAGAACGCGATGATGATCAGAATGATCCATCCGAGAAAATATGCGCTCACAAGCGCGCAACCAAATCTGAACCTCCAATACACTTTCCGATCCCTTGAAAGGCTTGCCTCCAAGGTGGGAATAGTCACTACACATGCGACGAAGGCAGACTTATGAGAGGGAGCTGCGGAAGTAGCAACAGAAAGCTGAGTATCCCGAAAAGCTCCATAAATTGATTAGCTGACATATAGACTCCGTCCGGATGAGAACCACTAGAAGGACCTGTAGAAGAACGCATCACTCTACCTCTTCCAGCTATAGACTGAGAGACAAGAGAAGGTAAGGATTAGTTAAACAACACACAATTGATAAAAAAAATTAACAATTGGAATACTACGGGATATGAGATTCATTCCTAAACATACTCCACATGTTAAAATGGAAAGAATAGATTAGAAAGGCACGAATAAAACCCTCGAATAGTTGTAACGCATGTTCCATTCTGCTTCTGTTTTGTGTTTATTATAATTTGTTTCGAACTTCAGCTTTGATACCAAGCTGTGACGCCCCACCTCTATGCTCACAATAACAAAGGCTATTATAAGGAATAATGTCTGCTATTGCGAAGAATAAGACTTGTTAGAAGCGACCATCCGTAAGTTATGCCTTAGACGAGTATCGATTACATCAATAGGAGTTGTGTAAATTACTCGCAAAGATATAAATTCAATCTAAATCTAAAACGAAACTACGGTGGCTAAAAAAAAATTCAGAATAAGTCATAATAATAACAACACCGATAGTATAACCACATCAAAACAGAAATATTAGATATAGAGCGGAAGACAAGTCTGGATACATGCTACAACAATCGATAGTTCACATGAGCCCAATAGACATATACAAAGACATCAACATACATGAGACGATAGTCAATATACCAAAAGTACTCCTTGAAGACTAGACAAAAGATGATGTGAAATCCCAAAAGCTAAAGCTGCGACAGAATTAGAGATAGCGACTATCCTAAAATAACTCGGTCTGATCCGAGTATTATTTAAAAGAAAATAATAAACGGATCAGTCTAATTTAATCTTAGAAGTGAATGCATCATAAACAACATCAAGCAAAATAATAATAATCTCGAATGAGACTATTCAACATAAGTAATCAACATAGTTTAAATGTAGAAATCACATTCAACTCCATCGAATTCAACTCATTAAACTCCATTAAAATCACTTTCAAATTCAAAATTGAATTCAAAACTGCAAATCAAAAAATCTAGAAATCAAAAATGGATAAGTAGAAAAATCAGCATAAAAGTGGATCGGTCCCATCATATGGCGAGTCTAAGCTACGCCGCACGTGCATCAACATATGGCTGAAGTCTACCAAGTACTGTCATCATAATTTTGGCGTCCAACAAATGACTCGAAGGTCCAATATATGATCCAAATGTCTAGTACTGGTAATTGACCCGAAGGTCCATTATATGACCCGAAAGTCCAACATAGTGGCTCGAAAACCCAACAAAATCATCAAAATCATCAAACAACAAATCCACAGCAAATATTTCAATTAGCGAGTCCGGAATTAACCGAATTAGTAAAAGCGTGGTTCCATATTCCGCACTTTTGCTAAATCGTTTAAATCTCTTCACGTTTCCTTGAACGTGCAATTTGTGTATTTTATATAAATAAAATTTACGTTCTCAAACGGACAAGTCCAGAATTAAGCGAATCAGTAAAAGTAAGGGTTCATGGTCCTTAATTTTTCTGAATCGTTTAAATCGCTTTCTCATTCTTTTGAAAGCGTAAACAGTAAATTTTTTGGAAACGATTTTATTTTAAAACGATTTTTAAAACACATGATTAAAACAGCAACAACTATAGCAATTTCGATGAGGAAATTGCGCTTCACCAAACACCGTAAAAACGGATATCAAATCAGCGTTGCGAGATAACCGCTTAAAAATTCACTTTAAAATTGACGGTTACTAAAGTTAAAACAAAAGTAATTTTTATTCGTCAAAAATCTCATCAATAACAACACGCTTTAAAAATATAGCACCGGAGTAAAGATATAATAATGCAGTAACATGCAACCCCTATTTGCACGTACACTACAATGCAACCAAATTATAACTTGAACTACATTATTGTGCACCCTGAATTGGCACGCAAAAATAAAAAGTTACTAAAATAAAACGACACATAAGCAACAATCTTTGTTCATTTTGCAGGTAACTCATAAACAACAATTTTTTTTTGCACAAAAATAATGAAACGTGGACTCATTTTTTTTTTCAAAGCAAGGATGAATTACAAGAGCAAAAGAATGTTACAACGTACTTTGTACTTAACACTTCATGCACGTTCACTACTATCACGCAAGCACAAAAGAATATGCAGGCAATTAATTGTATGCAAAGTGAAATGGTTTAGATAATGATTTGTGCTACGCCTTGGTATGCAAATAATGCCTAAACAACGCTATGGCTGCATGCACTGAAGAAAAATATTCTTTTGAACTATATTATCGTATACAACAAGATGGCATGCACAAATTGAAAAAAAAATTGTACTACATGAACTGGTGTACTACAAACATATATGCACGTACCCAATATAGGTAAAATAATGATGGTCTGGGCATACATACGCATGTACACAACAAGTCTACACGCACGACAACAAATGTAAAACCAAAAAATTTGTGACCTGGCAATACAATGTATTCACACACACAATTGGAGAGCAAAATGATGATCTGGGCATTTTTCACTTTTCGCGCAGGTGATAAATGTGAACAAATTATGCATTGAAATGGGACGTGCTACTCACCTTTGCATGCAAATACATTTTATAGACCAAGTATAATAACCTGGAATGGATTTAGTGTACACGCACAAACGAATTAACCTAAGAACCTGGCAATAAATTTTTGCATGCATTGAATAAAACAACAAAATATCTTGGTACTTTGTTTTAACACACGCATAAATGAAAAATAAAATAAAGAACCTGGGCTTGGATTGTTTCGTGCATTTCATGCACGTAACCAAAATATGCCTGAACTTGAAATTTAGTGCAATGCACTATTTTATGCAAGCAAGTATACCTGAAGCATTCAATAAATTAGAAAAGTAAGTTTTGAACTCACCTTAACTCGTTTCAAAAGCAACTAGCACCAGAGATTCAAGAAAGCAAGAATGACAGCCATTAATGTGTTTTACTGAGCAACTGGAACAAAAAGAAATGAGCCAAAGAAAGTTGCAGCTACTCTTATTTTTCCTTTGCCAAAATGTGTAGAAGTCAAAAATAAAGTATGCTGGAAAGAATTTTGTACTGATGCATTTAATGTAGACGTGCTTATTTGAAGGAAAAGGACTCAATTGCATTAATGAGATGATGGCTGCAAAGATGGATTCAAATTTTGCTTTATAAACTTTGTGTTTACAACAAAGAATGTTCACTTTGCTTTACAAGATGAGTGGCGGCGAAGCAAAAATACTTTCCAACTTGCTTTTAACTGATTGTGACAGCACATGGCAAGATGTTCACATATTTGGTTTTTAAAAACTTAGTTGCAACTGAGCACAAGAATGTTCCAACTTTGCTTCAATTAAATTGTTTACATATTTTTGCTTTTGAATTAGACCCATACTTTTGTACATGTGTAGAAATGTGTTTAAAGCAGAGTCCAAATGTCCACTACTGTTTTAATATGAACTAATTCTCATGCATGTGAAGGCAACAAAATTTATAACACAACTTAGTTATTTTTCAAAAGACTTTGCCACTGAGCTTGTTACATTTTTACATTGCCAATTTTTTTTTCAAATTTTAATTTAAAATTT
Organism: Allium cepa; assembly: GCA_030765085.1. Lineage (NCBI taxonomy): Eukaryota > Viridiplantae > Streptophyta > Magnoliopsida > Asparagales > Amaryllidaceae > Allium > Allium cepa. The sequence goes on along the minus strand of CM060939.1, from coordinate 922,478,465 downwards.
CCACATTAAATTTTTTCTTCGACGGAAATAAAATCAAGGTTGTTACAATAATCATATAAGAAAAGAATTCCTAGCTTTGCTTGAAGTGCAAAACGTAGGTCGGCTCCTGGAAAGTTGGAGCCTGGTGGAAGCAGTCCATGAAAAGCACGTATAAATTGCTCAAGAGAGAATATCCATTCGGACGCACTTGGGACTGAAGCAATCCGAGATCTTGAAGAACCATTTGAAGGAATAGACTAAAGGCGGAATAGCATCACCCAAACACATATATCTATTGCAGGCAATATATCCCAACGGAGGATTATGCACTTGTTGGACCAGAGTAAGAAGCATGACGTTACCCTCAAGAAGTGCCTGCAAATTTTATGGAGCGTCTTGCCAGTTAGGATGGTCGACATATGCCCTTCCGGGTCATCCAGAACCCTTAAAGCAATGTACTCGTTTAGGAGAGGAGGCAGATTTAGCAATGGCTCCGCTAGGACGACTGAGCCTTGCAGCTCAATGATGATGGAATGTCCAAACTTGATAGGTACAGAAGGTGAAGCCTGGGCGGTGGAGTTCAGCAGGAGTCGTGGCCCTGGCATCGGTCTGAAGATGTGGAGATCAATGAGTCATTCTGAACAAGAAAACTTGCATTCAACATGGTCAGGTATGTTTTATTTCAAGTATCAAGCCCGTGTGACCAACGTCCGAAATCCAAAGGATGTTGACGTGTGTTGAACAATCAGATTCTGAACGTTGACCGGGATAGGCGAAAGTGGTAATCTATGCAGTACGAGACTCATGTCATGTACGCTACAAATAGACCATCTGTGTAGATAGCTCGCTCGTGCTGAAAAACAAGCCATGTCGCATGATGGAAATGTGCATCGGATCTTACCGATTATCGGTGGATAATCAATACTGGAACCATTGTCGGAAGTGACGTGGAAGCTTTTCTTTAGCAGGGACACTGAAATGCAACAATAAAGAATGCTATGCAGTAGGAATATTCAAATGACAAAAAAGCTAGACGATGGAATTGTTCAAATTTTGAAGCCTAACTGATACAACCATTCTTAAAAAGGAATGGTTCTATCGATGTTCAACAAATAGAGCGCGATTGACCAAGTGTTAATAGGGTTAATCACCGAGCATTTCTTAGAAGCGACACGACTGTGTGCTAAGTTGGACCCAGGGCTATACCAAAGTCGAACCTGAGTCAATGCCTAACTAAATGCCAACGACTCCCTATCAACACTCAATCAATCACCATCTTCACCTCGATCACCACAACATAGAAGCATTGCCAACCTTTAAGTGCAATCAAGATCCGGGAACGAAGGAGTTAGTAGCGAGAGCTTGCAATGGGATCAGGGTCGAGTGCTTCGGCAAGTGGTCGGCGGCGATTCAAGGGTTTGACGGCGATCTCAAAAGGATAGCGACGACTATCTAAAGTCAGCAACGAGTGGATGGCGGCGATAGATGATCGACGGTAGAAGGTCGGTCACGAGAAGATGAGGGCTAAATGACTTGAGGTGAAAGCTCTCGGTAGCAAGAAGGAATTGAAAATAAAAAGTGAAAAGAAAGAAGGCTAAGTGTTCTTATATAATAACCACTTGGGGAAGACGAAAGCTATCGGTACCGAGACAATTTTATGAGCAAAAATTCGGCAGAAAGCATGGTGAAGAAAAGAGCATACTCGACTAAGGCGTGGAACGATCTCCGAAGCGTAGATCTTGTCCTTAGCATGGAGAGTGTAATTTAACTATGCAAAGCAATTGAAGGAACATCAACGAGATAAAAGCAATGCTTCGAAGTAATTCCAAAACGATTGACCGAAACCAAGAGAAGCGAGCCAAAACTTGTCTCGATCCAAATCACACGTTGTTCTTATCGAAAGCACTCTGAGGGGCAATTGTTAACTGAGTTTTTAACCAAGCAGATTTCAATTGGAATTACAAGGTCAAAATGAAAATAAAACGATTCACGAACTTGGAGACATGCTCAAAAAGGGAAGAAGATTGCACTCGAGAAGTTTCAAGAGGAAATGGGCAAAAAGGATCTCTCGATACCAAGAGCTTTCTATTGCTCTTGTTCCCCCAATCCTCTTGTACTTCAAATACTACTTCAAGTAATCATCGTAGGATGCTTTCATGGAGAGAAGACAAACAACTCCAAGGATTTATGAGAAGGAAGCAAAGAAAACATAATAAGATAAGCAATATCAGAGAAATTATCGGAGAGAGCTTGATCTTCATGAAAAAGAGCTTGAACACAACAAATTGGATATAGAAGAACAAAACAAGGGAACATGGAAGAGTTTTCATCCACCAAAACCACTCAGTATCGAGAGAAACCTCTCGGTACCAAGAGTTTTTTCTTTGGGCTTGGGCCGGCATTCACACTTCTGGACACTTGGACAAGCATCCGACCTGGAACTTCGCAGGCCGTTGGATTTGCAGAACAATATCCTCTATAAATATCAACCCTATGGCAGTTAAAGAAGGATTTTTCTGGATTTTTGGCACTTCTCCTTCATCTTCTATCTCCTCACTATGGTAGTCATCAAACAAATATGTTTGGTAGTTCTAGGCTTAAGAACATGTCAATCCCTTATACTTGTGACTCATAAATCTATCTAACCCTCTAATGAAAACTCTCTCTCAAATCCCTAATATATAAAATATAAAGTGGACGTAGATCGAGATTGTCGAACCACTATAAAAATTCTTGTGTGTTTTCTAATTTTCTTACAACCTTTGCAAGATCTCAGCATATATACAGGTTTTTGGATGTTGTACCACTTTTGATATCAATACACACACACACACAAGTACACACACATGCGCGCGCGCACGTGCATATGTGTACACACTTACATACATATGTATATATAAAGAGAGACACGCTCGTGCTCGTGTACATATGTGTGTGTTCACATATATATCATGTATGTTTATAGGAATGTGTATGCATGTTAAGCTTGACCAAAAAAGGCGATATTTCCTTGTACACTTGTATCATTCAAAGAAAGTCACACGTGATGAGGTATAACCAGCACAAATACAAGGAACACCATAAAACATGTAACCGACTATATGCCTGCCATAATTTTGATATCATCAATTGCCATACCAACATTTTACACCAAAAATATTGGCGGGAATGTGGAAATCAATTGGTGAATATATATATACTTAGCAACAGTTCACAACATTTTATATTTTAAGATCAAGCATGCCCCCAACGCTAAGTCCATCCCAATCAACTGAATCAACCCATGTCAGATTATTAACACTTCAATTAGAACCAATATTTCCACAACATGCCTACACATTTCAAAGCCAGCCTAAACACTCAGTCTTTCATTCACTCTTTACTGTCATATGTCCATCACAATCCATTAATCAAACTATGAAACGGCAATTTCTCCTAACGGCCAAGTAAATATTCTACAAGTGAGATAATAAAAACTCAAATTTTGCATGCACCCAACAACCTTCCCATCCAATCAACTTATGTCAGAATATGAAGCCTTTTTTATTAGAACAAATATTTCCGCTATAATCATAAATAATCCACCACCAACCAAAACATTAGTTCCCTTTCATTCTTTACAATTGAACCACCATCACAATCCATAAACTAAAAACTATAAATTGATATTTTATTATGCAGGTTCCATAAATACTGTATAAATCCAGCAATAAACACTCAAATTTTTACATATCCAAAATCTTTGATCATGGCAATAGAACTTTTCCAACAAAGTTAACCCAAAATAGGTCACAAAAGCATAGCTTACCGCAGCAACTCATGAAAACCACTCATACCATAGGCACAATGTTCCTTACTTGCATAGCCTATGAACGATTATTGATGCCAAAAACAACTTAGGACAAGAACAATACATCCACAGGCATGTCCATCCATCTAGTATATCATACCAACAATCCAATTTGCACCATTTACCATCAAAATCAATAAATCTAAAAATATTTTACCTATTACGATCAACAAAAGGTGGCCATTGTGCATGCGATGATACCCATAGTTCATGCTAAATTATATACTTACCGGCCACATTTACGGGCCACATCTTGTTTTCTTTATGTAATGACGTCATATGAACTAAAGTTTACATCGAGCGTTAAATCAATTTTCCAGGTGGATCGGGTCTTGAGGTAGTCTAAGAAGTTTAAAGTATATGCTTACCTCCAACTTGAGGCTTAAATTTGGCTTTTGGCTCAACTTTGTCTAAAGTTTAATAAAAAGGTTAAGAAAAAATGAATTATTAAATTACAAAATATATTAAATTATTGATAATTCGACAAAGTATGACAAATATGTTTGGTGGAACGCAAACTTCAAGAGTACTTTTTTATTCACACTGGTCCCACAATCATAATGAACTTAAAATTAATCTCACAAGCTTAATGTTTGATAATAAGCACCCATGAATCATTGTCATTTATATGTCCTCAAATCAATATGATTAGAAAAGGCTTTTCTAAAACATAAAACAATTCTACTCTATTTTTAGATAGGTTAACAAAAAGAAAGACAAACACAAAAAGAAAGGCAAACACACACATATTGTGTACGAATATGAATATACATACATACATAGGAACACACACACACATGTGTGTGTGTATTCCTATGTATGTATGCATGTAAATACATGTGTGTATGTACGTATGTCTGTACATGTATGTACAAAGATGATAGAGTTGGTGAGAAGACTTCTTATCTCGGAGCGACATTAACGTTCATATCACAAATTGAGATCTAAATATTCTAGGGAAATGAGTGTTAAACATGCTAAAATCAAAGTTTGAAGTTCACCCTCGTCCTAGTGCGAAAAGTAGATTTCTATCACAATTAAGGAGATTTATAACTCTGATTAAATTGTTGTTGAAATTACATTTTAATTTTACCGATCAATATAAGGTGGATAAAGAGGTTGCTTATTTAAAACTTGAAAAACATTCTCAACGATATTTTTCAAATACATGCACGATTTTGTGATGTCAACATTGCTAGCGTGTATGTAAATTGTTGTAATTTACAACTATACATTTTGTACATTTATTGAGTGGGTTAAATGTTTTAAATTGTAACGTTGATGTACACAAATTATAAATTTTTAGTCCAAATATACTACCTATTACATATATTTTACATGCTCATGAATCGTATACATCAAAATATGTAAGTATTGCTATAATCTTATTTTTTATGGTTATTTTTTCAACACGTGATATTTATGAATAACAATGGTATAACATATCATTTTACTAAATAATGCATGTATATTTACTAACAATGCATTTCAAAGCATGTAGAATAGTCATCAAATTATATTTGAAAATGTGGATTTAAACATTGACAAATCCAAAGTGGTCTTCTAAACCATATTTCAGCATCATTAATGGATACATAAGGTCAGTCCAATAGGTAGAAAAATTAGGCAACTGTCTAAATTCGTTCAACGACCTCAACTTTATATATATATAGCATAATTTAGATATATATATCATTTATTTATCCATACATAATGTTTCCAACTTGTAAAAGCAACGTAATATTTTTACAAATTTTTATATCTAGACCTCAACATAAAATTAAATGTTCTTAATAGAAAACAAACTATTAGCAATGTGCTAAATAAGTACAATTATTTCCTTCTAGAGCATCAAAATGTTTTCGGATGTCCTCGTTGCTAGGTGTGCTCATGTTACATATTACTGCACACTGTTAATTCTGTCACACATATATAAAGCATTAGTGAACATGATATAAATTGTTTCACAATGTAAAGACCTTATTGTAATATTTTATTAATCACTTTCAATTCCATCATGTTTTCTACTGTAAAATTTCCAAGAATTCATTATTATGTGTAAAGTTATAATTGTAGACATTACTACTTGTAAGTCTCAATCCACAAAATTCTTTGTTTATTAAATTATACCTTGAAATGCATAGTTAAAATAATATATGGTCAACAACATAGCATCTATTCCTTAGTGCTTGTGTTATAATGAATTAATTACAATATTAAATTGCCATGTTTGTCAATTTAACCAAAATCATGATTTATTTGGTTAAAAAAAATTAAATTCTTTTATTTTGGTCTAATTTATATTGATCAAAGAAATTGACATGTGGTATAATGTATTCGTTATTTTGCTAACAGAAATTATTAGCATTTATGTATGTTTTCTTCAAGATTTTAAATCTCGAATTTTAATCTGACATGTGGTACAATTATTTCACTTGAACAAGCACCATTGTCCAAGTGGTTAATTGATTCGGCTTTGGTGCTAGAAGTCACAAGTTCGAAACTTGCTTTCGAACGTTTATTGACATGGGATATGTTGACCCAATGATTTGTTGTATATAAAGTATCATTTCAAAAAAAAAAGAATTTTACATAAAATATCCTGTATTGGACGAAACCTTAGATAAGATGAATGTATCTCAGATGTACATCTTGTATTTTAAAGTCCATCTCGAGACTATAGTATCTTAAGCATCTAAATTACATACTTTAAGGATTATTATAATAAATGTTAAGATAAAACGATAATACGAAATTTTCTTTTTAGTGGAGTGCTAACATGATAGACTTGGTATTGGTTGAATTGATTTTACTCATCTGAATATTAAAAATAAAAAATAAATAAAAAGTTCTTTATTTTTCTCACTGGTTGGAAAATAAAAATAAAATAAAATTAGAGGGTTAGTAAAAAATCATTAGAGTGATATTTCAGAAACCAAACGTCCCAAGGAAAACTAAATTAGTAAACTCATTTCGTTCTCCCTCTTTTATGCTTAACCCTAATCTTTAAACAAACCAAAATTCGATGAATTGATGCATGACCCAATTCTAGCCATGTAACAGATGGTTGCCTCCACCACAACAACAAACGACACTTCCCTAACCTATCTTCATCATCCCATCGTAACGAGCGTATTTTTCTTCAAGCATACCGCAGGTTGTCGTATAGGCGTCGATAGGTCATCAGGGAAGCTATCAAAAAGTTCTGCTATGAACTTTACTACTACATCTTTTGTTATTGTAATGACCCGTAAATTTTAACCGTTTTAATAACACAATTTAACTGTAATATAGCTTGAAATTAAATAATTTAATTTGAAAATAAAAATTTAATATTTGGATTACGTCTATTTTAGCATAACAACTAGTAAATTTTCATCTGATAATATTAAAGTTTATTTTGTATAATTTTATTTCAATTTATATCAGATAAAAATCAATGGTAATAAAAAAAATTCAAACCTGAATATTTTTCTATAAAATATTTGCAAATCATCTTCTTAGCAAGACGTCATATTTCGTTTTTCAAAATTTGGATTGTTATTGCTCCGTCGTTCTTATTTTCGACGAAATAGCAAAATTTCGGTACTGATTATCGACTTTTGACACGATGATCGTAACACTGATATCTGTATACCGTTTTGATTGTCTCGTCTGGCTGATCTCCGCGATATATTCAATTCTGTGTTTTGAAGTCCGATAAACAGCGGAATCCATAAAACGGATAGCCGTATCGGTTACGAAATTTCAACCTTTTGTTTTCTATGCGCATTCAAATTTGGCAACTGTTGAAAATCCAAAGGCCTCTTGCTTTTAATAATCTACTGAATTTACGCGTGAACTTTCCTTTCAGTTTGATAACATATACTCTTTTAAGTCATTTCATTTTTCTTGGGCACACTGTCTTCTTCTTCAAAAGGAGAGCCGTATATTACAACCTGACTATTCATTGCTGTTCCCCTCCTTCTTCACGCCGATCTTCCCCCATATCTCCACCACTTCCTAACCCATCAACCTCCATTTTCCTGTAGCATCGCCGCGGCCAAGCAACACCTCACCACCCTTGCCGACTAGCCAAACACCTACCCCTCTCCGCCGCTTCACTTTCCATCCATCTCCCCTTCATCTCAAATTTCTCATCCATGCCAACAAAACCCAACCGAACCTCTCACCCCATGCAACCATAGCCGTTCTCCGCTAGCATAGCCTCCCTCCATCACTACTTTCCACCACTGCTCGGCCGCAACCACCTTTGCCTCCACCCTCTTAGTCCAACAACCACCAAGTAAGCCTTCTCTTCATAATTTTTTTATATATATGTATAATATTTGGGTTTTCTCTGCATGTGATGCAGCGCAATCTACCAACTCACGACCTAGTGAAGGTGGCTCAAGGACCTTAGGTCGCAAACGACCTAACGAGTCACGGCCTAGCTCCCAACACATAATGAAAACAGATTCTGTCTCTAGGTCGTTCCACTTAGGCCGCTTATTATTTAGGTCGCTTCAATATAGGTCGCGAACGACCTAACTCACAACGCAGAATGAAGCCGCTTGTTCTTAAGCCGTCTTGAAGCTTGAGTCGCCCATCTTCTTAGGTCGCAAGGTCGTAGTCGCTGAAGCCTACCAGAGTTTAGGTCGCTCAAGCCCTAGGTCGCGTGAAGATGCCTATATTGTTGTGTTGCTTAGGTCGTAATTCGTGTTGTAAATATTGGGTCGAATGTATAAATTGTTAAGTCATTGTTGTTGGGTAGCATGATGTTGTATTGTACATATTTGGTCGTATGTCGTTTGTACCTTCATATGTTGTTAGTCCGTTTACTGGTAGGTCGTGAGTCGCTGTTTGTTTTAGGTCGTGAATGTTAGGTCGTGAAGGCTTTGTGATGTAAGTGTTGTGTTGTAACCCTATAAATAGGGATGTCGGGTCATTGTAAAAGTTGGTTGATTTTTGAATAAAACTTTGTTTGAGTGCTTTGTGCCTCTTTGAAATTGGAAGGTGAGTGTGAGCTCCTTTCTCCATTTGCGGTATTCGAGTGCGCTCGAATCAACGGATTTGAAGCCGATTCACGAAATCTCGTGCGCGAGATCAACGTAGAAGAATCGTAGATCTTTTAACACGGTATCGTGCGCGATCAACGTGTTAGAGATAGCTAGAATTCGGTATCTTGCGAGATCAACGAATTTGGGCATTCGGTACTTTTCAATCCATCGATTTATCTTGTTTCATCTAATCGTTTCTTCGATTAGTTTGACACGAAATCTTCATTTCGTCGTCATCCATTATAATCCGCTGCGTCAATTTGGTATCAGAGCTTGACTTAGCCAATCATAGCTAAGCCGAGTCCTTGGAGCCAAAGAGAAGAGTTTGAAGAGTCAAGGCCGAGCTAAATCAAGCAAAGCCGAGCTAAGTGAAGTGTTGTTCAAAGCCGAGCCGAACTTGTTCAAGTTTGTGGGAGATTTGTTCAAGATGAAGCCGTGCGTCATTTTGAAGTACATGCCGAAAGTTCAGTTGTTGAAGTTTAAGCCGAATTGTTGAAGATTATTTAATTCAATCATGCCGCCGAGGAGAGCTAATCGTCATCAAAATGTTGAAGTGTTGTATAGAAGAGAAGAAGCTGAGCAAATGGAACAGCCATCAATGAAAAGTTTGACGGAGGTATTGGGAAGTTAAAGAAATTGATGATTGACATGAACCAAAGTCAAAGGAGAAGGTCGCCAGTCTCGAACCACGGAGGAAACAGAGTTTCGCCATCGGTTGCGTAAGCGAGGAGGGTGTCGCCACAATCTTATCGAGAAGGAAGAGAATCATCAGTTTCATTGAGACGAGATCATCATGAGTATAGACATGAAGAGAGAAGAACTCCACGTGAGTTTGAAAATGAATCACATCCCGATATTGATAGACAATGTAGAAGGACCATGCATGATCACAGAGATGTGGATAGACGCGATAGATATCGAAGCACATTTGATTTTGATGAGGATGGTGATAGAGGTAGTATGCATTATCGAGATCGAGGTCAAGTGTGAAATCCATATGTGGAGGTAGAAGATGATCGTAAATGGGAGTCAGGGATGAAAACTGAAATTCCAGAATTTAAAGGTGGTATGATTGCTGAAGAATTTTTGGATTGGATATCAAATGTTGAGGAAATTTTCGACTTCAAGGAAGTTCCTGAGCATCGTAGAGTTAAGTTAGTTGCTACTCGTTTGAGAGGTAGAGCTATGGCATGGTGGCAACAAACTAAACTTACACGGGAAAGGATGGTAAAGTCGAAGATTATTTCATAGGAGAAGATGAAGAAGTTAATGAAAGATACTTTCTTACCGTATAATTATCAATCTCTTATGTATCAACGACTGCAGAACTTGAGACAAGGAACGAAGTCGGTGAATGATTATGCCGATGAATTTTATCAATTGATTGCCAGGAATGATATCATGGAGACAGAGGAACAGCTGACGGCTAGATTTGTTGGAGGGTTGAGAATGCAGATTCAAGATATGGTGAATATGTTTGATCCTAGATCTGTTGCAGAAGCACACCAGAAGGCGTTAGCTTGGGAGAAGCAAGGCAGAAGAGGAGGTGGTGTGTTTACTAATTCCAACAATCAAGTGAAAGGGGCTAGTAGCAATGCGAATGTTACCAAGGCTGTTAATAAACCAGTTGTTAGTGAAATTGCCAAGATCAAGGTCAATAGTAGTATCAAATGCTTTAATTACCAGGAGTTTGGTCATAAAATCAATGAATGTCCGAAGCCAAAGAAGCGAGCGATGGTTGCTGAGGTTGAGGATGAGGATGCTGAAGTAGAATGTTCCAATTCACCACAAGCTGAGGAGGAAGAAGAATTATTGACAGGAGATGAGGGACGTAATTGATGATGAGGAGATCTTGTTTGACACCAAAGCAAGAGGATGATTCAAGTTGGTTGAGGAGTAACATCTTTCAGTCAACGTGTACTATCTTGGGAAGGGTGTGCAAGTTTGTTATTGATACGGGAAGTTGTGACAATATCATTTCTATAGAGGCTGTAAAGAAGTTGGAGTTAAAGACTGAGAAGCATCCTAACCTTACAAGTTAGCTTGGTTGAGGAAAGGTGGAGAAGTGAAGGTTAATCGAAGAGTTTGTGTAACTTTTTCAATTGGGAAGAAATACAAAGATGAAATTTGGTGTGATGTGGTTGATATGGATGCATGTAATCTGTTATTGGGAAGACCGTGGCAGTATGATAGAGCTGTGCAACATGATGGTCGTACCAATAGCTACAGTTTCATGTTCGAGGGCACTAAAATCACTTTGGTTCCTAAGAAACGACAACAAGAAGAAAGCAAGTTGGAGGAGATTGAAGAGCTGAAAACTTTGCTATCTTTGAAGGAGTTTGTCAAAGAAGTGGAGGACGAGCCTGAAGTGTTTTTGTTGATCGGACGTGAAAGTAGCGAGGAGGTTGAAATTCCAGAGGAAGTCAAACCAGTATTGGAAGAATTTGAAGATGTGTTTCCTAAAGAGTTGCCAAAGGAGTTACCACCGTTGAGAGATATTCAGCATCAGATTGATCTTGTGCCAGGGGCGGTATTACCTCACAGGCCACATTACAGGATGAGTCCTAAGGAGCATGAGGAACTGAGAAGGCAGGTGGAGGACTTGTTAGAACAAGGGCGTGTTCAGGAGAGCTTGAGTCCTTGTGCAGTGCCAGCCTTATTAGTACCGAAGAAGGATGGTTTGTGGAGGATGTGTACGTACAGTCGGGCTCTAAACAAGATCACTGTGAGATACAGGTTTCCTATGCCGAGGTTCGATGATTTGATTAATCGGTTGAGTGGGGCTGTTGTGTTCTCAAAGATTGACTTGAAGAGTGGATACCATCAGATTCGTATTAGACCGGGTGATGAGTGGAAGAATGCTTTTAAAACTAGGGAAGGTCTATACGAATGGCTGGTTTTGCCATTTGGCTTGTCAAATGCTCTTAGTACTTTTATGAGAGTGATGAACCAAATTTTCAGACCATTTATTGGGAAGTTCGTAGTAGTTTACTTTGACGATGTTTTGATCTATAGTGGGAGTATGGAAGAGCATATCCAACATTTGCGAGAAGTGCTGTTTATTCTACGACAGGAGCAATTCTATGCAGCAGCGAAGAAGTGCGTGTTCGTGACGCACAGTGTTTGTTTCTGGGATATGTTCTGTCAAAGGAGGGTATTCAAGTGGATGAAAGCAAAGTGGAAGCTGTCAGGAGTTGGACACAACCCAAGACAATTACTGAAGTGAGGAGCTTTCATGGGTTGGTATCTTTTTATCGAAAATTCATTCCACATTTTAGCAGTGTGATGGCACCTGTAACCGATTGCATGGAAGGAAAGAAGTTCGTGTGGACAGAGGAAGCAGAGTTAGCTTTTGAGAAGATTAAGACACTTTTGAGGACAGCACCCATTCTGGTACTGCCGGATTTCCAGATATTGTTCGAATTACACACTGATGTTTCGAAGGTTGGAATTGGAGGAGTGTTAAGTCAGAGGGGTTGTCCTATTGCTTATTTCAGTGAGAAGCTTTCAGGAGCCAAGATGAGATATAATACTTATGATGTGGAATTTTATGCTATTGTGCAAGCCGTGAAACACTGGAGACATTACTTGTTTCACAAGGAGTTCGTGTTATATACTGATCATGAGGCGTTGAAACACTTGCAAGGGCAGGACAAGATTGCAGCTAGGCATGCATCGTGGATTGCATACTTGCAGCAATTTACTTTGTAGTGAAACATAAGTCGGGAATTATGAATCGCGTGGCAGATGCATTGAGCAGGAGAAATCATTTATTGACTACAATGAAAGTTGAAGTGACCAGGTTTGATGTGTTGTCAGAATTGCTTGTGGATGATCCTTACTTTGCTAAGGTTATGGATGAAGTCACAAAGGGAAAGATGGATGAGTATATTTTGGCGGATGGTTTTCTGTTCAAGGGAAATCAATCTTATTTTTGGCCTTCCATGAGAAAAGAAGTTGAAAGATTTGTCGAGAGATGTCACATTTGTCAAGTTTCCAAAGGGACAGCTACGAACGCTGGATTGTATATGCCATTACCTGTGCCTACTAGACCATGGGTTGATATTAGCATGGACTTTGTGTTGGGTTTGCCAGGAACTCAGCGAGAGAATGATTCTATATATGTTGTGGTGGATAGATTTTCAAAGATGGCACATTTCATAGCTTGTAAGAAAACAGCTGATGCAGTCCGTGTTGCTCAATTGTTATTTAAGGAAGTTTATCGACTACATGGGCTACCTGAATCCATTGTTTCTGACCGGGATACGCGATTTCTAAGTCATTTTTGGTTGAGTCTATGGAAGATGGTCGGAACGAAGCTGAATTTTAGTAGCGCCTATCATCCGCAAACAGTTGGGCAAACGGAAGTGGTGAATAGATCGTCGGGAAACTTGTTGAGATGTCTTGTGAAAGACAACTTGAAGAGCTGGGATATGAAGTTATGTCAGGCAGAATTTGCACATAACCACGCTGTTAATCGAAGTACTAGATTCAGTCCGTTTCAAGTTGTATATTCAGTAATTCCGAAGGGACCATTGGATTTAACGATTGTGCCATATCAGAAGGGAGTTGTTAAGCGAGCTTGTGATTTTGTGAATGAGCTGCAGGAGTGTCACAGAACTATTCATGGATGATTGCTTGCATCAAACGAGAAGTATAAACAAATGGCGAATAAGAAGCGAAGGAGTGTAGACTTCAAAGAAGGTGATTTGGTTTATGCAGTGTTGACGAAAGATCGCTTTTCAGTTGGAACTTACAACAAGTTGAAGGCTCGAAAAATTAAACCAGTAGAAATCTTGAAGAAGATCAATGATAATGCTTATCAGTTGAGAATGCCGGATCATATCCATACTTATGATGTTTTCAATGTTAAACATTTGATTCCACATCATGGGAATGAGTCTGTCGAGGAAGAGGAAGGAGCAAATTCGAGGTCGAATTCTTGTCAACCGGGGGAGGATGATTCAGCGAAATCTTCCAACTCACGACCTAGTGAAGGTCGCTCAAGGACCTTAGGTCGCAAACGACCTAACAAGTCACGGCCTATCTCCCAACACATAATGAAAACAGATTCTATCTCTAGGTCATTCCACTTAGGCTGCTTATTCTTTAGGTCGCTTCAATATAGGTCGCGAACGACCTAACTCACAATGCAGAATGAAGCTGCTTGTTCTTAAGCCGTCTTGAAGCTTGAGTCGCCCATCTTCTTAGGTCGCAAGGTCGTATGTCGCTGAAGCCTACCAGAGTTTAGGTCGCTCAAGCCCTAGGTCGCGTGAAGATGCCTATGTTGCTGTGTTGCTTAGGTCGTAACTCGTGTTGTAAATATTGGGTCGAATGTATAAATTGTTAAGTCGTTGTTGTTGGGTAGCATGATGTTGTATTGTACATATTAGGTCGTATGTCATTTGTACCTTCATATGTTGTTAGTTCGTTTACTGGTAGGTCGTGAGTCGCTGTTTGTTTTAGGTCGTGAATGTTAGGTCGTGAAGGCTTTGTGATGTAAGTGTTGTGTTGTAACCCTATAAATAGGGATGTCGGGTCATTGTAAAAGTTGGTTGATTTTTGAATAAAACTTTGTTTGAGTGCTTTGTGCCTCTTTGAAATTGGAAGGTGAGTGTAAGCTCCTTTCTCCATTTGCGGTATTCGAGTGCGCTCGAATCAACGGATTTGAAGCCGATTCACGAAATCTCGTGCGCGAGATCAACGTAGAAGAATCGTAAATCTTTTAACACGGTATCGTGCGCGATCAACGTGTTAGAGATAGCTAGAATTCGGTACCTTGCGAGATCAACGAATTTGGGCATTCGGTACTTTTCAATCCATCGATTTATCTTGTTTCATCTAATCGTTTCTTCGATTAGTTTGACACGAAATCTTCATTTCGTCGTCATCCGTTATAATCCGCTGCGTCAGCATGTCTATTATAAGCATTTGTTTTTAAAGTATTGAAAGATTTTTTTTAACATATATATATGTAATAAAGTATATTGGTAATATTAGCTTTACTGTTGGGTTTGTTGTATACATCTATATTAGTGATACGTGATATAATTAATGAGTTGACAGTATTGTTTTACTTTCTGTCTTAAAACATAAATAGTTATATGTTTATATGTATGTATGAGTGGGGGTTTTCTAATATAAAGTATATACATAGGTTACTTAAGTTAGTATATATGCTTAATTTGATATTTGAACATAAAGCACATATGTAATTGTTCCAGCTTGTATTTTTACGTGAGTAGTTATAAATATATAAAGCTGTTACAAAGTATATAATTATATTTTATGCTTTGAATGTTGTAAGATATGGCCTATGTTAGTTGTTATTATATATTTGTGTGTGTGTGTGTGTTAGCTATATAATTTTATATATAGATAGATTATATAATCTGCTATGTTATACAGATTCTTATATAAATGTTTATATATTGTTTAATATATATGTCTATGGTCTGTAGTTTATACTTCAGTAAGTATATATGTATACAAGTTATAATAATATTGATCTATTATATATATATAGTTTGGTATATGTTTATATATATATACACTTGTTTTGAGATGGTATGAGTGTAGTTATATATTTGTATAATATTTGATATACATGGTCTTGAAATTAGTCTGTTGCCATATATATCTCTACTACTAATAAAGAGAATTGGTTGAACTAATTTACTCGGTGTCATTTTGAAATTCCAAAAATGCCCTTGCTTTCCGTTTACGTGTTTTCACTCAAACAAAATATCCATGTATACAATAATACAAACAACCCATGTGCAAAGCACGGGCCCATACTAGTATTAATAAAGTATGTATAGTGATTTTAAGATAAGTATTGTTGAAAAGAAATTTTTTCAAAGGCCTTTGTATGTAACATGTTTCGTCTGAAATTGTTTTGTATACTGACTTTATAATATTTAGTTGTAGAGGTTGCAACATAGGCCTTGAATTTATATGGCAACATATACTCAGTTTGAATATGCATATGGGGTATGGTATACCTCAGTTTTACAGAAATATGGTAAGTGTTGGAATAATAAACGTGAGTATAGATATAAAGTTTGTCTGTATGTGTTTACGTATATTGGTTTTGTACTTAATTTTGTGTTGTACGCATATAAGGTTAATTATTTGTTATAATATAATATGTTTGTATAAGATTTATTATTTTACAATTTTAACATGTATGTCGGTTTA
Source organism: Allium cepa (assembly GCA_030765085.1). Taxonomy (NCBI): domain Eukaryota; kingdom Viridiplantae; phylum Streptophyta; class Magnoliopsida; order Asparagales; family Amaryllidaceae; genus Allium; species Allium cepa. The sequence continues at coordinate 922,462,397 of CM060939.1, read as the reverse complement.
TATTAGCCTATATATATATATGTTATTATTATTTTAAATATATGTTCCAAATTTGATATTGGTTTAAGAAAATAATATAGTAAATGATATAATTCATTTCAGCCTATAGCAAACAGATTCTGATTTATTTAATCAATTCCTTATCTATCAGCTTTGTCCGTAAAATTAATGCCCATCTCACTTTGCTTTGGAATTCGTAGCTTGCTTTGTTGTCAAACTCTCTAGGCTAGGCTCGAAAGGTGAGCAATCACTCATGATTAATGTTCTTATATTTATTAAATTTGATTTCAATTGAAATGACAATTGAAATATGTTGCTGTTAGTTATTTACATTGCTATATATATATTATCATCTGTATCCGTTCACCTGTGTCATTTGACACCATTATCTATTATTTATATTCATGATATATACCTGTTATATTATTATTATATCTGTTATCACTCTGCAAGTTTCCTGTTAGTATAGAATTTCCTATGGGTTGAAATGATATATACCCGAACAATCTATAGAATAGGAGATAATCGTTATGGGTTGAAATGATAGACCCAAGTGATTTTCATTAAATTAAATTTGAGATTGTGGGTTGAAATGATATATATCTGTATAAATTTAAATTATGGATTGAAATGACAAATATCCGTATCACTTGACCATAGGATAGAAAATTATATACAGACACCGCGGTCTATATATAAAAATATTTTGAAATGATTTCTATGGTTTTGGAAAGAAATATATGGTTTTATATAAATATTGATTTTAGATATTATATAAATGTTATTTTATATATATAGTTAAATTTTTGATTTTAAGCTATATATAAATTTTTTTGGATACAAAATCAATTTAATAATAAAGTTGATTTTATTAAATATAATATGGTTAAGTAATTATTTAAATTATATTTTAATATAGAGTTTATAATAATTCAAATAAATCAAGGTTGGAAGATAAGTTTGAAATTGATTTGAAATTAAATTTATTTTGGAATTATACTCAAATAAGGTTGATTTGAAGTTTATTAAATTTGAGATTTTAAAGGATATGATTTTATAATTTGATTTTTGATTAAGAGCGATTTAAATGAATATTTCAAATTTACATAAATTAAAATGATATATTTTGTTTATTTAAATTTGAAATTTTATTTAAATGTTATTTGAATGATTTAGTAAATATTTCAAAATAATATTAGTAAAGTGAATTTGACATAGATATGGAATTATCAAGTCTAGTCTTGAAATGTTTGAATATTTAAAGTTTTGAAAATATTGAATGAAATGGTTTATTTGAGGTTCAAATCTATTTTGAAATCGATATAGTTTGGAATAGTTTATTTAGAAACCGGATTGAATTGAAATGGATGTTTTGAGATTTGATCAAATTTATATTTTGGAATCTGGGATGATTTGGAATTAATTTGTGAAATGTGAGAATTTTTTTTATTATATATACTATTTTAATTGGTTAAGTGGGAAGTATTATGATTTCAAAGTATTATGGTTTGAAAGTGTTATAATTTCAAGTGTTTGGTTTCGAAAGTGTTATAACTCTGAAAAAAATGATATGATTTTTGGAAACGAATATATTTGGAATGGAAATTATATCTTATTTGGTTTTGAAATGGAAATGATATCGTATTGATATGGTTTTTAAATGGCAGTGATATTTTGGTTTTGAAGTATAAACTATTTTGAAATGACCGTGGTGTTATAATAAGGTTTGTTTTAAAGAGACCGGGATCAGAAGTTGTCATACTCTCTGCCAACTCCGAAAACCACTTTAACAACAGTGTACGTGATGGAGATTCAAGAATGAAGTAGGATGGTGGCGATGTTCTATTGAGGTATATATATGGACCCAACTCCCGTGAGTTGGCATAAGGTGGCTAAAACAGGAGCGATTTCGGGCCAATGAGGTAGCTTCTCTGATCGGACACACTTCTTCGATACCATTCTATTACTTTGTGATTGATTGAGTGCACCTTTGACTTTTGGGAGTGTGGCTCGAGGTGGGCGGTTGTGGCTGCTATGCGTTACCATCAGTCCGGATGCGTAATTGGTATATCTACCCTAGCATTGCCTCGTTGTGCCGTGTCACCTACCTAGCACGCCTTCTACGAGTTTGATTTGCGTCGTACCTATGGAGTATCCTCTAGTGATTCCAGTGATGTATTATGATCTTGTATTTGACTACTGTATTTGAGACTTCTGTTGTATCTTGTTTACCTCTATTGTATATATATAGTAGCTTCATGAACTACTATTCTTTTGTTTCTGCTGTATTATTACATATTACTCTGTGTCTGTGATTCTGTGATTTATTTATTTGCTGTATATGCTGAGTTTTGCCAAATATAAATTAACAATATGGTATTTTGAGCAATTCAAATCCGGCATGTGTGGATGCGAATGGTTGAAAATATCAGGATGTTGCATTTGGTATCAAAGCTTTGGTTTTTAGGCAAAATTCAGCATATAGAGTAATTTAATTACGGAATTACTTTCGTTCGAGCTTGAATTCCTTCCTCCTTGATTCAGATTTCCTTTGAATTTTTGAACGTTCCCCTTGGTTCCAAAATCCATCCTTATCTCTCTCTATTCGTATTCTGGAGTATTCCATAACTCCACTTCAAATAGTTCTTATAATAAATCGATGGCTTGCCAATCTTTGAATGACTGTAAAGGGGTGAAACTCCTTTACAATAGCGTCGATTCACCGAAGATTTATATATCCTAGGTTTAGATGCTGATATCTCTTGATATGCCGAATTCTATTTATGGTGATCCGACGGCGACTTGCCTTAAAATTCAGCATCAATATTATTTTGAAATCACGGTTGACCCGATTAAGGTTGCCCATGATTTATATAAGTGTATCAATCTTCTTTGTTTGAAATTCAACCATCTTATCTCCCTATCGAGTTTAACATCTAGTAGGAATTCTTTGATTAGAATCTCTCTAATTTGAATCTTTATCTTTATTTTGAAATCCATTATTCAATCATCGAGTGAGGGAGTGCATTTGTAATTAATATAAAAATGTTTTATACATTGTGTTGTTTGAGTTGTTGATGTTGATTTGGGTTTTCGATCGATTCGTCTAATCAATGATATCGATAGGATTTCCAAAACACTTGAACAGAGAAACTGACACAATACTATTTTCAAATTTGGTAGATGAAATAATCTTGTATGATTATATTATATATAAGTATAATTTTCTGAAATTATATAGTTAAATGAATTGATTGGTAGAAATAATAATATTTGATTTTCATTTATTGTGTTGTAAACCATTGATTTTACCAACATAAAAATAAATGGAATTATTAAACTTGGTTTATAAGTGTTTGCGCCAAAATTGGTCACAAACCCCAAGTATCGTGAAAGCACCAATATATGAATATAGATCAGCAATATTCCAAATACAAATCTCAGATCTGAGCAAAATAGAGAACAGTAATCGAAAAATAACAAACAGAAACATAGGATTTATAGTGGTTCGGCTATCTCCGGCCTACTCCACTCCAAAAGCTTATCTTTTATTGCCTTTCCTCGTTGATTTATTTAGAAATTTAAATGAATTTAAAATAAGAATTTGAGAATTTAATTTTCGAAAATTTCAAACTTTCGTTTTAAAGTTTTAAATGTATTATCTAAAGTATTTTCGAATAGAAATCGTTTCCAAAGAATTTTTAATAGTCATAAATCAGTACTCTTCTTTTTTGTCGCTGGAAAATAATTTCGGCGATGACTGCAGCATCATCGATATTCATTTTCGAGTTTCGAACGGGAGAGGCCATTTAGTAGCTTTGCTACACTTTTGTTTTGGAAATTAAATTGATTTGAATTGCTGAAGTATGACTTGATTTATAATATAGGCATATGTTTAGAGATTTGATTTGACTTATTTATATTTGTATATTTATCTCCGATGGTTTGAAGTGAATCGGAAATTTTATTCTTAAATTTTGATTTAAAGATGATTTTAATTATAAAATAAAGCCAAATTTTGAATAAATATTTGAACTTTAATAATTGAATTAGGAAAATTTTACTTGTATAATACTCAGTTACATTCCAATATAACTTACCTAAACCATTTAGAAGTTGAATATGTAATTGAATAATTTACAATCTAAAATGATGATAAAGGAAACTATAAATAAAATTTGAGTGGTTATTATAAATATTATACACTTAAATTTCAATTGCAATATGTTAATAGAGATAAATAGAATAATAAGTTGATTGAATAGTAAATGAGATAGATAAAACAAATTTTGTTTTGAAGAAATCTTTTGATATCAAATATTAATAAATTGAAATTAAATCAACTTATTGAAATACATTGAATTTAAAATCAATTATTGAATATTAATTAATTTTAATTTTAATTTATATGGTTTTAAATTAATTGTTTTATTCTGCTTTTCAATCTATATTCCTTTCTGGTTGTTTTTATTCTCCTACCTCCTTACTTTTCAGGGACGAAAAGTTTTGAGTGGGGAGAGTGTAACGACCCGTAAATTTTAACCGTTTTAATAACGTAATTTAACTGAAATATTGCTTGAAATTAAATAATTTAATTTGGAAATAAAAAGCTGATATTTGGATTACGTCTATTTTAACATAACAACAAGTAAATTTTCATCTTATAATATTGAAGTTTATTTTGTGTAATTTTATTTCAATTTATACAAGTTAAAAATCAATGGTAATAAAATGTTTTTCGAACTTGAATATTTTTCTATAGAAAATTTGTCAAGACGTCATATTTCATTTCTTAAAATTTGGACTGTAATTGCTCCATCGTTCTTATTTTCGGCGAAATAGCAGCATTTCAGTACCGATTATCGATTTTTGATACGATGATCGTACCACTAATATCTGTATACCGTTTTGATCGTCTCGTCGTGCTGATCTCTGCGGTATATTCAATTCTGTGTTTTGAAGTTCGATACACAGCGAAATCCGTAAAACGCATAGCCGTATCGGTTACGAAATTTCAACCTTTTGTTTTCTATGCCCATTCAAATTTGGCAACGGTTGAAACTCCAAAGGCCTCTTGCTTTTAATAATCTCTTGAATTTGCGCATGGCCTTTCATTTCAGTTTGATAATATATACTCTTTTAAGTCATTTTATTTTCCTTGGGCATACTGTCTTCTTCATCAAAAGGAGAGTCATATTATTTAAATAGTAGTCTATTACAACCTGACTATTCTTTGCTGTTCCCCTCCTTCAGGCCGATCTGCCTCCATATCTCCACCATTTCCTAACCCCTCAACCTCCATTTTTCTGTAGCATCATCGCGGCCAAGCAACGCCTCACCACCCTTGCCGACTAGCCAAACACCTACCACTCTCCGCCCCTTCACTTTCCAGCCATCTCCCCTTCATCTCAAACTGCTCGTCCATGCCAACAAAACCCAACCGAACCTCTCACCCCATGCAACCATAGCCGTTCTCCGCTAGCATAGCCTCTCTCCATCACTACTTTCCACACTGCTCGGTCGCAACCACCTTTACCTCCTCCCTCCTTGTCCAACAATGTGACGCCCCACCTCAATACCCATGCTAGCCAAGAACACTACGGAGTAATGCTGTCAACTAGCGCGGAGAATAAGGCTGTTGAGGAGCGACCATCCATGTAACCTCTTTGTGCGAGCACTAATATGTCAGGTAGTATAGCATGCATTTCATTTAAGGAGGAAGTCCGACATACCGATACAAACTCAAAGCTATCACACGGTGGCTATAAATAAATCCTTGGAAACAAATATAGAAATAAACATAACACAATCAGTCACAGACATCCATATCACAAAGGCGGAAAAAGATATTAATATATAACTAACACATGAAAGTGTACATCAGAGTAGTGGTCATGAAAGGACCACATACACAAAAGAATAGCAACACATGTTATACAAAAGAATACATCTATGAGTCTATATCTCAAGTGTAAACGACAAAACTGCTAATCTAAATGGTCAGCCAAAAGTCAGAGTAATAAATCCCTGGGGGAGAAGTCAAGCAAAAGCACCTGTAACATCTCGGTCTGACCCGAGTATTATTTATAAGAAAATAATAAACGGATCAGTCTAGCTATAAATATCAGATAACATGATATAAAACAATAGATATGGCAAGAACATAGAGTAACCATAAAGACATACTATGATAAGCATGTAAATGAAGATCATCAAGAGATCAAACAATATCAAAAGAATCTTCTAAAAGATCCAAATTCACCTAAAAAAAGGTGATGACACACAAATTCACCAAAACATAAAAGGTGGAAAATCATAACAATGAAAGTCATGAAAATAAGTGAAGCACAAATTCCAGAAGACTACACAAGAAATCCAGAAATCACAATATAGGAGCATGAAAACTCACAAAATGGGAGCATGAAAACTCACCTACACGTGTAACACAAAGCGAGACGCTATCTCATGGTTGCACGCCATTAATTTTGACAACGAATGGCCCGAAGACCATGGGGTGCTACCCCACATATGTGATGGCGAAACATCACAAGAGCGGGGTCTAGTCTCCCTCGCAGACAAAGAGACATCGCACAATTGCTAGTCTAAATCACAAAAATGATCGTCATGATCATCAAGAAGTGTCAATCACATTAAGCTAGTAAATATATGAGTTTAGCTTCATGTCCCATAACCACTTTCTTAACTTAAATATTTACGAACAAACTGTAGATCTTCACTAGAAAAATTGTCACAAAAGGTTCAATCGAACAAGTCCAAGAATTAACCAACGAAGCAAACGCAAGCGTTTCATACCACTTGTTTTACTAAGTCGTTTAATTAGATTTCGCATCCGAGTGAGGTAAAGGTTTGTATATACTAATAGATTGGAAAATGGTTTGGGAAAAGAGCTTTGTATTAAAGTAGTGTGGAAATAGTTTTGATGAATATTTACTACTAGTATTGAAACCTTCATATTTCTAAAGTTGTTATCCCGCCTTTTTAGCAAGGCCGTGATACCATAAAATCGACCGAGAAGCCCAAGATAGTTTGTCTCGAAGAATGGTCAACTCAGCATCTCAACAAAGCAAGTTCTGTTGAATGTTTTCAGATAAGATCCCCTATGGAAGGGGGGTCCAGGGGGGTGGCAACCCCCCAAGGTGGGGGTGCGGGGGCAACACCCCCGCTACGGGGTTCGACCTTCCCGGTCAGGTCGCGGGGGTCCAGGGAGTAGTGCCCCCGGCGGGGTGCGGGGCAGCGCCCCGTCCAAAACGGTACGACCTATTGGTTGCGACCTAGGGGTCTAAGGGGTCAAGCGGACTAGTGGTTGCAGCATAGTGGCGTTCGCGAGTTAGCAGAAACGAGCGACCTAACAGAGGCGAGCGACTTAAGGGACTCGCGACCTAACAAAAGCACAGGCCAAGCGACCTAACATTTTAAGGCCGAACGACCTATTTAAACTCGCGACCTAACAGGGTACACGACCTAAAGGTATAAAGGTCATGTGGCCTAACGGTATTAAGGTCTAACAACCTAAGGGAAATAGGGTCACGCGACCTAGAGGGTTAAAGGTCCAACGACCTATAGTAAATAAGGTACAACGTCCTAAGGGTCCACGCGACCTAGTGGAACACGCGACCTAAAGGGGGTATGCGACCTAACTCAGTTGAGAGACCTATCTGAAGGCCGACCTAAATCGAACTAGACCGAGCATTTCAAGGCCAACGGCCTACGACCTAGTGTCGAGCGTCCTACGACCTACGACCTAGTGCCAAGCGACCTACGACTTAAGGCCGAACGAAATATGCGGGCCGAGTCTTTTCCATGCGAATGACCTAGCATAGGCAGAATGACCTAAGTGCAGAAATTCACCAAGAACACTAAAAATTAGAGTTTTTCGCCAATCCAAACCAAATGCAAATGTACATGCTAAAGTGATGGTGAATCATTCCCAACAGTCCAATATAGTTATAGACTAAAATTGTGAGATAAAAATCTCACCTTTTCACCAAATTATGAAGATAAAGCTTGAAGGTGAATGGAGAAGCAACTACAAGCTTGAATCCAATGCTTTTCCTTGAATTTGGAGTTGAATGATGGAGTTGGAGTTGAAACCTAGGCTTGGAGTTTCTAATTTCCCTTTCCACTCACCATTAATGTTAAAGTTTGTGTTTGGTAGGAATTTATGAAGAGTGAGGAGAAGGAAAGAAGTGGGTTTGAGTTATAATGGCTAATCTAACCCAAAGTCCAAATCGGGAAAAGTAAGTGAAATTCCACTAACTCCAAACCTATCAATGTTTATACTTAAAAAAGTTGTAAACGACATTTCGAACTCAATGGAAGTGGTCTCGAGTCCTAATTTGACCGTTTTCAAAAAGTAGCTTTTCGGACCACTATTCGATTAACGACAAAATATTTAAATAAAATATTTAAATATAAAATCGATAAATATGCGGGTTGTTACAAACAACCACCGAGTAAGCCTTCTCTTCATAATTTCTTTTTGTATATGTCTAATATTTGGATTTCCTCTGCATGTCTATTATAAGCATTTATTTTTAAAAGTATTGAAAGAATTCTTTTACATATATATATGTTATAAAGTATATAGGTAATATTAGCTTTAATGTTGGGTTTGTTATATACGTCTTGATACGTGATATAATTTATGAGTTGACAGTATTGTTTTACTTTCGGTCTTAAAACATAAATAGTTATACGTTTATATGTATGTGTGAATGGGGGTTTTCTAATATAAAGTATATACATAGGTTACTTAAGTTAGTATATATGCTTAATTTGATATTTGAACATAAAGCACATATGTAATTGTTCCAGCTTGTATTTTTACATGAGTAGATATGAATATCTAAAGCTGTTACAAAATATATAATTATATTTCGTGTTTCGAATGTTGTGAGATATGTACCAGCCTATGTTAGTTATTATATATATATATACACGTTAGCTATATATTTGTGTGTGTATATATATATATATATATATAGATTATATAATCTGCTATGTTATACATATTCTTATATAAATGTTTATATATTGTTTAATATATATGTCTATGGTCTGCAGTTTATACATCAGTAAGTATATACGTATACAAGTTATAACACTACTAGAACTACAGTGTATTTTGACGTCCAATTTCCAACGGCGTTTCTAAGGGGTTCCAACGGCTCGTTTGATTTTGATGTAACCGTTTGATGCCGTTGGAAACCGTTGGAAAGACGCCGTTTGCGGCCGTTGGAAGCCGTTGGAAAAGTTGCTGCATATTTTCCAAAGAACCGACCTGCAGCTCATTATCATCTTCCCCTTTCACAATTTTCCCCCCATTCCCCATTCCACCACCTCCAACCTCCTACCGCCGCCCCAAAAACCATCCCAACCACCTCCGACGCCATCTAGAAGCTGCTCCAGCCCATCTCCATCCTTCTAGCTCTCCAAATCGGTAATTTTGCTAAACCTAATATTTAGGTTTTTTTTATTTAGTGTTTAATTCAAATTGTGATTGATTCCTACTTGTTAGTGTATGCATATTACATCATGTTATCCCCTAATTGCAACTATTATACCATAATGACTAAGTTATTGCCGATTGAAAATTTTGTAATTTAGGATATTGAATTTGTTTATGTTGATTTGGTTAGTATATTGAACGTATGTGCGTGATAGAGTTTATTGCATTTGGAAGCCATTAGAACGGATATTGCATTTGTGCGAACACGAGTTTTGTATTTATGCGAACACGCGAATTGATTTAGTGTATAAATGAATTTGTAATAAATGAATTTAGTACTTATGTAATAAAACGGTAAAATATAAACCAATATTAATTAAACGAGTTATATATTTAAATTTAATATAAACAAATATTTAAATCCTTAGATATATTTGGCCCCGTCTGACAAGTGTTGTATATGATCGTTTTAGGGATATTCATTTTTTCCACAAAACGGACAACTCTAATCATTTGATACATCATTTGTCGGATTTCTCCCTGTATTGGACAAGTTACAAACACTATAAAGTAATTATATTTCGTCAATCATATCACTTTAAACGGTTCACAAAATTTCGACGGTATTTCCTTTACGTTCCTTGTGTACACGCATTTGCATACGATACAAGGAACACGGGGGAAATGTTGTCGAAATTTTGTCAAATCGTTTAAAATGATATGATTTACGGAATATAATTACTATTGTGTTTGTAATGGGAAGTAGGATGACCGACAATCAAAGAAGACACATAAGTGGCAATGAATCAATGGTTGTTTATTTCAAATGAAGTTTGTAGAAAAAATATAAAATTTAGTACATGTTTACTAAATCAGTAAATAAAATTTTAAAATAAAATAAAATGAACGATTTATAATATTTTGCCTTTATCATAGGTTTTTAAGTGGGAAAAATGGTCAATTACTTTAATGATCGGAGCTGGATGTATCAAAGAAGGGAATTTAATAGCCCAATAAGTGAACATTTTCTAAAAGGGGTGCAAGTGTTCATCGAATTTGCTATAAGTAATATTGCAAACGATGAAGAAATTCGTTGTCCATGTAGTAGGTGCAAATTGTTGAACTATTTAGTACCGAATATAGTTAAGGTTCATTTGCGCCAACACGGTTTCGTACCCAATTATTTGCTGTGGGATCGTCATGGAGAAATTGTAGCCCCTAATAATCAAGAACAGTCTGTGGAGGTCATTAGTGATGAAGTTAGTACGAATATCATAGAACATATGGTCGAAGATGCAGCATGATCAATGTTCCCTACCGTTGAAATTGATAACGACGATGTTAACGTCGAGGAGGAACCAAATATTGGAGCTAAAGAAATATATGATTTATTGGATCGTGCTAAAAAACCCCTTTGGAATGGATGTTTAAGCGGCTCTCAATTATCGGTAACTGCAGAACATTGTAATGAAATCAAAATACAACCTTACAGAAGCTGGATTTACGGCTGTTGTTCAAGCTGCTAAACGTCATATGCCACCCGATAATTTAATGTGCCAAATTTATTATGATGTCATCTTTCGGTTTGTCATATCAAAAAATAGATACATGTTTAAAGGGTTGTGTGTTGTATTGGAAAGAAGACATCAATCTTAGAAACTGTAAAACATGTAATCAAGAAAAATACAAACCGAGGAAAAAGAAGGGAAAAGAAATTCCGTACAAGCGTATGCGTTATTTACCCATCACCCCTAGACTTCAACAGTTATATCCATCATCTGTAACAGCGCATCATACGAGATGGCACAGTGTGGAACACCTCAAGAAGGTACGTTGACACACCCATCCGATGGAGAAGCATGAAAATATTTTGACAAGAAATATCCCGATTTCGCAGCGGAGAGCCGCAACGTTAGACTAGGTTTATGTACAGACGGCTTCTCACCGTTTTCTCAGTTTGGTTCTAAATATTTATTTTGGCCTATAATAATCACACCTTACAATCTACACCCGTGGATGTGTATGAAAAATCCATATATGTTTCTCACAATTGTCGTCCCTAGCCCTGATGATCCGACACAGGGCATTGATGTTTACTTACAACCGTTAATCGAAGAGTTGAAAATATTATGGTATGAAGGAGTTGAAACATACGACATTTCAAAAAATAAAAAAATTTGGATGCTCGCTTCTTTATTATGGACTATTAACGATTTTCCTGCATATGCGATGCTTTTGGGTTGGAGTATGGCCGGTCGTTTTGCTTGTCCTTATTGCATGGAAGAAACACGAGCATTTTCCTTACCGCATGGGAAGAAAATTTCATGGTGATTGCTATCGATGTTCTCTTCATATTAATCACCCTTTTAGAAGAGACAAAAAAACTTCATAGCTAATAGGCATGAGACTCTACAACCACCAACGGTTTGGTCAAGCGATGATATATATGAACTTGTAAAAGATTATCCAAAGATACACGAGAACGGACAACAAATTGAAATTCAAGGTAAATCGGCGTTTCATAATTGGTGCAAACAAAGTATATTCTAGGAATTCCCTTATTGGAAAAATCTCTTAATCCGTCATAACATTGACGTGATGCATAACGAAAAAAAGTATTTGATAATCTGTTTTATACAGTTTTGAATGTGAAGGGCAAGACTAAGGACGATTTGAAATCTAGACGTGATATAGAGGAAATATGCAATCGTCCTGATCTTCGTATGAAGTCTAATGACGGTAAAAAACCCAAAGCATGCTACGAACTAGACATCAACCAAGTTAAAGTACTGTTAAAATGGGTGAAAGGATTATGATTTCCCGATGGAATTTCCTCTAATCTTCGTAGATGTGTCGACTATAAAAATGAAAGACTGAGTGGAATGAAAAGCCATGATTGTCATGTAATGATGCAAAATTTGTTACCCATCGCTTTTCAAATAATTGTTACGGGTAATAGTTTGGACGGTAATAACAGAACTTAGTTTATTTTACAAGGAGCTTTGTTCAACTACGTTAAAAGTTGACCGTCTACTTAAACTTGAAGAAGAAATTCCTATACTGCTCTGCAAATTGGAGAAAATATTTCCTCCGGGTTTCTTTAATGTAATGGAGCATTTACCTGTTCATCTTCCATATGTAGCACGTCTTCGAGGTCCTGTGCAATATGGATGGATGTATCCATTCGAAAGGTATGTTACTATACTGAGTATGTAAATGTTAATTTAATTTTAAATAGAAGTTAATACTTAACCGAAATATTTTTTATTAGGTACTTAAATCATTTAAAGAAAAAAGTGAGACAAAAAGATCGAGTTGAAGGTTCTATTTGCAAATCATATATCGAAGAAGAAGCTTTTTTCTTTTTCTCTCATTATTTTAATGATCATGTGAACTTATCATTTGTAAGTGTTCTGCATAATGATGAGGCCGTTGAACAAAATTCTTCTTTTGAACCAATATTATCTATTTTTAAACAACATGGCCAACATGCTGGAAAATGTGTGAAAGTATGGCTAGACGATAAAGATTACCATGTAGCACACACATATATTCTTCTTAATTGTACTGAAGTTGTACCATTTGTTAGGTAATTATCACCATCCAAGTTTTGTTAAATTTAATACTATACGTGTAAATAAATAATAATGTAATATATCATGTTTGTGTTTGCGGTATTTTTGAATCACAAAATCCAAGCGGCGATTTAAGCAAAGATTTCAGTACTTGGTTTTCGAAAGACGTTTCTGATCCCACAAATAATGTACTCGATGAAGGACTGAAACATTTGGCGTTTGGACCAAAAAAAAGTTAAAACGTATCCAATATTTTTTGTTAATGAGTATAAATTCAACACTAAAGAATACGGTGCTGAAAAATTAACAAACAATACTGGTATATTTGTTAAAGGCAGTGATGATCCTAATAATCATATAAATGATTTTTATGGCGTGTTAACTCAGATTTTGCAGTTGACATATTTTACAAGACCCGCGGAGGATGTTTATTTGTTTAGATGCAACTGGTTCAGCAATGTTTCAAGTTCAGGAATTAACGTGCATCCAAATTATAATCTTATAGAAATTAAACATACCTTGCATTATCAAAAGTACGGCCCTTTTATACTAGCCAAACAAGCCCTACAAGCTAATTATGTCCGTTATCCATCTCTAAAAGAGGATAAAGCAGATTGGTCTACGGTTTTTAAAACCAAAGCATGATTTACGTTCGATGGACAGAATATTCCAAACGAACAAGCCTATCAAGCAGATCTGGAGGAAAATGTTGAAATAGAATTACAGACGATCAAACTGATTTTGGACCTTTAAATGATGAGACGAATGTATTAGTCGAAGCATTTGAGAGTGTAGAGGAAAACAACATAGAACATAAAACCGAGTCTGAATCATAAAACAACGATGATGACTGAGTAATATCCAGTAATTTTTACAATTATTCACATTACATTTATCTCTGATTAATAATGCTCACATTTGTATACTCACACACTCAACACATACACACAACATGACACATTTGTAGCATATTGTATTACATTTTTTAATGGTTCGTCATATCATAATTATTATGAATTGTATATGTATGTATATGGCAGGTATAACATGTCTGGCTCTGGTTCTGGCTCTCGGCGACGTGACTCTTCCCAGCAGATTGGAGAGAGTAGTGGTGAGCCACCAGCTCGTCCAATCGTTTACTTGCAGCCAAAGGCTGATCAGGCGTAAGTATCATAATTAGCAGCATAGCAATTTAATTTTTTGTACATGATATATCTATAAATGTCTAAAGTTCTATTTTATATTTAACGCAGTGGGTTTGAGTTGGATCCATCTAAAGTGGTTCTGAACATTTCTAAGCAGGCGTATATGAGCAGGATGAGCGAGTGCTGGCCTAAGTCGAGCAAGATCCCCGATGATGTGAGAGAGACCATTTGGCAAGATTTTCTAGTAAGTTTATACCGCTTTACAAAATGATTAATTAAATACAAATAAATAATTAGTAATATTTTCTCATTGTACAGGGCGCAGTAGATTTGCAAGAGTCTGACATCAACTTAGTTCAGCAACACTGAAACTCAAAGATCGCTAAGAACTATAGGGAGAAGATGTCAGAGATTAAAAGAGTGGGGAAGAAACCAAAGTGGATGAGCGTGGCTGTATGGGATAAGTGGGTTGACTGGTGGAACTCTGAGGAGTTCAAGGTAAATCTATAATGAATCTCAGTAAAAAAATTAATGTTTAATAAATAATTATTCATTGTAAATTTGCAAGAGGAGTCACAAAGGAACTCAGCAAACAGGAGCATGAATCTACTAACTCATCGTGGAGGCTCCAAATCTCTCCAGCGTCACCGCGAAGATTTGGTAAATTTACATATTATCACATTTGTATATTGATCAGTTCAGTAATTAGTTATGTGGAGTTAAATTATCCAAATTATCAATTGCACGAACGAGCTTATGGACATCCTGTTGGCTTAGTGGACTTATTTGCTCACACCCACGCATCTAGGCAATTAGACGAGTCTGGCAAAATCATATACCAGTGGGGTGATCAGGATAGGGCAACTAAGGCATATGTATGCTTTTTTTAATTTCTAATACTTACATCGATAAGTTTATTAATTACTAGCAATGTAAAATAAAAATTACATTCTACTATTTTTCAACTGAAATTGTTTTTTTTTCATTACAGTCAAGGTTATAGGAGGCACGGACTTATGCACTTCAGCAGTCTGGTCATGATGAGTTGACACGGGAGGAGCAAGATAACACATTTGACGCTGTTATGGATCCGACGCAGCGGAGTAGACGTTATGGCTACGGGAACGTATCGGTAATTAATCCTTTTACATATGTACAACAAATTAGCGTTTAGATTATAGCATTTTAATATTTTATATGCCGAGACAACCATTTTGCTATTATTTCTATCTGCAGGCTCGACAATCTCAAAAGGCCCAAGATAAAGAAGAAAATAAGGAGCTTAGAGCTATGATTGAGCAGCTATAGGAGGAGAATCGTTTGCGAGCTGTACAGATACAGCAGCTGAATCAAAAGCTTGCGGAGTATGTGCAGAATCAAAGAACCTTTCCTTCGTCGTCTGGTGCTTCCGGAGGCGACGACGATGATGCTTAAGGAGGTATGTTTTTAGTGTTTGTGTTTGAACGATGTATATATTGACTTGGAGATGGTTATTATGTGATTTAATGTTGTATATATTGGTATGGAGTGGGTGAGAACGATATTTTGATGGTATGTACGTGGTGTGTTGACATGTTTTGATGGTATTTACGTTGATGGTACGGTTTATGATGTTTGAATGGTTTGGTTTATTTATATTGGTGTTTAATTGATTTATGTGTGTTTTTTATATTGATATTGATATATATGTGGGGAATGGATTGGAAATTTATTGGAAATGTATTAGAAATGAAATGGATTGGAAATGGTGTGGCTGGAAGGTAAATAGGCTTGCTGCTGTATAGCAAAATAAACCCAGATTTCCAACGGTTTCCAACGGCCTATTGAACATTTTTTTTGAACGACTTGTAACGGTTTCCAACGGCTACAAACCGTTGGCGGCCGTTGGAAATTCCGTTGGAAAATGGCCGTTGGTTCCGTTGGAAACCGATGTAAAGCGTTGATTCTATTCCAACGGCCGCCAATAGCTCCGAGCCGTTGGAATAGCCGTTTAATCTTATAGTGTAATAATATATATACACACATATATATACATATGTATATATATACATATATATACATATGTATATATATACATACATCTATATATATACATATATTTTAGTTTGGTATATGTTTATATACTTGTTTTGAGATGGTATAAGTTTAGTTATATACTTGTATAGTATTTGATATACGTGGTCTTGAAATTAGTCTGTTTCCATATATATTAATAAAGTATGTATGGTGATTTTAAGATAAGTATCGTTGAAAAGAAATTTTTCCAGAGTGTAACGATTAGAATTTTCAACTTTCGAAAATCGACATTAATACGTCCACTGTATCAACTGCCGAGCAATCGAAGGCCGGAAAACCGAATTGTTAGGGTTAAAGAAGAAGAAAAAGATAGAAGAAGTAAGAAAGAAAGAAAAGCAACAGAACAATATCAGAATCTCATAATCGCAGCGGAACAACATATAATAGATAAATGAATAATCTTTAAATCAAAAGAACTGTACATTTTATATGTTACATCATCAGAGTCAACTTACAACACAACACAACTGGAAAATTATATGAACTTGTCCTTACAAGTGGATACACAGCGGAAAGATAATATCATATACAAGTGATATGTTTCGCCATCCAGCTCGCCTCTTGAGCTCCACAGCACCTCCTGAATTCCAGAATATCCTGATAACCTGACTCTAGGCTGCCCGTGTGGAAAATGATGTGCACCCAGAGTTTAGGAATGGAACAATAAACTCCAGGTCAGTCATGGGATTGGTGTGAGAACTTAAAACAGTTATCTTTAAAAACAAACAAAGGAATATTTTAAAATAGATCTGCAATGCTTTTAGAAAATGTAACTACCATAAGGCCTCCCGCCAAACACACAATGCAAACGCAGAATTGGAGGAGATTTCTCCTTATGATAGTCAAACATGATTTATACGCAGATTTCTTTGATAATATTACTATAAGTGCAAAGTATAGGAAAACATTTCGAAAGTATAATATAAATCTTAGCCAGCATAGACATTCCGAACTATGCCTACTATAGCTACCATCTAAACAGTGGTGACCACCATAAGTAAATAGCAGGTTCTACGACTAAAACCGTAAAGAGCTCGTATTGGATGAATGGATTTCCAACAAATGGTCGGGCAAAGGAACTTCCCAAGTAAAATGGAACGCCTCTGGAGGGACACCCCCGGATCCTAACCGGATCTCTGCTAGACAAGGCCGGGTTACCTCTGTAATAGGTAACTACTGACACGAGCATGCCATCCCTCGGTCGTTTGCGGCCTTTATTCGAGGATCCTCTCAACCAACAACCACAAAGTAATAAGTTTGCAGCAACCACAAAGTAAGTATCTGGGCTCCATACCATGATATCACTCATAATCCAGAAGGAAATGACATACCCTCAGAGGGCGCTACCCTAAAATAACATTGCTGCTACGATTCCTATTTTAACTATAATCGGGTTGTAAGGTTCGACGAAGTCTCGTCCACAAAGCTACGCTTTTCACAAAAGCCACGCTTTGATCAACAAATGATCAACAGCACTCAGCATGCCACATTACCAAATTGGGAATATATTACTGATAACCTTCAACTACATAACCTCTGAGCTCGTACGTCTCAGAGAAGGGTGTTAAGCTAAGAGAATAAATTCTCCGCCACCAACAGAAATGTATTTGAAAGCAATCTGCTTTATATCTCAAAATGTAATGTCAGACATACAATCCATACAAGTCTATTCTGGATTCGAACAAAATGGAAGGCACTTCCAAAGAAGTCCTTGCAAATCCGGGTATTCACAATCCCGATCGGACTTCCCATCACTTAGGGAATCTCTATACCGGAGCAACTTAGTGCAGAGACAATCGATAGGTCATCCTATCATTCTTGAAAATACCCGGTCTTCACCACCGGTCTTCAAATGCAATCCCATTTCGTCGTATCATTATTCGGAATGGGTTATATGACACAAAGGTCCTCTCCCGGCTAATCCGAATAACGAGCGCTTATTTTTAAAAATAAGTGTTCATTCATATTTCAAACAAATTACAACAATTTCTACTTTGATCTTTTAAATAAAAGATCTATCACAATCACAAAGGTTTGATGTGGTTTTCAGATATCCACTTGGAATCCGACCCCTGGTCGCATCGAAATTCAAACGCCCTTTAAAGGCAAATATTGATAGTCGGTTATTTAACTATCAATCAACATTCACAACAATTTCCAGATTTAAATAATTTTCACAATTATTTATTTTCAAAATATCTTCGCAAGATATATTTTCACACTTCAACCATTTGAAAACCAATTTCAAATTACCTTTCAATCCTTTAAAAACGAATTTCAAATCATTTTCACTCGCGGAATAAAATTCCCGAAATCATTTATTTCCACTGAAAAATCTGCCGAGTTTGAATACTTTAAAATAATTTAAATCACTTGTCCAAATATATACTTGGAAATATTTTAAAGTAAAGCTATTTTTAAACACTTTATTTTAAAATATTAGTTATAAAAATATTATACCAATATTATACATAATCTTAAGTCCAAACTAATTTTCAAAATAAAATTAGTAGATAGAGTATACTACTTAAATAACTATTTTCTAAAACAATTATTGATTAAATCTTAGAAAAAAAATTAATTCTATATCAACTTAATAAATCTTTACTTAAAGGATTTAAAATAATTTAAGAAGTTATTTCTCCAAAGTATCCTTTCCAAAACCAATTCTAGAATTATATATATATATATATATATATATATATATATATATTCAAAGCTATTCAGAAATTTTATTCGGCTTTCCAGGGTTGTAACGGCCCGAAAATTCCAAATAGTTATGAAAAAGAAGAAAGAGATAGAAGAAGAAGAAGAACAAAAACATCAACAACTCACACATTCGCAGCGGATAAAATATAATAATAAATAATAATAGTTGACAAAAGAATACTATATCTATCCATTACATTTAATATACATCAGAGTTTCACATATACACAGTCACTGAATATACACTATTGTCGTGTCTTAGATACACAATAATATACTACAGCGGAAATACTCTATACGATATTGCCATCCAGCTCGCCTCTTGAGCTCCAGAACGTCCTATCCTGAAAATCTATAATACTCTGTCTGACCCGAGCATTACACCAAAGTAACACCCGGGTCAGTGGAAACCAGCGTGAGTAAACTCAACTAACATGGAAAACCAAAGCAACAACTTATATGAAACCCGGGGTAACTCAAACCAATTTTACAAGTGCACAATATATTATAGGCATAACTAATTTCACACATCCATTACCTAAGTACCAAAGCTTAGATTTTAAATAGCCCACTTTCTTTTAATCACTTCATTCCAATATATAAACTTCTCATACCAATCTATATTCGAAGTGGTTTCGGGTATTGACTAATACCCGACCCCAGTCTCTTTGAGACTCGTGTCATCCAAACCCAAATTATCAAAGTGAAATACTCATTATTTTATATCAGGAATATCATCTCATTCAAGCATCCAATATCATTCCATCATTCATATCAATTTTGATCATTTCCAAATTAACTCAATTGATTCTAATGGAATTTCTAACCCCAACCATTTAGATTCCTTCATTTAACATTGATTAATTCTAAATCAATTAATTAATTAACCCTTCATTATTCATCTTAATTAATCACACTGGATAAATTACCTTTCAATTGCATCCAAGTAATTATCTTTAATTAATTATCACAATATTAGTTATTCTTAACCAAAATCAATAAGTAATCAAATCACACTGGATAAATTATCTTTCAATTGCATCCAAGTAATTATCTTTAATTAATTATCACAATATTAATTATTCTTAACCAAAATCAATAAGTAATCTTTAATTTCCTTATTAATTAACTATATTAATTTCATTAATCCTTAATTACTTATGTTCATTAACTACACATAAGTCACTTATTACCGATTAATTCATCTTAATCAATCAATCTTTAATTACATCGTTAATTTATTAATTACTTACTTCCAATTATATATTTTAATTCGTCCCAATCTAAATTAATTACTTTAATTCAACCACAATATTAATCGCACTCGATTAATCAAATAAATCAATTAATTTTAACCATTTTAATCTTGTTTACTTGACAATAATTAATTACAATCCATTAATTTATCATTCCCAAATTATCCATCTTTCATTTTTCACTTAGTGCAATTGTTCGAAAGGGTAGTTAACTATCTCAAATTAATTCCCCGGTAAATTACCCTTCGATTATGTTTACCAAGTAATTATCTTCCTTATCAATTTCACCAGGTAATTTAAATCCAAATTACATCCTTTCATTAACCGTCCATTAATTTATTACATCCAACAATTATCACTGATTGCTTCACCAAGTAGTTATACTTTCATTAAGAAATTTTACCTACCAAAATTTCACGATTGATTATTCATAATTAATTAATAAAACTAATTACCTTTAATTAATCATATTAATAAACCGTTTAATAACCCTTAACCAATATTCTTTCATTTGACATATTCTTAATCAACCCTTTAATTACTTCTCGAAGTAGTTAACTTTAATTAATCATTTAATTACAAATTAATTAGTCAATTAATTCTTAATTACACACTATTTAATTTCTAAATTTTTACCAAATTTATCTAAGATCACTCGATTAACTAATTCATAATCATCGATTATCAATCCAGACTTATTTAATTAACAATCCTAATTACAAATTATTTTGACCCTATATTAAAAATCTTAATCCAAATTATTAATTTAGAAACCTTAATAACTTAATTGAATAATTAAACCATATCATTAATTCATCAATTTATTTATTTAACCTTTAACTTACCTTAACAAATTTTTAATTCATCTACTAAATTCATTTCTTATGCCATTTCAGATTAAAATTCATACTGAATACAATCTCTTCAGCCATAAAGTAAACATTTAGAGTCACCTCTAAAATTTAAGACCAACACCGATACGCATATACTTATATAGGTTGAGAATTACTCACAGGCTATAGACGTGAACTCCCACACCACGGCCACGACGAACTGCCACCAGAACACGCTGCAACTTCGACTTCTCCTTGACATCGATGAACCCAATCTGCTCTCCCTTGCTCACAGAATCCTCAAATTGAATCAAGCCCTAACCGAGCCCTGAACCTCTCATCGCCTCCGCGACCCAACCACACGGCCTCGAGTTCGAACCTCGGTTCCCCCATCGCACGCCTCTCCTCTTGTGGCCCAATGAATTCGGCAACAAAACATAATCAGGGAACCACTTACTCCTTATAGATGTCGCGATGATTCGGCCATGAGCGATCGATCTGAGTTTCCATTCGATTTAAATGTTGAAGACGGAAGGGACGAGAGAGAGGGGGCGCGACGCCATTTCTAATTCGATTTTTCTTTAAACGATTTTGGAAATTTATGTACGGGTTTGAAAGAAACGGTGGAAGGATGAAATGCTGAGGGGAGAAGGAGTGTGCTTGATATTTTGGGGAAAGAGTAGCGTATAGGAGAAGCTAAGATTTGCTTTTTGTTTTATTTAAATTAAATCGAGTAATTATAGTCGAGGCGTTTTAATCTCGTATGATCACACAATTACTCCGATGGCTAAGAAAATTGAAATCCGATAATAACTAACTATTACGGATCCAATGGAACTGGTTTCGTCGAATTCCGAGACTGTGCCTCGGGAGGCTATTTTTAAATATCGATTTAAACGATATATTTTCAAAATTGAACATATCACCTTTAAATTAAATTTCAACCTTTCTATTATCTTCAGTATCATCATTATAAGTTTTATAGGCCTTCAAATTATTTTAAACAGGCTTAGAAATTCATGATTCAACAATTTACCGATTTTTCAATTATTAAATTCAATATTTAAACTATATAATTCAACGATTTAATTATCAAGTAAATATTGATATCACGGACTCTATTTAAAATTAACCTTTAAATATTTTAAAAAAAATCAATTAATTATTCAAATTTAAATTGCTAGAAATTCCGGGTCGTCACATTCCTTCCCCCTTAAAAGAATTTTGTCCCCGAAATTACTAATTAGGAAGAATGGACCAATACCCGTTTACTTATCCCAAAACCCACAATTCAACAGTCTTACTAACTTGCCACAATATATTCTTTATTAAAGTTCCATTATTACTTCAACCTATTTCCCAAAACTTCTATAGTTTCAACGATACCCTTTTGCCCATCATCTAAATTTCCATTTAAAACCAAATTTTGAATTATCAAAATTTTCTTAAAATTTTTCTAACTCTCTAAATTCCCGAAAATTTTTGCCAGCGTCTCCTTTGCGCGGCTAGCTCGGTACTACTACAAAAGGCCTCTAGGGGATCCCAAATTCCAAAAAGAAAACAGAAAGCCAAGTGGCTAGATCAAAAACCCAATCCAATTTATACAAAAATTAAAATACGTAACTTTTTGTCGAGCAATTCGAATTTATCATTTGGAATCAAATCCAATTCCTTTTCCCCATTTAATACCTGCATAACCTACTTAGCACTAATATCTAATAATAGCCCTTCCAAACCTTTACATACTTTTCCTTACCGAAGTTTTCATATCCATTTCTATTCAAATTGGTTTTCACCGTTTCATAAGAATTCAATTTATTTTCGATTTCTAATATTGAGTTTTATCTTTCATTTAAATTGATTCATATTAATTACATTTACTAGTTTACTTAAATTTCCAATTTGAAACTGTTTTGTCGTTAACCAAAATTTTCCAAAAATTTTCTAACTCCTAAAATTTCCAGAAAATTTTGGCAGAGTCTCCTTTGTACGGAGGAGCTTTTGCAATTTGACAAGAGATATAAATATATATACATCGACCCACCCGGTCGGAAAAAGCAAAAACAGTTCATATTTCCTATTTTTATTGCGTAGGCGTACCTTATTTAGCATTTTAAGCATGCGGCTGATTTATTTTAGCAATTAGGGCAATCCAAATCCAACCAAACGGCCTTCAGATACCTGTACTTACTCAATTTAAATATGTAAGTGCCATATATAGAGTATTTATCAGCATTTCATTTACTTTAATAGCAAATCACAAGCGTTTCACTTATATTTAATAGCTAAATGCATAAATATCATAAACAACAAACATCAAAACGCTTTCCATAAGCGATTTATATAACTTTTAAGCTAATTCAATTGCTTTCAATCAATTTATAAGCCGTTTCATTCAGTTTCAATAGTTGGAACTCAATTTCTTACATTCCATTGATTTTTAATCCAAACAAGCTCATATTCACTTCAATAGATTCTAAAACCAATTTATTTAGTCTCCATCAATTCATAGAAATTTATTTACTTATATTTATGTCATACGACGAATCATTTTCTACAAATTCGACAATATTCGCTTAATAGAGTATTTGTTTAGTTTTTAACTATTTTAAATTAATTTCAACCCATTTTGCATTTAATTCCATTCTTTTCTAAATTATTTACGAACCATTCATTGCATTTCATTTTTATCTCAGCCTTGGATTCATTTAAAACAATTTATTTAACTTGGCACATTCAACACTTATAAATTAATAACCATTTCCAAATTAGTTTAATCCAAGCTTCCATAAATTTTAAATTTAAGTTAATTTACTTTAACTTATTCCAACATCAAACTTAAGTTTACCTCTATTTGATTCTCATTAAATCAAATTCCATTAAATTCAGTTAGCCCGTCTATTTAAATTTTCAATTTTAAATTCACCTTCTCAATTTATCAAAATAACATCCATCCACATACTTATCTCATTTATACTTCAAATTAATATACCACCAAATTTAAGTTCAGTCTAATAATCTAATTCTAATCACAATTTTGATTTAGTTTTTATTCTATCAGACTTCATCCATTTATTATTTAACTCAATTAACCCATATCAATTTTTTATATTCAATTACTTAATTCGTCTTCGAATTTATTTTATTAATACAAGGTTATTCTCAATTTATTTCTATTCACTTGGGTTTTGTTTGCAACTCAATCCATTTCTATTATAATCACTTCTCTTATATCCAATATATTTGTGAATTCATTAAATATTATTCAAATCACACTTGAATTTTATCATCACATTTTTCAATCCAACACTATTTTATTTTATTTTACAACATCTCCTCTTATTTAATTCATTTTCAATCTAGCTCGAATTCTCTTTAAAATTCGAATTCATTCCCAAACCCATTATTAATTTACAATCCATTTATTTACCAAAGTTAAATTTTATTAACATACTCAATCAAACAATTATTTATCCAATTAGCTTACTTTCCACTTCTAAATCAATATTCGATTTTAATTACAAATTCACTTCATTAAAATTACAGTTTGGATTTTCTTGATTTCTCCAAAATTCCAACATCTTTATTTACAAAAAATTTAGAAATGCTTTTAAATTCGCATCATACTTAATAAAATAGCTCTTTACAAAAAATACTTCTTATAACTCGATGTCTCAACCAGTTCATCCTTGTTCTCACAGAAATTCAATCATACGTTGATCAGGCGTAGGACTGAAAATCTATAAGTACTTGGTAAACCCGTTTTCAACACCCAGTGAAAATACCTTTGAACGTAATTTTATTGAAAATATTGAAAGCATTTTGAAATAGAGGAAATATCTTTGGTGAGAATGCTCTGGAAATCATCACCCCCATCCATGGTCACAGTCACATCCCAGGGTAATGTTGCCATCACAGCAAAAATCCATGTAACTGCAGGCTCTCTGCGGCCTCTCGATTACGCCATGGATCCCACACAATAGATCACAGTTACATCCAGGGTTACGTTGCCGTCGCAGCAAAAGTCCATGTAATTGCAGGCTCTCCGCGGCCTCTGATCTTCGCTGTCGAAATGAAACTTCTCTACTCCTACATAAGTCGCAGTCTACCGATATAAAATCAAACGCAGACTGTTGGCTCTCAGCAGCACACACGACTTTCGCTATGTTATACCATAGGTCTCAGCCTACCGATATAAAATCAAACGCAGACTGTTGGCTCTCAGCAGCACACACGACTTACGCTATGGTATACTCAACTCATAATCCTCAGGAACTAGTTTTGTCCAGATTCCTCATAGGATCAACTTTAGAACCCTCCTTGGGCTCAAGGCAGCACCACCCGGTGGCACTCCTGAGAAGTCCATTTCAAGGGAGCGCCTTTTTCCCCAGAGCCATCATCAAAACACTTTATACTATACACATATAGTATTTTTCAAATCATACACCTAGTATGAATTTTATTAAAGCTCCTTTACACAAAATCGATTATCCCCAAAATCGATAATTCTCAAAATAGGCTTTCCAAATTTCAAACATTGATTTTATTCAAAATCAAGAGCCTTTCCAAATCCAAAGGTTCCCAAAATCATTTCTAATTCCTCATAAGATCCTTTATATATATATTCAGATATATATATATATATATAATTTTTAAAACTTTGGATCCTTTCAAACCTGTATAAAATTTCCTTTTTTACTTCAAACACTTTGAAAGCCCATTTTCTTCCAGCAATAGATTCAATAACGGGAGAATATATAACAAAGATATAACTTTGTTTACTCAAAATCGAATATTCAAATTCGATTACTCTTTCCAATATCAATTTCCTTTCTATTCACATTCACTTAAATTTTCATTCACTTATTCACATTTGCCTTAATCCCATATGGATTATTACCTCAATTCTTATCCCAGTTGGGTATTTAATCAATAAAAGTTTGAACTCCGACCAGTTATATTTAGAAAATAGCTTGAAAATTTTAAAATAGATAAGTAGTTGAAAAATAATTATTAGTTTGCAAAATAACTGTAAGATAGTTAACTAATTGTAAAATAGTTGGAAAATAGTTAAAAAGTTTCAGAAATTTTAAATAATTGCAAAACAGTTGTAAAATAGAAATTAGTTTGTAACATAGTTGAAATATAGTAATGAGTTTAGAAAGCAATTGAAAATTGGTTAAATAGCTCCAAAAATAATTGTAAACAAGTACAAAATAATTACGCTTTAAGAAAGAAAAGTCGTATATATTTAAGAGCTTGGAAAAATAAGTTTACATCAAAACAATTATATTAAAAATAGTCCAGAGTCAAAACTGTTCACTTTCCCCAATAATTCAATTTAAATTCCCACTACCATTTAAATTGATTCAATTCTAACTTCAATTTCCATTGAAATTGATTTAATCCCAATTCAAGTTGAATTGATTCTCAATTTAGTTCCAACTTCAAATCAAATTCCATTTAGTCTTTAGACTTGTACAACTTTAATTATAATTTCAATTTTACAACTACCATTTATAATCAATTACATTCACATTTTGCCTTTAACTCGGAATTATACATTTTATTTAGCCAATATATTTTTATTATTCCATAAACATTTTAATCAAGATCCCAGAGTTTAAACAAATTTCCAAAATTCTTTGGCAAATTCATTCATCCCTTTGAACTTCAAAACCAAACCCAGTTCACAAACAATTCCAATTTAACATAATTTGATAGCAATTTCTCTTCTAGAAACTCGAAAATGAACATCGATGATGCTGCAATCATCACCGACGTCATTTTCCAATGACCGAAAGAGTTCAATGCTTTATCTTCTTTTTTCTAAACACTTCCAATATTTTTGATTTCAAATCTCCCAGATTTCAAATTCAACACCAAAAATATTTTTGAAATAATACTATTATTTCTCCAAAACCTTTGGAAACTACTTTTAAATCCAAAGGAATTTTAAATTTTTCCAAAAATCCCAAATTCCCAATCCCTCCAATTCATATTTAAACACTACTCTGGAATTTTCATCTTGCTTTATTTTCAAATATTCTCAGAAATTTTATTTCAACTTATAATCTCATTTATTTATGAAGTTTATTTCAATTTATAAATTACATTTACAATCTATATTTCAGATTTCATTTTGTTATATAAGTTTATTCTTCAACTTTGGTTAGTTTCAATTTGGTCGTATTTTATATTACTTAACTTAATTCCAATGATTTAATAACCAATCGCCTAAATATTTATTAGAAAGAAATATTGCTATATATATTAAAATATATTTTTATACAAAATCATTTAAAATCTTTATAAGCAAATAACAAGTACGCTCTCATACCTATACACACTCAACTCATTCTAGAGTTCTTCGGACTCTATTCAATGAGTAATCCAAGGTTCTCGCTTAATCTTTCAGCTCTGATACCAAATGTAACGACCCGAAATTTTCAAACCCGAAAATTCCAGATAGTTATGAAAAAGAAGAAAGAGATAGAAGAAGAAGAAGAACAAAAACATCAACATCTCACACATTCGCTGCGAATAAAATATAATAATAAATAATAATAGTTGACAAAAGAATACTATATCTGTCCATTACATTTAATATACATCAGAGTTTCACATATACACAGTCACTGAATATACACTATTGTCGTGTCTCAAATACACAATAATATACTCAGTGGAAATACTCTATACGATATTGCGATCCAGCTCGCCTCTTGAGCTCTAGAACGTCCTATCCTGAAAATCTGTAATACTCGGTCTAACCCGAGCATTATACCAAAGTAACACCCGGGTCAGGCCGGAAACCAGCATGAGTAAACTCAACCAACATGGAAAACCAAAGCAACAACTTATATGAAACCCGGGGTAACTCAAACCAATTTTACAAGTGCACAATATATTATAGACATAACTAATTTCACACATCCATTACCTAAGCACCAAAGCTTAGATTTTAAATAGCCCACTTTCTTTTAATCACTTCATTCCAATATATAAACTTCTCATACCAATCTATATTCGAAGTGGTTTCGGGTATTGACTAATACCCGACCCCAGTCTCTTTGAGACTCGTGTCATCCAAACCCAAATTATCAAAGTGAAATACTCATTATTTAATATCAGGAATATCATCTCATTCAAGCATCCAATATCATTCCATCATTCATATCAATTTTGATCATTTCCAAATTAACTTAATTAATTCTAATGGAATTTCTAACCCCAACCATTTAGATTCCTTCATTTAACATTGATTAATTCTAAATCAATTAATTAATTAACCCTTCATTATTCATCTTAATTAATCACACTGGATAAATTACCTTTCAATTGCATCCAAGTAATTATCTTTAATTAATTATCACAATATTAGTTATTCTTAACCAAAATCAATAAGTAATCAAATCACACTGGATAAATTATCTTTCAATTGCATCCAAGTAATTATCTTTAATTAATTATCACAATATTAATTATTCTTAACCAAAATCAATAAGTAATCTTTAATTTCCTTATTAATTAACTATATTAATTTCATTAATCCTTAATTACTTATGTTCATTAACTACACATAAGTCACTTATTACTGATTAATTCATCTTAATCAATCAATCTTTAATTACATCGTTAATTTATTAATTACTTACTTCCAATTATATATTTTAATTTGTCCCAATCTAAATTAATTACTTTAATTCAACCACAATATTAATCGCACTCGATTAATCAAATAAATCAATTAATTTTAACCATTTTAATCTTGTTTACTTGACAATAATTAATTACAATCCATTAATTTATCATTCCCAAATTATCCATCTTTCATTTTTCACTTAGTGCAATTGTTCGAAAGGGTAGTTAACTATCTCAAATTAATTCCCCGGTAAATTACCCTTCGATTATGTTTACCAAGTAATTATCTTCCTTATCAATTTCACCAGGTAATTTAAATCCAAATTACATCCTTTCATTAACCGTCCATTAATTTATTACATCCAACAATTATCACTGATTGCTTCACCAAGTAGTTATACTTTCATTAAGAAATTTTACCTACCAAAATTTCACGATTGATTATTCATAATTAATTAATAAAACTAATTACCTTTAATTAATCATATTAATAAACCGTTTAATAACCCTTAACCAATATTCTTTCATTTGACATATTCTTAATCAACCCTTTAATTACTTCTCGAAGTAGTTAACTTTAATTAATCATTTAATTACAAATTAATTAGTCAATTAATTCTTAATTACACACTATTTAATTTCTAAATTTTAACTAAATTATCTAAGATCACTCGATTAACTAATTCTTAATCATCGATTATCAATCCAGACTTATTTAATTAACAATCCTAATTACAAATTATTTTGACCCTATATTAAAAATCTTAATCCAAATTATTAATTTAGAAACCTTAATAACTTAATTGAATAATTAAACCATATCATTAATTCATTAATTTATTTATTTAACCTTTAACTTACCTTAACAAATTTTTAATTCATCTACTAAATTCATTTCTTATGCCATTTCAGATTAAAATTCATACTGAATACAATCTCTTCAGCCATAAAGTAAACATTTAGAGTCACCTCTAAAATTTAAGACCAACACCGATACGCATATACTTATATAGGTTGAGAATTACTCACAGGCTATAGACATGAAATCCCACACCACGGCCACGACGAACTGCCACCAGAACCCGCTGCAACTTCGACTTCTCCTTGACATCGATGAACCCAATCTGCTGTCCCTTGCTCACACAATCCTCAAATCGAATCAAGCCCTAACCGAGCCCTGAACTTCGGGTCGCCTCCGCGACCCAACCACGCGGCCTCGAGTTTGAACCTCGGTTCCCTCATCGCACGCCTCTCCTCTTGTGGCCCAATGAATTCGGCAACAAAACATAATCACGGAACCACTTACTCCTTATAGATGTCGCGATGATTCGGCCATGAGCGATCGATCTGAGTTTCCATTCGATTTAAATGTTGAAGACGGAAGGGACGAGAGAGAGGGGGCGCGACGCCATTTCTAATTCGATTTTTTTTTAAACGATTTTGGAAATTTATGTGGGGGTTTGAAAGAAACGGTGGAAGGACGAAATGCTGAGGGGAGAAGGAGTGTGCTTGATATTTTGGGGAAAGAGTAGCGTATAGGAGAAGCTAAGATTTGATTTTTGTTTTATTTAAATTAAATCCAGTGATTATAGTCGAGGCGTTTTAATCTCGTATGATCACACGATTACTCCGTTGGCTAAGAAAATTGAAATCCGATAATAACTAACTATTATGGATCCAATGGAACTAGTTTCGTCGAATTCCGAGACTGTGCCTCGGAAGGCTATTTTTAAATATCGATTTAAACGATATATTTTCAAAATTGAACAAATCACCTTTAAATTAAATTTCAACCTTTCTATTATCTTCAGTATCATCATTATAAATTTTATAGGCCTTCAAATTATTTTAAACAGGCTTAGAAATTCCTGATTCAACAATTTACCAAATTTTCAATTATTAAATTCAATATTTAAACTATATAATTCAATGATTTAATTATCAAGTAAATATTGATATCACAGACTCTATTTAAAATTAACCTTTAAATATTTTAAAAAAATCAATTAATTATTCAAATTTAAATTGCTAGAAATTTCGGGTCGTCACATCCCTTCCCCCTTAAAAGAATTTCGTCCCCGAAATTACTAATTAGGAAGAATGGACCAATACCCGTTTACTTATCCCAAAACCCACAATTCAACAGCTTACTAACTTGCCACAATATATTCTTTATTAAAGTTCCATTATTACTTCAACCTATTTCCCAAAACTTCTATAGTTTCAACGATACCCTTTTGCCCAATCATCTAAATTTCCATCTAAAACCAAATTTTGAATTATCAAAATTTTCTTAAAATTTTTCTAACTCTCTAAATTCCCGAAAATTTTTGCCAGCGTCTCCTTTAAGCGGCTAGCTCGGTACTACTACAAAAGGCCTCTACGGGCTCCCAAATTCCAAAAATAAAACAGAAAGCCAAGTGGCTAGATCAAAAACCCAATCCAATTCATACAAAAAATAAAATACGTACCTTTTTGTCGGGCAATTCAAATTTATCATTTGGAATCAAATCCAATTCCTTTTCCCCATTTAATACCTGCATAACCTACTTAGCAGTAATATCCAATAATAGCCCTTCCAAACCTTTACATACTTTTCCTTACCGAAGTTTTCATATCCATTTCTATTCAAATTGGTTTTCACCGTTTCATAAGAATTCAATTTATTTTCGATTTCTAATATTGAGTTTTATCTTTCATTTAAATTGATTCATATTAATTTCATTTACTAGTTTACTTAAATTTCCAATTTGAAACTGTTTTGTCGTTAACCAAAATTTTCCAAAAATTTTCTAACTCCTAAAATTTCCAGAAAATTTTGGCCGAGTCTCCTTTGTACAGAGGAGCTTCTGCAATTTGACAAGAGATATAAATATATATACATCGACCCACCCGGTCGGAAAAAGCAAAAACAGTTCATATTTCCTATTTTTATTGCGTAGGCGTACCTTATTTAGCATTTTAAGCATGCGGCTGATTTATTTTAGCAATTAGGGCAATCCAAATCCAACCAAACGGCCTTCAGATACCTGTACTTACTAAGTGCCATATATAGAGTATTTATCAGCATTTCATTTACTTTAATAGCAAATCATAAGCGTTTGACTTATATTTAATAGCTAAACGCATAAATATCATAAACAACAAACATCAAAACGCTTTCCATAAGCGATTTATAAAACTTTTAAGCTAATTCAATTGCTTTCAATCAATTTATAAGCCATTTCATTCAGTTTCAATAGTTGGAACTCAATTTCTTACATTCCATTGATTTTTAATCCAAACAAACTCATATTCACTTCAATTAATTCTAAAACCAATTTATTTAGTCCCCATCAATTCATAGAAATTTATTTACTTATATTTACGTCATACGACGAATCATTCTATTTAAATTCGACAATATTCGCTTAATAGAGTATTTATTTAGTTTTTAACTATTTTAAATTAATTTCAACCCATTTTGCATTTAATTCCATTCTTTTCTAAATTATTTACGAACCATTCATTGCATTTCATTTTTATCTCAGCCTTGGATTCATTTAAAACAATTTATTTAACTTGGCACATTCAACACTTATAAATTAATAACCATTTCCAAATTAATTTAATCCAAGCTTCCATAAATTTTAAACTTAAGTTAATTTACTTTAACTTATTCCAACATCAAACTTAAGTTTACCTCTATTTGATTCTCATTGAATCAAATTCCATTAAATTCAGTTAGCCCGTCTATTTAAATTTTCAATTTTAAATTCACCTTCTCAATTTATCAAAATAACATCCATCCACATACTTATCTCATTTATACTTCAAATTAATATACCACCAAATTTAAGTTCAGTCTGATAATCTAATTCTAATCACAATTTTGATTTAGTTTTTATTATATCAGACTTCATCCATTTATTATTTAACTCAATTAACCCATATTAATTTTTTTTATTCAATTACTTAATTCGTTATCGAATTTATTTTATTAATACAAGGCTATTCTCAATTTACTTCTATTCACTTGGGTTTTGTTTGCAACTCAATCCATTTCTATTATAATCACTTCTCTTATATCCAATATATTTGTGAATTCATTAAATATTATTCAAATCACACTTGAATTTTATCATCACATTTTTCAATCCAACACTATTTTATTTTATTTTACAACATCTCCTCTTATTTAATTCATTTTCAATCTAGCTCGAATTCTCTTTAAAATTCGAATTCATTCCCAAACCCATTATTAATTTACAATCCATTTATTTACCAAAGTTAAATTTTATTAACATACTCAATCAAACAATTATTTACCCAATTAGCTTACTTTCCACTTCTAAATCAATATTCGATTTTAATTACAAATTCACTTCATTAAAATTACAGTTTGGATTTTCTTGATTTCTCCAAAATTCCAACATCATTATTTACAAAAAATATAGAAATGCTTTTAAATTCGCATCATACTTAATAAAATAGCTCTTTACAAAAAATACTTCTTATAACTCGATGTCTCAACCAGTTCATCCTTGTTCTCACAGAAATTCAATCATACGTTGATCAGGCGTAGGACTGAAAATTTATAAGTACTTGGTAAACCCGTTTTCAACACCCAGTGAAAATACCTTTGAACGAAATTTTATTGAAAATATTGAAAGCATTTTGAAACAGAGGAAATATCTTTGGTGAGAATGCTCTGGAAATCATCACCCCCATCCATGGTCAAAGTCACATCCCAGGGTTATGTTGCCGTCACAGCAAAAGTCCATGTAACTACAGGCTCTCCGCGGCCTCTCGATTACGCCATGGATCCCACACAATAGATCACAGTTACATCCAGGGTTACGTTGCCGTCGCAGCAAAAGTCCATGTAACTGCAGGCTCTCCGCGGCCTCTGATCTTCGCTGTCGAAATGAAACTTCTCCACTCTTACATAAGTCGTAGTCTACCGATATAAAATCAAACGCGGACTGTTGGCTCTCAGCAGCACACACGACTTTCGCTATGTTATACCATAGGTCTTAGTCTACCGATATAAAATCAAACGCAGATTGTTGGCTCTCAGCAGCACACACGACTTACGCTATGGTATACTCATCTCATAATCCTCAGGAACTAGTTTTGTCCGGACTCCTCACAGGATCAACTTTAGAACCCTCCTTGGGCTCAAGGCAGCACCACCCGGTGGCACTCCTGAGAAGTCCATTTCAAGGGAGCGCCTTTTTCCCCAGAGCCATCATCAAAACACTTTATACTATATAGTATTTTTCAAATCATACACCTAGTATGAATTTTATCAAAGCTCCTTTACACAAAATCGAATATCCCCAAAATCGATAATTCTCAAAATAGGCTTTCCAAATTTCAAACATTGATTCTATCCAAAATCAAAAGCCTTTCCAAATCCAAAGGTTCCCAAAATCATTTCTAATTCCTCATAAGATCCTTTATATATATATTCAGATATATATAATTTTTAAAACTTTGGATCCTTTCAAACCTGTATAAAATTTCCTTTTTTACTTCAAACACTTTGAAAGACCATTTTCTTCCAGCAATAGATTCAATAACGGGAGAATATATAACAAAGATATAACTTTGTTTACTCAAAATCGAATATTCAAATTCGATTACTCTTTCCAATATCAATTTCCTTTCTATTCACATTCACTTAAATTTTCATTCACTTATTCACATTTGCCTTAATCCCATCTGGATTATTACCTCAATTTTTATCCCAGTTGGGTATTTAATCAATAACACTTTGAACTCCGACCAGTTATATTTAGGAAATAGCTTGAAAATTTTAAAATAGATAAGTAGTTGAAAAATAATTATTAGTTTGCAAAATAACTGTAAGATAGTTAACTAATTGTAAAATAGTTGGAAAATAGTTAAAAAGTTTCAGAAATTTTAAATAATTGCAAAATAGTTGTAAAATAGAAATTAGTTTGTAACATAGTTGAAATATAGTAATGAGTTTAGAAAGCAATTGAAAATTGGTTAAATAGCTCCAAAAATAATTGTAAACATGTATAAAATAATTAGGCTTTAAGAAAGAAAAGTGTAACGACCCGTAAATTTTCGATAATTAAAATAGCTAATTTAAAAGATTTCGTGATTTAATGTTAGAAATTTTTTTGTAATTCGTTTGGAAAAATAATAACTGGAATGAATTGCAACAATACTTATCCAAGTAATGAAAAAAGAATGCTACTTAGCGAATGCCTTTGAAATCAATAGTTGTATAGGATAATAAATGTTGAAATTCATTGGGTATAATAGAGTAATTGATTGATAAGTAAAATCTATTTAAAATCAAATATTGAATATTGAACAGGTAAATTGTTTAAAATTAAATATTTAAAACTTATTGAATAATTGAATAACTGTAAAATAAAAATAGTGTTCTAAATTGTGAATTGGTTTTAAAAGTTGATTCTTATAAGTTCAATTTCAATATTTCAAAAGATAATGAATTATTGGATAATCGAAATTGTTTAAATTAAATATGTGGAAAATTATTAAATAATTTAATAAAGGGGAATTGAATAACCGTATAATGGAAATAGTTGTTCTATAATTTTAATTCGTTTCAAAAGTTAAATTTTTAAGTTCGTTTTGAATATTTCAAAAGATGGTGATTTAAGAATAATCAAATTTGTTAAATTTAATATTACAAATGTTTGAATAATTAAATTCCGAATTTGATATGATTAATTTGATATTGATATTTAATATATGAAAATAGAGTGAATAATTGAAATTTGATTTAATATGATTCAAATTGGTTTCCAAAGTCAATGTAAGTTATATCGGGATTATAATGGAGTTAATAAGATTTTAAAATTGGAATTTATTGGATAATTGAATAACGGGTTTAATATGATTAAAAATGATTTGTAAAATTTTATTTTATCATATTGGAGTTATAGTGATGTTATAGAACTTTCAAAACCGAATTTAAAATTTATTTGTGAAAATTGAATATTTTAATATTTAATTATCGACTGAAAAATAGCCAATTTTTGAACAGTCTCAGAATTGGACGAAACTAGTTTCATTGGATCCGTAATAATTTTTTATTATCGGATTTCAATTTTCGTAGCAATCAGAATTGTCGTTTGACCGTGGCAGCTCGAAACGCATCGAAATGGTTTTAATATTAATTTGGCGAGTTAAAATAGTCATTTTTTCGAACAGTCTCGGATTTCGATGAAACCAGTTTCATCGGATCCGTAACGTGATATTATTGTAAGACTTCAAATTTCGTGTCAATCGGATTTACCGTTTGTCCAGGGCGAGCCAAAACGCATAGAAATTCGTTTAATCGGTTTAATTCAAATTGACCGTTTATCGCCATAGCTCGCGCAGACGATCGAATTAGCTTCCGAAACCTATTCCATTGGTAACGCCTTAACGCTATTTTGATACTTTATATTACTGATAGGCATTATCTACTTAGCGTATATTACTACATAGTAGATAGTTTAACAGATCCTTAAGAGATGGACAAATCCCGTAACATCTCTTGAGTTATTGCACGCACGTTGACACTAGATATGAGATGTCAAACCCCGTAAACATCTCTGATGCCGTTACACTCATATTTATTTACGATTGATTTAACTTTCATAAGGATATTTTAGTCTTGACTCGAGTGTTTTGTCTTTTCATTACGCTCGGGTCAGTACTGAGTTTTTCAGATTTTGAAGATCTATTCTGAGGATGAAGACGAAGATTTGGTATGCTATTACTATTACTACCCTTGTATCATGCTATCTGCTACATTATTTTAATTGTTCTGTTGTATATATATAACTCTGATAAATGTTGTATAAATAATTGTCAAAGTATAGTAAACAGCTTCATGAACTGTTTATTTGACTATTATATTTTATCGTTCCGCTGCGAGATTCTGTATTGTTTCATTTCCTTTATTTCTCTTTCTTTTCTTTTCTTATTTACCCCAATAACCATCTGCCCTTTTGAATGGTTTGGAATCGACATGTGTATTTGATCGAAGGTTTAAACTGTCCAAAAAGGCATGTAACGACCCAGAATTTTTATTAATTAAAATTTGAATATTTAATTAATTTTAAATATTAATAAGTGAAATTTATAAGTGGAATAAATTTTATTTCGAATAATTGGATTTAATTGGATAATTAAATCAATAATTTAATATGTGAAAATAGAGAAATAATTGAAAATTGAGTTAAATATGATTGAAAATGATTTGTAAAATTTAATTTTATCATATTGGAGTTAGAACGATATTTTAGAACTTTTAAAATCAAATTAAAAGTTAATTTGTGAAAATTTAATATTTTAATATTTAATCGACTAGTGAAATTAGTCAATTTTTAAACAGTCTCAGAATTGGACGAAACTAGTTCCATTGGATCCGTAATAGTTTGTTATTATCGGATTTTAATTTTCGTAGCAATTGGAGTTATCGTTTGATCGTGGCAGCTCGAAACGCATCGAAATTGTTTTTAATATTAATTTGGCGAGTTAAAATAGCCATTTTTCAAAAAGTCTCAGATTTCGACGAAACTAATTTCATCAGATCCGTAATGTGATATTATTGTATGGTTTCAAATTTCGTGTCAATCGGATTTACCGTTTGTCTGATGCAAGCTAAAATGCCTAGAAAATCGTTTAATCGATTTAATTTAAAATCGAACGTTTATTGCCATAACTCGCACAGATGACCGAATTAGCTCCCGAAACACGTTCCATTGTGTTCGGAACGCGGGGTAAACCTTAGAAACGCCAACCGGCATGCTTCGTTTGGAGTTGGGAAAATCCGGGATGAATAGTGTCGCGTGAATTTTCTATAAAAGCCCCTAAATATTCATTTTTTCACAAAAATAAAACCCTAGGTTGCAGCCGCCATTAACAACTTCAATGGCCAGAAATTTCTCAACTTCCTCCTCCATTATCTCTCCATCCATCAACTTTTAGGCCGAGACTTCAACTAGAAATTTGTAGATCGCGATGAGATCTATCTTTGCAACGGTCGTGATCGATTTTGGAATGGTAGATTCGCCGGAATTGGCTCGTGAGTGGTGTACGTTCAAGGGGCTGCTGCGTGGCATGGGGTTGACCGAGTTTGACCGCATTTGGCTCGGTGGTGAGCGGCGGCAGGGGCTACGACGTGGGGGTCTCTGATCGTCGTATAGATCAACGTGGTGGACGTGGGGTTTTAACCTAATTTTGAGCATATGGGTTGCGTGCGTTTTCTTTTATCTGGAGAGGGAACGCGTGAAGGGGAGAGGGAAGAAATGTGGGGTGCGGCTGTGATCCCATGGCAAGGTGATGGACGTTAGTGATTGGCTTAGGTTTAAAATTATAAATAATATGTTGTAAAATTAATATATAAATTCGTGTAAACTTCTAAAAATCATAACTTTTTTATACGAGGTCGAAAACGCGCGAAATCAGTTGCGTTGGAATCGTATGGACGAGCATTACGCTATGGAATTGGATTGGAGTCGTTCGGAGTTAGTAAAAATTTCGGGTAAAATTAAACGTCCGTTTAATTTTATTCGAAATAAATCGCTAAAACGAAATTGAAATCAAGGTGAGAACTTCTCACTCAATCGAATCAGTTTCGATTTTAATTTTAAATAGTTAGATTTAAAAGTTTTGAATGCATGTTTGAATGATGATTGTTATCTATTGATTGTTAAAATAGACATTTTGCGTCGTTAGTAAGCGGATGTTATTTATTAAAAACATATACCGCGAATATTTCATAAACAGTGAAATTGGTATTATTTATGTACTTGGAATTGATTTTCCCGCAGTATATAGCGGATGAGACCCTATTGCGCCGCCTATTAAGCGGATAATATTTTAAATCCCGTATACCGCGATAATTTCGTACTGGAACGGAATTGGTATTGTGCTAACATCTTTGGATGCAGGAAAACAAGTGGGAGGGATCCAACTGGATTCCTCAACAGTATTTATTTGATTTCAGATATTTTGATATTTGATGGATTATCGTATCGATATATGATGTCGTTATGTTGTGATTGACTATTTAGTGTGTAGCATCATTGGACCAAATTTGAAACTTTAAAAATGATTTTTTTTAAAGTGATTTTTGAAAGTATACGTTTATAAAATATTTTTGGAATCGATTCATTATAAATAAATAAACGTATAAATTTTAATGTTATAAAATTATGATTTTGAGAAATATATTTAAAAGTTGATTTTTGAAAATATGGGTTAATGATTTTATAAAATAGCTTAAATTGGGATTTCTGAATTTATTATAAAAAGTTTAAAATAGGATTTATGAAATTTGATTATTTTATAAATCAAAGAGAATGGTGAAATTATAAAGGAGATTAAAGATGTTTCAAAAATAATAGTATAAATTGATTTATATAAGAGATTTATAAATTGATATTTATAAATTAAAAATATCGGAATTATAAAACGAGTATTTATAAGTGTTAGAATGAATTGTAAATGAATTTCGTAAATGAATGAAATTTATAGAATTATAAACGGTGAAGTTATAAATGGAATTTTATGAGCAGTAGGTTTATAAAATTTGTAAAGTTATTTGAGGAATAGATTTGGATAAATAAATGAATCTTATAAGTTATAAGATTTATAATTTGAGAAGTCTTAAAAAGAAAGATTTTGTAAAATAATCGTTTTATAAGCATTTAACTTATAATATGGACTTTCGGTATATAATTGAGTTATAAATTGAATAGGTTAGTAAAGGAGATTTATAAAAGGAAGTAGTTATAAAATAAATAGAAATGGAATTTATAAACATTGTTTTATAAATTCGCAACGACTTATTTTGATAAGTAAATTGTTATAACTTATTAATGGAGTTATATTCACGTGTAACAACCCGCATATTTATCGATTTTATATTTAAATATTTTATTTAAATATTTTATCGTTCGTCGGATTTTGGTCCGAAAAGCTACTTTTCGCATACAGTCGAATTAGGACTCGAGACCACCCCCATTGAGTTTAAAATGTCGTTTGCGACCTTTTTGAGTATAAGCTTCGATATGTTTGGAGATAGTTGATTTTTGCTACTTTTTCCCGCTTATGACTTTGGTTTGGACTGCACCCATATTAGCTCAGCCCAACCCCCTTCTCTTCATAACTTCTCCTCTTTGCTTAAACACTCAGGCTTTAGCAACAATGGTGGAAGAGAATGGGAAATAGAAATTCCTAAGCCCTAGCTTGCTTTGTAAATCCAACTTCTAGCTCCAAATTCAAGAGAACCTATTGGTAAGCATCTCCTTCTTCTTCTCCAACTCTTTCTCTCTTTGATTTCAGAAAATTCCTAAACCTAATTTAGGAGATGTTTCTCTTTTAAGCTTAGATTGAAGCTTCTTGAGTTGTTATTGAAGAGGAATTGATCTTAGCTTGTTTTAAAAGCTTCTCCTTCATTGATTTGGGTTAAAAGGTGAGATTTTTATCTCACATCTTTGTCTATAATTATCTTCGATTGTTAGGTATGAATTCCTAACACTTATTCATGTGCTATTGATTTTGGTTTGGATCGATTTCGTGTATATTCCAATTTTTGGTGTTTTGGTCTAATTTATGAAAATCCTATTATGGATATTTGGACATTGATATTTGAGGCATATCGAAGAGCCGTTTAGGCCGGGTTGTCGTTCGACGTAATTCCTTAGTCATCGCCATTTGCTCGTTCGATCGTTTCCGATATTCGTTTGGCCATTTTTGGCCTAGGTTCAGGGAATGCCCCGAACCCCAGATTCAGACGTCTGAAACGTAATATTCAGACGTCTGAATATTGTTCTGGGAAGGTTTCTATTCCCAGATTCAGACGTCTGAATATATGGTTTCAGACGTCTGAATTGGTTCATTTGGAACCAGAAAGGAAATAGGCTAAAAAGTGCCTATTTCAGACGTCTGGATCCAAGGATTCAGACGTCTGAATTCTGTTTTTGGAAAATATTTATTTTCCAGATTCAGACGTCTGAATTCTTGATTTCAGACGTCTGAATCAGCACTATTTTGCCTATTTGCCTATTCGCTTGAGAATTCCAATTTAAATCGATTCGTGATGATCCTATTTGTTGTTATCATTTATTATGCATTTGATGATTCCTATTTAGGGATTTTTGAATATCCATTTCGATGGATTCTTTATCGGTTTCTTTGGATTTTATTCACGTCTTCGAATGTGAATTTTAGTGATTGATTGTTCTTACAATCTTCTTTGTGATTTGTCACTTTAAAAATATAAAGGTTTTCTATACTAGTAGTAAATATCAAAACTCTTTCCTCAAACGATTTCAATACTATTTTAATACC
Organism: Allium cepa; assembly: GCA_030765085.1. Classification (NCBI taxonomy): domain Eukaryota; kingdom Viridiplantae; phylum Streptophyta; class Magnoliopsida; order Asparagales; family Amaryllidaceae; genus Allium; species Allium cepa. Next base: position 922,421,357 of record CM060939.1, on the reverse strand, counting down.
AAATTCGTTTATAAAACCGTTTTCCAATCTATTAGTATATACAAACCTTTACCTCACTCGTATGAGAAATCTAATTAAACGGCTTAGTAAAACGAGTGGTATGAAACGCTTGCGTTTACTTCGTCGGTTAATTCTTGGACTTGTTCGATTGAACCTCTTGTGACAATTTCCTAGTGGAGATCTACAATTTGTTCGTAAATATTTGAGTTAAGCAAGTGGTTATGGGACATGAAGCTAAACTCATATGTTTACAAGCTTAGTGTAATCGACACTTCTCGTTGATCATGACGATCATCTTTGTGATTTAGACTAGCAATGTGCGATGTCTCTTTGTCTATGAGGGAGACTAAACCCCGTTTTGTGGAGTTTCGACTCAAATTGGTGGGGTAGCAACCCACGGTCTTCGGACCATTCGTGTGTCAAATTAGTGGCTAGCTACCATGAGATAGCTTCTCGTTCGTGTGTTACAGCTGTTGGTGAGTTTTCATGCTCCCGTTCGTGTGATAGGCCTCCCCCCGTTTTATTTTATGATTTCTGGATTTCGTGTGTTGAATTCTAGAATTTATGCTTCACCAATTTTAGTGATTTTCATTGATATGATTTATCAATTTTTGTGCATTGGTGAATTCGTGTGTCATTAACTTGTTATGAATACAAGTTTTGGGTATGATACCCTTTTTGGATCTTTGAGAAGATTCTTTGATATTGATTAATCGTTTGTTGATTATCATTTACATACTTGTAGTAGTATGCCATTATGGATATTATACGTCTATGCCATATCTTTCGTTCTTTATCATGTTATCTGATATTTATAGCTAGACTGATCCGTTTATTATTTTCTTATTAAATAATACTCGGGTCAGACCGAGATGTTACAGGTGCTTCAGCTTGACCTCTCACTTGGGATTGATTTCTCTGACTTTTGGCTAACTACTTTAGTTTAGTAGTTTTTGTTGTATACATTTGAGATACAGACTCTATGATGTATACTTATTCTTTTGTCTAGCACTTGTATCTATTCTTTTTGATATTGTGGATCTTGCTTGACCACTACTCTGATGTACACTTTCATGTGTTATATTCATATCTATTTCCGCCTTTGTGATATGAATTGTCTGTGACTGATTTATGTTATGTTTATTTCTATATTTGTTTCTGAAGATATTATAGCCACTGTGTAGTAGCTTTGAGTTTGTGTCGGTATGTCGGATTCCCCTCTTGATAAGAAATGCATGTTATACTATCTGACATATCGATGCTCGCGCAAAGCAATTACACGGATGGTCGCTCCTCAACAGCCTTATTCTCCGTGCTAGTTGACAGCATTCACCGTAATCTTCTTGGCTAGCGTGGGTATAGAGGTGGGGCGTCACAGCTTGGTATCAGAGCCAAACTTCGGAACAATGTGGAATATTATAACAAGGATCATCGTCCTAAGTCCATCTTAGGAGTCGTGCTTTAGGATTTTATTCGGGTCTTCGTACCGTTCTATCCTATTTTCTTTTATGATTCCTTGTTTTATCTATCAAGATTGCTTGATATTTATTTTGAGAATAATCCTCCTTCTTTCTTTCTTAAAGAAGAGAAATGGTTAGACCTGGCCGTCCCAGCGCCGGTCAATCTAGTGCTACTACTCAGGATGGAGTATTTATGTCTGCCCAGCAACTTCTTGATCTAGTAAAGAACGCTCAAGCAGCCGGACCCATTCCAAAGCCTACTCATCCTAGATCCGGTTTTGCACGCTTGTGCAGAGACTATACCGATTTGGGTGGAAGGCCATTCAAAGGATCCGAGAGTGTTATAGAAATATAGGCTTGGCTCAAATCATGCGATCGGATCTTTTCTCGCATGAACCTTGTTGACCTTCATCGAGTCCAAGTGGCTTCTAGCATGCTCCAAGAAAGAGCGTTAGATTGGTATGAGCTCTTGACTTCGGAAATTATCGAAGCGGATCTTACTTGGGAGCAATTCTGGGAAAGATTCGAATTGTAATTTGTGCTGGAGGCTGAAAAAGTAACTTTGGCCCGGCGTTTTATTGACCTTGTTCAAGGTGAATCTTCTATGACAGACTATGTCGCATCATTCGAATCTCTGTCCAAATACGGGGTTGAGTACATTAATACCCCATTGAAGAAAAATCGGAGATTTGTTTATGGCTTGAATAAGAATCTTAAGAAGCCATTACTTCTGAAACTTGAGGTTTCATTTGATCAGCTTATTGATATCGCTCTTCGTCTTGAAGAGGCCGATAATGAAGGTGATGTTGAAGTTGTGCGTGCCCAACAGAACTTCGACAATAACTTGAAGAGGCCTATCAAATTCAAAGGCCCCGATTCTAATAAGAAAGGGAAGCAACAAACTCTGGTAGCAAGAGTTCCTACCTCTAGTCGTGGACGATGCTACAATTGTGGTTCCACAGACCACCATGCAAGGGAGTGCCCGAAACCCCTCTTTTGTCGTTATTGCAAAGGTTCGGGTCATCTTTTATCTTCGTGTCCTAAGCTTCCAAGCAAGAGAGAAGGGAAGCTGCAAGCCCCTGGCAACTCTTCTCTTGGTCAAGGTATTTTCATTCAATCCTTGATGGCATTGTTTTATTTCGTGAACTTTCTATTTGAGTTCTTTTTGATATGGGTTCATCTCATTGTTTTTATATCAAAAGAACTTGTAGATTCTTTTCTTTGAATATTTTGGGCTTGATGACTTCTTTGAGAGCTGCGAATCCGGATGGTTGATCTGCAACACTCAATTTGCTTTCTATTGATGTCGAAATTATTTTATGTGATTTATCTTTCCGAGCCGATATTTTTACTTAGGCTTCGGAATTGATTTTTGTAAGGATTGGCTTAATCGTTGTGAAGCCCATATCCTATTTTCTCGTGTGGACTATTCCTTAAGCCCACTTATAAGGAAAGTGTTATTTCTCTCATTCATGTAGTTAGAGAAATTTTCCGGTATTTTTGACCTTGTCTTAGGATTATCACCTAAGTAATCTTTTGTGTGGTGCTAAGGTCTTTTCAGTTTGACCTTGCCACCGATTTTCATTTGGCTACGAGTCGCGTGAGTTAGCATTCCACTTACGCACTCCACACTCGTTATGATTCTAATGAATGACTTATTTTGTCATTCAATTTGTCCAGCTTATTTCATCCATTTTATATATCAAATATTCTATGAATATTTCGATGAGACCATTCTTGTATTTATTGGTTTTGGATGAAAATAGAAATTTAAAATTTTGTAAATCTTTTTCGTAAGATTAGTTATAAGTACAATTTGATTTTTGTTCTTAAAACGAACAAAGAATATTCTTAGAAGTTTTTGAGAAACTTACTTATCCTATAGAATACGATTTTGTGATTGTATTGCCCATTTAGTGTTTTAAGAATTTTGGTCGATGCGCTTGATCAACGTTATCGATAGGAATTTCCTAAACGCTTTGATGAGACAATCAGACACAGTATATTGACTTGAAAATAGTAAATTTTTCTAGAAAGATTATTACATAATGATAAATGTAATTTTGAAAGTTTTAACTTTTCAGGAAAGAAGGTTATTTAAAAGAAATTCTTTCTTTTCGATACTCTTGTTCTTGTGATTCCCGAGGGGGAACCAAGACTTTATCTTTTGTACCAATGCTTATCGTATTGGTTTGGATGTCATTCTTTTGCAAAGGAGAACGTGCTATCACTTGTGCTTCTAAATCATTATAGCCGATCGAGACTAGGAATGCCACTCATGATCTAGTGCTCGCGGCTATTGTTTTTACTTTTGGAATTTGGCATCATCATATTTGGATGAGAAATTTGTTCTCTGCCTCGATCATAAATCTTTGGAATATTTATTTTCTCATAAGGAACTTCATGTCGACTCGAGCTCCTAGCATCTTATGATCTTGATATTCTTTTATTCCCGAAAGGGGAAATCGTGTTGCCAATGCGTTTAGTCGTAAGCAACAAGTGGTGATTCTTTGGTGATGTCTGAATGGGATTATCTTTTTATTAAGTTCATCAGACGTTTTGATGTACTTCGTTTTATTGAGTTTCATCTCATTTCTTTTATGGACTAGCATCTGATGTTCTTTTATGGTGTTTTGATTCATTGGATGTACCGTTTGTACCACATCGATGTCTTTGCTTTAGATTCATTGGATGTACCGTTTGTACTACATCAATGTCTTTGCTTTTGATTCATTGGATGTACCGTTTGTACTACATCAATGACTTCGCTTTGGATTCATTGGATGTACCGTTTGTACTACATCAATGTCTTTGCTTTTGATTCATTGGATGTACCGTTTGTACTACATCAATGTTTTTGCTTTTGTTTCATTGGATGTACCGTTTGTACTACATCAATGTCTTTGTTTTTGATTCGTTGGATTTACCGTTTGTACTACATCAATGTTTTTGCTATTTGATTCATTGGATGTACCGTTTGTACTACATCAATGTTTTTGCTATTTGATTCATTGGATGTACCGTTTGTACTACATCAATGTCTTTGCTTTGGTTCATTGGGCGTACCGTTTTTGTACTACGCTGATGTCCCAAATTATTTGAGTTTCTAGTTCCTCGGGCGTACCATTTTTGTACTACGCCGTTGCACCGGCTCAATTTTCTGCTATTCTTGACGTTCCCCACGTCTTTTATCTACGGTAATGCCTTAGGGATTCCGGTTTTCATTCTTAAGCCCGGTGATATTGTGGAAGTTGAAGTTTCACCAGATTTGATTTTTGAGCAACATCCTATTCGAATTATTGCTTCGGAGCTCAAACGACTTCGAAATAAAGATGTTCTTCTTGTTAGAGTTCAATGGTTCTCAAATCCTAGGGATTACTCTTGGGAATCTAGAGAATTCATTGAGCGATCCCGTTCTGGCTAACTCTTTCGTGCTCTTTATGGTGAACTTCTTATTTCAATTTTCTTTTGTGTTGATATGCTTCCATGGTTGTTACTTCTTATTTTCCTCTTAAGTATTGTGAGGACACAATTTCTTTAAGGAGGGGAGTCTGTAACAACCCGCATATTTATCGATTTTATATTTAAATATTTGATTTAAATATTTTATCGTTCGTCGGATTTTGGTCCGAAAAGCTACTTTTTGCATATAGTCGAATTAGGACTCGAGACCACCCCCATTGAGTTTAAAATGTCGTTTGCGACCTTTTTGAGTATAAGCTTCGATATGTTTGGAGATAGTTGATTTTTGCTACTTTTTCCTGCTTATGACTTTGGTTTGGACTGCACCCATATTAGCTCAGCCCAACCCCCTTCTCTTCATAACTTCTCCTCTTTGCTTAAACACTCAGGCTTTAGCAACAATGGTGGAAGAGAATGGGAAATAGAAATTCCTAAGCCCTAGCTTGCTTTGTAAATCCAACTTCTAGCTCCAAATTCAAGAGAACCTATTGGTAAGCATCTCCTTCTTCTTCTCCAACTCTTTCTCTCTTTGATTTCAGAAAATTCCTAAACCTAATTTAGGAGATGTTTCTCTTTTAAGCTTAGATTGAAGCTTCTTGAGTTGTTATTGAAGAGGAATTGATCTTAGCTTGTTTTAAAAGCTTCTCCTTCATTGATTTGGGTTAAAAGGTGAGATTTTTATCTCACGTCTTTGTCTATAATTATCTTCGATTGTTAGGTATGAATTCCTAACACTTATTCATGTGCTATTGATTTTGGTTTGGATCGATTTCGTGTATATTCCAATTTTTGGTGTTTTGGTCTAATTTATGAAAATCCTATTATGGATATTTGGACATTGATATTTGAGGCATATCGAAGAGCCGTTTAGGCTGGGTTGTCGTTCGACGTAATTCCTTAGTCATCGCCATTTGCTCGTTCGATCGTTTCCGATATTCGTTTGGCCATTTTTGGCCTAGGTTCAGGGAATGCCCCGAACCCCAGATTCAGACGTCTGAAACGTAATATTCAGACGTCTGAATATTGTTCTGGGAAGGTTTCTATTCCCAGATTCAGACGTCTGAATATATGGTTTCAGACGTCTGAATTGGTTCATTTGGAACCAGAAAGGAAATAGGCTAAAAAGTGCCTATTTCAGACGTCTGGATCCAAGGATTCAGACGTCTGAATTCTGTTTTTGGAAAATATTTATTTTCCAGATTCAGACGTCTGAATCCTTGATTTCAGACGTCTGAATCAGCACTATTTTGCCTATTTGCCTATTCGCTTGAGAATTCCAATTTAAATCGATTCGTGATGATCCTATTTGTTGTTATCATTTATTATGCATTTGATGACTCCTATTTAGGGATTTTTGAATATCCATTTCGACGGATTCTTTATCGGTTTCTTTGGATTTGTTCACGTTTTCGAATGTGAATTTTAGTGATTGATTGTTCTTACAATCTTCTTTGTGATTTGTCACTTCAAAAATATAAAGGTTTTCTATACTAGTAGTAAATATCAAAACTCTTTCCTCAAACGATTTCAATACTATTTTAATACCAAATTCATTTATAAAACCGTTTTCCAATCTTTTAGTATATACAAACCTTTACCTCACTCGTATGAGAAATCTAATTAAACGGCTTAGTAAAACAAGTGGTATGAAACGCTTGCGTTTACTTCGTCGGTTAATTCTTGGACTTGTTCGATTGAACCTCTTGTGACAATTTCCTAGTGGAGATCTACAATTTGTTCGTAAATATTTGAGTTAAGCAAGTGGTTATGGGACATGAAGCTAAACTCATATATTTACTAGCTTAGTGTAATCGACACTTCTCGTTGATCATGACGATCATCTTTGTGATTTAGACTAGCAGTGTGCGATGTCTCTTTGTCTACGAGGGAGACTAAACCCCGTTTTGTGGAGTTTCGACTCAAATTGGTGGGGTAGCAACCCACGGTCTTCGGACCATTCGTGTGTCAAATTAATGGCTAGCTACCATGAGATAGCTTCTCGTTCGTGTGTTGCAACTGTTGGTGAGTTTTCATGCTCTCGTTCGTGTTATAGGCCTCCCCCCTTTTTATTTTATGATTTCTGGATTTCGTGTGTTGAATTCTAGAATTTATGCTTCACCAATTTTAGTGATTTTCATTGATATGATTTATCAATTTTTGTGCATTGGTGAATTCGTGTGTCATTAACTTGTTATGAATACAAGTTTTGGGTATGATACCCTTTTTGGATCTTTGAGAAGATTCTTTGATATTGATTAATCGTTTGTTGATTATCATTTACATACTTGTAGTAGTATGCCATTATGGATATTATACGTCTATGCCATATCTTTCGTTCTTTATCATGTTATCTGATATTTATAGCTAGACTGATCCGTTTATTATTTTCTTATTAAATAATACTCGGGTCAGACCGAGATGTTACAGGTGCTTCAGCTTGACCTCTCACTTGGGATTGATTTCTCTGACTTTTGGCTAACTACTTTAGTTTAGTAGTTTTTGTTGTATACATTTGAGATACAGACTCTATGATGTATACTTATTCTTTTGTCTAGCACTTGTATCTATTCTTTTGATATTGTGGATCTTGTTTGACCACTACTCTGATGTACACTTTCATGTGTTATATTCATATCTATTTCCGCCTTTGTGATATGAATTATCTGTGACTGATTTATGTTATGTTTATTTCTATATTTGTTTCTGAAGATATTATAGCCACTGTGTAGTAGCTTTGAGTTTGTGTCAGTATGTCGGATTCCCCTCTTGATAAAAAATGCATGTTATACTATCTGACATATCGATGCTCGCGCAAAGCAATTACACGGATGGTCGCTCCTCAACAGCCTTATTCTCCGTGCTAGTTGACAGCATTCACCGTAATGTTCTTGGCTAGCGTGGGTATAGAGGTGGGGCATCACATCACGTTTTAGACAGTGAATAATCCTTTAAAGTAGAATGAATAGAAATGATGAAATTGGTTAACGTAGTATATTCACGTTTTTGAATAGTGAATAATATGCTAAAGAAATGTTTTGGATGTGATGTCTTAAATAAAATCAAAACGATCTAACAATGTTTTCAAAATGTGTTAAGATTCGAAACCATAGATTTCAACATTCATTGTTGAAATAGACGTTTTCGAGAAATAGAAGGAAATGATGGACTATAACACTGTTGTTATAGTAAATGATTTCCGAAAGGAAATGTTTTGTATAGTATTGGGATTTATATATCTATTTTAATTTCGAATCCCTATACTAGTGATTTTGGGTTGTCGTAACGATGTTTTACGTAACATTTGTTTTGGCACAAATAAATATGTTTAAGAGAATGATTTCCTTAAAGAATGAAATATATACTTAATTTCGATTTAAGTATATTGAATATTTTCCAAGTGTTGAAAATAAAAAGATTTGTGAATTACTTATTAAAGAAGTATGGAAATGTTTTCCAATGCAAAATGAAACGTTTTGAGAATTTATCTTTTTGAAGATAAATTGAAAATGAATAATTGAAATCGTTTATTCATAGATATTTTGGAATATAAATTCACTATGGAATTTATCAAAGAAAAGGGGAATTTGTTTAAAAATAAATATTGATTTATTTTGAAGTATGGGAATAAATTTACGGATTTGGAACGTAAATATAAAGTAAATCGTTAAGGATTTATTTAATTGGTTTAAATGAACCATGTTGAAATGAAAGTATTTTCGCATAAGGAAATGTTTGATCGTTGTTTGATCATTGACATGCTGAGTGTTGCTGTGAAATGTTTGATCGTTGACATGCTGAGTGTTGCTGTGAAATGATCGTTGTTTGATCATTTGTGATATGATCATTTGTTTGATCGTTTATCTTTGTGATCATTTCTATGATCATTTGTTGACCCAAAGCATGGCTTTGTACCAAAGCGTGGCTTTGTGGACGAAACTTCGTCGAGTCTCACACCCCGGAATGGTCAAAACAGGAAAGATGCAGCAAGGTTATGAGGGGTAGCTCCCTTTAGGGTATGTGCATTTCCTTTTGGAAAAGGGCGGTATCATGGTATGGAGCCCAGATGCTTACTCATGTTGAAACACTTATTATTTTGGTGTGATGTTGATTACGAGCGCTCGGATAAAGGTCCCAAAGGACTGGGGGATGGCATACTCGTGTCAGTAGTTACCCAGTTAGGGGTAACCCGGCCTTGTGTTGGCAGAGATCCGGTTTGGTTCTCGGGGACGTCCTTCCAGAGGCGCTCTCATGTGGCAATGGGAAGTTCCTTGGCCTGATCATTTGTTGGAAATCCAAAGAAACAATACGAGACTTGTACGGTTTTAGTTGTAGAACCTGCCATCTAATATGGTAGCTATAGTAGGCATAATATAATGGTACCTATGCTGGCTAAGATTTATATTCTACTTTCGAAATGATTTTTTTCTACACTATGCACTAATAATAATATCAAATGTTTCTTTTTAATGCGTATCAAGCATCTTTGACTATCATAAGGAGAAATCTTCTCCAAGTCTGCGTTTGCATGTGTGTGTGGCGGGAGGCCTTATGGTAGTCTCATTTTTAAAAGCATTAACTTTAAAAATATTTCTCATTTTGATTTTAAAGATAAATAAACTATTTTGAGTTCTCACACCAGTCACATGACTGACTCGGAGTTTATTGTTTTCCTTCCTAAACTCTGGGTGCCCACCAATTTCCACACGGGCAGTCAAGAGACAGGTTTATCAGGATATTCTGGAATTCAGGAGTTGCTGGAGGCAAGATGGATGGCTTGGCGTATTACTAGTATATAGTATTTCTTTTTCCGCTGTTTGTTGTTGTTGTGTACACTCTGATGTAATGTAATGTAATGTGATGTAATGAAATAACTGATATAGTTCTTTGTTTAAAGATTATTCATTTATTTATTATATGTTGTTCCGCTGCGATTGTGAGATTCTGATATTGTTCTGTTGTTTTCTTTCTGTTCTGTTCTATCTTTTCTCTCTTCTTCTTCGTTTTCTTTTCTTAAAACCCTAAGTGTTCGGTTTTCCGGCATTCGATTGCTCGGCAGTTGATACAGTGAACGTATTGATGTCAGTTTTCAGAAGTCGAAGAATTGGGTCCTCACAATGTGGTATCAGAGCATATGGTTAAGCGACAACCATGGCTCTGTTGGGTATTACTCATTAGAGATAGAGTCAGCAGTACTCCATAATGAGTTGAGTGTAATAATAGATATGAGAGTGTATTTGTTAGTGAATATAAAAATTGTTTTATATTGTGATGATTGGTTTATTGAGTGGCATATGAACCTTCGTCAGCACGGTATGCACAACTATGCCGAAGGGGTTTATAAACACTTGAATAGAACAATTCGACACAGTATTGTTTTAAAATTGGGTAAATGAAATAATTTTACCTTGAGTATATTTTATATATAAAGGAATAATTTTTCAGAATTATTAAAGTGTATATAAGTTGATTGTTTAGTTCTTTGAATAATCTAAATAAAAGAATAATTGTATAAGTAAAATGAATTATAAGAATTGAATTATAATTAAAGTGATTTACAATTGCGAAATAAACTTATATATATAAGAAGTGAAACTATATGAATATATTTATGAATATGAGTTGTAATAAAAAAAAATGAATTTAAAGTTAAATGGAAATTTACTTTAGAATTGGAATCTGAAATTGATTTATAAGTGGGAATATAAGTTATGTAAAACCAAGCGATGTTTATAAAATGAAGTATAACTTAAGAGATGTCGAATGAAGTTGATATTGGTATCAAAGTAAATTAATAAAGTTAAGTGATAAATGTGAACTTGAGTTATGTAATGAAATTCAACTTTTGTAATTGAATTGAATGAATGGATTGAATGTAAATCAATTAAATGTAAATAATTGATATGAAATAATGAATGTAAGTGTTAATTCATTAAAATCTAATGTTATTGAAAGTTGAATAGTTGAATGAAAATCAATTTAATTAAACCAAATTGAATGAATATAAGCAAAGGAATTTGGTTGTATTGAATAAACATTGGTTGTTATTTGATTGGTGATTGATTGTATATAAATTCATTAAGTGTTAATGAAATTGAAAGCTAAAGTAATTGAAATCAATTGGAAGTTAAGTGAATCATAAATAGAATTGAATTTGAATTGGAAGTGAACCAACTTGAATATGAATTAGTGAATATAAACTAATTGAAAATGAATGTTAGTAAAAACATCCACTATTAATAAATCAAATGTGATTAAATTGAAAACCTAATTCATTGAATATTAATGAGAATATGAATGAATATTTATTAGTTATGAATGATAGTTGGTTGATGGTTGAATATATTGCTTTTACTGCAATTGCTAGGTTGACATATATAGTTATTATGTTGCTATATGTTGTACATTGATACTATTTTCATATATGTATGATTCTCATGTTGTTGTTGAGTGTTTAGTAGGTGCGGATCGTGTTTGCTTCGCATCTGGAGCTCGCTTTCGCGCTATATTAGCCGTATATGCTCGCTAATAAAAAATATAAGGTGCATATCTCGGACTACATACCGTACTTTTACACTTTTTTCCCTGCGGGATGCCTCATCACTTGATGAGATATATATTTGTGATATATATACTGTCATTTTTTTTCGGATCGAGCCGTGCAAAGGAGACTATGGCGAATTTTTTCGAAAATTTAAGGCGTTAGAATATTTTTGAGAAAATTGGGAAAATTTGTGAAAAACTAAACTTTGATTTGGAGTTGAAAGTTAAACAATAGTAGTTGTTTTTGAAAAGATAACTAAGCATGATTTGAAAAATTAGTAAAGTTTTGTAAGAAGTTTAACTATAGATTTTCGGAAAGTTAATAGATTCTGTAACTTTTCTTACTTGATAATTTCGAGGACCAAATTCTTTTAAGGGGGGAAGTATGTAACGACCCAGAATTTTTATTAATTAAAATTTGAATATTTAATTAATTTTAAGTATTAAAAAGTGAAATTTATAAGTCGAGTAGATTTTATTTCGAATAATTGGATTCAATTGGATAATTAAATCAATAATTTAATATGTGAAAATACAGAAATAATTGAAAATTGAGTTAAATATGATTGCAAATGATTTGTAAAATTTTATCTTATCATATTGGAGTTAGAACGATATTTTAGAACTTTTAAAATCAAATTAAAAGTTAATTTGTGAAAATTTAATATTTTAATATTTAATCAACTAGTGAAATTAGTCAATTTTTAAACAGTCTCAGAATTGGACGAAACTAGTTCCATTGGATCCGTAATAGTTTGTTATTATCGGATTTAAATTTTTGTAGCAATTGGATTTATCGTTTGATCGTGACAGCTCGAAACGCATCGAAATTGTTTTTAATATTAATTTGGCGAGTTAAAATAGCCATTTTTCAAAAAGTCTCGGATTTCAACGAAACTAGTTTTATCGGATCCGTAATGTGATATTATTGTATGGTTTCAAATTTCGTGTCAATCAGATTTACCGTTTGTCCGGTGCAAGCTAAAACGCCTAGAAAATCGTTTAATCGATTTAATTTAAAATCGAACGTTTATTGCCATAACTCGCACAGATGACCGAATTAGCTCCCGAAACACGTTCCATTGTGTTCGGAACGTGGGGTAAACCTTAGAAACGCCAACCGGCACGCTTCGTTTGTAGTTGGGAAAATCCGAGATGAATAGTGTCGTGTGAATTTTCTATAAAAGCCCCTAAATATTCATTTTTTCACAAAAATAAAACCCTAGATTGTAGCCGCCATTAACAACTTCAATGGCCAGAAATTTCTCAACTTCCTCCTCCATTATCTCTCCATCCATCAACTTTTAGGCCGAGACTTCAACTAGAAATTTGTAGATCGCGATGAGATCTATCTTTTCAACGGTCGTGATCGATTTTGGAATGGTAGATTCGTCGGAATTGGCTCGTGAGTGGTGTGCGTTCAAGGGGCTGCTGCATGGCATGGGGTTGACTGAGTTTGACCGCATTTGGCGCGGTGGTGAGCGGCGGCAGGGGCTACGACGTGGGGGTCTCTGATCGTCGTATAGATCAACGTGGTGGATGTGGGGTTTTAACCTAATTTTGAGCATATGGGTTGCGTGCGTTTTCTTTTATCTGGAGAGGGAACGCGTGAAGGGGAGAGGGTAGAAAGGTGGGGTGCGGCTGTGATCCCAAGGCAAGGTGATGGACGGTAGTGATTGGCTTAGGTTTAAAATTATAAATAATATGTTGTAAAATTAATATATAAATTCGTGTAAACTTCTAAAAATCATAACTTTTTCATACGAGGTCGAAAACGCGCGAAATCAGTTGCGTTGGAATCTTATGGACGAGCACTACGCTATGGAATAGGATTGGAGTCGTTTGGAGTTAGTGATAATTTCGGGTAAAATTAAACGTCCGTTTAATTTTATTCGAAATAAATCGCTAAAACGAAATTGAAATCAAGGTGAGAACTTCTCACTCAATCGAATTGGTTTCGATTTTAATTTTAAATAGTTAGATTTAAATTTTTTTAATGCATGTTTGAATGATGATTGTTATCTATTGATTGTTAAAATAGACATTATACGCCGTTAGTAAGCGGATGTTATTTATTAAAAACATATACCACGAAATTTCATAAACAGTGAAATTGGTATATTTATGTACTTGAAATTGATTTTCCCGCAGTATATAGCGGACGAGACCTTATTGCGCCGCCTATTAAGCGGATAATATTTTAAAACCCATATACCGCGATAATTTTGTACTGGAACGGAATTGGTATTGTGCTAACATCTTTGGATGTAGGAAAACAAGTTGGAGGGATCCAACTGGATTCCTCAACAGTATTTATTTGATTTCAGATATTTTGATATTTGATGGATTATTATATCGATATATGATGTCGTTATGTTGTGATTGACTATTTGGTGTGTACCATCATTGGACCAAATTTGGAACTTTAAAAATGATTTTTAAAGTGATTTTTGAAAGTATACGTTTATAAAATATTTTTGGAATCGATTCATTATAAATAAATAAACGTATGAATTTTAATGTTATAAAATTATGATTTTGAGAAATATAGTTAAAAGTTGATTTTTGAAAATATGGGTTAATAGCTTAAATTGGGATTTCTGAATTTATTATAAAAAGTTTAAAAATAGGATTTATGAAATTTTATTATTTTATAAATCAAAGAGAATGGTGAAATTATAAAGGAGACTAAAGATGTTTTAAAAATAATAGTATAAATTGATTTATATAAGAGACTTATAAATTGATATTTATAAATTAAAAATATTGGAATTATAAAACGAGTATTTATAAGTGTTAGAATGAATTGTAAATGAATATTGTAAATGAATGAAATTTATAGAATTATAAACGGTGAAGTTATAAATGGAATTTTATGAGCGGTAGGTTTATAAAATTTGTAAAGTTAGTTGAGGAATAGATTTGGATAAATAAATGAATCTTATAAGTTATAAGATTTATAATTTGAGAAGTCTTAAAAAGAACAATTTTGTAAAATAATCGTTTTATAAGCATTTAACTTATAATATGGACTTTCGGTATATAATTGAGTTATAAATTGAATAGGTTAATAAAGGAGATTTATAAAAGGAAGTAGTTATAAAATAAATAAAAATGGAATTTATAAACATTGTTTTTATAAATTCGCAACGACTTATTTTGATAAGTAAATTATTATAACTTATTAATGGAGTTATATTCACGTTTTAGACAGTGAATAATCCTTTAAAGTAGAATGAATAGAAATGATGAAATTGGTTAACGTAGTATATTCACGTTTTTGAATAGTGAATAATATGCTAAAGAAATGTTTTGGATGTGATGTTTTAAATAAAATTAAAACGATCTAACGATGTTTTCAAAATGTGTTAAGATTCGAAACCATAGATTTCAACATTCATTGTTGAAATAGACGTTTTCGAGAAATAGAAGGAAATGATGGACTATAACACTGTTGTTATAGTAAATGATTTCCGAAAGGAAATGTTTTGTTTAGTATTGGGATTTATATATCTATTTTAATTTCGAATCCCTATACTAGTGATTTTGGGTTGTCGTAACGATGTTTTACGTAACATTCATTTTGGCCCAAATAAATATGTTTAATAGAATGATTTCCTTAAAGAATGAAATATATACTTAATTTCGATTTAAGTATATTGAATATTTTCCAAGTGTTGAAAATAAAAAGATTTGTGAATTACTTATTAAATAAGTATGGAAATGTTTTCCAATGCAAAATGAAACGTTTTGAGAATTTATCTTTTTGAAGATAAATTGAAAATGAATAATTGAAATCGTTTATTCATAGATATTTTGGAATATAAATTCACTATGGAATTTATCAAAGAAAAGGGGAATTTGTTTAAAAATAAATATTGATTTATTTTTGAAGTATGGGAATAAATTTACGGATTTGGAACGTAAATATAAAGTAAATCGTTAAGGATTTATTTAATTGGTTTAAATGAACCATGTTGAAATGAAAGTATTTTCGCATAAGGAAATGTTTGAAATTTGTTTTCAAAAGTGGTAAAGGTGAAAAGTGATTTTGAAAATTGTATTCAAAATGGTTGAAGTGTGAAAATTATATATCTTGTAAAGATATTTTTGGGAAATAAATAATTTGAAAAATTATTTGGAATCTGGTGATGTTCTGCATATCCATTGATAGTTCAACAACCGACTATCAATATTTACCTTTGAATGGGTATTTGTTGTGATTTGTTGAATTTGAATGCCACACTTATTTTTAAATTATTGCGCTCGTTATTCGGATTACCCATTCCGAATAGTGATACAACGTAGTGGATAGCATTGATGACCGGTGTTGAAGACCGGATATTTTTGAAAGCGAAAGGACAACTTGTCGAATGTCTTTGCATCGACTGGTCCCCGATATAGAGACTCCATATGTGATGGGAAGTCCGAACGTGATTAGTGAATATCCGGATTGCAAGGACTTCTTTGTAAGTGCCTTCGGTTCTGTTCGAGCCCGGAACAGACTTGTATGGATAGTATGTCTGACATTACAAATTGAGATATAAAGCTGATTTCTTTCAAATATATTTATGTTGGTGGCGCAGAATTTATTCTCTTAGCTTAACACCCTTCTCTGAGACGTACGAGCTCAGAGTTTATGTAGTTGAAGGTTATCAGCGATATATTCCCAATTTGGTAATGTGACATGCTGAGTGTTGCTGTGAAATGATCGTTGTTTGATCATATGTGATATGATCATTTGTTTGATCGTTTATCTTTGTGATCATTTCTATGATCATTTGTTGACCCAAAGCATGGCTTTGTACCAAAGCGTGGCTTTGTGGACGAAACTTCGTCGAGCCTCACACCCCGGAATGGTCAAAACAGGAAAGATGCAGCAAGGTTATGAGGGGTAGCTCCCTTTAGGGTATGTGCATTTCCTTCTGGAAAAGGGTGGTATCATGGTATGGAGCCCAGATGCTTACTCATGTTGAAACACTTATTATTTTGGTGTGATGTTGATTACGAGCGCTCAGATAAAGGTCCCAAAGGACCGGGGGATGGCATACTCGTGTCAGTAGTTACCCAGTTAGGGGTAACCCGGCCTTGTGTTGGCAGAGATACGGTTTGGTTCTCGGGGACGTCCTTCTAGAGGCGTTCTCATGTGGCAATGGGAAGTTCCTTGGCCTGACCATTTGTTGGAAATCCAAAGAAACAATACGAGACTTGTACGGTTTTAGTTGTAGAACCTGCCATCTAATATGGTAGCTATAGTAGGCATAATATAATGGTACCTATGCTGGCTAAGATTTATATTCTACTTTCGAAATGATTTTTTTCTACACTATGCACTAATAATAATATCAAATGTTTCTTTTTAATGCGTATCAAGCATCTTTGACTATCATAAGGAGAAATCTTCTTCAAGTCTGCGTTTGCATGTGTGTGTGGCGGGAGGCCTTATGGTAGTCTCATTTTTAAAAGCATTGCGAATTGACTTTAAAAATATTTCTCTATTTTGATTTTAAAGATAAATAAACTGTTTTGAGTTCTCACACCAGTCACATGACTGACTCGGAGTTTATTGTTTTCCTTCCTAAACTCTGGGTGCCCACCAATTTCCACACGGGCAGTCAAGAGACAGGTTTATCAGGATATTCTGGAATTCAGGAGTTGCTGGAGGCAAGATGGATGGCTTGGCGTATTACTAGTATATAGTATTTCTTTTTCCGTTGTTTGTTGTTGTTGTGTACACTCTGATGTAATGTAATGTAATGTAATGTGATGTAACGAAATAAATGATATAGTTCTTTGTTTAAAGATTATTCATTTATTTATTATATGTTGTTCCGCTGCGATTGTGAGATTCTGATATTGTTCTGTTGTTTTCTTTCTGTTCTGTTCTATCTTTTCTCTCTTCTTCTTCTTTTTCTTTTCTTAAAACCCTAAGTGTTCGGTTTTCCGGCATTCGATTGCTCGGCAGTTGATACAGTGAACGTATTGATGTCAGTTTTCGGAAGTCGAAGAATCGGGTCCTTACAAGGCGGGTAGTTACAGTTGGTATCAGAGCTTTGGTTTAGCGATAATTATAGCTTTGTGGGGTCTGACTCTTTATAAATAGGGTAGTAATGCCCTATGATGAGTCGCTGAGTGTATGTATATGAGAGAGCGTATTTGGTAGTGATATGAAATATTTTATATTGTGTCGATTGATTTGTTGAGTGGCTTATGGATTCTGGTCAATACGAGTAATTAACGTCATTGATAGGGATCTCTAAACACTTAAACAAAACAAGTCGACATAGTATTGTTTTTAAATTGTATAAATGGAATAATTTTGCTCTAATTATACTTTGTATATAAAGAAAAAATTTCAGAAATTATTGTGACCTATCTAGCTTACCTGTTTGTTAGGAATTAAAATATTGGTTATTATCATTAATTGGATATTGTAATTTAATAAATAAGGTGAATTACAAAATGAACAATGATAAAACAACTTGTGGAATGTTGTAAGAAAGAAAATCCTATAAGAATATTTATAAAGGTGACCTATAAATTAAAACAAATTTAAATTGGAAAATATTGAATTCAAGACCCGGGGACTTTTAAAATGGTTTTCAAAGCTTTGAAGAAATATATAGTAATATTACTTGGAAATTGTTTATGGAAATATTTTGAAAGGATTTTTAAAAAGAAGGAATGAATTCAGTACTCCTCTCTTATGTCGCTGGAAAATAATTTCGGTGATGACTGCGCAGCATCATCGACGTTCATTTTCGAGTCTCAAAGTGGGGGAGACTTCTAAGAAGCTTTGCTTTTCTTCGAAATTATTTTGGGTAAATGGGTTTTGGTTTAAACTCCAAAGGTATGATTTGATATATTAAAAAAAAGATATAAGTGTATATGCTTATTTCAAACAATTTGAAAAGAACCGGGCATTTAAATTTCTAAGTTCTGTTAATTAATAATTTTCAAATTATTTGAATGAAATATGAGTAACCAGAATTTATAAAATAAGAGGATTAAGATATCTAAGCTATTTTTTTTTTGGGAAAACTTTAAAGTTGAAAGGTAAAGAGGATTTAAACAAATTAAATTTGTGAACATTCTAATTAAGTAAAATGAAATTCTATAAATTTATATAATACCAAATTTGCATTCTAATAACATATAATATGACTTACCAAATATTAAAAAGTTGAAATGATGTTTTGGATATATAATGAGATATTGTATAAATAAACAGAACCTGAAAGTAATTGAAATATACAAGTAAGGAAAACTCAAAGGGAATTAAATGTATACAAATGGAAAATTTGGTTGTGAATTTTTTGTATATATACTAAATATAGCATGAAATGATGAATGGATAAATGGAACAAGTAAGTGAACTTAAGAAAGAAGATAAATGAATCGTATTATATCTTTGTAAATTGGTTATGGAAAATAAATATAAATTGCAAAGGGATTGATTTTTTTTTTTGAATTTGCAACCTTTAAGATAACTGTAAACTAAGAAAAGTCATTTAGGAGAGGTTAGACTTTTATAGGATGATTAATATAAACTAAAGTGCCGGTTAATAAAATGTTTCACAAATGAATTCATTATTAACTGAAATTATGAAAATGCAATAAATGTAAACAAAGGAATTTCTTATAGCTAAGAATCAATTGGAAAATGAAATTGAATTTAATTAAATTATATAGAATGTTTAAAATGAACTTGAGTAGGCAAAATTCTATGATATGATGTTTAAGAAAAGATAATGTTAAAGAATATGCTATGTAAAGAAATGAATATACTAACTGAATAATGGATTGTGAGTAATTAAGTGAAAAAAATATAAAAGTCAATAAAATAATTTAGTATAGATAAATTGGATAGAAATCCATTGGAAGGTAATACGTGAGATTGTACGTATATTATTTTATTCGCATAACGATTTGATCCAAATTCGAGCATAAAATTTCGAGATGATTTATATCGATCCAAGTTAGGATTTTTCACTCGATTTTCGACGGCGAACCCTGGATATGGATTTTTAATTTGATTCTGGAATTCTCTATCATAATATATGGCTATGCAAGGAGAGTAACAGTTTCCAATCAAGGAACCAAATCTGAGTCCGCACTAGAGAGTCGTGTGAACGATACTAGTTTGGAAGTGAAATTGTGTGATTGAATAAGCGATTAGATTTGATATTGCTCACGGATGATATATGTAGGCTTACGGACTTAATTAAAGTTAATATTGGAAATTTAAGATGCCAAATATAAAATGATTCTTTTAAAATTATATAACAGGTTATATATATAAAAGAAATAAACCAAATTGAATGTAAAATTAATAATTTGGTTATGTTGGGTATGATTTGGTTGTTATATGATTGTATAATTCATTAAGTGTTATTGAAATTGAAAGCTATAAGTCATTGAAATCAAATTGGAAGTTAAATGAATTTAAATAGAATTTGATTTGATTCAAATTGGAAGTGAACTAATGTAAATATAAATTAGTGAATGTTAACTAATTGAATTGAGAATGAATGTTAGTAAAATCCAACATTAATGAATCAACTGTGATTAAAATTGAAAACCAAGTGAATAAATATTAATGAGAAGTGAATTTATATTGATTGGTTATGGATTTGTTGAATGATAGTTGGATGATAGTTGATTTGGTGGATGCATTTGTTGTTTGTTGCAATTGCTTTGTTGGCACATGTAGTTGTTATGTTGCTATATGATGTACATTGATATTATTTTCATAATATGCATGTTTCTCATGGTTTGTTGAGTGTTTAGTAGGTGCGGATTGCGCTTGCTTTGCATTTGGAGCTCGCTTTCGCGCTATATTAGTCATATATGCTCGCTAATAAAATATAAGGTACATGTTTATTTTGTCATTGGATTTGGTGATTTTTGATGAGCCACTTGGCTTTTGATTTTCTTTTGTTGGTTTGGGGCCCGTAGAGGCGTTTTGTAGTTGTACCGATCGAGCCGCGCAAAGGAGACTCTGCCGAAATTTTCCGTAAATCCGGGTGCTAGAAAATTTTTCAAGTTTTAATTTTTTTTATAACTTGTATGATAACTTACTTTTAAAGTTAGAAAGCCGTTCAGAGTAACTTGGTGGAAGTGTAGTAATGACTTTATAAGTGGAATTACATTGTTTTATAAGTTGGTAACTTTGAATAAAATATATCTAATGTTGAATTCTATACTTAGTTCCTTTTCCCTTCTTTTTCCTTTTCGGGGACAAAAAGTTTTGAGTGGGGGAGATTGTAACGACTCGTAAGTTTTCGATAATTAAAATAGCTAATTTAAAAGATTTCGTGATTTAATGTTAGAAAAAAATTTGTAATTCGTTTGGAAAAATAATAACTGGAATGAATTGCAACAATAATTATCCAAGTAATGAAAAATGAATGCTACTTAGCGTATGCCTTTGAAATCAATAGTTGAATAGGATAATAAATGTTGAAATTCATTGGGTATAATATAGTAATTGATTGATAAGTAAAATCTATTTAAAATGAAATATTGAATATTGAACAGGTAAATTGTTTAAAATTAAATATCTAAAACTTATTGAATAATTGAATAACTGTAAAATAAAAATAGTGTTCTAAATTGTGATTTGGTTTTAAAAGTTGATTCTTATAAGTTCAATTTCAATATTTCAAAAGATAATGAATTATTGGATAATCGAAATTGTTTAAATTAAATATTTGAAAAATTATTAAATAATTTAATAAAGGGGAATTGAATAACCGTATAATGGAAATAGTTGTTCTATAACTTTAATTCGTTTCAGAAGTTAAATTTTTAAGTTCGTTTTGAATATTTCAAAAGATGGTGATTTAAGAATAATCAAATTTGTTAAATTTAATATTACAAATGTTTGAATAATTAAATTCCGAATTTGATATGATTAATTTGATACTGATATTTAATATATGAAAATAGAGTGAATAATTGAAATTTGATTTAATATGGTTCAAATTGGTTTCCAAAGTGAATGTAAGTTATATCGGGATTATAATGGAGTTAATAAGATTTTAAAATTGGAATTTGTTGGATAATTGAATAACGGGTTTAATATGATTAAAAATGATTTGTAAAATTTTATTTTATCATATTGGAATTATAGTGATGTTATAGAACTTTCAAAACCGAATTTAAAATTTATTTGTGAAAATTGAATATTTTAATATTTAATTATCGACTGAAAAATAGCCAATTTTTGAACAGTCTCAGAATTGGACGAAACTAGTTCCATTGGATCCGTAATAATTTTTTATTATCGGATTTCAATTTTCGTAGCAATCAGAGTTGTCGTTTGACCGTGGCAGCTCGAAACGCATCGAAATGGTTTTAATATTAATTTGGCGAGTTAAAATAGTCATTTTTTCGAACAGTCTTGGATTTCGAAGACACCAGTTTCATCGGATCCGTAACGTGATATTATTGTAAGACTTCAAATTTCGTGTCAATCGGATTTACCGTTTGTCCGGGGCGAGCCAAAACGCATAGAAATTCGTTTAATCGGTTTAATTCAAATTGACCGTTTATCGCTATAGCTCGCGCAGATGATCGAATTAGCTTCCGAAACCTATTCGTGTGTCAAATTAATGGCTAGCTACCATGAGATAGCTTCTCGTTCATGTGTTACAGCTGTTGGTGAGTTTTCATGCTCCCATTTGTGATAGGCCTCCCCCCCTTTGTGATTTCTGGATTTCTTGTGTAGATTCCTAGAATTTGTGTTTCACCAATTTTCGTGATTTCCATTGATAAGTTTTATCAATATTTGTGCATTGGTGAATTTGTGTGTCATTGACTTTAGTGATTTCTGGATTTCTTGTGTAGTCTTCTGGAATTTGTGTGTCATTGACTTTTGTGATTGACATTGATATTATCGTCAATATTTATGGTATTGTGAACGAAATAAGGAGTATGACGTTTCTTTGATTCTTGTGTAGATTTGGTGACATTGATTAATCTCTTGATGATTATCAACTAAGTATATATATATATATATATCACAGCTTGGTATTGTGATTATTATATGTTTATGTCATATCTCTTATTATATATCACTTCTTCTGATATTTATAGCTAGACTGATTCGTTTATTATTTTCTTCTTAAATAATACTCGGGCCAAACTAAGATATTACAGGTGCTTACTCATGGCTTCCTACCTGGAGCCATCTTCTGACTTTTGGCTAACCACTCTAGTTTAGTAGTTTTTGTTGTATACATTTGAGATACAGACTCCTTTATGTATACTTATTCTTTTGTCTAGCACTTGTATTTATTCCTTTGTATTACTGTGGATCCTTTTGACCACTACTCTGATGTACACTTTCATGTGTAATATTCATATCTATTTCTGCCTCTGTGATATGAATTGTCTGTGACTGATTTCTGTTATGTTTATTTCTATATTTGTTTCCGAAGATATTATAGCCACTGTGTAGTAGCTTTGAGTTTGCGTCGGTATGTCGGATTTCCTCTTGAAACAAAATGCATGTTATACTATCTGACATATCGATGCTCGCACAAAGCAATTATACAGATGGTCGCTCCTCAACAGCCTTATTCTCCGTGCTAGTTGACAGCATTCACTGTAATGTTCTTGGCTAGCATGGGTATAGAGGTGGGGCGTCACACCTAGCCAAACCATAATCGCCAACTCTTCTAGCCTTCGAGAGTGCTCCACCCCGGTTGATGCTACGGGTTCTCTACAATCAAAGGTAAGATCCTAAGGTCTATAGGCCAAGGAGTACATCAAGGTTTACATTTCAAAATTTATTCCTCCCCTTTAAAATTCATATTATCCTAGATTCTTATAAAATCATCCTTTCAAAATAATTTAAGTATATTTGAAAAGTGATTATCAGATGAAAAAAATACACACATATATAGTAAGTTTTACAAACGACTTATTTCTTCAATTTATAAATTCATATATATATATATATATATAAATGTTATAATGTTTTTTTTTTAATTTCAAATATCCCCAACTAATTAATCTAATTAACTATTAAAATTAATCACATTAATTAGTCAGCACATAATCCCTAATTAATGATCTTCACATTAACTATTAACAATCCTTTTAATTATTTCTCTAAATAATTATGTTTTTAATTAACCATTTTTAATTTCAAATTAATTTATTTATTTTTACCAATTAATTCATCTCTAATTACTGAATTAATTAAGTGAATCAATTCTTAATTACTTGATTAATTATCTTTAATTAGAGGAAACCTTTCCAAAAACCTACTAGTTTAAAAGTTTTCCAAATTTTAGTTGAAGAGTTTTCCAAATTTCTCTAGCAAATAAACTCAATAAAATCCATTTTCCAAAGATTCAGATTCTAAAGGGTTCAGTTTCTAAGGGTATACTCAAGTCAAAAGGGCAACAAATGAATATACTTAAGGTTGACGGCTAGGACCATTCAGAACCCAGATGACAAATTACTATCATCTCAACCAATCATTGTATAAACCATATACATTTAAAAATCATACTTTTTATATGGAAAATATTTTCGGGTAAAATTATTTCCTCTACCCCTTTAAAACAATATTGTGTCCGTTGGCTGGGTTCAAGTGTTTAGAGATCTCTATCAATAACGTTAGCTACTCGTATTGACCAGAATCCATATGCCACTTAACCGATCAATTAACACAATATAAAAACATTTTTATATAATTAACAAGTACGCTCTCTCATACACACACACACACACACACACTCAAACTCAAACAGATTGCTACAGACTCCATTCCTAATGAGCAACCTTTCTGAACCTAGGTATTCACTTAACCTAGGCTCTGATACCACAATGTTACGATCCATTTTTCCGTACCGATTTAAACCGACCTTAAACCACACTTGTCAGCCAAATGGTACGAAAAGACGAATAATGAAGGAAAGAAAGAAGGTAGAAATAGAAAGAAGATAGAAGAAAAGAGAACAAATCAGAACCTCATAGCGGATCGACTAAATTATAATATAAACAAATCTTTACACTAGATCAAAACTGTTACTTTATAAACATATACACCTTTACATCAGAGCTACAACCATACATCTACGAGAGTAAGTTCTTGATCCAGCTCCCCTTCTGAACAGCTTCCACTCTATCAGTTAAACCTGGAAATATATGCTCGGTCTGACCCGATCAAATAGGAAAAACACCAAGCCCGGGTCAGTTTGGTAAACCAGCGTGAGAAACACACTCAACTTGATTATTAAAGTTTCAAAATGCTTAGAAAACAAAACCATCTCGTAAGACCACGCCACAAATAAACATGTCGGGTTTTTACCTTACAATAGCTAAAACACTTTTTATTAAAGTTCTCTGATATTATAATAATGTCTATAGAAAGTAAAATGCAATCTAGCTTAAATGCTTGCATCTCACGTTTCAGCAATAGTTGGGCACAATCAAAACCATACGAGCACGTAGGGAAAATGGATTTCCAACTGATGACTAGGCACTGAGGTACCACGTGTCACGGTACCTAGTCTAAATCAGCGTACCGAGGATCACTCCCGACCCCCTGCAACACAAGACCGGGACTACCCCTTACTGGATAATCCCGAGTTAGATCACCCCATGGTTGGGATCAACAACCGCACCACTAAGCCGAATAAAAAGGGACATATAGACAGGGATGACTTCACCCTGAAATGGGTGCTACCCACCTAGCCTTGCTACATATCCCTTGATTTTCAGTCATTCCCGGTTGATGAGGCTCGAGGCTAAGCGTTACCTTTTTAGAACATATCTCTTATAATGCTCACCGTCCACCTGACGATGTTCTGAAAGCATTCATCCATACAAGTCTGTCCCGGGTTCGAACGGAACCGAAGGCACTATTCCTACTACATCCATTTTGGAATTATCCTCAGGATTAGTAGCGACTAGCCCTTTCACTTCATTGCTCCATCTTCGAATCCAAATTCGTCTTCCTCACGAAAACGTACAAACCGGATCGAAGTGGTTTTCGAGAATTTAATCCCGATCCCGGTCTCTTCAAAACAGTCAGCGCATTGGCCAATATTGATAGTCGGTTATTTAACTATCAAACAATCAAACAATCAATTTACCAAGTTATTTCCCGTTATGAATTTTAAGCCTTGATTTCCTTTAAAAGACAAACGGATCCAGAAAGCTTATTTCATTCGAAAAATATTTCTTCCTAAATTGTATATAAATTTTCAAATATTAGTTTCCACTTTAATTTAACAAATACTCTTTGTGAAAATTATTCTAAATATTATTCGAATAATATTTATATTAAATAGATTTATATCGCAGAAAATATATCTGAATATAAAAAGAATCAATCTTTAAAGGATCATTACAAAAGAGTTAAATACGTGAAAATAGTTTAAATAATACCTTTATAAGGATTTCAAAAATAATAGTAAATACCTACTTTTTATATTCTCAAAACATTTATCCATTTCTTAAAAACATTCTAAAAATAATATTTATTTCAAAGCAAAACAAGT
The DNA here is from genome assembly GCA_030765085.1 of Allium cepa. NCBI lineage: Eukaryota > Viridiplantae > Streptophyta > Magnoliopsida > Asparagales > Amaryllidaceae > Allium > Allium cepa. The sequence goes on along the minus strand of CM060939.1, from coordinate 922,395,373 downwards.
TCCAGAATCAATTCAAACAGAAACTGGCTTATCTATCCCAACGGTACTTATCAATTCACAACTCACAACTCACAGTCACACGGATATTCAAATCTATCAGCTTCCATAGATTATATTCACAAATATAATTAACAGGCATATAACAGATATATGCATGAATATTAGATAAGAAATCATCATTTCTGGTAACAGTTACACAGGAAATATCAGATAGATAGCGTATACTATCTACAGAAGTTGAATATACTATTTAGCGGAAGGGTGTCGGTTTTCACTGTCCAAATGTCAAGCAGCATAGTAATCTACAATCTACACGACTCTTCAGTTTGGGAAACGACTTAACAGTCAAGTTGTACGAATCAACAACGGCATTTATTCTTAAATGGTAATTTAATTCAGACTGAACAATCTTATACAATTTCACTTATTTAATTTTATAATGGATTGAACGACGACATATCATCCCTCGTTACGAGCCATCTTCTTAATAACGCTTCATCCTATATGAAATTAAATAAATTCTATGCAACCACTTAAGAATTTGTATTAATTCAAGGTATAAACATTTATTTCCCTTAACTATTTCAATCATACTTATTCTCTTTTACAAATAAACTCAAAGGTCACTAAATAAATTATTTATTTAAAAGGCTTGTCTAGTTTATAATAAAGTAACTTATTTAAATAACTTAAATAAAAACTCAAAATCGATCAAGCTTGTTTCCTAGATTTCTTTATTTTTTATTTAAACATAAGTAAAATTTGTAAAATAAAAAGGGTTTGAAAATGGGTTTGATCCACCACATATACTCTGATCACTTCTTGATTTCATGCTTGGGAAATAATTTGTTGTAATTTACTTTTACGTTAACTAATTATCCTTATAAATATTTAATTCCAGTTTATAATAAACTAGACCCTACGGTTGGAACCAAATCCAAAAGCAACATATAACCCATAAACGGGCCAAGCCCAGACCCAAGCATTAAGCGAGCAGAACCCAATTCCATCTTCTTCTCTACATCCTTACCTCCAAACTAACATCCTTCCATCAAACACCTAAATCCCGATGCCTCGTCGAAAAATCAACTCCGATCGACTCAACGACGCATTCAAACCCAATTACTCACGCAACTCATCACGAACTGGAACCAAATCCAGAATTCACGCTCGCCTCACACGACCCAGAAATCTTCCACGTGCACGCCGTGCACATGTACGACTTCGCCAGCATCCATCGCCTTGCCGCGACAACCTAGCCTAGTCGCACCTCATTCCTACATCCCATTAGATATCTCGCCGAATTCCCTCGACCATCTGATCGAAAACTCAATCAACAACCCAACTTCCTAAAACCGAAAACCCAACATGCCACCATTGATCGTCAAACTGCACTTGGCATTCTCCTCTGATTGCCTCACTTCCTCCACCATCGAAAGCCCTTCCAACACTCTAGCTTTCGGCCAAAGTTCACGTCCTCCCGTCGCACCCTTCTTCCTCAAAAATCCCACGACTTCCCCACGGCCACATCCTCCCTTAAACCCTAAAAACAGTTCGCACGCACAACCAAAGGCCAAATCAAGAATTCCGCCAAGGTTGATGCCTCCACAATGAGCACCAGCTCCTTCTAGAGTTGACCGAATCACCTCACGGCGGCTAATTTGCCGAAAATTAATTTTTAAACAAAAACCGTTCACTCCTTAAATTTTCGTGATAAAGATCGTTATAAATTCCAAACTTCCTACTAAAATTCATAATTTTACACCTGCAACCCAGTTTCATACTTGAATTCATAATATAAGAACATTAAATTTTTCGCAAAAATAAATTTTCATTGTAAATCTCATCATTACTCATCTACACAGCATAAATAATTTATTTGCAAATTTTTACTTAAACTATTCTAGTAATTAAGCGTATTCTTAGTTTACAACGTTTTCAAATTCGAGCTATATCATGAGATGTAGATTTTTGAAGTGAACATGGAAATAATGAACACTGATAACAGAGTATGCATATCATTTCAATTTGAAATATATTATTTCTCACCTTCCACATCTTGGTTCCAGAAGCCTTTCAAATTGAAGGTGAAGTCTTTAAAATTTGAAAAGTTGAAATCTTGGTTTGAATTCTCCTGAGCTCGAGTTTAACAGAGGGTGTTTTGTTTTACAGAATTCCTGAACACTGTTATATTTTCCTCTTTTAGTTTTCTTTCCTGTTGCTTATGATTTCAACTGAAGGCTATTGTATTTAAGACATAAGTTTTTGGCTTCTAAAACAAGCCACTCAGACCTGAAATATCCAAATATACATCAGCTTGAAATTTACAGAAGATGGACAGAATGACCTTTTTGGTGGCTGAAGGGATAGTGTCTCTGCTGAAAATATCCTTTGAAAAGAAACTAAAAATGATTATGTAAGATTTACTGCCAAGTGTAGTTTGTTAATAAAAAATTATTAATTAACTTCCCATTGTTTTGTTAATTGTTTTACAAGCCTGATTTCTGGTTTTATTAACTTATTTTTCTTAACAATAAATAACTTTGAAATCTTATTTATACATCAACTATAAAATGTTTTAAGGTATGACAGTATGAAATTTACAGTTATTTTTTTGCTTTGAGCAAAATTAGTGTTTGCATCCTATATATTCACACAATCTTTAAACATGAAATTTGTCATTTAAACTTAAGATATAAGCTAACATTTTATAAAACACTTCTTATATCATTTATTACAAAGCAAGAATTTCAAAGTGATTTTTAAATTATCCTCAAAGCTTTCATTTATTACTCATACATCATTTAAAAATAAATGAGAAACTATTAAAATAATCTACATTGCTAATATATTTGTATATGTGTGTTATTTTGAACAGGATGAAATAAACTAACATCTACACTTTCATATAATTTAAGCCAAACGAAATTTTGTTAGAATTAGATCTATACTATAAATTATATCTCAATTTCTACACTAATTGCATTATATATATGGTACTTCTAAACAAGAACTACAAAGACTTAAAAATTATTTTAATTTTTTATCTATATATATGTAACCATATATAAAATTTTAGTTTAAAATATAGAAATATATTATTTCAAACAAACTAAGTCTCATTGATATTTATGAGTAAATGGTTTCTCCTATTTATTTAAGTGATCTTTATATTCATTCATTATTAACATTTTCCAAATTAAATATTATAAATTTCCTTTTAACTTATCATAACACATATACAAAATTTTCCTTATTCAAAGTATATATTTTTAAGAAACTTAAAACTACTTTATTTAATATAAACGACATTGTTTATACATACATACATACATACATACATACATACATATATATATATATATATATATATCAATCAAAGTATAACACTATCACTTCATTATGAAATTTCCATCCAATTTTATTACATATAAATTTATTATCCTATATGTAAAAATATTTGATTTTCAATAAATTTGAATTTCCTATTATATCTCAACTTTAGAACAAAATATACATATTTATCCTTAAAACAAAATACATATATTTAATCCTAAAATAATATATAATATTTTATCTTTAAAACTATATATATATATCTATATATAAGAAATCATATTTAAATCAAATTAATAACTTAATATAGATTTGAAAACTCCAGTTATATTGATTTGGAAAGATTGTATATAATTATTAACCATTAATTATTGGAAATATTATATATTAAAATACAATATTATTGAATATTATAAATAATATTCACAACTTGGGATGTCCAAAATCCTGGGTCGTTACACATACTTTCATATTGTAAAACGGGTCTCTATCAATGTTTCATTGTAAAGCGAGTCTCTGTTTTCTGAAAACGAAGAAAAATTATTGCTGAAATGTAAGCAACTTTTATAAATAAGTGCGAATATTTCAGCAACTTTTCCGTCAAAGTTTCATTGTAAATCCAGTCCCTATTTCTAGAAACAAAGAAAAATTATTGCTGAAATGTCAGCAATTTTTATAAATAAGTGCTGATATTTCAGTAACTTTCATAAACTGTGTTTACAGTGTACATAAATGTTGCTAAAATGTCAGCAACTTTTGTAAATAAGTGCTGATATTTCAGCAACTACTATGTTCACAATGTACAGAAAGGTTGCGGAAGTGTCAGCAACTTTTATGAAAAGTTGCATCATGCTCTGCAATAATCGTGAATAAAAAACAGAGACTTAATTTACACTGAAATTTAGTGAAGGACTTTTCGTGAATTTTGAAACTTAATAAGGACATGTGCCAAAAGTAACCGAATTTTTATTTATTTATTTAAACACAAAGTTCTAAGTCGATGGATCACATATGTGTTTATTTTTTGTCACCTTACAATTCTCTTAGTATTGAATTTTTCACTAAGCCACAGTATGCAATATTCACAGTTCATTTTTCTAGAACATGTACCTGTTGACAGTGGCGTAGCCGGGATTGGAAGCTGGCGGAGGCACAATTAAAAAAGGCAGGGGTTCGGGGATGACAGTTGACAATTTTTTTTAACTGCCACTTGAATAGTTATGTGTCTGTGTGTTTTAATCTAATATGAATTTCGTATATGTTATGTTATAAAATAAATATAGATGATCTACCAATGCAAATATAAGTGCAAATTACATGTCAATCATAGAAGCATCCTAAGTCTCTGTTTATAATTTCGGTTTCTTTCGTTCAGATTGAACCTAAGTTAGGTAAATAGATGAATTAATAGATGAACATGAAATTCGCCCTGAGTTGCATGAAGTAACGACAAACTGAGAAGGGATTCAAAACATTGCTTTTACGTCCATTTCCATTCAAGCATTTCATCAGACAACTTACCTCCAATAACATAAGTTTTTGCTTTGGAATATACTGCAGAAAGATTTGCATGTAAACCACTTTTTTATTTTCCTCCAAATACTGGCGTGAGCACATGCCTACCCCATATGCAAGGGGGCTCCGCCCCTGCCTGTTGAATGTAAATTAGTTGATTACACTCGAAAGTAATGGATATGAATTAAAGAATACTTCACACTTTGAACCCAAACAAAAAGCAAATCAAAATTTGTAACTTGCTACCTTAATATTGTTGGCATTGTGGTCTTAATGATCTTTTATTAGTGGGCAGTAGTTTTATGTTATTAGTTGTTAATTTTGAAGTTAGTAGTATTAAGACATTGAATTCTAACATAATTAATCTGTGATACAAGTTGAGAGTAATCTGAGTAATATTGTTCCAGCAAATAGAAGTAGCAACATATTACAATAACATAAAGTAGAACGCATTAACACATTAGGTAGCATAATACATGGGCTTAAATTATGAAAGAACATAACAACCTACAACTGAAAGAAGAATATGCATTTGGTGGAAGGTTTATGAACATGGGACCATCTGATGCTTAAGCTTTCTTCATGTTATACGTCTAGTATACCAAAACAGAATAATCAAATATAAACTCGTCGCACAAGTTTATAACTCAGATTTCCACTACACTGGAATTCTGTAGTAAATAGTATAACAATATGAATGTTGTAAATGAATTACAACAACAGCGTTATACTATTTTGAATAAACAGTATAACAAAATAGAAGAAAGAATTGAGAATTCTAACCGGATAATGTCTGAGGCTTGTCGTAACGATTTCTGTTGGGCGAATTCTCACCCATGGAATCACGAGACCAAGAGGCATCAGCATCGCCATTTCCATCCGGTATCCGTGCCCATTCGGTACCCATACCCACGCCGAACCGTGCTCCATCCACCATCATCGGTCCAAGCAACCACCAGACCAATCCACTTCAAACCTACCATCGGACCAAAACCCACCACCACATAACCAAAGCCTACCGAACCACCACCTGCCGAACCAACGTCACTCCATCCTCCTGCCGAATCACCAAGACACCGGTCCAGAAGCCATGCCGAATCAACATCTCTCCTTACCAATGCCGGACCAGCTCCTCTCCCTACTAATGCCGAACCACAATCTTTCCACCCACTACCGAATGAACCTCCGGACCAACCACACCAAGCACGGCCGAACCAAGCTCCGCCGAATCGGATGCGCCAGGCCAGATTGTTTCAGCCCAGGCCCATCAGCAGCTATATACATCCAAGACCCCTGCCCCCAACCTCACTCTATAAATAGAGGGGCAGGGGTACAACAATGGCAGACAAGTTTGAGAGCTCAAGCACGGAAGGAACTTTCAAGCAACTTTCATATACTTGTATACAAAGCTTTGTACTTGTAATCTGAAAGAAAAGAGAGAACAACATATAAAGTCGACGTAGGCACGTTCTGGCCGAACGACTATAAATCTGCGTGTCTTTTACAGTTTAGCCCATGTTTTTTATATATTTGCATAAATTACCCAAACCGCCAAGAACAACATAAAATCAACTAAATCATACGACTTTGAGGTGTTTGTCCATTTTTTATGCAAACATTTTTGGTGCTTTCACTGAGAACTTGGAACTTGAAGCTTCAGCTTCCCTCATTCAACCTTCTTTCCCAATAGCACCCTTCATTGCCTAGGAAACATGACTTCCAGGCCGAGAAAAGACGCCAACAAGGGTAAGAACGTTGCAACCAGCAGCGCTCCAGATCCAGTGGATCCAGATCAAGAGAAACATCCCACTACGACAGCAGTGCCAAATGTAGATCAGGCAATTCCGACAGCCCCTGCCGCGGAACAACCTACAGCAATCACTAGGGCAGACCTAGACAGAGTTGTGCTTGAAGTGACTAATCGCTTCGCATCCCAACAAGAAGCTTTGGTGAACCAACTCATGTCACGCTTGAGGGATGCCGAAGAATCCAACCGCAACACTGAATCATGGGGTGAGTCTCAATCTGGAGGATCTCGGAGACAACAAAGGTCTTCCCTCTTCGAAGAAGCTATCAACAGGAACAACAATGATAGGGGCCGCGCACGGACTCAGCCCGAACTCCGGCTCGAGGAAGCGCTTGGAACCGGACCCAATGGGGGAGGCACCAGGCGAGGGTCGGATGTAGCTGAGCCAGTCATGCCGCCTAATCATAGAAACCCCGCTGAACGGAGCCGAGCTAGAACCCAGCCCGAAGTTGACCCCATGGAAATGCTCGAAACAGAACCCCACAGGGGAAGATCAAGGCAGGGGCCAACTGTAGCTGGTCCTAGCATGCATCCGAGCAGCTAAAGACAGCCACTGGATAACGTCAGAAGTGATAGACTATACCATCCCTACAGGTCATCTGCACGAGATCAATCCCGCAGGGAAGAACCAAGCTCATTTTTGTCCGCTCCAAATTCTGATGAAAGAATGGCACGATTATTCAGGGAATGCGTCCGACGGGAGCAATGGGATCGAGGGATAGGCGCTAGGGTAACCAGCCCTTTCACCCGCGACATCGAAACCGCCATCATCCCTCGAGAATGGAAAATGCCGACGATGGAACCGTACAAGGGAACTTCCGACCCCGTTGTACACTTGCAGAGATACACACAGCATATGCTCATGAGCGGAGCAACAGAAGGAGTGTTGTGTAAATGCTTTCCGCTATTCCTAGCAGACCTAGCTACCTCCTGGTTCTGCCATCTACCCCAAGGATCTATCAGCTCATGGGAGATGTTGAAAGAAAAGTTCATTAGCCAGTTCCGCATTCATGTGGAACAACCCAAGGATGCTTACTCCCTATCTACTGTCAAACAGAAACCCGGAGAGACACTGCAACAATACCTAACCCGGTTCAATGCCGCAGCGGCATCAGTTCAAGATGCCGACGAGAAACTTGTCCTGATGGCCCTCTGTAGTGGTGTGCATCCGGATACCAAGTTTGCTAGAAGACTAACTAAAGAAAAACCAGCTACCTTACCCGATTTCTTCCATGAAGCTGGGAAGTACATGAGACTCGAAGAGGCTGCCACTGGAAGGCAGACAGGACCACAGGCTAAGACGGCTCATGGAAACGCCCCCGCCGCAGCGAAGGACATTCGGAGAAACGACTCCAGAAACAATGCAGGGGGCAAGAAGGGAGAAAAGCGCTTCTACCGACCAGGACCGAGATTTTTTGCTTACACTCCCTTGAATGAAACAGTCGAGAACATCTTCCTGGCCACCCAGGACGAACTTACATACAAGCGCCCCCCGTACAAGAAAGAGTCAGATCGCGCAATCCAGTCCGGAAAATTCTGCCGTTTCCACGAGTCTCATGGGCACGATACCAATGAATGCCGCCATCTCCGAGACCTAATTGAAGAACACATCAGGAGAAAGAGGCTGGAACGCTATGTAAAGGGCCAGGACAGGACTCCAACTCCCACCAAGGAAAACTCAGGGCAGCTCCACCCAGAAACAGGCGGAGGAAACCGCAACACCAGCGGTTCCAGCCAAGAGAAGATAGTGGTTCATACAATATCTGGGGGGCCACACATCGCCGACAAAAGCTGGGCAGAAATGGAAAGATATGGAAACTCACTCAGAAGCGAGGGAGACTGCATCAATTCTTCTATGGAAGAACGCCACCCTAAGCGGAAGGAAAATAATGACATCACATTCAGTGGGCGCGACCTAGAAGGAAGGCAATACCCTCAGATGGATCCTATGGTCATCTCTGCCTGGTTCGGCCCAGCTGAAGTTTTTCGAATCCTAGTAGACACTGGAAGCTCAGTGAATATTCTGTTCAAGCATGCTTTCGACAAAATGAAGCTGTCAATGAAGGATGTGTCTCCCTGCAACAAACCGCTACACGGTTTCACTGGAGAAGCAAAGATGCCCCTCGGACAATTGGATCTCTTTGTTGAATTGGGAAGTCATCCCCGCTCCGCCGTTCGAAAACAAACATTCGTGCTAATAGACAACCACTCGGCCTACAATGCCTTTTTAGGAAGACCAGCCTTGTCCGACTTCCAAATTTTCCTTGCCCCATGGTGCCTGAAGATGAAGTTCCCAACGAATAATGGAGTGGGAGAGGTAGAAGGGGATCAAGACGCCGCTCGGGACTGCTATGTAACCGAACTTCGCAATAATCGCAGGGAAAAATGCAGAGACTATTCTCTGCATGAAAAGCTTGGAAGCATAGCAACTAAAGAAAGCCCCTCCTCTTCGGTATACGTGTGATCCTTTCAATGAATTAGACCCTAGGGACAAAGAGGAGGAGACCACCGCCGAGCCTATAGAGGCTATGGAATTCGTATCTGTAGACAAACGCGACCCAAGTAAACTGTTGAGAGTCGGATCTCAGTTAAAAAGAGAATTAAAGAATCAACTCATTGATTTTCTTCGCCACAACATGGATGTATTTGCATGGACGCACGCTGATATGACTGGAATCTCCCCGAACATAGCATGCCACGCACTAAACATCGATCCTACCAAGGTACCGGTAAAGCAAAAGAAGAGAAGTATGGGGGCAGAACGATCAGCAGCCCTCGAGGAAGAAGTAAAGAACTTACTTGCCAATGACTTCATACGTGAAGCCATCTACCCGGAATGGATCGCCAACCCGGTACTGGTAAAGAAAGCTAATGGGAAGTGGCGAACATGCATCGATTTCTCCAACTTAAATGACGCTTGCCCGAAAGACTGCTTCCCACTCCCCCGAATCGACCAACTCGTGGACAACACTGCCGGACACGAACTCTTATCCTTTATGGACGCATACTCAGGATATAACCAGATCCCTATGCACGCCCCCAATCAAGACCACACTAGCTTCATCACTGACCGAGGATTGTACTGCTACAAGGTAATGCCATTTGGACTTAAAAACGCTGGAGCTACTTATCAGCGCATCGTCAACAAGATGTTTGCAGAACTGATAGGACGAACTATAGAAGTTTATGTGGATGACATGCTGGTAAAATCGAGGAAAGCCAATGACCATATAAACCACCTGGATGAGATGTTTCAAGTACTTCGCCAATATGGAATGAAGTTGAACCCTCTAAAGTGCTCCTTCGGAGTATCATCGGGAAAGTTCTTGGGATTCATCGTTCGTGCCAGGGGGATTGAAGCAAACCCCGAACAAGTCCGAGCTTTACAAGATATCAAGACACCATCTACTCGAAGAGAGATGCAAAGCCTAAACGGGAAAGTGGCCGCCCTGAGTAGGTTCATCTCTAAAGCAATCGACAAATGCATCCCTTTCTTCGAAGCTCTAAAGAAAGACAAAGGAAAGTTCGAATGGACTGACGAATGCTTGACAGCCTTCCTTAACTTAATCGGACACCTCCAGAGACCACCGGTACTTTCAACTCCAAATGAAGGCGAGGAACTATACCTATAGCTTGCTGTGTCACCACATGCCCTAAGTGCCGCGCTGGTGAGAGAAGACAACCGCACGCAACGGCTCGTATACTTCGTAAGTAAGTGGTTTACGGGGGCAGAAGTCAGATACCCTAAACTTGAAAAGCTAGCATACTGTCTGCTTATCACGTCGCGGAAACTGCGACACTATTTCCAGTCTCATTCCATCAGAGTTTTAACCGATCAACCGCTAAGGCAAGTGCTCCATCGCCCTGACACTTCTGGGCGATTACTTAAGTGGTGCATCGAACTAAGTCAATATGCTATCACTTACCATCCTCGCACCGCTATCAAGGGGCAAGCCATAGCTGATTTCATTGCCGAATTCACTACTAGCGAAGGTAAGGACCAATCTGAAATAGCAGAAGATATCAAGTGGAATCTCTTCGTAGATGGAGCGTCGAACGAACAAGGCTCGGGGGCAGGTGTTGTGATAATCACCCCCAGGGGAAAGAAACTGCACTGCGCCCTAAGATTGGAATTCGCTGCCACCAACAATGACGCAGAATACGAAGCAGTGATAGCCGGATTAGAACTTGCACTGGAAATTGGAGTCAGTTCTTTATGTCTCCATAGTGATTCTCAACTTATTGTAAATCAAATACTAGGAGAGTTCCAGGCTCGAGGAGAACGACTCACAGCATACCTAAAGAAGACCAAGCTGCTACTTAACCAACTGGATCACTTTTTGATCAGACACATTCCTCGAGAGGAGAATCAAGAGGCCGACGAACTGGCAAAGCAAGCCAGCATGAAGAACAACTCCTTTTCGGGAGCAATAGCCGTCTCAAAACAACTAGGCCCGAGCTTCGAACGGGAGGGTCTGATAGCTGCGATTGAAGAAGAAACTTGGATGGCTCCTATCCGGAAATACTTACAAGATGGCGCATTGCCCAGCGAGCGTAGCGAAGTCAGGAAAATCTTGTGGAAAGCCTCCTGCTACACAATGCAAGAAGGAATCCTCTACCGGCGTGGCTTCTCTAACCCCTTATTACGATGTGTCGATGGAAGGGAAGCCAAGGAAATCTTATCCAACATCCACCAGGGAAGCTGCGGAGATCACACTGGAGGGCAGACTCTGGCAAAGAAGATACTCCGATATGGATATTTCTGGCCCACCTTGAACAAAGACGCCGTAGACTTCATCAGAAAATGTGACAGATGTCAGAAATTTGCCAAAATTCCTCGACTACCGACAAATGAGATCACTCAAATGACTAGCCCTTGGCCCTTTGCAGTATGGGGAATTGACTTGATTGGTGAACTGCCAATGGGCCGAGGTGGAGCTAAATATGCTATAGTAGCAGTCGACTATTTCACCAAATGGGTGGAAGCGGAACCTCTAAATAAAATATCTTCGACAAAAATCATTAACTTCTTGATCAAAAATATTCTGTGCAGGTACGCAGTACCACTCAAAATCATATCAGACAATGGACTTCAGTTTGACAGTGAGGAATTCACCGACTGGTGCCAAGAGCACGGGATACACAAAAGCTTCTCATCCGTGGCTTATCCCCAGGCAAATGGCCAAGTCGAAGCTGTCAACAAAATTCTCAAAACGCCGATCAAGAAGAAGCTTGAAAAGTCAAAGGGCGCTTGGGTGGATCAACTTTCTACGGCACTTTGGGCCTACCGCACATCTTTCAGAACATCAACAGGGCATACTCCTTTCTCTTTGGCATACGGATCGGAGGCAATGCTCCCAGCTGAGACTATTGTGCCTTTCCACCGTAGGATCCACTACAACCCAGAAGAAAACGAAGAACTCGTCCTCATGTCTTTGGATCTGATTGAGGAGAGAAGAAATGATGCGGCACTCAAAGTAGCAGCTCACAAACAAAAAGTGGCAGCACTATACAACTCCAAAGTCAAGCATCGCAGCTTACAAGAAGGAGATCTTGTCCTCAAGCGAATCTTTCCGCACCCCTGGGCACTGGACCCCATTTGGGACGGACCATATGTAATTCATAAAGATCTCCACAACGGAGCTTATATTTTGTCAACAGTGGACGGAGAGGTGTTCCAGAGGCCATGGAACATCCGACACCTCCGTCGATACTTTTCTTAACTTGTACTGCCCATATGAAGTGAATTAACAAAGAGAATCAGTGGACATAGGCATTTTCGTGCCGAACCACTTTAAAAACTTGGCTCTTGTTAACTTGTTCCTTTATATCTTGGCTACTTGTTAAGCTTTATTCTTTTTTGTTGAACAAAATCCTTTGCAGATGGCATTTCAATTCAGAGCTTAACAACACAACCCCACTTGGACAAAATCTAACAGGTACGCTACGATCCTATGCCCTCGCCAATGAGACACTTTGCTCCGGTATCCCTCTACCGCGAGTTAACTCATTGTTTGCCTCGGCCCTTAAAGTCGACTGTAATAAGCCGAGTATAAGCCACCGAGAAGGCCGATTATGCCATGGCAGCTCATTACAGCGATTCAGCTCGCCGACAACTCTGAACCGACCATACGCCCCAACATAAGGTGTGGCCAGCCAGGGGCAGTTCTCAGTTGACGATCGGCCCCCACGCTAGCCGGCCACAGTAAATCGAATAATACCCGCGATTACGAGCCATAATGGCCCGGGTAGTTACTGTGCGCGATCGGCTCCGATGTGTCTTAAGTGCGGCTGTGGTAAAAAAGAAAACTCCCCGCAGAGGCGTAAGATGGGTGACAAATGTCTCCAAGACCCACAGCTAGGGAAAGTGACTACAAAACCCGTTTGCCACGAACTTAAGCACATCGACGGCCTTCCGTGACTGGAAGTTTTACCTTTCCTATATTTCCATTTCATTTAAAACTTTTCTCCTATTCTCCGTAACGGTGCTTGGAAGTACAGGACATGAAATAGGGAACGCTCGCTAATGGGAACAGAAACTTACAATCGGATGACGAGACACTCAACAACATTCCGTGCTTAGTCTTACAGGGCGCACGAAGTTGCCGTCCACAGCCGAAACATGAAGGGCGGTACCTTGTACTTTTATACATTAATGCATAGCTGCAGTTCATATTCACACATCACATTTACATTGCAAAATGAGAAAATTATACTTTAAGCAAAAAACTTGGCATCAGGCACAGTCAAGCCACTAGTAACATGCATAGTTACATCACTTACACAACACAACAAAATAGCGATAACATTCCAACATAAAGGAATCAGCTTCTGTTATGAAATTACATAATGTCATTCATCATAAACAATATTATTACAGTCACATCAATGTTTTGGACTAACATAACAGCGATAAAAGGAAATCAAAAGGTGACCGAATCCGGACAAGGAACCAGCTGCGTCCGCACCTCACCCTCATCCTACCAGCTCTCCAAGCCTACTTAGCCGCAGGGTCGGAGCTCCCAGCATGCTTATCAGAAGTCCCACCTGTCCAATTCAGAAGAGGAATCCATTAAACCAACAACGGACGATCAAGTCATGAAAAACTAAAATAGGGAGAACTCACCAGCACCCGCTTCTTGGTCCTCATCCCCCAACTGCACACCGGCTTCCTCCGCAGCAAGTAGCCACATCCCCTCCTTCACCGCTACCTTCTCCTCCTTTGAGAACTGGGCGGTTAACATGTCCATCCTGAATGCCGCTCCACCTTCCTTATCCGCATCGGCCTTGGCCTCCTCCAAAGCCCGGAGATATATCCTAGCCATGATCCGGGGATAGTCATCCATCCAGGATAGATTACCCTGCTTCCAGGTACGGAAGTACATATCCTGCAACATCTCATCCATCATCCCCTCAAACTCCCTCACCCGGGCCTCGGAGGACAACAACTTGGCGACGGCAACATCCCTCTCCGATCGATATCTCAAGCGGTCAGCCTGGAGAGACCTCCTCATTTCCTCCATCTCCTCCTTTAGCCTGGCCTGAGCAAGCTCTGCGGCCTCAAGCCTCCCAGATAACTCCTCTACTTGCTCGAGATCTGCCCTCTGAACCTCGTCCACCGTAGCAATGGCTATGTCAATCCGCTCCTTGCAGGCGGCCTCCACCTTTCGCAACTCAGCCTTGCTAGCCTCCTCCATGATTTTCTTTAGTCGTCGGGTGGTCGCCTCATGCTGGGATATCTGGATAGCCTGATCGGCAAGCTGCTTGGCCTGATCAGACACCTGTAGCCGCAATCGGATGTTAGCACTTCCGATTTCCTCCCCAGCCCTGGCCAGTCGAGCATGATGCTCCATTAACCTCTTGGTTTCCTCCGCCACCCGATCGATACTTGCCTTGGCCTTATTCCCCATGGTCACAATCCGAGTAGTAAGCAAATCGAGGTCTAACGACTTAGCCTCATCAAGCACCCGTACCATGGGATTGCGGGGAAGAAGATGCTCACCCGTGACCTCGTCAAAAGAGATATCCTGAAAACTCGGGTCCAGATCCGGGTGGCCGGCAAAGGGGTTGCGATCCAAACCAGGACGGTCTATCGGAATGACGGTTGGATTTTCGGACGGATGGGGGGAAGGTATAAACTCAGTATCCTCTTCAGTAATATCATGGATGGGCTGGACTGGAGGCTGGGGGCCAGGAGAAGGTTCAAACGAAGATCGGCCCCTCTTCCTCTTTTGCATATCTTCCTCAATGACTCCAAGAAGAGGGCGATATCTAACTACATCCCTAGAACGGCTAGTTGGCGGCTTTGGTTTGGCAGAAGCTTTGAGTAGCTTATACCGTTCGAGGCGGTGCCGAATATCTGATGACTTGGTCGTCTTACCTGCTCCTGGAATAAAAGCCAAATGTTACGAACATACAATGGTCCATAATTCGAGAAATATGTTAAGTTAAAAAGAGTGAGAAGACACATCTATTATACAAACCCTGCGGAGGAGTAGGATACTGCAATAAGTCCTGAATCTCATTCCAGGACGGAAGCGAACCATAAAATATTCCTAAGTCCCTATTGTAAATGGAGTCTGCAGAAGTCAAAAGTTCACCTTGAATCACTGGAGTCGCCGTAGCTGAAGAACTCTTAGAGAATGATTCGGCGCCAGCCCCAGCCTTGTCAACCTCCTTTGCCTTCTCAACCAAAGCCGATCTTTCCTCCGACTCCCCAAAAGCCTGACGGAAAGCATCATCCGTCCACTCATGAATCTCTCCTGCTTGCCCAGAGTTGAGGCATCGACGCCACCACCATTTTGTCCATCTCCTCCTTCACCCTCACCTCTATCTTCCTCCACATCTTCCTCTCCCGGGGCAATTGGGCAAGTGCTAGGAGAGGGACCATCAGACTTCTTAAGCTTCTTACCTCCGACAACGGAAGGCTTTGTAAAAGGTTCTCTCTTGCCACTCTTCACCGTGGCCCCTTCCTTGGCTTTGACAGCCTTCTCCTCAGCTGTATCTCTCTGCTTAACCACGGACTGGCGTGGGAGGATCAAGTTGTGCTCCAGGAGAGTAGCGTTCCTGATCAAGTAAGAAGCCGACCGATCCCGTCCCGGAATGGCTCTTATTTCCGCAGCCATCTGAACCAAGGAATCATTCTCCACGACCGCAAAGCCACCTATCGCTAGCAAGAAATGAAAGCATATAAGAAGAAGCGTTGCAGCTGAAACAAGGAAACTATAAATGAAGTTCAACTCACAGCCAAAGGTGAAAAGGCGGAAGGAAACGGAGTCATCCCTGATGAAAAACCATTCTTTCTTAAACATACTAAGCTTCGAATATAGGTCCAGGACTGGTTTGAAAGGAACAGCCGCTTCCAAGCTAACGTACGGAGATCCCTTCTTGTAACCCCTCAAGTTATATAGATACCGGATCTCCCGGTTGGAAGGGGACGCCCGTACCTTCTCTAGAAAATAATGTATAAGCACACCAAGATGGCGTAGGAATTGGGCTGAAGCTGGAAAGGAGCCACCTTCAGATAAGTAATGAAGCTGACTATCCAGGTATTAATGGGAGGAATGGCCCCACACATGCAGTGGTACCTACTACACGCAAAATATCCTTCAGGGGGATTGTACGGCATCACTCCGTCCCCCGGCAACCACATAAGCGCTCTATCTATCCCGAAGGAACGAGATATAACATCAAGTTGCTCCTCCTTTAGGGAGCTAGGAAAGTAATTGAGAGGGGAGACCAGAAGTTCCTGGGGACCATACCCATCCACTAACGACCTCGGGGCAGGTCCATGTTGCGCCGGTCCTGGTTGGGCTGGGGGCACGGAAGAAGACTCTTCTCTATCCTTGGACTTCTTTCTATCTGATCGAGTTTCCGCTTTGCGAGACATTTATCTGCGGCACAAGAAAAACATGGTATTAGAACAAGGAGTATGGGAATATAAACGAATAGTTATCAAGTTCCATTCGGTGGTCAAGTTTTCGAGTTTCATTCCGCATTAAAGGTTAAAGCTTCATTCGGCATTCCCAATAATCGAACTCATTCGGCGATTGTCCATTCGGCATCACCTGGATAATTTTCACTCGGTAGTAAAATTTTCAAGCCCATTCGGCGAAAAGAGAAACATACCTATTCGGCATGAGTTTGATTCGGCACGAGGTTGATTCGGTACAAGGTTGATTCGGCACTCAAGTTGGTTCGGCTCTCTCTGATTCGGTAAGGAATAACGAAGGGGTGTAGCACCTATTTATAGACGTACACAGGACAACCGAACCAAATGGTTCGGCACTCAAAACCGAACGTAGCTACACCAACTGGAAGAAAAACAAAGGGCGACACCTGCAAGCACGTGCCCCACTTTGGGGGGCAAATGTTGGGCGAATTCTCGCCCATGGAATCACGAGACCAAGAGGCATCAGCTTCGCCATTTCCATCCGGTATCCGTGCCCATTCGGTACCTATACCCACGCCGAACCGTGCTCCATCCACCATCATCGGTCCAAGCAACCACCGGACCAATCCACTTCAAACCTACCACCGGACCAAAACCCACCACCACATAACCAAAGCCTACCGAACCACCACCTACCGAACCAACGTCACTCCATCCTCCTGCCGAATCACCAAGACACCTGTCCAGAAGCCATGCCGAATCAACATCTCTCCTTACCAATGCCAGACCAGCTCCTCTCCCTACTAATGCCGAACCACAATCTTTCCACCCACTACCGAATGAACCTCCGGACCAACCACACCAAGCACGGCCGAACCAAGCTCCGCCGAACCAGATGCGCCAAGCCAGATTGCTTCAGCCCAGGCCCTCAGCAGCTATATACATCCAAGACCCCTGCCCCCAACCTCACTCTATAAATAGAGGAGCAGGGGTACAACAATGGCAGACAAGTTTGAGAGCTCAAGTACGGAAGGAACTTTCAAACAACTTTCATATACTTGTATACAAAGCTTTGTACTTGTAATCTGAAAGAAAAGAAAGAACAACATATAAAGTGGACGTAGGCACGTTCTGGCCGAACCACTATAAATCTGCGTGTCTTTTACAGTTTAGCCCCTGTTTTTTATATATTTGCATAAATTACCCAAACCGCCAAGAACAACATAAAATCAACTAAATCATAAGACTTTGAGGTGTTTGTCCATTTTTTGTGCAAACAATTTCCTTAAGAATTTTATTCAAAATTCTCCCAAGATACAACAAACGTAATCTGCACGAGATTGTGATGTGTACGATCTTCTGTGTGATAGGACTGAAGATGATTTTAAGAGATGAAGGGATAGAAGAGATAATTCGGTTTGAAAAAAAAATGAGTGAGGAAAGTGATCAGGTTTCCTCCTTATTTATAGTCGAATTCCCAACTGCTGCATCCGTTGGAAAAAGCCGCGTCTCTTCATTTGCAATGTCAAAAAAGCGTTACTGTTCGCAACAGTCACTTCCTTTCATTTGCAACGCTCCAGAACTGTTGCTGTTTGCAACAGTCGCGTCCGTTCATTTGCAACTGTCTAGAACTGTTGCTGTTTGTAACAGTCGCGTCCGTTCATTTGCAACGGTCCAGAAATGTTGCTGTTTAAAACGTCGCATCTCTTCATCGTTCAAAAAACCTGCATCTATTCAAACAGTAAAACTGTTCACTTTTATTTACCAAAAATATAACCGGGTCGGGTCTGCTCATATCCCGCACCCGCACCCGGCCCGGTTCGGTCGGTCGGACGGGCGGGCGGCGGCGCGCGCGTGTGTGTTAGTCCATGGCCATATAGGTGCTCCCCCTCGCACAAAATATACTTGACCCTAAGGGCCAATATAGGGGATGAGAGTATATAATATATACAAGAAAATGGACATATTTGTGGTGATGTGGGATATATCTCATTCACCATCTAAAAGGAATTCCAACAATCCCCCACATGAATGATGATATATCTCTCCCCCACACAAAGTGTAA
The DNA here is from genome assembly GCA_030765085.1 of Allium cepa. Classification (NCBI taxonomy): domain Eukaryota; kingdom Viridiplantae; phylum Streptophyta; class Magnoliopsida; order Asparagales; family Amaryllidaceae; genus Allium; species Allium cepa. The sequence goes on along the minus strand of CM060939.1, from coordinate 922,376,758 downwards.
TATCACACAGTTCATATGAAAATAATGCTATATCGAGGATAAGTAGATATTTCACTTTGAACTTTCCCTAGTTAAAACTTATCGTATATACTTGGCTAATCGGTGAATTATTTCATCTTGAACCATCAACCGTTATTGTATAACCAGACAATAAGCGTTACAAAGCATTATTTCCCTTCATATCCAATCTCTTGGTTGTGTTCATTTTGGTCCTGAACAATTTTTGGTTCTGCGAGTGTTTTAAAGAATAAAAGCCTTTGAATATTCTCATAGAGCCGACCCAGCTCACACTAACATAGGTGATCGCAACCATTAAGAGTATCCTACATATACCCCATTTGTTAGTGTCAAGATATGGTCATCATTAAAAAATATAGTTTTAACCTTTAAACACCTCTGTAGGCATGCATTTATATTTTGCACCATAGGAATGGAGTTGGACTATGTCCACGTAAATGCATTACGTCTTGAGTTATTCAGAACTGGTTTGCCTATTGATCCTAGTCCGTGAGATCTCCAGTCGCTAGGATAGGTTTCCGTATAAGATAACTCTTGATGGTTTAGGCTTTTAAGCCCATTCCCCTCGATGCGCAGTCAATTTTCTCTCTTGATAAACCTTTAGTAAATGGATCCGCTAGGTTATCATTTGTTCTCACATAATCTATCGAAATAGTTCCATTTGAGAGTAACTGCCTAACTGTATTATGGCGTCGATATGTCGTGACTTTCCATTATACATAAAGTTTTGCGCTCTGCTTAGCGCTGCTTGGTTATCACAGTGTATGCATATGGCCGGTACAGGTTTAGGCCAAAACGGAATATCTTCTAAAAAGTGACGAAGCCATTCTGCTTCTTCGCCTGCTTTATCTAATGCAATGAACTCTAATTCCATAGTGGATTGAGCTATGCATGTTTATTTAGTAGATTTCCATGACACCGCTGCCCCTGCTAGGGTAAAGACATAACCACTCGTTGATTTTGATTCCTCTGAATCTGCAATCCAGTTTGCATCACTATATCCTTCTAAGACGGCAGGATATTTTCCATAATGTAAGGAATAGTTAGTGGTATTTTTTAAATATCTAAGCACTCTCATTAGTGCTTTCCAGTGTTCCTTCCCTGGATTGCTTGTATACCTGCTCAACCGACTTACTGCATAAGCTATATCTGGTCTTGTGCAATTTATGAGATACATAAGACATCCTATTACACGAGAATATTCCAGTTGCATTACACTCTCATTAGTGTTTTTGTGCAGTACTTCTGATGGATTAAAAGGTGTATTTACTCCTTTAATTCCAAAATTTTGAAATCTTTCAATCACTTTGTCTACATAGTGTGACTGAGACAATTCAATTCCATTAGGAGTTCTTATTATTTTGATTCCCAAAATAACGTCTGCAACTCCTAAGTCTTTCATATCGAAATTGCTAGTTAACATTTTCTTTATGGTCTCTATGACTTGAGTATTTGGACCAAATATTAGCATATCGTCTACATATAGACAAATCATCACATATGATTGTCCAATTTGTTTATAATAAACACACTTATCGCATTCATTTTTATACGAAAACCATTTCTTATCATGACACTATCAAATATTTCGTGCCATTGTTTTGGAGCTTGTTTTAGTCCGTATAATGATTTTACTAATCTACAGACTTTGTTTTCATTTCCTTTGGAAATAAATCCCTCAGGTTGCTCCATGTAAATCTCCTCATCGACATTTCCATTTAAGAATGCTGTTTTTACATCCATCTGATGAATCTCTAGATTAAAGATGGATGCAATTGCTATTAACATTCTTATAGAGGTTATTTCTTGTTACCGGCGAATATGTATCAAAAAAGTCTACTCCTTCTTTTTGACGATATCCTTTGGCTACTAATCTGGCTTTATACTTGTCGATAGAGCCATCTGCTTTCATTTTCTTCTTGAAAATCCATTTGCAGCCAATTGGTTTTATTCCTGGTGGAATATCAACAATTTCCCAAGTTTTATTACTTAGAATTGAATCAATCTCACTTTGGATTGCTTCTTTCCAACATGAGGATTCAGAAGATGACATTGCTTCCTTGTACGTTTGAGTTCGTGTTCTAACATATAAGTTAAAAAATTCGAACCAAATGTTTTGGAAGTTCTTGCCCTTACGCTTCTTCTTGGTTCAACCTCCTCGTTGTCCTGATGAGTTTCATCTTCACATGTCTCATCTCTGTTATCTCTTGTCCTTTTTGGGACAGGATTTCCATCGTTTCTTTTATGTGGGAACACATCTTCAAAGAACGAGGCATCTCTTGATTCCATGATTGTATTTACATGAATATCATTTATATCAGACTTGAATGCCAAAAATCTGTAGGCAGTACTATTTTGGGCTGGCCCAAGATAATAACAATCTACTGTTTTTGGTCCAAGTTTGACTCTCTTGGGAGGCGGAACAGGAACTTTTGCCAAGCACTCCCACACTTTGAGGTATTTAAAGCTTGGTTTGTGTCCTTTCCATATATCATATGGAATTGTTCCCGTTTTATTGTGAGGAACTTTGTTTAATATGTGATTAGATATATTTAAGGCTTTCCCCCACAAGTTCGTCGGTAGACAAGAAGTTAAAAGCATGGCAGTAATCATGTCTTTTAACGTTCTGTTCTTCCTCTCGGCTACACCATTTTGTTGTGGTGAATATGGAGCTGTTGTTTGATGAATTATACCATTTTCGGCACAGAACTGTTCAAATGGTGATTCATATTCTCCACCTCGATCAGATCTCAATATCTTGATCTTTTTATTTAACTGATTTTCTACCTCAGCGTTGTATTTTATAAACGCTGTTATTGCTTCATCTTTACTATTTAAAAGATATACATAGCAATATCGCGTATAATCGTCAATAAAAGTAATGAAATACTTTTTCCACCTTTGTAGGTAGTGACTTAAAATCACATAAATCTGTATGTACCAAACCTAATGGTTCGGTGCTTCTGTTAACAGATTTAAATGGTTGTTTGACCATTTTTGCTTCTACACATGTCTCACATTTGTATTTTTTATCTACTTGGAATTTTGGAATTAATCCCAAGTTTGATAATGTTTTCATTTTACGGAAATTTATGTGTCCCAATCTATCATGCCAAAGTAAAATTTCGTGCTCAAGCAAATAAGAAACTTCAATTTTATTAATAGCACAATCAGAATACATAGTTTTATTGCCGATAACGACTACATTTGCCTTAAACAGGCCATCACATAAATATCCCCTTCCTATATATATTCCAGCTTTGGACAGAACCATCTTGTCTGATCAAATACCATCTTGAATCCCTTCTTTGATAGGACTGATGAGATCTTACGTATGTCTGGAACGTGGAGCACGTCATTCAACTTGACAGTTTTTCCAGAAGTAAACTTGAGGATTACTGTGCCACTGCCTTCGATCATGAAAACTGTAGAATTACCCATATAGAGTTTTTCTTCGTGATCGAATTTCTGATATGTAGAAAACATGGTTTTATCAGAACAAACATGACGAGTAGCGCCCGTATCTACCCACCATTGGTTAGGATTTTGAACCAGATTGCATTCAGATACCACCGCCGAGAAGTTGGACTCGTCTATTTCCATGTTATCCACTATATTTGCCTCTTTATTGCGTTCCTTCTTGTGTCTGCAATCTTTAGCGGCATGTCCAACTTTTCCACAAACCCAACATTCGCCATTAAACTTCTTGATTCGTTTGTTGTCTTTTGATTTGTTGTCTTGAGCTTTCCTTTTCTTCTGGAAACTCTTCTTTTTGTTTTTGGTCTTCGACCCTTCAGCCACAAATGCCTCCTCGCTTGATTTTGTAACTGCACGGTTGTCTGCCTTAACTTTTAATCGGACTATGAGATCCTGCAAAGAGATTTCCTTCTTTTTATGCTTTAGATAATTGCGGTAATCTCTCCACGACGGCGGCAGTTTTCCCGTGATGGCTTCAACCAGAAATGATTCTCCAACCTTATGACCTTCCGCCTCGAGTTCATGAATGATGATTTGCAGTTCATGCAGTTGAGCGGTTACTGGTTTGGAGTCAACCATCTTGTAGTACATGAATTTGTCTACAATAAATTTCTTAAGACTGATATTCTGCGTCTTGTATTTTGCGATAAGCGCATTCCAGAGTTCTTTTGACGTCTTTAAAGGCTGATATACTTTGTATAGCACCTTGTCGAGACAATTCAGAATATAGTTTCTGCATAAAAAATCGGAATGCTTTCACATATTCACCTCTGCTTCCTTGCCTGGTGCAGGAATCGGTTCCTCCTCGTCGAGGTACTTTTGTAGACCGAGCGTGGTGAGATAAAACAACATCTGATTCTGCCATGTGAAGAAATCATCACCATCTCCCTTGAACGGTTCAGGTCTGTTGTGAGTAGTATTCTTTGAAAATTCTACGGTTGCCATCTCTGTTTTAGTAAGAAAACATTAAAATTCTTAAGATGTTATACGTCTAGTATACCAAAACAGAGAATAATCAAATATAAACTCGTCGCACAAGTTTATAACTCAGATTCCCACTACACTGGAATTCTGTAGTAAATATTATAACAATATGAATGTTGTAAATGAATTACAACAACAGCGTTATACTATTTTGAATAAACAGTATAACAAAATAGAAGAAAGAATTGAGAATTCTAACCGGATAATGTCTGAGGCTCGTCGTAACGATTTTCTTAAGAATTTTATTCAAAATTCTCCCAAGATACAACAAACATAATCTGCACGAGATTGTGATGTGTATGATCTTCTGTGTGATAGGACTGAAGATGATTTTAAGAGATGAAGGGATAGAAGAGATAATTCGGTTTGAAAAAAAAAATGAGTGAGGAAAGTGATCAGGTTTCCTCCTTATTTATAGTCGAATTCCCAACTGCTGCATCCGTTGGAAAAAGCCGCATCTCTTCATTTGCAATGTCAAAAAAGCGTTACTGTTCGCAACAGTCACTTCATTCCATTTGCAACGCTCCAGAACCGTTGTTGTTTGCAACAGTCGCGTCCGTTCATTTGCAACGGTTCAGAACTGTTGCTGTTTGCAACAGTCGCGTCCGTTCATTTGCAACGGTCCAGAAATGTTGCTGTTTAAAACGTCGCATCTCTTCATCGTTCAAAAAACCTACATCTATTCAAACAGTAAAACTGTTCACTTTTATTTACCAAAAATACAACCGGGTTGGCTCATATTAGACCCGCACCCGATTCGGTCGGCAGCACATGCGCGTTAGTCCATGGCCATATAGGTGATCCCCTTCACACAAAATATACATAACCCTAAGGGTCAATATAGGGGATGAGAGTATATAATATATACAAGAAAATGGACATATTTTTGATGATGTGGGATATATCTCATTCACCATTTAAAAGGAATTCCAACACTTCATACATCACTTCTTTGGTTGTTAGAGATGATGTGGGTAGAGATGTTTGTCACTTCTTCGATACTCCAGTAAGAAGAAGACACACATATTAGTGGATAAGTATTGATTTAAGCAATGACGTGGATAGGGATGTTTGTCAATTCCTTAAAAATCCAGTAAAAGAATATGTAAATATTATTAGATAAATATTGAATCTTAGCAATCCAGATCGCGATACACATCAAAAATACATAGCAAATGTAAAAGCCCAAATAAATACTTGCGAACATTTATACAAAGAAAAAGAAACCCAAGAGTAAAGCTCAAATCTCATACTGCTAAGTCATCGTAAGTTCTTGCAAGACATCCACACGTCAACTTCATATTCCTCTTCAAATAAAACTCGCCCAAACACTAACCTTAATACTTCGACCTATCTGACCCTGCACAACCCTTAGGCTCCTTCAGCTCAGGCGGATGCTTCCTTAAAATCCCATCTTTTTATAGTACGTCAGTATTTTCTGAGAACATAAAGTTTGTCCAAAAACTTGCTAAATCACTACCATTCCGTTGCCTGAGAGAATATGATGTACTGTATTAATTTATCTAAATACCACCAAAATATATAATATACAAAGTGAAGTAACAAATGCAAGCATTAGCCTAATCGGTAATATCATATATTTTACCCACCAACAAAAAGTGAAAATAATTAAGACTTCGACCATGTTATAATTTAGTGCAGACATGATATTTGACATGTGCTGTCCTGGTTTATAGCATGATCCAAAAATTTAGCATCTTATTATGGTTTTCTTTGACTTTCTTTAGGAAAAAGTATTGTTATACTGCAATATATATGTTTTTAACAGCAGTTTTTTTAAGAGTCTTTCCTTCTTGTTGTCTTCTACTGAGAAATAAAATATTTTTCCATTTGAGCTTCTTTCTTGTGTATCAGTTTTGTTATATGGTATCAAAGCCAGGTCTGTCACCAAGTGCTTGTTCCTTATTACTCGGTTTGAAAAGTATTGACTCTCATTATTGTTCAAGATGAACGGAGGTAGTGGTGTTTCTCAAATGACTATCGAAAAGCTTGTTGGCTCAAATTATCAATATTGGCGATTGTGCATGGAGGTTTACCTTCAAGGACAAGACTTATAGGATATTGTTTTCGGCAATAACGAAGTTTCAGATGATACTCCACAGCTTGCTGAAGCAAGACGCAAATGGAAGATAAAGTGTGAGAAGGCCTTGTTTGCCCCCAAAACTTCGACCAATAAGGAATATATTGATCATGTTCGTGAGCTTGATTCTCCCAAGGAAATTTGGGACACTCTCGCAAGATTGTTAACTCAGAAAAATATAATGCGACTATAATACCTTGAAAATGAGTTGGTTTCTATAACCCGAGGTAATATGACCATTTCTGACTATTTTCTTAAAGTAAAAAATGTATGTGTAGAAATCCCAGCAGTGGACAGTGATGAACCTATAAGTGATGCAAGGTTACGGTGCTATTTTGATTCGTGATTTGAGGAAAAAGTTCATGTCTTTTATTTCATTTATTCAAGGATGGCTGACACAACCATCGATTGTTGAACTGGAGAATCTATTATCTAATCAAGAGGAATTGGTAAAACAAATGTGTGGCAAATCTATTTCAAATATTGAAGATGCACTCTTTGTCAAAAACAAGTCAAAGTCAAGGAATGCTCACAAGTACTCCTCAAGCAGTAAGCAGCAAAAGGCAGAGGAAGAGCAATCGAGCACTTCTAAATTAACATGTTTTCGATGCGGAAAGGTGGGGCATATAAAGCCAAATTGTCGAGCAAAAATTGTCTGTAAGAGGTGTGGCAAACCTGGGTGTAATGACCTGTAAATTTCGATAATTAAACTGGTTAATTTAATAAGATTTTTGTAATTAAATTTAAGAAGAAAAAAAAAACCTTTATAATTTATAATGAAGTGAGTGTTTAAAATGAAATGAAAATAATAGGGATATAGTAACGGTTGTAAGTTACTATTTAATTGGTCTATTAATGTAGTTTCAACTGTTACATTTGGGTATTAAATTGAATATATGCAAATAAACGTTTGGTAATGGAGTGAATTCAACATTATATAAGCAATTCAACATTATATAAGCAATTCAACATTATATAAGCAATTCTGATAATTAGTGGAAATAATAAACTTGAGTGTAATATATATAAAGTTAGTGACAACATTTATGCAAGTCACCTTTTAATTTAGGGCTGCTAAATTTAGAGTAGGAAGTCAATTACATTTAAATGTAGGTAAATGTTCATTAATGTGAGATAGCACTTTAACTGTAATGTGTGAATGTAAATGAAATGACATAAATGGAAATTTATATTTTATTCATAAGATGAAATAAAGGAATGAAACCAAGTTGAATAAATTGATTTAGGTTTTATTTATGATAAATGTATATATTTGGGGAATTCAATATAATTGAAAATAACAAGTTATTACAAAAGAAAGATGAAAATTGGAATATATATTTTTGTAAGGAAAGATAAACAAATAATAACTAGGTTTATAAAGTGATAACAGATTTAATAAAAGAGTAGGATAAAGCATGATAGTTATTGGAAAGTAATTAATTGAAATTTGGATGAATTGGGAATTTTTAATCATGTATTAGTATAAAAACCAATTTTAATATTACCCATAAAAGGATAAGTTAATAGTCGATTCAATAACATGATTGAGAAATCAAATATATGGATTTATTGGGAATTTAAAACTTATACTTTTTTTTGATAAAATACAGCGTTTTACACGCAATAAATTTTTCTACATTTATTACATATTATATATATATATATATATATGTGTGTGTTCTTATTATTATTATTTCATATATCCACCTCTATTTTATCTTTCTATTTTTATTTTTTGACAGTCATGTTTATTTATTAGATTATTGCTTGTTTATATCTTTTATTTATGGCTTGGAAGAAACTAAAAGGGTATGCGTTATATTGTCTTAATTGCTTGCCGTTTTAATTGCCTACTCTTTATTTCTTTTTATTTATAAAACCTTGAAATTTAATATAAATTTTAACTTGATTTAATCATTTCCTAAAAGTCTAAATATAAAATTGGAAGTTTTGAAATTTTTACTTTGTTAAAAGACAACTCCAATTGGAATTTTAATAAAAATGAACTATGTATATTTTAAATACGAAGAATGTAAACAAGTTAAAATTTTAGTTAAGTAATAACTTTGTAAAATCCAGTGTTTTACAGACTGTTAAATTTCACATTTAAAAAGGGTACGCATTGTAATGATATAAGTAACGTAAAAACGTTACTTTTGTATAAATTTTTGGGTGTATTGTAATGCGTCAGTTTGGCGTATTTTAAAAAATTATATTTCAATATCTATATGGATTAATAAAATCAGTTAGGAGATTTCCAACCAAAATTCGTGCCTATCCGTTTCTCTAAAATCATGCACTGATTAAGGAGATTCCCACTACCAATATTGTTTTCAAAATCGTGCTTCCCTTTCACGCAAATATCATCTGGAAAGAAATCAAACTTGCTTTCCTTGCGCGTGACATATCAGTGAAATTTATTTCCTTTAACATGTTTGTCGTTTGCCTCTTTATAGAGATTTGATTTAAAAAATTTCACAAATAAATTTTGTTCCACTTGCCATTCATTCCTCTCAATCAAATATAATTGCTTGCCTTCTAAAATTCAATCAATCAGAGAATTAAATTTCTTACCATTTTCTCTCCGTGACATAAACAACGCATGCATTCAAATCTGTCCTTGAAGTAGCATCCAAAGCAAATTAATACTTGCTGATTCTTTGTATATAAATCTCTCAGACTATAAAAATAGCACGCAACTATTAATTGGAAAAAAAAGATATAACGTTGCAATCAAATTTTTCGTATATCTGGCAATAAATCACGCATAATTATGTAAACATTATTTCGCTTGCCTGCTTATATTCGTTTCCCTTTTACCATTTATCTCTTACGTTTTTTCTGGTCAACAAAAATAAATTCAAGCTTGCCTATTTGATTTCCTAGATTTCGTAAGTTTTATCATCTATAAATACCCTACCCGTTCACCTAAACTTTCATATACCTCATCTCCTCTGATCTTCTCGAGCTGTTGCGTACAAGCTTCAGGTAATGGTTTTACTCTTTCTTCTTCTTTACACTTCCTTATGATCAGTTTATATCGTTTGCTCCACTGCTTCAAAAAAAAATGCTCGGCCTACACCCCATTTTCCCCTCCACCACGTCACGTCCCTCTAAGTTTTCATAACCGAGCTTATATCCCGGACAACCCCTGATAGTGTTGCCATGTTTTGTCGTGCATACCATAGTGATAAAGGAAACCAAGATTTGTTCTTTCTTTTGCATTCTGTTGAGAAATGTTGCATGCGTACCTATAGGTTGGGCCACGTGACCTTTAATGTGAGCCATATTGATGTGTGTTAGCAAATGGGGATATATTTGGAGCCATCTGGAATACTTTGTGATATAGTAGTGCGTGTGAAACAACCCAGGGCCGTGCCATGCATAAGTGCTTGCCTGCATATTTTTCCCCAAAGTGTTTTATTATTTTGCAAATCTAGTTCACGTGTTACGTAGAGGTAGTTGAAAAGGAAATTGATATATATGGTAGAGAAAGAAAATAGGATATGAAATAAGCCTGGGCGTTAGTGCATGTGTGCATGTTTTGAAATTGAAGTGGCAGAGACGTGTTGTAATTAAGAAACAGAGAGAGTTTGCATTGAAGAATAGTTTAGGCAGAGACGCAAGTTTTGCACAAATACATATTTTCGAAACTAGATAAGTTAGGACATGCCGTTGAAAAGAAAATAATAATAATAATAATAATAATAATAATAATAATAATAATAATAAAATGTATAATAATAAATAGTATTGCCAAGCCTATGAAGTTGGGGTCGGGAGGTGGGGTGAGGCAGTTGAGCAAAAGCTGAACCAAAATTTCTTTTACTCTATTCGTTCCAATTGTCTCAAAATTTTTGCTTTGACCGTAATTTTTAAAGTCACGTATTCGGTATTTGGATCTTGAATCTAGGCGTGACATCCGGAGAAAATTTGATCGTTACCCGCTGTGCGATTCTTTTTCGGGGGATTTTCATTTTGAATCAAAATTTCTGCAGCTTTAAGTTGAGTATTTCTCACCAGACAAACATACCTATATATCCGTGATTTATCACAAGTGTATTTGTAAATTATTTATTAAATTTTATCTGCCTGTGATATAACGTTTGATGTTAAACCCCATTTTAAATTGACACCTCATCAGTTGTTTATCTATTGTAATATTATTGCAGTTATACTATGTAATGCTTATTTACTGATTAAATCATCACTGTAAGTTCCCTGTAAATTTGAGATCGTTATAGGCTGAAATGATAGGCCTGAACGATAATCATTTGTTCATTTATTTAATTGTTTAATTATTTATTTGTTAACTTGGGATTGCGGGTTTGAAATGATAGAACCCGGATTTTGTAAATTGCGGATTGAAATGATATAAATCCGTATCACTTGACCTAGGCTAGAAAACTATATACAGACCGGTGGTTTATATAATATTTTTCTGAAATGTTTAAAAGTATTTTAAATGGGAATTTATAATATTCTGGTTCAAATGTAAAGGATTTTTATAAAATTTATAATGATTTTTAAATAAGTCAAAATGTTAAAAAAATAAATGTTTAAGTAAAATTTTTGGAATATAACTTATTTTGGGAAATTCTGAAATTTTGTTAAAAGTGAGTTTTAGTTAAGAAAATAATTGATAATAAGTTATATTTGGGAATTTAAAATTTGATTGTTAAGTTAATAATTTATTACAGCACTTAAATGTTGTCTTTTATAAACGAACTGTTTTGACTTACAGACTTTAGGTGGCATTTCATAAATGCTACGGAAACTGAATTTTCGGATTGTTTAAAATAAATGGAAATAATCTTTAGGGAAAAAGGATTAAGTTTTGGAATTTAATATGAAATTAATAAAAAATAAGGAATTGACTTTAAATGGTTTTAAATGGAAGAATTTAACTTTTAAATGTGAGTTGAAAGGCAAATTAATTCCTAAATAAATTGAATAGATTTAAATGGTATTTTATATTAAATAAAATGACTGATGTTTAAATAAATGATGGTTGAAATGATATTATGGTATTGAAATGTATTTGAAACTTATTTTGATTTTTAAAGTATAAATACCATTTCTAAAAGTTGTAACCACGGGTTATAATAACGTTTGGTTGTTAAAGAGACCGGGATCGGATATCTGGCATACTCTCTGTCGATACCGAAAACCACTTTAACAACCGTGTATGCGGTGGAGATTCTAGAATGAAGTAGGATGGTGGTGACGTTTCCTTTGAGGTATATACGTAGACCCGACTCCCGTGAGTTGGCATAAGGTGGCTAAAACAGGAGCGATCGACGGATTAATGAGGTAGCACCTCTGATCGGACGCACTTCTTCGTATGCCATTCTATTACTTTTGTGATTGTTTTGGTGCGCACCTTTGATTTGGGAGTGTTGTTCGAGGTGGACTGCAGCTGCGCGCTGCGCGTTTCCATCGGTCCAGAAGCGTAATTGGTATATCTACCCTGGCATTGCCTAGTTGTGCCGTGTCACCTACCCTAGCGCGCCTTATACGATTTTGGTTTTGTACCATACCTATCGAGTGCCCTCTGACGACGCCCATTCCGGGGCAGATTACGGTACTGTATAGACTATGAGAATATATTATGTGTTAAGGTGGAAAATGTAAAGCATTAACGCTATTTAAAAGTAAGTTTATTTTACTAATAGACACTATTATAATAGCGAAGTATTATTACATAGTAAATAGTTTAATGGATCCTTAGAGGATGGGCGGTCCCAAGCATCCTTTAAGTTACATGCTTTATATTACAGTACACTTGAATTAGCTTACACTATATAAGTATGTATGTCCTGACTCGAGTGTTTATGTTTTATTTTACGCTCGGGTCAGCCTGAGTTGCAGTTCAGTCATCATCCCGGAGTTAGGACTTCTGTAGATCCTTTCATGCTGCTGGCTTCTTTCTGTCCGTTATCTTATTTATGAAATCAAGACTTTGGGATTTTTTGGATTTTCTATTTGATGATTTAAACTATATTTGGGATGAAAGACTTTGTAATTTGTATTTGTTGAGACTATTTATAGTGGCTTCATGAACCACTAAGTATTTTTAAATTCCGCTGCGAGTATTCTGATTTTGTGTCGGTGATTCTGTGATTAATTATTACTGTATATTTTAAGATTTGCCAAATTTTATTTACAACGCGGTATTTTGAACAATTCAAGTGCGACATGTGCGGATGCGAATGGTTGAAAATATCGGGTCGTTACATTTGGTATCAGAGCTTTGGCTCTAGGCAAAACTTAGAATGTATGGTAAATTTGATTTACAGAATCACTTTCATTCGAGCTTGAATCTCTTCCTTTTGATTCGATTTCCTTTGAATTTTGGAACGTTCCCTGCGGTTCCGAAGTTCATTCGTGTCCCTCACTATTCATTTTCTTTCGATTCTGGAGTATCCCATAACTCCACTTCGGATGATCTTTATAGTGAATTGGCGGTCTCGCCAATATTCTAATAAAGGGGTGAAACTCCTTTACAATTAGCATTGATTCACCAAAGATTTATATTTAACCTCGGTTTAGATGCTAGTATCTTTGGTTATTCCGAACTCTATCTCTTCGGATCGAATGGTAAATCTACATTCGATCTGACTCTTTAAGTCACGGTTGACCAGGTTAAGGTTGCCCGCGATTTATATAAACTTATCTAGTTCCTTGTTCTGTTATGTAATCATCGGATCTTCTAATTCCAATTTATCTTTAAATCAAAATTCTCTTTGATTTGAATCCGTCAAATTTGAATCTCTATCCTTGTTTTGAAAAATTTATTCCTATATTTGGGAAAAATCTAATATTATATATAAGTATAATTTTCAGAATTTTATAATTAATTTAACTAGTTGTCAAGAGATAATAGTGTTTGATTTTATTTATGGTTTTGTAAACCATTGGTTTTGTCTTATATAAATAATTAAACTATAAAACATGGTTATAAATTTATTTGGAAACAGAAATGGATTTAAAACAAGAATTTAAGAATTTAATTTCTGATAGTTTCAAACCTTGTGTTTAAAGTCTTAAAAGGATATATTATTATTTAAATTATTTTCGAATATAAATTTGTTTCCAAAGAATTTTTAAAGTTTTAAAAATTAGTGCTCTTCTCTTTGTCGCTGGAAAATAATTTCAGTGATGACTACAACATCATCGACATTCATTTTCGAGTATCGAAGTAAAGAGACCACGTTGTAGTTTTGCTTCAAAAATTTAGTTGATTTGAATTTCTAAATATGACTTTTATAATATGATTTAAATTTGATTTGACATATGCTATATGTATGTATTTATTTATCTCTAAAGGGTTTGAAGTTAATTGGAAATTTAATTCATAAATTTATGTTAAAAGGTGATTCTAATGATAAAATAAACTCAAATTTTGAATGAATATTTAAACTTGAATAATAAGAATTGGAAAATTTTACTTGTATAATTGCATGCCAATATAACTTACCTAAATCATTCAGAAATTAACTATGTAATTGGATAATGTACAATATAAAAGGATTGTATAAATAAAATTTGAGTGGTTATAATAAATGTTATACACTTAAAGTTTGAGTTACAACAAGACAAATAGAGGTAAATAGAAATAAAATAATAATTGAATAATATACAATATCAAATGGTGTTAAAGGAAATTTAGAAATATATTGGAATAGTTATATTAAATATAATCTACTTAATATGTGCGATAAGATATATTAAGTAGAATATATTTAATAATAATCTGGAATAAAGAAGAATTAAATTTGTTGAATAAAAGATGATTATTATAAATGACTATACAAATTTCTGATTTTAGAAAATAATTGGATAATAAGATAATTAATTTGGAAATAGTTAAGATTGATTTAACTTCAGTAAAAGTTAAATGAATTAAATCAATTATTGAATATTAATTAATTTAAATTGAAATTATATGGTTTAAATAAATGATTCCATTTTGAGTTTCAATTTAGTTTTCTTCCAGAGTGTCCTATTCTCCTACCTCCTTCCTTTTCGGGGACGAAAAGTTTTGAGTGGGGGAGAGTGTAATGACCTGTAAATTTCGATAATTAAACTGGTTAATTTAATAAGATTTTTGTAATTAAATTTAAGAAGAAAAAAAAACCTTTATAATTTATAATGAAGTGAGTGTTTAAAATGAAATGAAAATAATAGGGATATAGTAACGGTTGTAAGTTACTATTTAATTGGTCTATTAATGTAGTTTCAACTGTTACATTTGAGTATTAAATTGAATATATGCAAATAAACGTATGGAAATGGAGTGAATTCAACATTATATTAGCAATTCAACATTATATAAGCAATTCAACATTATATAAGCAATTCTGATAATTAGTGGAAATAATAAACTTGAGTGTAATATATATAAAGTTAGTGACAACATTTATGCAAGTCGCCTTTTTATTTAGGGCTGCTAAATTTAGAGTAGGAAGTCAATTACATTTAAATGTAGGTAAATGTTCATTAATGTGAGATAGGACTGTAACTGTAATGTGTGAATGTAAATGAAATGACATAAATGGAAATTTATATTTTATTCATAAGATGAAATAAAGGAATGAAACCAAGTTGAATAAATTGATTTAGGTTTTATTTATGATAAATGTATATATTTGGGGAATTCAATATAATTGAAAATAACAAGTTATTACAAAAGAAAGATGAAAATTGGAATATATATTTTTGTAAGGAAAGATAAACAAATAATAACTAGGTTTATAAAGTGATAACAGATTTAATAAAAGAGTAGGATAAAGCATGGTAGTTATTGGAAAGTAATTAATTGAAATTTGGATGAATTGGGAATTTTTTTTATGTATTAGTATAAAAACCAATTTTAATATTACCCATAAGAGGATAAGTTAATAGTCGATTCAATAACATGATTGAGAAATCAAATATATGGATTTATTGGGAATTTAAAACTTATACTTTTTTTTGATAAAATACAGCGTTTTACACGCAATAAATTTTTCTACTTTTATTACATATTATATATATATATATATGTTATTATTGTTATTATTTCATATATCCACCTCTATTTTATCTTTCTATTTTTATTTTTTGACAGTCATGTTTATTTATTAGATTATTGCTTGTTTATATCTTTTATTTATGGCTTGGAAGAAACTAAAAGGGTATGCGTTATGTTGTCTTAATTGCTTGCCGTTTTAATTGCCTACTCTTTATTTCTTTTTATTTATAAAACCTTGAAATTTAATATAAATTTTAACTTAATTTAATCATTTCCTAAAAGTCTAAATATAAAATTGGAAGTTTTGAAATTTTTACTTTGTTAAAAGACAACTCCAATTGGAATTTTAATAAAAATGAACAATGTATATTTTAAATACGAAGAATGTAAACAAGTTAAAATTTTAGTTAAGTAATAACTTTGTAAAATCCAGTGTTTTACAGACTATTAAATTTCGCATTTAAAAAGGGTACGCATTGTAATGATATAAGCAACGTAAAAACGTTACTTTTGTATAAATTTTTCGGTGTATTGTAATGCATCAGTTTGGCGTATTTTAAAAAATTATATTTCAATATCTATATGGATTAATAAAATCAGTTAGGAGATTTCCAACCAAAACGTATTGATTTCGTGCCTATCCGTTTCTCTAAAATCATGCACTGATTAAGGAGATTCCCACTACCAATATTGTTTTCAAAATCGTGCTTCCCTTTCACGCAAATATCATCTGGAAAGAAATCAAACTTGCTTTCCTTGCGCGTGACATATCAGTGAAATTTATTTCCTTTAATATGTTTGTCGTTTGCCTCTTTATAGAGATTTGATTTAAAAAATTTCACAAATAAATTTTGTTCCACTTGCCATTCATTCCTCTCAATCAAATATAATTGCTTGCCTTCTAAAATTCAATCAATCAGAGAATTAAATTTCTTACCATTTTCTCTCCGTGACATAAATCAACGCATGCATTCAAATCTGTACTTGAAGTAGCATCCAAAGCAAATTAATACTTGCTGATTCTTTGTATATAAATCTCCCAGATATAAAAATAGCACGCAACTATTAATTGGAAAAAAAAAAGATATAACGTTGCAATCAAATTTTTCGTATATCTGGCAATAAATCACGCATAATTATGTAAACATTATTTCGCTTGCCTGCTTATATTCGTTTCCCTTTTACCATTTATCTCTTACGTTTTTTCTGTTCGAGCTTGCCTATTTGATTTCCTAGATTTCGTAAGTTTTATCATCTATAAATACCCTACTCGTTCACCTAAACTTTCATATACCTCCTCTCCTCTGATCTTCTCGAGCTGTTGCGTACAAGCTTCAGGTAATGGTTTTACTCTTTCTTCTTCTTTACACTTCCTTATGATCAGTTTATATCGTTTGCTCCACTGCTTCAAAAAAAATGCTCGGCCTACACCCCATTTTCCCCTCCACCACGTCACGTCCCTCTAAGTTTTCATAACCGAGCTTATATCCCGAACAACCCCTGATAGTGTTGCCATGTTTTGTCGTGCATACCATAGTGATAAAGGAAACCAAGATTTGTTCTTTCTTTTGCATTCTGTTGAGAAATGTTGCATGCGTACCTATAGGTTGGGCCACGTGACCTTTAATGTGAGCCATATTGATGTGTGTTAGCAAATGGGGATATATTTGGAGCCATCTGGAATACTTTGTGATATAGTAGTGCGTGTGAAACAACCCAGGGCCGTGCCATGCATAAGTGCTTGCCTGCATATTTTTCCCCAAAGTGTTTTATTATTTTGCAAATCTAGTTCACGTGTTGCGTAGAGGTAGTTGAAAAGGAAATTGATATATATGGTAGAGAAAGAAAATAGGATATGAAATAGGCCTAGGCGTTAGTGCATGTGTGCGTGTTTTGAAATTAAAGTGGCAGAGACGTGTTGTAATTAAGAAACAGAGAGAGTTTGCATTGAAGAATAGTTTAGGCAGAGACGCAAGTTTTGCACAAATACATATTTTCAAAACTAGATAAGTTAGGACATGCCGTTGAAAAGAAAATAATAATAATAATAAAATGTATAATAATAATAAATAGTATTGCCAAGCCTATGAAGTTGGGGTCGGGAGGTGGGGTGAGGCAGTCGAGCAAAAGCTGAACCAAAATTTCTTTTACTCTATTCGTTCCAATTGTCTCAAAATTTTTGCTTTGACCGTAATTTTTAAAGTCACGTATTCGGTATTTGGATCTTGAATCTAGGCGTGACATCCGGGGAAAATTTGATCGTTACCCGCTGTGCGATTCTTTTTCGGGGGATTTTCATTTTGAATCAAAATTTCTGCAGCTTTAAGGTGAGTATTTCTCACCAGACAAACATACCTATATATCCGTGATTTATCACAAGTGTATTTGTAAATTATTTATTAAATTTTATCTTCCTGTGATATAACGTATGATGTTAAACCCCATTTTAAATTGACACCTCATCAGTTGTTTATCTATTGTAATATTATTGCAGTTATACTATGTAATGCTTATTTACTGATTAAATCATCACTGTAAGTTCCCTGTAAATTTGAGATCGTTATATGCTGAAATGATAGGCCTGAACGATAATCATTTGTTCATTTATTTAATTGTTTAATTATTTATTTGTTAACTTGGGATTGCGGGTTTGAAATGATAGAACCCGGATTTTGTAAATTGCAGATTGAAATGATATAAATCCGTATCACTTGACCTAGTCTAGTAAACTATATACAGACCCTTGGTTTATATAATATTTTTCTGAAATGTTTAAAAGTATTTTAAATGGGAATTTATAATATTCTGGTTCAAATGTAAAGGATTTTTATAAAATTTATAATGATTTTTGAATAAGTCAAAATGTTAAAAAAATAAATGTTTAAGTAAAATTTTTGGAATATAACTTATTTTGGGAAATTCTGAAATTTTGTTAAAAGTGAGTTTTAGTTAAGGAAATAATTGATAATAAGTTATATTTGGGAATTTAAAATTTGATTGTTAAGTTAATAATTTATTACAGCACTTAAATGCTGTCTTTTATAAATGAACTGTTTTGACTTACAGACTTTAGGTGGCATTTCATAAATGCTACGGAAACTGAATTTTCAGATTGTTTAAAATAAATGGAAATAATCTTTAGGGAAAAGGCTTAAATTTTGGAATTTAATATGAAATTAATAAAAAATAAGGAATTGACTTTAAATGGTTTTAAATGGAAGAATTTAACTTTTAAATGTGAGTTGAAAGGCAAATTAATTCCTAAATAAATTGAATAGATTTAAATGGTATTTTATATTAAATAAAATGACTGATGTTTAAATAAATGATGGTTGAAATGATATTATGGTATTGAAATGTATTTGAAACTTATTTTGATTTTTAAAGTATAAATACCATTTCTAAAAGTTGTAACCACGGGTTATAATAACGTTTGGTTGTTAAAGAGACCGGGATCGGATATCTGACATACTCTCTGTCGATACCGAAAACCACTTTAACAACCGTGTACGCGGTGGAGATTCTAGAATGAAGTAGGATGGTGGTGACGTTTCCTTTGAGGTATATACGTGGACCCGACTCCCGTGAGTTGGCATAAGGTGGCTAAAACAGGAGCGATCGACGGATTAATGAGGTAGCACCTCTGATCGGACGCACTTCTTCGTATGCCATTCTATTACTTTTGTGATTGTTTTGGTGCGCACCTTTGATTTGGGAGTGTTGTTCGAGGTGGGTGGCAGATGCGCGCTGCGCGTTTCCATCGGTCCGGAAGCGTAATTGGTATATCTACCCTGGCATTGCCTAGTTGTGCCGTGTCACCTACCCTAGCGCGCCTTATACGATTTTGGTTTTGTACCATACCTATGGAGTGCCCTCTGACGACGCCCATTCCGGGGGACATTACGGTACTGTATAGACTATGAGAATATATTATGTGTTAAGGTGGAAAATGTAAAGCCTTAACGCTATTTAAAAGTAAGTTTATTTTACTAATAGACACTATTATAATAGCGAAGTATTATTACATAGTAAATAGTTTAACGGATGCTTAGAGGATGGGCGGTCCCAAGCATCCTTTAAGTTACTTGCTTTATATTACAGTACACTTGAATTGGCTTACACTATATAAGTATGTATGTCCTGACTCGAGTGTATATGTTTTATTTTACGCTCGGGTCAGCCTGAGTTGCAGTTCAGTCATCATCCCGGAGCTAGGACTTCTGTAGATCCTTTCAAGCTGCTGGCTTCTTTCTGTCCGTTATCTTATTTATGAAATCAAGACTTTGGGATTTTTTGGCTTTTCTATTTGATGATTTAAACTATATTTGGGATGAAAGACTTTGTAATTTGTATTTGTTGAGACTATTTACAGTGGCTTCATGAACCACTAAGTATTTTTAAATTCCGCTGCGAGTATTCTTATTTTGTTTCTGTGATTCTGTGATTAATTATTACTGTATATTTTGAGATTTGCCAAATTTTATTTACAACGCGGTATTTTGAACAATTCAAGTCCGACATGTGCAGATGCGAATGGTTGAAAATATCGGGTCGTTACACTGGGCATATCAAACCAAATTGTTGCGTTAATGTTACGTCATCAGATGCAAATGTCACACATGAAGCAACCGAAACCAATGAGCCAAAGTGGGACAATTGTCTGTCTATTGAGGTAATCACTAAGCCTGATAACATTGCTTCTATTATGCATCAAGATGATGAAAATGCAGATGCTATTAAAGATGTTAATTATGAAAAGGATTGGATTGTTGACCTGGGCTGCTCATATCATGCCTCGGGAGATGCTACTTGCTTTTCAATGTGCGCCCTCGCCTGAGGAAGCGAGTGATTATGACCGCTGACAATTCATTACACCTCGTAATGAAGGAAGGGCAATTTAAAGCTACAAATTTAAATGTTGAAGGTCTTATTCTTGGTGAAGTCTATCAAGTAACTGGTTTAAAGAAGAATCTTGCTTCTGTTTCTCAGATCATTAACTCAGGAAGGTATGTACTATTCGATCCAAATAAAGGTGAAATTATTAGTAACCTAAAGAGCATTGATGCCGATGTCTTATTTACTGGAACAAAGAAAAATTCATTATACGCCTTATCTGCTAGTGAGGCCTATGTAGAAAAGACAAGTCAAAACTCTAGTGCCTCACTTTGGCATGCTCGACTTTAGCATGTTGGTTATCAGTTATTGCAATTAATATCAACAACTAGGATGCTTAAAGTTGTTCCTTTATTCAAAACAATACATTTAGCGCAATATGGGCTGGTTGTCAATACGGTAAATCCCATCATCTTCCTTTTCAAAAATCAATGAACCGTGCTTTTAAAATGTTTCAGCCCGTACACTCTGATCTTGTGGGACCAACCAAAACTCCAAGTTATAGTGGTTTCCATTATATGATGGTTATCATGGATGATTACTCTCGATACAGTTGGGTGTACTTCTGAACAACCAAAGTGTAGCTCTCGGCTACTTCGTGCAGTTCAAGATGATGGTAGAAAGAGAATTCAAGTCAACCATAAAGTGTTTGCGCACTGATAATCGAGGCGAGTTTCTATCTAATGATTTTTCAAAGTTTTGTGAAGAGCATGGCATACGACGTCAAATAACATGTCCTAATACCCCTCAACAAAATGGGGTCGTGAAGCGAAAATTGACACACCTTACAGCAGTGACGTTATCTTGGTTGCATGATAAAAACCTTCCAGAGTTATGGGCAACAGCTATGCAATGTGCTTGTCATATAATCAACCGTTTACCTCTGTGGCCAAGTACATCGAAATCGCCTTTCGAGAGGCTATACAATACAAAACCCGATGTTAGCTATTTTAGAATTTTTGGTTCTTACTGCTATGTTCATGTACCTAAGCATAGTCGAACTAAGCTTGATCCAAAAGTCAAGAAATGCTTGTTTGTTGGTTATGATGCACATAGAAAGGGATGGAAATGTATGGATCCGGACATGAAGAAGATTGTTACTTCTCGTGATGTTGAATTTGATGAAGTTTGCACCTTATATCTAGATTCTGCACTAGAAGAAAATTCGAATATTGTGCCTCTTGTTGACTCAAGTATTGAGTCTGTTCCTACTCAAACCGTCGATTCTAGCAACATGGGGAGTTTAGAGTTTCCTCAAAATGATTCCTCATAAGGCAAAACCACAGTATGAAGGACATCAAGGCTTAAATGATTATGAAGTGGAATTAAATCAGTGTAGTGTTATCTCTTGTTTTATGATGGTGGATATGTTTGAAAATGTGCCTACCTCTTATTATGAAGCTAAGGGAAGCGTGATTGGGAAGCTGCAATGAGAAATGAAATCACCGCCTTGAAGAGCAATTCTACCTAGGATCGTGTACCTAAACCAAAAATGTTGATCTTATTACGTGTAAGTGGGTTTATATGTTAAAGAAGGCAGCGGATGGAACTATTGCAAGGCACAAAGCTCATTTAGTTGCTCGTGGTTTTGCTTAACAATATGTATAGATTACGATGAGACTTTTAGTCCAGTCGCCAAAATGGTAACTGTTTGCACCATCATCTCCTTGGCTGCCATCAAAGGTTGGACTCTTTGGCAATTTGACGTGAAAATGCTTTCCTTCATGGAGAGTTAAACCATGATATATACATAGAGAAACCACAAGGGTTCGTTTCCGAGAAGCTTCCTTATGGTGTATGTCGACTGAAGAAGGCGCTCTTTGGCCTTAATAATGGGCCTCGCGCTTGGTATGGAAAGATAGCTGAATATTTCACATTTTGTGGCTTTCATCCTTCATGTTCAGATCCTAGTCTTTTTGTTAAGGTAAAAGCATCACTGTCTACTATGATTATTTTGCATGTGGATGATATGATAATCACTGGTGATGATACAACTGAAATCATGCGCCTCCAAGATGATTTATCAATTTGCTTTGAAATGAAAACTTTGGCGAAGCTCATTATTTCCTTGGTTTAGAACTAGAGCGATCAGATGGCTATTTTCTTTCATAAAAGGGGTATGCTGTAAGGATCTGCAGTGTTTTGGTATGGAGAACTCAAACCCTACAACTACCCCCATGGATTCAAGCTTCAAGTTGAGGAAGGATGAAGAAATTTTCTTAATGATCCAACCGAGTACTGTAAAATGGTCGGTTGTCTATTGTATTTAACGATCACTCGTGCAGATATTACATTTCAGTTGGAAAATTATCTCAGTTCATGAGCCAACTATGTGTTAATCACATGGCTGTTGCTAAATGGGTTCTCAGGAATGTGAAAAGAACTTTAAGTCAAGGTTTATACTTTTAGGCAAACAAGGATTGCTCTCTACAAGGCTATGTTGATGCTGATTGGGCTGGAGATATAAAAGACAGACGCTCTATATCTGGTTATTGTTTGAATATTGGTTCTACAATCATATCTTGGTGCAACAAGAAACAGAACACAGTGGCTTTATCAAGTGCAGAAGCTGAATATGTCGTAGCAACTTTAGCAACATAGGAATGTATTTGTCTTACTAGGCTTATTCAAGATAAGGACATGGATTGCAATCTCCCTATACCAGCTTTCTGTGACAATGAAAGTGCAATTAAACTTGCTGAAAACCCGGTATTTCTTGCACGTATGAAACATATTGAGATTCATTATCATTTTGTTCGGGAAAAGGTGTTAAGTGAGGAAATTGAGCTGCATAAGGTAGAAAGTGAGAAGCAAGTTGCAGATATATTTACCAAAGCTCTCTCACAATCTAAATTTGAAAGATTTCGTAAAAGGCTTGGCGTTGTTGATCGGATGTCTGCACTAAGGGAGGAGTGTTATAATTTAGTGCAGACATGATATTTGGCATGTGTTGTCCTGGTTTACAGTATGATCCAAAAATTTAGCATCTTATTATGGTTTGCTTTGACTTTCTTTAGGAAAAAGTATTGTTACTAATAACGTACTGCTGCTGCTCACTGTTTCTAGTACAATAGCAGTATATATGTTCTTGTTTTAACAGCAGTTTTTTTAAGAGTCTTTCCTTCTTGTTATCTTCAACTGAGAAATAAAATATTTTTCATTTGAACTTCTTTCTTGTGTATCGGTTTTGTTATAAACCGAATAAGAAATACCACAATACAAAAATTATCCAAATTTTCTATAAACTAATAGTAATTGAATTCTTCTTAAATCACGAAAAAAGTTAGCTACAACCAAAAATTTCAAAGTTCGTTGTTAACTTATAAAACATATGATATAAGATTTCTACACTTACCAATACTAAGGCAGATATGTACTAAGAAAAACATGATTTAACTTCTTCTATATGCTTCTAGTCCCTGCTCAAGTATAAAAGCTTTGTACCAAGCAAAACTTCTGTCTGCTCAAGTAAAAAAGTTCCATAGCAACTGAGATGCAAAATGTTGCAGGCCACTAATATTCACACATATCCAAATTAAATAAGTTGCTTTTATTAGTTGGATATTATTCAAAATATCTAATAACGACATAAACATATGTATGAATGTAAAGAGAAGAATAACATCAACATAAAAGTTAATAAAATCAACATAAAAGTTAACAAGTTACATCAACGTAAAACTAAAAAAATAAAACTATTGCTTTACATAGACACTGAAAAAATCTAAATAGAAATGCTGATAGCAAACAGTATGAGACAAAGTATCTGAAAGCAATAATATACAATCCTTTGGGTACAAATTGGGAAGAGTATAATTCTTTATAAAATAATTACTTGTATCAAAGAACATGTGCATGTGCTCATCTTCATGACACTTTATTTTATTTGTAAGATATCCATGATACATCTAATAAGCAAGCACCATCAGTCACCATTTGTGGATCAAGGAGTCCTTTTCTCACAATATGCCTTCAAATAAACATGGCCCTAAGACCATCTTGACCGACGTTGCATTTTTGCCTTATGCTGCCTTTAGCTAGTATGTGTGCACCGTCAACCACTACCTCTATCTCTTGCAGATTTGTACATAACATTAAATTCTTTGCATTAGGCTAGTTCTTCACGATTATATGAATTCCCATTCTGCTCATGCTTTAAGAAGGTTAACCACAATTGGTGCTGCGGTGATGAACATTTTCCTACTACGTGCAAGTTTCCTAAAGAACAAAGATCATTCATAAGTATATTCTCTTATCAATTGACATCTGCATCTACGAACGGTTATAAGGGAAATCAGATCCCTTATGTTGCCTTTAGCTAGTATGTGTGCACCGTCAACCACTACCTCTATCTCTTGCAGATTTGTACATAACATTAAATTCTTTGCATTAGGCTAGTTCTTCACGATTATATGAATTCCCGTTCTGCTCATGCTTTAAGAAGGTTAACCACAATTGGTGGTGCGGTGATGAACATTTTCCTACTACGTGCAAGTTTCCTAAAGAACAAAGATCATTCATAAGTATATTCTCTTATCAATTGACATCTGCATCTACGAGCGGTTATAAGGGAAATCAGATCCTTGGTTCAGCTAAGGCTACGTCGATCACTCCACTTAATGATGAAAAATATTGGAGATTTCTCTTTTGCAAATCCCATGTCCGTCCAAGTACAATTTAACATGCTTTATCTCCACCTTTCGAGCCTTCTACTTTTTTGGTCTACTTCTAGGTGCTTATCAGAAAAATCAACTTTAATTTATCGTAAAATGAGTGTAATTAGCTATACAAATAATGTGATGTATAATTATATGAATAAGATTATACCATTATATTACATATGATGTGATATACATTTGTATGAATAAGATTATATCGTTATATTACATGAAGTTGATACAATAAACTACTTATACGAATGAGAAGAGTTTTATATTTGTATATAATGGAAAAGGATTCAAATCATATACTGAATTATTGTGTGCATGCTAATAAAATCACTAACAAATATAAGAATTTTTTGTCATTGATAATTACTCTTACAATTAATCTTAATAGTGTTAGTAAAATTGGGTGATGATTTTAAAATCCAACACATCTAAAAAATTTAACATCGGGTTGGATTTATATATTATCTCTCTAAGATTAATTGCAAGAGTAAAAGACAAATAACTTAAACATATATAAATAACGAATACTCTTACAATCAATCTTAATGGTGTTAGTAAAATTAGGTGATGATTTTAAAATCCAACCCCTTTAGATTTTTTTAACATCGGGTTGGATTAATACATCATCTCTTAGAGAAGTCGTATGATTAGAAAATCATCTCTCTTTTGGACCAGTTGGTTCTGTCTCCCTCTATAAGATCGTATGATTTACAACATTTACGGGATAAGTTCACTTCAATTACCATTTTAATTTAAACATAAAATTAAAGTTATTCAAAGCAAAATTACGGTTGAAAATGTTGTGGGAAACGGTGTAGTATAAATTATACTAGTGTAAACGAATTTTAAGGCCACTTTAACACTTGAGGTGGTTGAATAGTGTTTTAAATTTATATCGAACTTTTCTAAATAGTCTCTAGATTTAAATCAAAACACAAATAATTGACACAGATAAATATTAACTGGCAGTCACAAATGGATATAAATTAATAAGGTAAAAACAAAGTAAAAGTAAAAGATATGACATCATGGGTTTTATATTAGTTCGGATTGATCAATCTTACATCCACTCTTGTAAGTAGCCATACAGATTTCCTTTCAAAACACCTACTTTAATTAGGTAGCAAGCAAATCAAAATACAATCTTAATTTTAAGGCAAAAAGTTACACCTTTCTGACTTTCCGAGCTTAGGGTTGACTCTTTTGATTTAACCGGACAATAAGATCACCCACTTGATTTAAACGGACAACAAACACAACCACTTAATTTGAATGGACAACAAGCACATCCACTTGACTGTTCTATCCACTTGATTGGAACATGCAACAAGCATACCTACACAAATAGTAGTAGAGAGTGTTGTTTTAAAAGGTGAAAGCTTACGCAAGGCATTTTTGGATCCGGGAGGTGAGGCATAAGCCTCGAAAAGTTGAGGCGCAAGCTTTTTGGGGTAAAAGAAAAACACAAAACATATAATGAAATTTGAAATAAAACAACATTAAATGTCAAACATTAAATAAAAACCATAAAGCATTCTAAACAATTCAAACAAAATACAATCGTCCATAAGAATTTAAAGTTAAATCAACGTAAATTGCAATAGATCAAATGATATATTCCTCTAGTGCATCTATGATCACAAAATCCATAAAGAAAGTTGAATTGGTGGAATCCGGTAAATTTTTAACCTACTTATCTTGTCCATCTCTTCAGTTTACACTATGTATCGCTATGTAGATGTAGAAGAGAATACAAAAATCACTCGGTAAATCATTTAAAAAAAGAAGCAAAGATTGCTTGTTTCCAGCATGTGGAATTGAACTCGATTCCACTTACTAAAATCAACTTAATTCCAGTTAATGGAATTAAGCTGTATTCCAATATCGAGTTCGATATCAAACTCGATACAGGATTCGATTACAGAAGTATTAAATTTTTTAACCTCTTTTTAGTTCTCAGAAGTGGATATTGAATGAGCAAATAGAAATAGAAGAATAAGATTTTTCAAAACAACAGCACAAAAATTTTTGCTTGAGAGGCTTAAACCTCAATGCGTTTTTTAGTCGAGGCGTGTGTTTTTTACGTTTTTTGAGCCCTAACTACCTGAGGCATATGTCTTTGGAGAAAAACACCTTTTGACATGCGCCTCGCGTGCGCTTTTTAATATACCGGTAGAGATTGTTGATTTCAAATACAAATAACTGTACTTTAGATACATAATATTTCGTAGCCCTTTGATAGCACTTTTATCTTTGAATTAAAAAGAGAATACTTGCAAATCAGTGAGTAGATTATAGAGAATGAATGTAGTAAAGTAGAGAATGTATTTGAGTGAATCAGAAGAATATCAAAAGTGGATTTTGTAAAATTTGTAATGAGAGTTTGAAGTCAGAAGGATTTAAAGAAAGTGGTTATCAAAATTCTTTTTCCTGTCCCCTTTATATATTCTTTGAAGTGATATGTCTATTCGTGGAGAGATGGAGCCAAAAATCACAACTATTCAAAAATTAAAAAACAACTCTTCAACGGTACATATGTCAACATACATAGGTAGGGTATGTCGACATACCCTTATATTTTGAGAAAAGCATTAACACATTTGAAGTGTTATAAAATTCTGGTATTTTGTATATTCGTTTAAAAATAGTTTTTAAATACTTTTTAATATATAAAACTTTCGTAAAATGTTTGTAGAAATATAATTTGAAAATAAACTAATTATTCTGATGAGAGAGTATTTAAAGAAAAGAAAAGATAGTTGCTATTCAAGGACTTCAATTTTTTTACCTAATGCCTATTAACCATAATCTTTAGTCTTTATCTCTTCATGTATTTATCCTTAAACTTACAAGTCTTCAATTATGTTGATCATATTTGAATCTTGATCTCTAATCTCTTTACCGATCAGTCTTCAGATTCGATTATCATGTACTTGTATAAACCTGTGTTATACCCTACAAAATATTCTATACAACTTAGGAAAACATCAATCCTATATTTATATGGTTGTTGTTATCAAAATCTATATCTGTGGTATTAACAATCTTCCCATTTTTAATGATGATAACCATGTAAATATATTTAGTATAAAATATAATGTAACTCCTCCTAAATTAGTTAACCCCCTTAGTATATGCATATATTATATTTTATGATTTTCTCCCTCTTTGTCATCAACAAAAATGAGTGAAGAAAAATAAAAATTCCACTAAATGTGGCATATTAAATACTATGAAATGTGATAATGTCGTATAAGGAACCAAAATCAATACTAATTGCAAAATAACATTTTTAGAACTAACTTTATATATATATATATATATATATAGTTACATTTGTTTTATCATTCATATCAAACAATTTATTTAAAGCAAACCAAATTATTTAAACCAAGGCAAATATACAAGTTTAAATAATACAAGCCAAACCATGCAATCAAAATAAAGCAACCCTATAAACAAACAAACCAAACTTAAACATATGCATATACCCATAATATTTATACATTCACAAATTAACATTTTGTTTTAATTATTGGTGATTTGTGAATGGAGCAATGTGGAAAGTGAAGAAAAAAAAATTCTTTTTTATTCCACTAAATTGCCATGAGTATCGTAATTGAATTCTCCTTCGCAACGTACTCCATCTTCATCCTCATTATCATCATCTTCTTCTGCTTTATCTTTATCATTTTGATTCATAGGGTTATGAATTGCAAGATTGATTTGAGTATCTCCCTCTTCAATAATTATTAAATTTGCTTGATTATCAATAGATGTTTCTGCAAATTCATCAACATCCTTCCTTGATTTTCTTGTTCGTTTTTGAACCAAATTTGCATTACTTCAATTTCAGTAAACATTGTGAGAACATGCTTCAATTCTTTTTCAATATTGCCTAGTTTTGAGAACGTATAGTCACAAAATGGCGTAGAATCTTCTCTTTGACGTTTAGATTTGGATGGATCCATTTTTAATTAATTAATTTTAGGTTTTCAAAAAGAAGAAGATAAGAAAATAGGTCTGGAGTCGAAATATGGTGGTTAAATAATCGGTTTTTGAATTTTGAAAGGAGGGAAAAGTAATTTTCCAAAAAACTGTCAAGTATGTCGACATAAGCTACCCACATATGTCGACATATACCGAATAGTTTTGTTTTTCGTTTTTCTTTCTAATTTAATAATAAAAGTAATTATTTCTAGTTTTCTGTAAATGAAAATATTCCAGGTTCTCTTCTTAATTTGATGAAAGTAGTTTGTGCTAATGGTTTAGTTAAAGTATTAACTATTCGATTTTATGTATTTATAAATTTTAGCGTAATAATTTCTTTATTTACATTGTCTCTTAAGAAATAATATCTTATATCTATATGTTTTGTTCTAGCATGTTGTGTTGGATTTTTAGATATATTTATTGCACTAATGAGATACATAATTTTGTTTTTTACTAAACCAAGATACAAGTGTCTCAAAAAGTGACAGGTTCCACTCGTACTTTTTCAATCAGATTTGCATCCAGCACAATCAGCATCACCATATGATATTAAATCAAATGAATTCCCTTTTAGATTGAAGAGCCCATGGTCTAATGTGTTGTTAACATATCTTAAGATGCGTTTTATAGATTTAAGATGTGTCTCGTTAGGTTGTGACTGATATCTTGCACAAAGGCATATACTATGCATGATATCGGGTCTACAAGCTGTGATATAGAGTAAAGATCATATCATACCTCTATATAGTTTTTGATCGTCTTTTGAACTGTCTTCTTTATTAAGTTTCACTAGGTTCCATGGATGTTGGTTTACTGCATGTGTTAGACCTTCCAAATTTCTTTATTAATTCTTTAGCTTATTTTTCTTGACTTATAAATATTCCATTTTTTAATTGTCTAATTTGTAAGCCTAGAAAGAATGTTAATTCTCCTATGTGACTTGTTTCAAATCCTTTAGTCATTACATCAACAAATTATTTATTTAGTTGTTCATTTGTTGACCCAACAATTATGTCGTCTACATATATTTGTATAAGTTAAATATCATTGTTAACTTTTTTTATAAATAACAAAGTATCTACTTTACATATTTCAAAATTAGATTGTTTCAAGTATGGTTTGAGTCTTTCGTACTAAGCAGCTCTATGTGCTTATTTTAAACCATATAACGCATTTTTAAATTTGTAAACATGATTAGAGAGTTTTTCATCATCAAAAAGTGGGGTTTTTCAACAAATACATCTTCTTTAATAAAACTATTAAAAAAAATGCACTTTTGACATCCATTGAAATAATTTAAAATTATTATGTTTTGTAAAAGCAAGTAGAATTCTTTTGGCTTCTAATCTGGCTACAAGGGCAAAGGTTTCATCAAGTCTATTCCTTCTTAGATGTATCCTTGTGCAACTAAACGTGCTTTATTTCTTACGACTTCTCCATGTTCATTCAATTTATTTCTATAAAGCCACTTAATTCCAATTACAGATTGATTTTCAGGTCGTGGAACTAATTCTCAAATATCATTTCGAGTGAACTGAGTCAGTTCTTCTTGCATGGCAAGAATCCATGAATCATCTAACGTGATTCTTTTGGATTTTGGGTTCGTTACTTGAAATAAATGCTACATTACTCATCTTACTTAGTTGATTTTTAGTTTTTACCACTGATTATATACTTCCTAGAATATTTTCCTTAGGATGGTCTCTAAAAAATTTCGTTCTTTTATTTGAATTCGAATTATCGGTATTATTATTTTCATTGTTAGTAGTTTCCTTATTTGTAGTCTCATTATTCTCACTAGGATTAAGATTTTTTTCTCATCGTTATAAATATTAGTTACTTTAAAATTTTCAACAAATGAATTATGTGAAGTTTCATCAATAGTGTTAGTTCTAGTATTAAAACTCCACAGTCCTATTTGAATCAAGGTGTTAGGTTTTGGCCAGTACCCTAAAATTTCGGTGGTACTGGACCGGTACCGCTATTGTTCGGTCCGAGACTGGACCCAAATTTCAGTGCCGAACTGGACAACAAATTTTATTTATTTTTTAAGTTCAGAATAATCGAGCAGCAAAACGATGCCATTAAACAATCGAAAAAAAAGAGAAAGCAAAAAAGAGAGAAAGAAAATCGATTATACTTGCCTCATAAAAAAACATGCTTTCCCTCTTGAACTCGATTCTCCCTTATCAGGCATCCTCTTCTTCCTTCTTTTGTTTTATTTTCTTTCGCAGTTCCAAGAAACCCTATCTTCCATTGACGATTTTGCTTAGGTCGGCTTTGAACGAGGCGCCTCTTTAAAGGAGGTGCGGTTTTGGGTTTGTGAATTGAAAGGGAATGCGGTTTGAATTGGGGAAGAGTTTGGTAATATTTTCGGTGGGCTGGGTTTTGTTTTAGGCTGGTTTACAAATAAGGTTGGTTTTATGTTAGGTTCTAATTTTTTTTAGCTTAGGGCAGGTTTATAAATTAGGCTGTGAAAATTAACTACCTTCTAATGACATTGTTATTTGAGGCTCGTTTTTAAATAGTTTAGTTTAGTGTTATTTAACTTAGTGAAATTTAAATTTGTTTAACTATGTTCTAACGACATTGTTTATAATTTTAAGTAAATTTTCATTAATAAACCATTGAAGACTGAAATCGAAACTTTCGAAATCGTCCAAAACTAACAAAATTTTGAATGACTGAAACTACGATCGAAACCGAGTCCTCGAACCTTGATTTGAATAACTAATAAATATGCCTTTATTTGATTTAGCATCAAATTTGTCTAGATTATCTTTTATATTAAGTATAGAACATTTACTACCAAAACTTTAAAATAAGATATTTTGGTTTTTATTAGAAACAAATTCATAAGACGTCTTCTTGATTAATGGTCTTATTAAAATTCTATTTAAAATATATCATGATGTAGCATTGCTTCAGCCTAATTTTTTTTTACTTAAATCACTATCATTTAACATAGTCCTAGCGCATTATGATATAGTTTTATTTTTACGTTCAACAACTTCATTTTGTTGATAATTTCTAGGAAAAGAAAAGCTAAATGTAATTCCTTTCTTATTACAAAAGTTTTTAGATCATTCCTTATCGTTTTAATTTTAATTGACTTTTGATTTTGAATTTTCTTACCGAAATTTTAAACATCTCAAATGCGTCACTCTTAAGTTTAAGAAAAATTGTCCAAGTGTATCTTGAAACGTTATATACTATAACAAAAACATACCAATTATGATTTATTGATTGTACTTGTGATGGTCTAAACAGGTCTAAGTGAAGAAGTTCTAAGGGTTGTGTAGTTGAAATCATGTCTTCTGATTTACATGAACTTTTGTGAAATTTTCCAAATTGACAAGCATCACATTAGTTATTGACGCTAACTCATTTATTGATCACTAGATTCGGCCAAAAGATAGGTTATCATTAGACATTTCCATACTCAAAATGTAAATGTTATGTTTCATAACACCTTCAAAAATAATTCTAGACTCATTATCCTCGATGTGGAAAATGTCTTTTTCAAACTTAATTTTGAAACCCTTCACCTAGTTGATTAGTATTAAGTTATGTTTTAAATTCTTAACTAGCAAAACATTATAAATAATAGGAGTTTTAGAGTTACCAATGTTGTCGATGCCGATGATATATCCTTTTGAGTTATCTTCAACGTTAACCGTTCCTCCATCTTAAGTAAAGAATGTCTTTTGAGATATCCGGATTTTCAGTTATATGTCTTGAACATCCACTGTCTAGTATCCATTTGTCCTTCTTGATTTGTGATGTATGGTTATCAGGTGTTTGTTCGTTATCTGCTATATATAACATACTTGTTCCTGCAATTTTACTTTATATGCTTTCAAATTATCAAGTGACATTTCAATATTATTAGTTCCTAATATATTTGAGGGTAACATAAGGATTTTACAACTTTGTTTTTCTTCAAAAATGTCAAATAGTACTCCTACTGTGTTGCTAGCTATTTATAATTTTCAAAAATCGAATATTGAGTTTTTGAAAATCTAATGCTCTGATACCAAATGTGGAAAACGGTATAACATAAATTATACCAGTGTGCGAACGGATCTTAAGGCTACTTTAACACTAGAGAGGGGTGAATAGTGTTTCATAACTTATATCAAATTTTTATTTTCCTAAATAGTTTCCAGATTTAAATCAGCACAGATAATCAATACATATATATTAGCTAACAATCACAAATATAAATAAATTCAGTAAAAATAAAGCAAAATAAAGAGAGACGGCACCATGAGTTTTATACTAGTTCAGATTGACCGATCCTACATCCAGTCATGTATAGTATATGTACATATTTCCTTTCAAATTGCCAACTTTAATCAGATAGTAAACAAACCAAAATCCAACCTTGATTTCAAGGCAAAAGGTACACTCTTATGACTTTACGAGCTCAAGGTAGACTCCTGATTTAACCGAGCAACAAGATCATCCACTTGATTTAAACATGCAACAAACACACCCACTTGATTAGAATGGACAACAAGCACATCCACTTGATTTGGACGGCATCCTGCTAGAAACGAAGTTGATCGCGTACTTTACTTCATTCGTTGATCACCTGGATTGCTTGGCTTATCTCTTTTCTATTACCGGGAAAAGCCAGTTAACGCGTCAACTCAGAGAAGAGAAAGAAGCAACTCACGAAAACAAGGCCTAGTAAACGAAGTCACTCGACAGAAGGAATCCAACATCCTTTTTTATTTCGCGTTCATGACATCCCTTGTTTCTCGCTTCGAATGGCTCCTTGGCAGAGGAGTAGAAGCGACGGTCCCCCAAATCCATCCATACAAATAGTAGTAGATATTTGTTGATTTCAAATAGAAATAGTTGTACTTTGGATTCAGAATATCCTATAGCCATTTGATAGCACTTTTATTTTTGAATTGAAGAGAAAATACTTGCAAATTAGTGCATAGATTATAAAGAATGAATGTATTAAAGTAGAGATTTAACTTGAGTGAATTAGTAGAGTATAGAATGTGGATTTTGTGAAATATATGCTGAAAATTGAAGAAGAATACAGAGAAAGTGGTTATCAAAATTCGTTTTCCAGTCTCATTTATATAATGTTTGAAGGTACATGTTTATTCATGAAGAGATGGAGCCAAAAATATAACTATTCAAAATTTAAAAAACAACTCTTCAACAGTATACATGTCAACATACATCGGTAGGGTATGTCGACATACATGGGTAGGGTATGTCGACGTACCCTTGTATTTTGAGAAAAATAATAACACATTTAAAGTGTTATAATATTCTAGTATTTTGTAAAATTATTTGAAAATAGTTTTTAAATAGTTTTAATATATAAAACTTCTATAAAATATTTGTAGAAATATATTTTAAAAATAAAATAATTATTTTGATGAGAGAGTATTCAAAGAAAAGAAAAGAAAGTTGGTATTCAAGGATTTTAATTTTTTTTATCTAATGTCTACTAATTATAACCTATAGTCTTCATCTCTTCATGTCCTTGTCTTTAAACTCATGAGTCTTCAATTATCTTGTTTATCCCTTAATCCTGATCTTTAATCTCTTTACTAATCGGTCTTCAGGCTCGATTATTTGTACCTGTATAAACTTATGTAATATCCTGCAAAATATTCTATACAATTTGGGAAAGCACCAGTACCTATATTTATATGGTTGTCGTCGTCAAAATCACTATATATGGTATTAGCATTTATTATTCTGTTAAAATAATATGTATTATGTGGGTAACTATTTCAGGCTTTTTTGCATTATATTTTTTATTATTATCAGGTTTAAATGGCGGACAATATAATGGGAGGGAAGCTCTATTTCCAGAACACAAACACTCTTTTAAGCTTTTTGTTCACTTTTTTAATTTTATAGCTCTTTATGAAATTGTCCCATCTTTAGATATCTATGTTCGCATCTCTAGGTTTTCTTATCCGTGTCAATAAATCTCTAATTTACACGTAGAAATATATTGACAACTAATATTTTTTTATTCCAATTTATTGGCATATACATGCTTTTTAAAGGGGCAATTAAAGAAAAGGACAAAGCTTAAAAAAATTTAGGCTGAAATACATCAAGTTTATTTTTAGATTCAAGGACAAATGTTAGTTATAATTTAGGTTGGAGGACAAACTTTAAAAAAAAAAATTGGGCTGAAGGACAAATGCTAGTTTTATTTTTAGGCATTATATTCAATTTTACACTATAAAAAAACTAGCATCGTTCTTCAGCCTAAAGAAAACACTTGCGGTCCTACGGTCAATTTTTTTTTCGAAATTTCTCCTTGGTCCTATTTTCCTGCTTTTTTTAATTCGTAAAGGAAACTGGCTAGCACAAATGAAATTTTGTTGTATATGACCATAAATATAGTGGTGAAAATCAAGTTAGTTAATTAAAAATATGGGCTAAGCATCTGTAAAAATCATCATTTTTAAGTAAATAACATACATATATGTATGCATAAAGATAAAAATCGAAGCATTTTGCACAATGCACATTCAAGATGGTTTAGAAAAACCTTCCTAGAATATAAATTATCCAGACATGGTACTTATAACTATTCACACCTTAGTCATTTATTTTCATTATATTGAAGTATTACATGAGCGAAAAATAGAAGGGCATAAATTACATTGAACATAAGTTCTATTGAATTAAATCAATAGAATACTAATAACTTTTGTTAAACACAATCAAATTTAAGTGCAATTACAGTCATAAACAAACGAAATCATGAAATTAAAATATAAAAGAGGTCTAACAAATTGATAATAATAAATTCAAACTCAATTGTTTTATATTGTTTGGTTTTCATTTAAGAGTTTAACAATAAATCTAGTTGATATAAAATTTATCACACATCTTTCAAGTTCAAATAAAACAATCACTTTGTATTTGGAATCCTGAATATTAAAAGAACTTGCTCTGATGGATATATAGTTTCACTCAAGAAGCTTCAATTTATAATCCAGAGCACCCTTGGATAACTGAATTTAATATGATTATAAGCAAACACAGCCAAAATTAACCTTAGACATGAGAAGCCACCAATTTCAATAATTTAAAAACAAAAGGTGAAAATATTTAGTGTATTAGGAAAATCAAGTACCTTGCTTTGAAGGGTATCTACAAATTCATTGCTGACCAAAATATCCAAGGTAGGGACTTCACATGAAATTATACAAAAGAACAGGAAGATAGGTGAATCTAGAGGACCTTTTCATGATAATGGAATTCTTCAAATGCCAAAACTACAATCGACAACTAATAAACACAAAGCAAGTGACGAAAAACTAACCTTCGATGTCGGTATGAAGTACAAACCTCTAAGTTCGATTTTTCTTAAAGGAATCCCAAAACGGATTGTTGCATAATTTTAACTTCTTAAATAAATTTTGGTAGTTTTGCTTTGTAACATAAGATATTGTGAAACATAATGGAATCTTTAAATAGTGGTTGTTAACATGAAGATAGGACATGTAGCAAAACCGATATTCAACAGTTTCGTATTGGGTAGAATACATATGTAGCTGTACATTTAGCTCAACCCACGCCACGTTTGTGCATGTAAAATTTCATTTATAAGTTTAAATAAAATATATGTTGACAATTTGAAGTCGTTAATCACATGAAAGCAAAAGAATATCAAATATACAAAATCATGAACCTTGTTAGGAAAATGAACTGTTTTCATCATCTCCCCAGATGATCAATGCTTCAGTTAGAAACTGCAATAGAGTTTTGATCATTCTCACATTGCCCTGGTTTGCTATTTTCTACAGATTTTGTAACGACCCCAGATTTTATAAATATTTAAATTGATAATTAATTGAATTTTTGAATTTAAAATTGTTAAGTAATTTCATTTTGAATAAAATTTGTGAAATTAATCGATTAAGTGATGCGAGTTTCCCCGAATCCAAGTATATTCTGTATAAATCATTTACATTTAAAAATACTGTAAATATGTGTATATATTGAATGTATATATATTTGGGGGTATATGAGCAAATTTTATATAATATATATGTATATATTGAACTTGAGTTAAAATCTCAAGTAAATGGTTTAAAAATAATCATAAAATACAGATATTTGACATGAGTATAAAATAAATAAATAAGTAATAATAAATATTTGAATTGATGGTTAATAATGATTTGAGTTTATAAAATAACATAAGATAATAAATTTGAAGTAAAATAATAATAATTATTATTTATTCTAGAAATAGAAATTAATATAAGATAGTTTTTTATAAAAATAGAAAGTAGAACATTTGCTAAATTTAAACAACAATTTTAAAATAGAAGTTTATTTGTAAAGTAATATTATAAATACAAGTTAAAAGAAAGAAAACAAAAGAAAATAAAATAGAAATTGGTTATATTGCAAAGTAGAAGCCACCAACATATCTTCATACATGAAGTTTATAAACAAACAAGAATATGTATGAACTGGAAAAACAAGTAAACAAAACAAAGTAAAAATAACAAATAAATAAAAACATAGATACGCAGGCAATGCAAATAAAGTTTTCAAACAAATAAATACGAGTACAAAATAAAACATAAATCAAGTAAACAAACTCAGCTCAATATAAAACTGCAAACAAATAAAGTATAAGATAAGGAAAGTAAGTTAACAATAGAAATTTATTCATAATGCAAAGTATAGACAAGCATGTTAAAGTAAGTAACTATAGCAAAACAAACAAATGCATAAGTATGCAGGCAAATAGAAAAAATAAATAAAGTACATGATATAATACATTTCAGCAAAGCATACAAAATAATGAAATACAACACAAATAAACAAATGCAGGCTGAAATAAAGAAGTACAAAGAAAGGTAATAAAGCTTCCATCTCAACTCAAACAAGCACATATATAAACTGTACACACATAAGTTTTGAACAAAGCATCTTCAACCATGCTTATAGTACAAAGGGAAAGTAACATCACCTTGCATAGAACAATATATCACCTGTACAAACAAACACCTTCCTCTGTACCACTACTTCTTCCTATATATCAACTTATTTAACTTCAGTTAGTTCAAAACATAACTAAGTAAAGCCTGAAAGAAAAAGAAAATGGAGGCAAACATTAACTGGAAAGAAAAGCTTCAATTAGAAAAAAATTTCCAGTTTCACTGTGCTTTGTCTTCATGCCTGGTGAGTAACTCCTACCTAAACACATTTTTGTTTGTTTGTTTATCAATGCTGTGAGTAAACACAAATTTTTACTAAGTATTAGGTTGTGTTTGTTCTGTGTTTTAGCTCATGATTATGATGTGTATGCTTAGTTTTTTTCTCTTCAGCTTCAACTCTGCACATAAGTGATGAACATGCTTTCCTTTCTCCTCTCTGTTTCCTTATTCTTCTTCCTTATTGACTGAGTTACAGGTTTTAAACAAACAAGAAACTTCAATCTCTTATCATTAAACCAATATCAGACCTTGACTTCAAAGATAAGATAAAAACAAACAAAAGAATAAAGCAAATACATTTAAGTAAGCAAAATTAAGGTATAAAGTAAGTTTTGGAAGTTGTGAAGTGATCCCTGCATGTTATAACCTGTAACACCCCTCTGCATATTAAGTTTTCAAGTTCATGCTTTATTTCAAAAATCATTTCTGGTTGATCTATGGATTGTTAGGGCTTAATATCTTAACAAGATATGTTTGTTTGGCCATGAAGTAAATTTTAAATTGTGTATCTTAATTAAATAAAGAAACACTGTTCTGTAAAAAGACCAAGAACAGTTGATGATTGATATAAGTGAAATTTTAATCATTATAAAATATAAATTCAGGATTATAAATTGAATTCCTATCCGAAATTAGGATTTTTAAAAGTAAATTTACATTTTATAGTTAAGTATTGAATGAGCATTTTTGGTTTGAACGAAATATGGAAATTGGGCTTTTCTGATGATCTTCGTGACTGAAGGGGGGTCGGGGTGCTGCTTGATGATGGAGAAGTGTTCATGGATGCTGGGAAAAATGGTAGGAAGCGATGCAATCCACCGTGGAGGTCGCGGCAGTGGGTTTCCTTTTGGAACCCTAGTTTTTTCTGGGTTTAGTTAAGCGACCACCACGATCGATTGGGTTGATCGAGCTTGACCGGACTGAGGGAGGAGAGACGTGAGTGGGTGAGGTTGCTTCGGTAGGAGTTGCTTAGTCGCTGGTGGCAAGGCGAGGTGATGTGAGGCGTTGTTTGGTGAGTATTTCCGTTCCAGGTCGATCGAGTTACACTCGATTTTGGGATGGCTACTAATTGAGTGATTCTTCGACTTGAGATCGATGTTTGGGTCAGTCGCGACTTGCTGGACGTCTCATCGACCATCGGAGTGACGTGGGTGAAGTGTGCACATGCACGCGACATAGTTCGTGCCTGTTATTTCTACAGGGTTGGGGAAGAAGGCTCGGCATCAGGGAAAACTCGAAGAGATTCACGAAAAACTCGAAGCAAGTGAGGTAATGTCTCGGGCGTTACTCGAAGCAGCTCTAGAGTGATGACGTTTTTCAGTTTTAACTTTTAAATCTAAGTTAAAATTGATTTTTAAAACTATTCTTTTCAAATGAATAATTATTGATAAGTTGAAATTGGTAATCAAGGGTTTTAAAATAATTTAAATTATTTAAGTTAAGAATATTTTAAACTTATATTTTCAGTAGTTATTTTAAATAAAATTCAACAAAGTAATTAAGGAAATGTTATTAGTTAATAAAGATAATTAACTAGAGATTATTAAGTAATTAAATTAATGTGATTAATATTGATAATTTATCCGATGTACTAATTAAGGTAATCAATTGTAAATCGTTAATTACCTAATAAAAGTAATTGAGGGGTTAATTACTAAATTGTAACTTAAATTGGATATTTTGATTTATTTATTGATTAAGATTAAGCGGTAATTAATGATTTATTGGTATGAGATGATCGCTTAATGGTAAGAAATTAAAGATTTAATTTCCTAGAATGATTAAATTAAGGGGTTATTTAATTATGTAATTGGTTTAAGGGTTGATTAAATCAATATGATTAAATCAAGGATAATTTAATTTATTAAAGTGATTGATGAATTTTTGATATCAAATGATTTGTAATTAATTAATCAAGATTGGGAAATTTATTCGTAAGTAATTAATTTACTTGGAAATAAATTAAATTGATTAGGATTAAACAATTAATTAGTCTTACTTATAAATGACTATGGAATGCTTGACCTTACTTATGAATGATTGTATTGCGTAAGATGCATTAAATTAATTGTCCTATCTGATTTGTGATGCTTTGTTCTGTGGATTGAGCTGTGTATGATTTATTCATTTATTTACATTTATATATATATCTGTGATCTGTGAATAAAAGATAAGCGTTATAGGTTATACTGCTTATCAAATTATATTTCTGCATTTTGATCTGTGATGATTGAATGATGTTGCACTACTGTGTATAACCCCTGGACCACACTCATACACACACAATTATGGATTTCACGAGGAAATCGATTAAGTCACAGATTTTTGAAATAGTTTAAAATTTGGATTTTTAAATTCAAATGTTTTGGAAATGGAATTGGAATAGAAGTGAAAAGCTTTTGAAATGAAATTTCAAAGATGGAAATTTATTTTGAATAACTGGATTAAGTGTTGGAATTTAAATACTTTAAGTTAAATTTGAATTCAATATTCAAATTTAATCCTGTAATTTGAAATTAGGGATAAATGATATTATACTAATCATTATGAGTTAAACCATTTTTAAAGTATTGTTTTGGGAATTTGAATTTAACCCAAGGATTTCAACTCGTATAAATAAATCAGATTTCCAAAATGAAAACTGTTGTTTCCAAATGATAAACACTTTTAGATAAGAACTGAAATTCCAGTTAATTAGGGGAATTTCAAGATTGAATAGAGAAATGATTTTCCTAAGTTATGAATGAATTCTTTTTGAAAGCTATGAATTAAATCTGTTTATTTTTAACAGATTTAAATTGATGATTTGTTTAAATCAAATTGAAATGAAATTGTTTTGAAGGCTATAAGTTAAATCTTTGATTTAAAGATTTAACGAGTTAATCAAATTGAAATGAATATTGATTTGGAAAAAAAAAAATCTGTGAATAAATCTTTTGTTTAAAAGATTAAAATGTGAAAATTGTTTAAACCGTCAAAGGTTGTGAAAATGAATCTTTTTGTTAAAGATTGAAATGGAAATTGGATTAAACCATTTGAAATAAAGTTTTGAATTATTAAGTTGTGACTTAATTGAAATTCCAATATCCATTTGTTTTGAAATATTGCGCTCACTATTCGGTTTAGCCGGGAGAGGACCTTTGTGTCATATATCCCACTCCGAATATGTGCTATGTCGTTATGGATAACATTGAAGACCGGTGTTGAAGACCGGGTATTTGCGAAAGCGATAGGATGACCTATCGATTGTTTCTGCACCGAGTCGCGCCGGTATAGAAACTCCCTAAGTGATGGGAAATCCGATCGGGATTGTGAATATTCGGATTGCAAGGACTTCTTTGGAAGTGCCTTCGGTTCTGTTCGAACCCAGAACAGACTTGTATGGATTGTATGCCTGACATTACAAGTTGAGATATAAAGCCGATTTCTTTCAAATATATTTCTGTTGGTGGCGGAGAATTTATTCTTTGCTTAACACCCTTCTTTGAGACGTACGAGCTCAAAGGTTATATAGTTGAAGTTATCAGCAATATATCCCATTTTGGTAATGTGACATGCTGAGTGATGCTGAAATGATCATTGTGTTGATTATTGTGATAGGATCATTTATTTGATCGTCTATCTTAGTGATCATTGTGTTGATCATTTGTTGACCCAAAGCACGGCTTTTTGTACAAAGTGTGTTTTTGTGGACGTGACTTCGTCGAGCCTCACATCCCGGAAATGGTCAAAACAGGAAAGATGCAGCAAGGTTATTAGGGGTTGCTGTAGCTCCCCTTAGGGTATGTACATTTCCTTCTGGATAGAGGTTATATCATGGTATGGAGCCCAGATATTTAACCTATGTGGTTACTACGAATTTATTACTTTGTGGTTGTTGGTTTTCGGGATCCCGTGAAAAAGGTCGTTTACGATCGGGGAATGGCGTGCTCGTGTCAGTAGTTACCCAGTTAGGGGTAACCCGGCCTTGTGTTGGCAGAGTTCCGGTTTGGTTCTCGGGGATGTCTTTCCAGAGGCATTCTCATGTGGCAATGGGAAGTTCCTTGGCCTGACCATTTGTTGGAAATCCAAAGAAACAATACGAACCTTGTACGGTATTAGTTGTAGAACCTGCCATTTAATATGGTAGCTATAGTAGGCATAATATAATGGTACCTATGCTGGCTAAGATTTATATCTTTATTTTCGAAATAAATTTTCTACACTATGCACAAATAATAATAATCAAAATTGATTTGATTTTTGCGTAGAAGCATCTTTGACTAACATAAGAAGAAATCTCCTCCAAGTCTGCGTTTGCATTGTGTGTGTGGTGGGAGGTCTTATGGTAGTTACATTTTCAAAAGCATTGCGAATTGACTTTAAAATCTTTTGTTGATTGTTTAAAAGATAAACTGTTTTTGTTGCTCACACCAGTCCCATGACTGATCCGGAGTTTATTGTTTTCTTTCCTAAACTCTGGGTGCTCATTATTTTCTACACGAGCAGTCTAGAGTTGGGTTTTTCAGATAGTCAGGTTTAGTAGATTTTCTGGAGTTAGTTCAGTCTTTGGATCACACCAGTCTTGTTGAGCTTGGTGATATGTTATTGGGGGTTCGAGCTTCTGCTGGATTGATTCTTGGAAATGGAGTTGCAGTTCTCGGAGTTCTCTTTTGAAGACTATCTTAGAGTTATTAGTTCCGCTGCTAGATGTTATCTATTTTTCTTTTCCGCTGCTATTTTATTGTATCATCTCTGATGTATATTGATATCTACTGGATCATCTGTTGTATCAGATATTGTATCAAAGCTGTATATCAATGTATTATTCTTTTATTCCGCTGTGTTATTTACTTAATGATTGTTATAAGCTCCGGCGAATCGGATTTGAACGTTCGAATCTATGGCATTCGAATACGATTTGAAGTATGGATGTCGATTTTCGAGCGGGCAAAATCCTAGTCGTTACATTTGGTATCAGAGCTAAGGTGAAACTTTAGCTCAGGAGTGTAACACATTAAGTAACTCATTAGAGATAGGGTGAAGTAAATCCTAGAATGAGTAATCCTTAAGATATCCGTTTGAATGCCTCAGTAAAATCTCTTACTATCCACTGATAGTGAGTATGAGTGCAAGAAGAGAACGAGATAGAGGACAGGGAAATACGACTATAAATGGTCGATACTCTGTAACAATAGTGGAAACAACTTTCTTTATCAATTTTCTTTGATTCGTTCCCAAATTCCTTTTGATTGCTTCGTAACAGCTCCCGAAAGAAGTTTCGATATGATGGTAGCTCTACGATTCGTTATAGAAAATCCTTATCTTTATTGATTTCTTATCAGTTTCTTATTTAAACTTTAATGAATATGAATTTGCAAATTTAAATTGAAAATTTTAAATGAATTAGAAATTTTAAATTGAGTTAAATTGATTAATAGAATATGAAGGATAATCGAATTGTATCGATAAATCGATTTCGTTTGAAACCAAATTTTGAAATTCTGTTGAAATTTCTTAGGTTAATCGAAGTCCGAAGAGGGACAAATTAGTACGTATTCTGAGATATTCCGACTTGAGTTTGGAATTCACATCTTATGTTTGAGGAATTATAAGAGATCGAATCTGTCTATCTCTGTGTTGTTTTCGTGCCTGCGAATTTCGAGGACGAAATTCTTTTAAGGGGGGAAGTCTGTAACGACCCCAGATTTTATAAATATTTAAATTGATAATTAATTGAATTTTTGAATTTAAAATTGTTAAGTAATTTCATTTTGAATAAAATTTGTGAAATTAATCGATTAAGTGATGCGAGTTTCCCCGAATCCAAGTATATTCTGTATAAATCATTTACATTTAAAAATACTGTAAATATGTGTATATATTGAATGTATATATATTTGGGGGTATATGAGCAAATTTTATATAATATATATGTATATATTGAACTTGAGTTAAAATCTCAAGTAAATGGTTTAAAAATAATCATAAAATACAGATATTTGACATGAGTATAAAATAAATAAATAAGTAATAATAAATATTTGAATTGATGGTTAATAATGATTTGAGTTTATAAAATAACATAAGATAATAAATTTGAAGTAAAATAATAATAATTATTATTTATTCTAGAAATAGAAATTAATATAAGAT
Source organism: Allium cepa (assembly GCA_030765085.1). Lineage (NCBI taxonomy): Eukaryota > Viridiplantae > Streptophyta > Magnoliopsida > Asparagales > Amaryllidaceae > Allium > Allium cepa. Next base: position 922,332,232 of record CM060939.1, on the reverse strand, counting down.
AGTTTTTTATAAAAATAGAAAGTAGAACATTTGCTAAATTTAAACAACAATTTTAAAATAGAAGTTTATTTGTAAAGTAATATTATAAATACAAGTTAAAAGAAAGAAAACAAAAGAAAATAAAATAGAAATTGGTTATATCGCAAAGTAGAAGCCACCAACATATCTTCATACATGAAGTTTATAAACAAACAAGAATATGTATGAACTGGAAAAACAAGTAAACAAAACAAAGTAAAAATAACAAATAAATAAAAACATAGATACGCAGGCAATGCAAATAAAGTTTTCAAACAAATAAATACGAGTACAAAATAAAACATAAATCAAGTAAACAAACTCAGCTCAATATAAAACTGCAAACAAATAAAGTATAAGATAAGGAAAGTAAGTTAACAATAGAAATTTATTCATAATGCAAAGTATAGACAAGCATGTTAAAGTAAGTAACTATAGCAAAACAAACAAATGCATAAGTATGCAGGCAAATAGAAAAAATAAATAAAGTACATGATATAATACATTTCAGCAAAGCATACAAAATAATGAAATACAACACAAATAAACAAATGCAGGCTGAAATAAAGAAGTACAAAGAAAGGTAATAAAGCTTCCATCTCAACTCAAACAAGCACATATATAAACTGTACACACATAAGTTTTGAACAAAGCATCTTCAACCATGCTTATAGTACAAAGGGAAAGTAACATCACCTTGCATAGAACAATATATCACCTGTACAAACAAACACCTTCCTCTGTACCACTACTTCTTCCTATATATCAACTTATTTAACTTCAGTTAGTTCAAAACATAACTAAGTAAAGCCTGAAAGAAAAAGAAAATGGAGGCAAACATTAACTGGAAAGAAAAGCTTCAATTAGAAAAAAATTTCCAGTTTCACTGTGCTTTGTCTTCATGCCTGGTGAGTAACTCCTACCTAAACACATTTTTGTTTGTTTGTTTATCAATGCTGTGAGTAAACACAAATTTTTACTAAGTATTAGGTTGTGTTTGTTCTGTGTTTTAGCTCATGATTATGATGTGTATGCTTAGTTTTTTTCTCTTCAGCTTCAACTCTGCACATAAGTGATGAACATGCTTTCCTTTCTCCTCTCTGTTTCCTTATTCTTCTTCCTTATTGACTGAGTTACAGGTTTTAAACAAACAAGAAACTTCAATCTCTTATCATTAAACCAATATCAGACCTTGACTTCAAAGATAAGATAAAAACAAACAAAAGAATAAAGCAAATACATTTAAGTAAGCAAAATTAAGGTATAAAGTAAGTTTTGGAAGTTGTGAAGTGATCCCTGCATGTTATAACCTGTAACACCCCTCTGCATATTAAGTTTTCAAGTTCATGCTTTATTTCAAAAATCATTTCTGGTTGATCTATGGATTGTTAGGGCTTAATATCTTAACAAGATATGTTTGTTTGGCCATGAAGTAAATTTTAAATTGTGTATCTTAATTAAATAAAGAAACACTGTTCTGTAAAAAGACCAAGAACAGTTGATGATTGATATAAGTGAAATTTTAATCATTATAAAATATAAATTCAGGATTATAAATTGAATTCCTATCCGAAATTAGGATTTTTAAAAGTAAATTTACATTTTATAGTTAAGTATTGAATGAGCATTTTTGGTTTGAACGAAATATGGAAATTGGGCTTTTCTGATGATCTTCGTGACTGAAGGGGGGTCGGGGTGCTGCTTGATGATGGAGAAGTGTTCATGGATGCTGGGAAAAATGGTAGGAAGCGATGCAATCCACCGTGGAGGTCGCGGCAGTGGGTTTCCTTTTGGAACCCTAGTTTTTTCTGGGTTTAGTTAAGCGACCACCACGATCGATTGGGTTGATCGAGCTTGACCGGACTGAGGGAGGAGAGACGTGAGTGGGTGAGGTTGCTTCGGTAGGAGTTGCTTAGTCGCTGGTGGCAAGGCGAGGTGATGTGAGGCGTTGTTTGGTGAGTATTTCCGTTCCAGGTCGATCGAGTTACACTCGATTTTGGGATGGCTACTAATTGAGTGATTCTTCGACTTGAGATCGATGTTTGGGTCAGTCGCGACTTGCTGGACGTCTCATCGACCATCGGAGTGACGTGGGTGAAGTGTGCACATGCACGCGACATAGTTCGTGCCTGTTATTTCTACAGGGTTGGGGAAGAAGGCTCGGCATCAGGGAAAACTCGAAGAGATTCACGAAAAACTCGAAGCAAGTGAGGTAATGTCTCGGGCGTTACTCGAAGCAGCTCTAGAGTGATGACGTTTTTCAGTTTTAACTTTTAAATCTAAGTTAAAATTGATTTTTAAAACTATTCTTTTCAAATGAATAATTATTGATAAGTTGAAATTGGTAATCAAGGGTTTTAAAATAATTTAAATTATTTAAGTTAAGAATATTTTAAACTTATATTTTCAGTAGTTATTTTAAATAAAATTCAACAAAGTAATTAAGGAAATGTTATTAGTTAATAAAGATAATTAACTAGAGATTATTAAGTAATTAAATTAATGTGATTAATATTGATAATTTATCCGATGTACTAATTAAGGTAATCAATTGTAAATCGTTAATTACCTAATAAAAGTAATTGAGGGGTTAATTACTAAATTGTAACTTAAATTGGATATTTTGATTTATTTATTGATTAAGATTAAGCGGTAATTAATGATTTATTGGTATGAGATGATCGCTTAATGGTAAGAAATTAAAGATTTAATTTCCTAGAATGATTAAATTAAGGGGTTATTTAATTATGTAATTGGTTTAAGGGTTGATTAAATCAATATGATTAAATCAAGGATAATTTAATTTATTAAAGTGATTGATGAATTTTTGATATCAAATGATTTGTAATTAATTAATCAAGATTGGGAAATTTATTCGTAAGTAATTAATTTACTTGGAAATAAATTAAATTGATTAGGATTAAACAATTAATTAGTCTTACTTATAAATGACTATGGAATGCTTGACCTTACTTATGAATGATTGTATTGCGTAAGATGCATTAAATTAATTGTCCTATCTGATTTGTGATGCTTTGTTCTGTGGATTGAGCTGTGTATGATTTATTCATTTATTTACATTTATATATATATCTGTGATCTGTGAATAAAAGATAAGCGTTATAGGTTATACTGCTTATCAAATTATATTTCTGCATTTTGATCTGTGATGATTGAATGATGTTGCACTACTGTGTATAACCCCTGGACCACACTCATACACACACAATTATGGATTTCACGAGGAAATCGATTAAGTCACAGATTTTTGAAATAGTTTAAAATTTGGATTTTTAAATTCAAATGTTTTGGAAATGGAATTGGAATAGAAGTGAAAAGCTTTTGAAATGAAATTTCAAAGATGGAAATTTATTTTGAATAACTGGATTAAGTGTTGGAATTTAAATACTTTAAGTTAAATTTGAATTCAATATTCAAATTTAATCCTGTAATTTGAAATTAGGGATAAATGATATTATACTAATCATTATGAGTTAAACCATTTTTAAAGTATTGTTTTGGGAATTTGAATTTAACCCAAGGATTTCAACTCGTATAAATAAATCAGATTTCCAAAATGAAAACTGTTGTTTCCAAATGATAAACACTTTTAGATAAGAACTGAAATTCCAGTTAATTAGGGGAATTTCAAGATTGAATAGAGAAATGATTTTCCTAAGTTATGAATGAATTCTTTTTGAAAGCTATGAATTAAATCTGTTTATTTTTAACAGATTTAAATTGATGATTTGTTTAAATCAAATTGAAATGAAATTGTTTTGAAGGCTATAAGTTAAATCTTTGATTTAAAGATTTAACGAGTTAATCAAATTGAAATGAATATTGATTTGGAAAAAAAAAAATCTGTGAATAAATCTTTTGTTTAAAAGATTAAAATGTGAAAATTGTTTAAACCGTCAAAGGTTGTGAAAATGAATCTTTTTGTTAAAGATTGAAATGGAAATTGGATTAAACCATTTGAAATAAAGTTTTGAATTATTAAGTTGTGACTTAATTGAAATTCCAATATCCATTTGTTTTGAAATATTGCGCTCACTATTCGGTTTAGCCGGGAGAGGACCTTTGTGTCATATATCCCACTCCGAATATGTGCTATGTCGTTATGGATAACATTGAAGACCGGTGTTGAAGACCGGGTATTTGCGAAAGCGATAGGATGACCTATCGATTGTTTCTGCACCGAGTCGCGCCGGTATAGAAACTCCCTAAGTGATGGGAAATCCGATCGGGATTGTGAATATTCGGATTGCAAGGACTTCTTTGGAAGTGCCTTCGGTTCTGTTCGAACCCAGAACAGACTTGTATGGATTGTATGCCTGACATTACAAGTTGAGATATAAAGCCGATTTCTTTCAAATATATTTCTGTTGGTGGCGGAGAATTTATTCTTTGCTTAACACCCTTCTTTGAGACGTACGAGCTCAAAGGTTATATAGTTGAAGTTATCAGCAATATATCCCATTTTGGTAATGTGACATGCTGAGTGATGCTGAAATGATCATTGTGTTGATTATTGTGATAGGATCATTTATTTGATCGTCTATCTTAGTGATCATTGTGTTGATCATTTGTTGACCCAAAGCACGGCTTTTTGTACAAAGTGTGTTTTTGTGGACGTGACTTCGTCGAGCCTCACATCCCGGAAATGGTCAAAACAGGAAAGATGCAGCAAGGTTATTAGGGGTTGCTGTAGCTCCCCTTAGGGTATGTACATTTCCTTCTGGATAGAGGTTATATCATGGTATGGAGCCCAGATATTTAACCTATGTGGTTACTACGAATTTATTACTTTGTGGTTGTTGGTTTTCGGGATCCCGTGAAAAAGGTCGTTTACGATCGGGGAATGGCGTGCTCGTGTCAGTAGTTACCCAGTTAGGGGTAACCCGGCCTTGTGTTGGCAGAGTTCCGGTTTGGTTCTCGGGGATGTCTTTCCAGAGGCATTCTCATGTGGCAATGGGAAGTTCCTTGGCCTGACCATTTGTTGGAAATCCAAAGAAACAATACGAACCTTGTACGGTATTAGTTGTAGAACCTGCCATTTAATATGGTAGCTATAGTAGGCATAATATAATGGTACCTATGCTGGCTAAGATTTATATCTTTATTTTCGAAATAAATTTTCTACACTATGCACAAATAATAATAATCAAAATTGATTTGATTTTTGCGTAGAAGCATCTTTGACTAACATAAGAAGAAATCTCCTCCAAGTCTGCGTTTGCATTGTGTGTGTGGTGGGAGGTCTTATGGTAGTTACATTTTCAAAAGCATTGCGAATTGACTTTAAAATCTTTTGTTGATTGTTTAAAAGATAAACTGTTTTTGTTGCTCACACCAGTCCCATGACTGATCCGGAGTTTATTGTTTTCTTTCCTAAACTCTGGGTGCTCATTATTTTCTACACGAGCAGTCTAGAGTTGGGTTTTTCAGATAGTCAGGTTTAGTAGATTTTCTGGAGTTAGTTCAGTCTTTGGATCACACCAGTCTTGTTGAGCTTGGTGATATGTTATTGGGGGTTCGAGCTTCTGCTGGATTGATTCTTGGAAATGGAGTTGCAGTTCTCGGAGTTCTCTTTTGAAGACTATCTTAGAGTTATTAGTTCCGCTGCTAGATGTTATCTATTTTTCTTTTCCGCTGCTATTTTATTGTATCATCTCTGATGTATATTGATATCTACTGGATCATCTGTTGTATCAGATATTGTATCAAAGCTGTATATCAATGTATTATTCTTTTATTCCGCTGTGTTATTTACTTAATGATTGTTATAAGCTCCGGCGAATCGGATTTGAACGTTCGAATCTATGGCATTCGAATACGATTTGAAGTATGGATGTCGATTTTCGAGCGGGCAAAATCCTAGTCGTTACAGATTTATTCTAACCATTTCCATCTCATGAATCATCTTATTTTTAACCTTTTGGACTCTATTCCAACCTAAGCAAAACAAAACAATTTGAATTTGAAATTTGTGCGTTAAATTTAATCCATGATATTATCAACTTAACCATGCAGTTCGAAAAGATGAAGAAAAGTACCACCTGAAATACATTGCCTCTTAGCATCATTCTTCTCATTGGTATTCTACTAAATAATGTTTATTCATAGTTTGTGCATGCTACAATTTCAGTCTAATTACAATAGAACAAAATGCTGAAGCCAACCTATACTTGACTGAGAATATACTTCTGTATATATAACAATAGTAAACAAAAACTAAAAGTATCTATCTTCCAAGATGGACAATGAAACTTGAAATAATTAACTATCTTTAGTGTTTACATTATTTTCAACTTTTGGAATTTTATTAGGAAAATTGTAAGGACTTTGGCACTTGCAATGCACATGTATACAAAAATGTATATTAATATTAATATATTAATATAAAATGTATATTAGTTACTTTATAATTTTCATCAATGAATTATGTAAAGTTTCTTCAATAGTGTTAGTTCTAGTTTTAAAACTCCATAGGCCTTCTATTTGAATCAAGGTATTAGGTTTCGGCAGATACCCCAAAATTCCAGTGGTACTGGACCGGTACCGCTGTTGTCCGGTCCGGCACTAGACCCAAATTTCGGTGCCGGAGTGGACAACGAATTATTTATTTATTTTGTTCAAAAAAATCGAGCAGGAGAAGGAAGCCATTAAACAATCGAAAACAAAGAGAAAGCAAAAAGCAAAAAACATGCTTTCCCTCTTGAACTTGATTCTCTCATCAAGCATCCTCTTCTTCTTTCTTTTGTTTTATTTTCTTTTGCAGTTCCGAGAAACCCTAGCTTCCATCGGCGATTTTTCTTAGGTCGGCTTTGAATGAACCACTTGAAGGAGGTGCGGTTTTGGGTTTGTGAATTGAATTAGGATGCGGTTTGAATTGGGAAAGAGTTTAGTTGCATTTTGGGTGGACTGGGTTTTGTTTTCGGCTGGTACGTTAGGTTCTAGTTTTTTTAGCTTAGGACAGGTTTATAAATGAGGCTGTGAAAATTAACTACCTTCTAATGACATTGTTATTCAATGGGCTGGTTTATAAATGAGGTCGGTTTTTAAATAGCTTAGTTTTTAACTTTGAAGACTGAAATCGAAACTTTTCAAATCGTCCAAACCAACAAAATTTCGAATGATAGAAACCGCGATCGAAGGCGAATTGTCGAACATTGATTTGAATAACTAATAAAAATATATCTTTGTTTGATTTAGCATAAATTTGTCTAGATTATCTTTTGTATTTAGTATAGAACATTTACAACCAAAAACTTTAAAATAAGATACTTTTGGTTTTTATTAGGAAATAATTCATAAGGTTTTTTCTTGATTAATGGTCTTATTAAAATTCTATTTAAAATATAACATGTTGTAGCATTGCTTCAGCCCAATTTTTATTTACTTAAATCACTATCATTTTACATAGTCCTTGCGCATTCTTGTATAGTTTTATTTTTTACGTTCTACAACTTCATTTTTTTGATAAGTTCTAAGAAAAGAAAAGTTATATGTAATTCCTTTCTTATTACAGAAGTTTTTAAATTTTTCGTTCTTGAATTCCCCTCAATGATCATTCCTTATCGTTTTAATTTTAATTGACTTTTGATTCTGAATTTTCTTAGTGAACATTTTAAATGCATCACTCTTAAGTTTAAGAAATATTGTCCAAGTGTATCTTGAAAAGTTATATACTATAACAAAAACATACATATTATGATTTATTGATTGTACTTGTGATGGTCCAAACATGTCTAAATGAAAAAGTTCTAAGGATTGTGTAGTTGAAATCATGTCTTCTGATTTAAATGAACTTTTGTGAAGTTTTCCAAATTGACAAGCATCACATAAATTATTGACACTAACTCATTTTTGGAAGTCCTCTAACAAGTTCATATACTACTACTTTGAATAAATGTTTAAAACTTAAACGACCAAATCGTTTGTGCCAAATCCATGGATCACTAAATTCGGCCAAAAGACATATTATCATTAGACATTTTCATACTCAAAATGTAAATGTTACGTTTCCTAGCACCTTCAAAATAATTCTAAACCCATTATCCTCGATGTGGCAAATGTCTTTTTCAAACTTAATTTTGAAACCCTTCACACAATTGACCAGTACTAAGCAGATTATGTTTTAAATACTTAACTAGCAAAACATTAGAAATAATAGGAGTTTTAGAGTTACCAATGTTATCGATGCCGATGATATATCCTTTTTAGTTATCTCTAAAGTTAACCCTTCCTCCACCTTAAGTAAACAATGTCTTTTAAGATATTTGGATTTCCAGTTATGTGTCTTGAACATCCAATATCTAATATCCGTTTGTCCTTCTTGATTTGTAATGTATGGTTATCAGGTGTCTGTTCGTTATCTGCTATATATAACATACTTGTTCCTACAATTTTACTTTATAAGCTTTCAAATTATCAAGTGACATTTCAATATTATTAGTTCCTAATATACTTGAGGGTAACATAAGGATTTTACAACTTCGTTTCCCCTTAAAAATGTCAAATAATGTACTCCTACTCTGTTATTAGCCATTTATAATTTTCAAAAATCAAATAATGAGTTTTTGAAATTCTAATGCTCTGATACCAAACGTGGAAAACGGTATAACATAAATTATACTAGTGTAAATGGATCTTAAGGCTACTTTGACCCTAGAGAGGGGTAAATAGTGTTTTATAACTTATATCGAATTTTTATTTTTCTAAATAGTTTCAAGATTTAAATCAATACAGATAATCAATACATACATACATACATACATACATACATAAATATATATATATATATATATATATATTAACAAACAATCACAGATATAAATAAATTCAGTAAAAATAAAGCAAAATGAGGAGAGATGCACCATGAGTTTTATACTACTTCAGATTGACCAATCCTACATCCAGTCATGTACAATATATGTACAAATTTCCTTTCAAATTGCCAACTCTAATCAGTTAGTAAACAAAGCAGAATACAATCTTGATTTCAAGGCAAAAGAGTACACTCTTATGACTTTACGAGCTCAGGGTAGACTCCTGATTTGACCGAGCAACAAGATCATCCACTTGATTTAAACATGCAACAAGCACACCCACTTGATTAGAACGGACAACAAACACATCCTATAGCCTCCTGATTTAAACGAGTTTTGTGCCTTGCAATAGTTCCATCCGCTGCCTTCTTTAACTTATAAACCTACTTACACGTAACAAGATCAACGTCTTTTGGTTTAGGTACAAGATCCCAGTTAGAATTGTTCTTCAAGGCTGTGATTTCATCTCTCATTGCAGCTTCCCCATCAGGCTTCCCTTGAGCTTCAAAATAAGAGGTAGGCACATTTTCAAAAGTATCCGCCATCATAAAACAAGAGATAACACTACATTGATTTAATTCCACTTCATAATCATTTAAGCCTGATGTCCTTCGCATTGTGGCTTTGCCTTGTGAGGAATCATTTTGAGGAAACTCTAAACTCCCTCTGTTGCTGGCATCGATGGTTTGAGTAGGAATAGACTCAATGTTTGAGTCAATAAGAGGCATGATATTCAAATTTTCTTCTAGTGCAAAATCTAGATATAAGGTGGAAACTTCATCAAATACAACATCACAAGAAGTAACAATCTTCTTCGTATCGGGATCCATACATTTCCACGTAAACATATTAAATTGCTCATGGGGAATAGTAGTAATGTTTTGAAATAGTATTACTTTAGAATATAAATTACAATGTAAACATATTAAATTATATTTTAAAGTTTCATAGATCATTGGGAATAGTAGTAATGTTTTGAAATTGCTCATCTAACAATTTTAAAACCAAATCCCTTAGACTTAGTTTAGCTATTTTCAAAACAAAATAAAATAAGTGATATGTGGTATTGTATTTAACCATTGTATACTTATTGTTAAAGTGCTAGTGCTCTATGTGCCAAGATACTAGTTAATTGATATGCATGGATACATTCACTTCTATTGCATATATTTTGAACAATTCTCATAAACACTTTCTTCTATTTATCACCCACTTGTTCACATCAGTTATAATGTTGGTCAACTTGTGTTTGTAAATGCAACTAAGTAACTTGTTGCAAAACAAATACATTTAACAATGTTCACACATGGCCAATTTAAACAATCTAGAACGTAGATAATCAATGGTGGTAATTAGAAAAATAAGAAAAGAAGAAGAAAACAAACACAGAATCTTCCAGCGGAACGATAAAATATAATAATCAAACAAATAGTTCATGAAGTTATTACTATACATTTGATTACAACATTTATCAGAGTTATGTATAAATACATCAGGAATTGTAACAACTAGCCTTTTAGGACGTTTTAAGCAGACACACATGCCTACTCAAACCATACAGAATGGTAGATTGTTATTGGGGTAAATAAGAAAAAGAGAAAGAAGAAAAAAATAGAATCTTGCAGCGGAATTACAAAATATAATAATCAAATAACAGTTCATGAAGCTGTTTACAAACATTTGATTATACTAATACAATACAGAATCAGAATTACACATATCAAAGATAAATAAATAACATTGCAGCGGAACAGTATGATGCAGTGGAATAATCTAGTGTATTATAATAAAACAATCTTCGTCTTCGTCCTCCAGAAACAAAGTCTTCAAATCCTGAAATGCTCAGGCTGACCCGAGCGAATTGAAAAGACAAAACACTCGAGTCAGAATTAAAAGATCTTATGTAAGTTAAATCAATGGTAAATATGAATGTGACGGCATCAGAGATGTTTACGGGGCTTGACATCTCTTGTCCAGTGTCTAACGTGAGTGTAGTAACTTAAAAGATGTTAGGGATTCACATCTCCTAAGGATCCGTTAAACTATCTACTATGTAGTAAAATACGCTATTATAATAGTGTCTACGTAAAGTAAAATATTAAAATAGCGTTACGGCGTTACCCATATCCCCCTTAACACATTTTATATAATGTCGTAGTCTATACAGATACTATAAACTACACCCGCAGGTGGGCTATCAGGGAGCACTCTATAAGTACGACACAAAACAAACTCATAGAAGATGCCCTAGAGCATGTGAAAACAACACTCGAGGCAATGCCAGGGTAGATATACCAACTGTGGATCCGGACTGGTAGTAATGCACAACAGCTACTACCGCCCACCTCGGTACACACCCTCAAATCAAAAGTAAGAGGGTGGCCACCAAATCAATCACAAAGTCAAAATATAGTATTGAAGAAGTGTGTCCGATAGGAGGAATGACCTCGCTTGGCCCGACATGGCTCCTGTTTAGTCACATCTAAGCTGACTCACGGGAGTCAGGGTCACGTCATACCTTACATAGAAATCGTTCACCAAACTATCCTACTTCATTTCTGAAATCTCCACCACGTACACAGTTGTTAAAGTGGTTTTCGGTATTGGCAGAGAGTATGACAATATCCAATCCCGGTCTCTTTAACAACCAATTGCTTATTACACACCGGATGGTTCTTTTACATTTCAAAAATCATTTCCTATTGATATTAAAATATCATATTCTGTTCAAATCATATCACTTTCGAAATTATATTCACTTCAAACCATATTCACTTTCATATCATGTCATTTCCAAAATCCTAATTTCTTCAAAAACATATTTCCAAAGTTGGTTAAATCCTTACTTCAAAATCGTCATATTCAATTTATTATAACATTCTAAATCCCAAAGTTGGTTATAAAATCATTTAACCGTATTCTCTTTTAAAACAATGAATTGAACATAGACACTTCTACTTTACTTTGTCTGGAAATTTAAAAAATAGTTTAAATAGTTATAAATGTTAAAATACTCTAAAATAGTTTAATATAGATTATATTTTTCTTGATTTAGGATATTTAAATAGATTTAAAATAGACTAAATATAATGAAAATAGGTTAAATAGCTTTAAAATAGATTATTAGATTTAAAATAAGTTAAATGGGTTAACCAATTTAAAATAAATTAATTGGTTTAAAATAGGTTAAAATGATTTAATCAAGTTAATATAAGTTAAAGTAGTTTAATAATTTGATAATATTAATCCCATTTCAATTATTAATATTATCAAATTATTAAACTACTTTAACTTATAAAATTTCAATATATTTCAAAGTTATATTTCTAAATTTTCTTATGTTAGTTTAATAATTAAAGTAGTTTAATAATTAAGTTAATATAAGTTAAATTAATCCCATTTCAATATATTTCAAAGTTATATTTCAAACAAATTTAGTAACCTGATTTTGATAAACTTTAATTATACTTCAAGATTCAACTTTAAAATTTCAATTCATTCCCTTTAAACAAATCCACGTTTCAATCAGAAAACTAAGTTTTTCAATATTAATTCAATTTATATAAAATCAAATTTTAATTCAAAATATCAGTAGATTAATTTCGCAAATTTAGGATTTTAAAATCATTTAATTTAACCAATCCGGTGTCCGTATGTAACTCTCTACCTTAGGGTCAAGTGATACGGATATTTATTATTTCAATCCTTAATTATTTTATATCTATGGATATATATCATTTCAACCCACAATCCCGAAAATATTAAAATCCATAAAATCGCCCGAGTCTATCATTTCAACCCATAACGATTTTTCCCTAATCTATAGATCATTCGGGTATGTATCATTTCAACCCATAAGGAACTTGCAGTTATAACAATATAAAATACAACATCCATTTATCCAATGCAAACAATCAAACATTCATCACAATCATTATCCCAATCAATCAATAAACATCAATAGATAACAGGTTATCATTTACAGGTAATTAACTGGCAATTTAAGTTCGATAATAAATTAAATGAAAATTTAATTCAAAATAAAATTCAAATTAAATGGTATGATGGTTTAACTATACCAAATAGCCATAAATATATTTCTAATTACATCATAAATAAATTTAACTAACATAAGAAAATTTAGAAGTTGTTAATGGGTTAAAACACTCAACTTTGAATTTAAATCGAATTTAAATCCAATTTAAGGCCCAAATTCAAAGATCTCAAAATTTGTCCAAACTTGCGTCAAGATGTTTGGAATTTCAATACGATCCCAGCAAGACAAATCGCACGTGAATCGGACCTCGTATGCAAAAGATATTCGAGTTAGAAGTTATATGATTTAAACTAGAATTAATAAAATAAAAACAAAATCCTACCAATCAGAAACGACCACGTCGCCCATAACTGCAATCCAGCATCGCGATCGAACTATCACAGCTGCCACGATAACTCATGAACGCCGACCAAAACCTACACCGACGCCTCGATCGGAGAACAAAACCAACACGGGCACACTCAAGCGCACCTCCGCTGTCCATGCGACCGCATCCGACGGTCCACAGCCACCTCGCTGCCGCGACTCCTCTCTGGCCTTTTCTGGCGATCCATGTCGACCTAAGCATGAGCGAACGACACAGACCATGCTGCACCTCCTCCTCTACTCAAAGCCACTCCCCGATCGACAAACGGTCGACGATCCACCGTTGGATCGTAAAAAATCCAATATGAATGGCCACGGTTCATGCTCGATTTTTGGACTAACAATACATCAAAATGAAAAACGAGTCACAGATTTGAGATGCGCTCATCGAGAGCTTCAAAACGGTGTATAATTTGATAGGGTTTGGGAGGAGTTAAAATTTTTTGGAATTGAATTTGATTTGAAATTGCAACAGGGGATTAGAGTTTGTCTGCCATTGAGAAGAAGAAGCAGACATAAAATGTACGTGCTGAAATAAGGAATAAGGAATAACTAGGGTTTATAACAGGCTATTTATAGGATTAGCTAAAAATAGAAGGACCGGACAAGATTTGATTTAGACCGCTCGATAAACGACCCGAAAAGCCCGTTTTGTCTCCGAAACGAAAATGGGTCATCTCATATATCAGAATAGATGTTTTTGATGATTTTAAACTCATTGGAATAGGCTTCAAGTCCTAATTCCATCTTATGAAGAAGTTATGCTAAAATCAGCTTATTTCAAATTAATTTTAATTTGATTGATTTCTATGCGTTTCGAGCCCGTACGATCAAAGGATGTGTCTGATCGTTACAAAACTGGAAATCCTACAATAATTCACTGCTACGGATCCGGTGAAACTGGTTTCGTCGAAATCCGAGTCAGCGGCCAAAATGTCTATTTTCACATAATTAAATAAATATAAATCACGTTTTCAGTTTAAATGTAATAATCAACAAATTTCATCTTTTTAATTAATTGTATAATTACAATAGTTAAAATAAATTTATACATCAATTTAAAGTAATTATTTTACTAATTAAAGTGTTTGATTTCAATTCCTATAAATTCAAAGGTTATAAATTTTTATTTCCAATAATCCTATTTAATTAATTTTAATCTTGTTATCCGATCACCTGTTACCTTATAGAATAATTATCATGATTTATATCTCTTTACACTAATATTCACCAATTTCCACCTTTTATCTGAATTAGTTATTATATTTCCATTATATAGAATTTTTGTCAATTTCACACATCAATTAAAATTTAAAATCTCAAATTTATTTATTTAGCTTGATTTCATCCTTCTATAAAATCAATTACTACCTAAAGAAAATAATTACATGAATATCCCTTTTATTACACTCACAATTTACAGCATTTGTCTTAACTCACATTAATGTAACATTTTATTGACATTTATTCGTAATTGATTAATTAAATTGGTAACAACAATAATTGTCACCCTTATACATTTTTATAATATTTGTAAGTTCATTCTTCACAAAAAATTCTTATAACAACTCTTATTACACCAAATTTATTCCATTTCCATTCATTACACATTTTTTATTAATAAGTCAACATTTAAAATTATCAATTACCTTTTTTATATTACCTTATTAATTAATTCATATTGACATTCATTTCCTTATATAATTTTTTTAACCAAGTTATAACATTTACATTATTTCAATCAATTGGAATTTCATAGGTATTGTTAAAAATTAACTTACATTAGTATTGTTACAATTCATTCTAGTTATTATTTCCATAAATAAATCATAAACTTTTATTTCTTTCAATATTAAATCACAAATTCTTATTAAATTAACTATTTTTAATTATCGAAAATTACCGGTCGTTACACTCTCCCCCACTCAAAACTTTTCATCCCCGAAAAGGAAAAAGGAGGGAAAAGAAGGGATTAAGTAATCAATATATCTTATTCAAAATATTTAATTTATAAACAAATAAATTTACAAAATTAATTAATTTAAGTAAAATATATCAACTAATAACCATTAAATCCTTTTATACTCTAAGTAATAAAGTTTGGAAAACATTTCTCAAAATTTTCTAAATCCAAAATTTTCGAAAATTATTAGCAGTCTCCTTTGTACGGAGAGGTCTGGGAGATATAATAATATAAATAAAACAATATATATCACATAATTTTCAAAATAATATATCCCTACAGCGGGAAAACGATATAAGATCACTATATAAAACTGTAATCCAAGAACGTACCTATTTATCGGGCAATTAATGCTTATTTTATGAAACCAAAAGTAGTAGCAATTGCTTCCACAAACCTGTATTTCACTTATATAATCCAAAGAAGTTAATAATTACAAAAAGGTGAAATATTTTGAGTTGTTTCAACTAATAACAAAAGAAATCAATGCAGCACAACAACAATCACTTACAAACAAGCATATAACATCACATGAAATCAAATTAATCAACCATTCACCCATACCAAGCAAAACAAATGGTTTGTTTGGGTTCAAAACTTTTAGTTGTATCAAATGACAAATAACTATTAAGTATACCATTTACTCAACAACCTTAGATAAAACTCAACAGATTATTCATACATCCAAACAATTTAAAGTATCATTTCCCAAACAATCCATAAACCAAAAAAATAACAAATTCCAACTTTATTTGTGTTTGTTCTTATTAATTTCTTTTCATATTTTTACCTTCCTTCAATTTCATTCATACAATGACTATTTCATTCACATTCATCCATTTAATACTTATTTCCATTTGCTTATATCCATTACTTACAAAATTCATTTAATGAAAATTTCTTTTCCTTACTTTATATTAATTTCTTACATAAGTTATTTCATTCAATTGCTTATAATAATCAATGGATTCACTATTTATGTTTTCATACTTTTTATTGCAGTTTAGTTCACATTTATAAACTTATACTTAGTATCCATTAGATAATTCATTAAGGTAGATGTTCATATTTAAGTTTCTTACTGTTTGATTTGCATTCATTTCCTTTCCTATATAAAATCATTGAATATTAAATCCATTTTCTAATTCATTTCAACAATTTCTGAAGTTATAATCATTAACTTATTATAATACTCATTTTATTATTTACTTTAATTATCAATAGCTTCAACGATTAACTTAAGTTTAAAATCTTTTACTTACAGTATTCATCTTTCTGCTTATTTTTATTATAAATAACTTCAAACATTTAGTTAAGTTTATAATTCATTTATTTACAATACTCATGTTCAATTCAATTGCTAAGCATATTAATTCATTAACTTAAGTTTGTACTTATTTACTTACAATACTTACTTTCTATTACATTTTACTATAGTAACATTTCAATTATAACTTAAGTGTATAACAACTATAATATCACAGTTCTTCTTTATAAAAGTGATTCATTGAACACTTTCATTACATAAATTTTACTTGTATAATCTTCCATTACATTTTCTTATTAAACACTACAACTTTTAATGTCTTGTAAGTTATCTATACATGCTTTTAAGAATACAACTGAAAGTTAAACAAGTTTATCTCATTTATTTTAATTAACTTAATGTTCAATAATCATATCCTTTGTTTTATAAGTTACAAATTTTAAATTCTCTTGTAACTCCATTTATACTCTAGCTTTAAATTTTTATTTCATTTTAGGAGTTCCAATTATTAATTAGTTAAATTCCATTTTATTTCAATAATTGAAACTATTAATTAACAGAAACTTAAGAACTAAATACCAGGTTCCATTTCAAATCATTTTAAAATAATAGATAGATGTATTACAGCTTATATATCCAATTATACTTAAACAATTTGAAATTTATATTTGTTTATCAAAATAAATCTGCAGTAATACTACTACAGTGGCGTTCCCAATTTGAAACTCGAAAATGAACATCGATGATGTGCACACTCATCACCGAAATTATTTTCCAGCGACAGAGAGGGGAGTACATAACTTATTTCTTTCCAAAATTCCTTTTATAAAACATTTCTTTCAGACTATAATGAAATATTTATGTAAGAAATTACTTCTGGATGATACTAATATTATATTCCAAAATCTTTTGAAAGAAATTTAAAAAATCTCGGAACTTAAGTTCTCAAATTTCAATTTGTTTTCAATTTAATTGTGAATCTCCTTTCTCAACCGATATTTTTAAATTTCACTACCTAACAAACAAATATATTACAACCAAATATATGGTTTATAAAATTATTATTTATATACAAGATATATAATAGGAAAATTTATTTCATTCACTTATATTCAAAACAATATTATATCAGTCTGTCCTATTAAGTGTTTAGAAATCCCTATCGATGTCATAGCGTCCTATACACCAACCAAAATTTATAAATATAGAACGAAACAAATTAACACAATATAAAAACCTTTTATAACATTAACAAATATGCTCTCTTATATATACACTCAACGACTCATTATAGGGTATTACTGTAACACCCTGCCTTTTCGCACGCTTTAAATCGACACATGTGCCAATTCAAACCATACGGAAGGGAGGATTGTTATGGGGTAAATAAGAAAAAGCAGAGGAAGAAAAAAAGAAAGAAAAAAAGAAAGGAAAAAAACAAAATAGAATCTTGCAGCGGAACGATAAAATATAATAATCAAATATACAGTTCATGAAGCTGTTTTACAAAACATTTGATTATATTTATACAATACATATCAGAGTACACATACCAGAGAATAATAATTAATGCAGCGGAGTTTAATGGGGTAGTGGAATAATATAGTAGATAATAGTACTACAAATCTTCGTCTTCGTCCTCCAGAATAAAATCTTCAAATCCTGAAACGCTCGGACTGACCCGAGCGAATTGAAAAGACAAAACACTCGAGTCAGAACTAAAAGATCTTATGTAAGTTAAATCAACATGAATAAATACGAGTGAAATGGCGTCAGAGATGTTTACGGGATTTGACATCTCCCATCTAGTGTCAACGTGAGTGCAGCAACTCAAGAGATGCTCGAGATTCACATCTCCTAAGGATCCGTTAAACTATTTCCTATGTAGTAATATTTCGCTATTATATTAATGTCTATTAGTAAAATAAACTTACTTTTAAATAGCGTTAAGGAGTGACCGAATATTCCCCTTAACACAAATAATGCCAATAGTCTATACAGTACCGTAATACCTCCTGATCGGGAGGCTACCAGAGGATACTCCATAGGTACAACACAAATAGAAACTCGTACAAGGCGTGTTAGGGTAGGTGACACGGCACAACTAGGCAATGCTAGGGTAGATATACCAATTATGCTTCCAGGTCGGTGGTAACGCATAGCGCGCAGCTACCGCCCACCTCGAGCCACACCCTAAGTCAAAGAAATCAAAAGTGGCCACCGAATAAATCCAAAGTCAGAGTAGAATATCGAAGGGATGTGTCCGATAAAA
The DNA here is from genome assembly GCA_030765085.1 of Allium cepa. Lineage (NCBI taxonomy): Eukaryota > Viridiplantae > Streptophyta > Magnoliopsida > Asparagales > Amaryllidaceae > Allium > Allium cepa. The sequence goes on along the minus strand of CM060939.1, from coordinate 922,313,455 downwards.
GGGGCTACCTTCTTAACCCGTCGATCGCTCCTGTTTTAGACACCTTATGCCAACTCACGGGAGTTGGGTCCACGTATTTACCTCAAAGGAAACGCCGCCACCATCCTACTTCATTCTGAAATCTCCACCGCATACACGGTTATTAAAGTGGTTTTCGAAGTTGGCAGAGAGTATGACAACTTCCGATCCCGGTCTCTTCAACAACCAATCGTTATTATAACACCGCGGTCTCTTCAAAATCGTTTATACTTTAAAACCAGAATATAATTTCCACTTCAAAACCATATAAATACGATATCATTTTGTTTTAAGACCCAAATCAATATGATATCATTTTATTTCAAATATATCCTTTTTCAAGAAATCATAGCACTTTCAAATCTATATATCTTGAAATCTATAGCTTTGAAACATAACTTAATATACTTCAATGGGTTACATATTAAATTACTTTATATAATAAAATAGCTTCTTTAATTTTTCAAATAAATCCCAAATACCGATTTGAACCTCCAATAGACCATTTCGAATTTCCATATATTTTAAAGCTTTAAATATTCTACCATTTCAAAACTATTTCTTTGATAATCCCATATATATCAATTCAATTGCTATTATTTAGATTTGAATTGCTTACTAAATAAACCCAATATAACTTAAGTATTAACTTCAAACAACTGGATATACTTCAATATATTTAACTTGATATATTCATTTATCTCAACTTTATATTCATTTAAATCACTTAAACCAAATTAAGTTATAAGAATCATACCTTTTTATTTAAATTTTCAAATCAAATTTTATTCAAGTAAAACTCTTAAATAATTCAATTTAAGCAAATATCATATTTATCTTCTAACTTAAATTTCATTTAAGTCATTTAAAAACTCTATATATACAATATCTTAATTAGGTACTTAATCACATAATATAAAACAATTAAACTCATTTTTGTTAAACAATTTTATACATAGCTTAAATCCAAAAATTTAACTATATATATATATATATATATAAAATAATATTTATATAACACCAAAATTTTAATATTTATTAAATCGTATATTCCTTTCCAAAACCATAGAAATCATTTTCAAAATATTTTTTATATATAGACCGCGGTGCCTGTATATAATTTTCTATCCTATGGTCAAGTGATACGAATATTTATCATTTCAATCCGTAATTTAACAATAAAATTTTACGATTATATATCATTTCAAACCGCAATCCCGAACGCAATAAAATGCATAACAACTTGCAGTTTATGATGATATAAATAAATATTCATTCATCCATCATAAAATCATACATCCATTTATCACAATCATCATCCAATTCAAACAATAGCATCAATATAGAACAGATAATAAACAACAGGTATTAACTAGCAATTTATATTCAATGATAAATTAAATAACTGTTTAATTGGCAGTTTATATGCAATAATAAATAAATACAATTTAACTGGCAGTTTATATGCAATGAATAATTAAATAACAATTTAATTAAACAAATGCAATTTAACTGAGATGATGATTAAAATACGCCAAACAATCATCAATAAATTTTAAATCACATCAAAAATTTATTAACAAACATAAGAAATCTTAGAAGTTGTGAGTGGGTTAAAACATTCATCTTTGGGATTTAAATTGGATTTAAATCCAATTTAAACTTAAAAAGTTGACATTCTTAGAATCCATCCAAACCAGTGCCAAAACGTCCGGAATTCAGATATAATCCTAACAAAAGAAACCGCGCGTAAAACAGATATCGTATATGAAAGATATGACAATTAAATGATGTAGAAATTAAATAAAAAAAAATAAAAAAAATAAACTACACCCTATCCACGTCATCTCTCCACCTATCTTCCAGAACCGTTCCTTCCATGCACGCGACTACAGATACGAAACCCTACGCCCCTCTATCCAGTTCGAACGTCAACGACTCTGAGTCCCCCTCACCTATCGCGATCAAGCGCGCAGCCTGCTACGGCCATGACCACACCGGAGAGACGCCACACCCCCCCCCCATGACACCAGCGACACCGTCGCGTTCACCTCAGGCCGAGGGAAACGTAGCCGCCACCATAGTTAAGAACCCTATTCGAATTTTGCCACAAATCTAGCCATCGATTCGCCACACGAACCACTCAGATTGACTCCCCTCAACCTCCTCTTCAAAACCCAGAAACGGTTGAACGACCCAAAATGGTTCTGCGATTTTCGGACAAATGATGAGTCAAATCGGAAAATAAGTTATAGAACTGAATTACGGGCTTCGAGAGCTTTGAATCCATATATAATTTGCTATGGTTTGAGGAGATTGAATTTGCACTTTGATTTTTGAATTGCAATTTGAATTGGATAAATTAGGGTTTACAGCCATTGAGGAAGAGGAGGAAGTTTCTGTACATATAGGAATAAGGAATAGAGGCTGCTAGGGTTTATAACGGGGTTTATATAGGTAGGTCAGAAATTAGAATGGATGGATAAGGTTGGATATGCGCGCTAACGCCAAAGTGGCCTAAAAAGCCCATTTCGACTCCGGATCGAAATTGGGTAAACCCATATATCAAAATAGATATTTTAAAATATTTTAAACATGATGGAATAAGTTTCAAGTCCAAATTCCATCGTATGAAGAAGTTATGCTCAAATCAATATTTTTCAAATTGATTTCAATTGGTTTCAATTTCGTTTATTTCAAGACGTTTCAAGCCCATACGATCATATGACAAGTCCGATTGATACGAAACTTGAAATCCTACAATAATTCACCGTTACGGATCCGATGAAACTTGTTTCGTCGAAATCCGAGTCGGTGGCCAAAATGACTATTTTTATAATAATTAAATAAATTTAAAATAAATTAATTAAATCAAATTTCCCATTTAAATTCTGAAATTGACAATATTTATCACTTAAAAATTCTTAATCATTTATACAAAAATTTAAACAAAGTTAGGTGTCCCTTAAATGCTGATTCAATCATAAATTCCAGCGTTATATTACCATTTTATTAAATATAGAGATTGTGGCCTAAATTTTCAAAAATTCCATTGAACTAAATTTTCAAAAATTCCATTGAATTAAATTTTCATTCTATTATTCAACCTATTAGTATCAAATGGATGAAACTAACATTTGATTCATACTTTATTACATAAATATCTCCAAATTCTCCTTTACTTGTATTAACTATTTTATTTCCAATTATTTGTAATAACTACTATAATTCAATCATATTGAAATTTGTCAATTTCACCCATAAACTTAAATTTTTGATCCAATTAACAAAACAATCTATATTACTTGTCCCCTATTTGCTTTTAATTGCATTTATAAGGTTGTTACCTATCGACCCAGGTTATAATTCCATTTATAACGCTAATTTTTATTTCATTGCATTAATATACGCCTATTTACATCTTGATAACATTCTTTTATTGAAATAAGAATATAATTAACAAAATTTTCCAAATATTCCTATTTACAATCAATTATAACCTAAAATTTTATATAAATTCATTAATTGTCAATTCATTATTAACAAACGGATGAAACTTATATTGGAATCAAATCCATTATATTGACAAAATGTTAAATTTTGATTTATTACAATTTATTACCAAAGTTTATTTAACACCTTACATAAACAAGTCACCTATATTAATTGCCCCCTTTACTAGGTCCCTTATTACTTAATAAACCTAGATACATTTAGTTTTATCCCATTACACCAATATCCCTATATACATCTTAGATTTGTTTAAATGACTATATTTCAAAATGTGAAATCTTGTCTATTACACATATCAATTTAGGTTTTAAAACAAATTGATAAAATTTCCTTAGTCCAAGTCTTTTTACCAATTATTTACCTTATAAATAAATTCATGTTTATATTAAATTTACATTCACATTTTCGTTATTAATTTAACCATTATTAAATAAATGTTTATCCTCAACAACAAACATTATGATTTATTATCTAACATTGATTGTATAAATTTTCCATTTATTATGTATTATTGTATCCATTGATAAAATTTTAAATCTATTTCCCAAATCTACTACTTTCAATCAATTAAAACTTCACAATTGTTTAAATCAATTGGGATTACACTACATTTATTATTTATCAACTTGTTTTAACCTTATTGCCTAAATTTACGCTCAGTTGCTATTGAGCGATACTATTTCATTTAATTCAATAATTACACTTGTTTTACTCAAATATCCGTTATTGTAAACCTTTATTTGCTCATTAAAATTTAATTTCAATTCCAATTCAATCAACAATTTCAACATGCAACTTATAATAATTGTTTACAAGGATGAATGGAATTAACATAAACTTCAAATATCATCTTAATTTACATTGACATAATAATTAATTACCTTTAATGAATTTTATTCCCCAAGTTATTAAATGCAATCAATTTGACCTTACATACTTCAATATTCCCATTTTCATCTTAATTCCAATTCATTATAGTATCATCAATTTCTTGCAATAAACTCATTTATTATACATTTGCATACCAATTAATTAGTTTCCAATAAATAGGATTGATTCAATTTAATCTTTTTAATTAAGTCTATATAAATCAATATAGTTTTTCATTGGTTAATTCTTAACATTTACTTCATTATAAATTATAAAATTTTATTTCTTTATAAATTAAATTCCAAAATCTTATTAAAATGACAAATTTCACTAACGAAATTTACGGGTCATTACAATTACTACCCTATTTAATATGAGTAAGACCCCACAAAGCTAAGGTTATCGCTAAACCAAAGCTCCATACCAATTGTAACGACCAGCCATTTTGTACGTTTATGCAGGCACATATGCCGACTCAAACCATATAGAAGGGCATATTGTTATTGGGGTAAATAATAAAATGAGAAAGAAGAAAAAAACAGAATCTTGCAGCGGAATGTCAAAATATAATTATCAAATAACAGTTCATGAAGCTGTTTATAAACATTCAATTATACTAATACAATACAGAATCAGAGTTACACATACCAGAGATAAATAAATAACAATGCAGCAGAATAGTATGATGTAGTGGAATAATCTAGTAAGTAATAATAATACAATCTTCGTCTTCATCCTCCAGAAACAAAGTCTTCAAATTCTGAAATACTCAGGCTGACCCGAGTGGATTGAAAAGACAAAATACCCGAATCAGAACTAGAAGACCTTATGTAAGTTATATCGATGGCAAATATGAGTGTGACAGCGTCAGAGATGTTTATGAGGTTTGACATCTCCTATCCAGTGTCTAACGTGAGTGCGGTAACTTAAAAGATGTTCGGGATTCACATCTCCTAAGGATCCCTTAAACTATCTACTATGTAGTAAAATACACTATTATAATAGTGTCTACGTAAAGTAAAATATTAAAATAGCGTTAAGGCATTACCCATATCCTCTTTAACACATTTCACATAATGCCATAGTCTATGCAGATACTGTAAACTCCACCCACAGGTGCTCTATCAGGGAGCACTCCATAAGTACGACGCAAAACAAACTCCAAGAAGATGCGCTAGGGAATGTGAACACGACACTCGAGGCAATGCCAGGGTAGATATACCAACCGCGGATCCGGACTGGTGGTAACGCACAACAGCTACTACCGCCCACCTCGGTACACACTTCCAAATCAAAATTCAGAGGAAGGCCACCAAATCAATCACAAAGTCAAAATATAGTATTGAAGAAGTGTGTCCGATAGGAGGAATAACCTCACTTGGCCTGGCATGGCTCCTGTTTAGTCACATCTAAGCTGACTCATGGGAGCCAGGGTCACGTCATACCTCATATAAAAATCGTTCACCCAACCATCTTACTTCCACCATGTACACATTTGTTAAAGTGGTTTTTGGTATTGGTAAAGAGTATGACAATATCCTATCCCGGTCTCTTTAAGAACCATTCGCTTATTACCCACCGGATGGTTCTTTTACATTTCAAAAACCATTTCGTATTGATATTAAAATATCGTATTCAGTTCAAATCATATTACTTTCAAAATTATATTCACTTCGGACCATATTCACTTTCAAATCATGTCGTTTCTAAAATCCTTATTTCTTCAAAATCATATTTCCAAAGTAGGTTAAATCCTTACTTCAAAATCATCATATTCAATTTATTATAACATTTTAAATCCCAAAGTTGGTTATAAAATCATTTAACCATATTTCTTTTAAAAAAATGAATAGAACATAGACACATCTACTTTACTTAGTCTGGAAATTTAGAAAATAGTTTAAATAGTTAAAATACTCTAAAATAGTTTAATATAGATTAAAATATTTTTCTTGATTTAAGATAGTTAAATAGATTTAAAATAGATTAATTAGATTTAAAATAAGTTAAATTGGTTAACTAGTTGAAAATAAATTAATTGGTTTAAAATAGATTAAAATGATTTAATTAAGTTAATACAAGTTAAAGTAGTTTAATAATTTGAAAATCTTAATAATTGGAAATTTTAAAATAATATATTTTCAAACAGTTTATAATAAAATATGAATTTGGAATTAACACCCATTTAAACTATTTATTTCATTCCAACACATTTGGACCATTTAAATTTCCAAAGACCCAATTTCAAAATTTTCAATTCCAATTTTCAATCAGAATTATAATTCGACATCACTTCCAATCCATGTTTGAAGTATCAATTCAAAATTAATCCCATTTCAATATATTTCAAAGTTATATTTCAAACAAATTTAGTAACCCGATTTTGATAAACTTTAATTATACTTCAAGATTCAACTTTAAAATTTCAATTAAATCCCTTTAAACAATTCCTTTAAAACAAATCCACATTTCAATCATAAAACTAAGTTTTTCAATAATAATTCAATTTATATAAAATCAAATTTTAATTAAAAATATCATTTGATTAATTTCGCAAATTTAGGATTTTAAAATCATGTAATTTAACTACTCCGATGTCCGTATATAATTCTTTACCCTTGGGTCAAGTGATACAGATAGTTATCATTTCAATCCTTAATTATTTTATATTTACGGATATATATCATTTCAACCAACAATCCCCAAAAATATTAAAATCCATAAAATCGCTCGAGTCTATCATTTCTACCCATAATGATTTTTCCCTAATCTATAGATCATTCGAGTATGTATCATTTCAACCCATCGGGAACTTGCAGTTATAATAATATAAAATGCAACATCCATTCATCCAATGCAAACAATCAAACATTCATCATAATCATCAACCCAATCAATCAATAAACATCAATAGATAACAGGCTGTCATTTACAGGTAATTAACTGGCAATTTAAATTCAATGATAAATTAAATGACAATTTAATTCAAATAAAATTCAAATTAACTGGTATGATGATTTAAATATACCAAATAGCCATAAATAAATTTCTAATCACATCACAAATAAATTTAACTAACATAAGAAAATTTAGAAGTTGTGAGTGGGTTAAAACACTCACCTTTGAATTTAAATCGAATTTAAATCCAATTTAAGGCCCGAATTCTAACGATCTTAGAATTCATCCTAACTAGTGTCAGGATGTCTAGAATTTCAATATGATCGCAGCAAAACAAACCGCGCGTGAATCAGACCTCGTATGTAAAAGTTATTCGAGTTAGAAGTTATATGGTTTAAACTAGAATCAATAAAATAAAAACATAATCCTACCAATCAGAAACAGCCACGTCTCCCAGAACTACAACCCTGCATCGCGATCGAACTACCACAACCGCCACGATACTCAGGAATGCCGGCAAAACCTACGCTGATGCCTCGATCGGAGAACGAAACCCTCACGGGTGCACTGAGGCGCACCTCCGCCGTCCACGCGACCGCATCCGACGATCCACAGCCACCTCGCCGTCGCGACTCCTCTCTGGCCTTTTCTAGCGATCCACATCGACCTGAGCATGAGCGAATGATACAGAGCATGCTGCACTTCCTCCTCTATCCAACGCCACTCCTTGATCGACAAACGGTGGAAGATCCACCATTGGATCGTCAAAAATCCAATATGAACGGCCACGGTTCATGCTCAATTTCTGGACAAATGATGCATCGAAATGAAAAATGAATCACAGATTTGTGATGCACTCGTCGGGCTTCAAAACAGTATATATTTTGATAGGGTTTGGAAGGAGTTAAATTTTTTTGGAATTGAATTTGACTTGAAATTGCAATGGGGGATTTGGATTTGTCATCCATTGAGAAGAAGATGCAGACGGAAAATGTACGTACTGAAGTAAGGAATAAGAATAACTAGGGTTTATAACAGGTTATTTATAGAATTAGCTGAAAATATAAGGACCGGACAAGATTTGATTTGGACTGAACGATAAACGACCCGAAAAGCCCGTTCTGTCTCCGAAACGAAAATGGGTCATCTCATATATCAAAATAGATATTTTTGATGATTTTAAACTCAATGGAATAGGTTTCAAGTCCTAATTCTATCTTATGAAGAAGTTATGCTAAAATCAACTTATTTCAAATTAATTTCAATTTAATTGATTTCTAGGCGTTTCAAGCCTGTACCATCAAACGTTATGTCTGATTTTTACAAAACTTGAAATCCAACAATAATTCAATGGTACGGATCCGACGAAAGTTGTTTCGTCGAAATCCGAGTCAGTGACCAAAATGGCTATTTTCACATTAATTAATTAAATAAATATTAAATTAATTAAATCACTTTTTCAGTTTAAATTTAATAATCAAAAAATTTCATCTTTTCAATAACCTGTATAATTACAATAGTTTAAAATAAATTTATACATCAATTTAAAGTTAAATATTTTACTAATTACAGTTGTTTGCACCAAAATTGGTCACAAACCCCAGTATCGCGAAAGCACCAGTATATAAATACAAATCAGCAATATTCAAACACAAATCTCATATCTAAGCAATATCAAGCACAACAATTCAGAAATAATGATCAGAAACACAGGATTTATAGTGGTACGGCGATCTTGCCTACGTCCACTCTGAAGCTTACGATTTTATTGATTCACTTGATGATTTCAATCCGTTACAGCAGATTACAGTAAGTTATCGTTCTGATGTTCGAATACAACGGTGATAAAAAGATGTAGAATTGAATCCGGCAGAGTCTGGACGTCAAAAGATCATTTCTCTATAGGCTTCAAGGGGCTATTTATAGGCGTAGGAGGCTGGGATCGCGCTCAAACTTTGGGAGACTTCTTCTAACATATGAGTGGGCCCACGCGACCCCACCAAGTTTCGACTCGATCTGCGATCGATACAAAACTATTAAGTATCCATCAAAAAATGAACCAATCGAGCTGAAACTTGGCAGGAACATTCTTTACCTTTTATGGAAGCTACTGTGAAAAACTCGTTGCATTTGGATCAGCAGTTTAGGACATATGATCGATGTAAGATTGTGAGTTTCGTATGCTGCTGAGTTAGAATCCATGGTTTCGTATCCATCTGTTCGACTCCATCAAGGCACGTGACAACGCGGCGACGTGGCGCACATATCTCGCATCGATCCACCTTTTGCTTCGAGATGACCGCGTCGTACCCATGAGTTTTGCCTCGTTTGTATCAAGTGCCGTTAGCTAGTTTGAATCGATCAACTACATGCGCCTCGTATTGATTTGCAGTATGCCTAGTTCGAATCTAGATAGGTGGCTTAGTTCGTATCGATGGTGATTTCGTATCAATATTTGTGATGGATACAAACTAAAGCTGCCTGATGGATTCAAATAAACGCCTCCTTCATGGATGGGAACTAGGCATTGGTCGACCGATACGAAGTGCGTTAGTGGTTGATGGATGCAGAGTTGATCGATACGAAACAGTTGCTTGAGTGCGAAACTGACCGATACAAATTAGGGCCTATCGATGGATGCGAAGCGGGATGGCCTGATCGATGCGAAGTGGGTGGATATGAAAACGTGGCCGTCCTGACCGATGCGAGGTCGATGGATTCGAACCGAGGCAGGATGATGGATACGAGCCGCATCGATACGAAACGATGTGCACTGATGGATACGAAAATATGGCTTTTTCCTTCAATTTGCATCGATCATAACTTGAGTATATGAACTCGGATTGACTTGAAATTTGGAGTGCTGGCTCCCCTGACTTTGCTTGCCGTGTCCTATCAATTGTAGCCTGATCCGGGTTCGGACAAAATTCATCGATATCCATGGTTAAACAATGTATAGCCAATCTTTGAGACGAACTGTCTTTGGTTTCCGATCGATCTTTTGTTATCACGGCCTTGCCAAAAGGCGGGATTACATTTGCCCCCCAAAACATGCCTTGCGATAGGAAGATGTGTTTTGTAATGTCATAAGCTGGATGTTCATATCCTGTCAACAACCTGCAAAGAACTCGATAGTCTCATATGACCTCGAATGACGATCGTTCGGGATCGTATGCCATTTGAGGTGAATCGGGACCATTTGCGGTCGATGCCGTTCATGGCGAATGATGGGATGGGACCGTTCGCGGTCGGATACCGTTCGCGGCAAATGGGGAAATGGGACCGTTATGCCAAAACCTTCCAAACTTAAATTCCCAACTGATTATCCAATTAAAAATTATAATTTGCATGTTAAAATTCGTTATTTTCATCTACAAATCCAACTATATAATCCAAAGTAAGAATTAAAGATAACAAATTTTGACATGAATCAAGATTCCCACTGTAATATCTATTTTAAAGATTATTTATAAACTTAGATTTACAGGAACCATTTTTAAATTCTTCCTCAAACATTATCAAACAACTTTGATTCAATCATCAAAGTAAAATAATGATGTTAGTATAAGATTTGAATTTTTGAAGAGAATTCTGATCCTAAAAAAAAAAAATAACAGTAAACAGAGTTCATATGTACTCAAGCCTATACACATACATATACAGATCTTTATAGATTCAATGGTATAAAAACTGAAAAGTATTTCATGCAATCACCAAGATCAACCCACAAATTTAACACATGCATTAGAATCTAAATTAATTTCATACTGTTTTTAAAAGAAATATTTACTCACCTGTAAAAATGCAGGACAGAGCAGAACAGGTTAAATTTCCAGGCTCTAACATTTTAATTTTGAAAACTGTTTTTGATTTGCATGTTGTTGAAGTTGATCCCTTTGCATGCCTTTAATTGTTGATTTTAAACTGCTGTTGAACTTATGCAATCATATGATTTGAAATATTGGTCGATGCTTGTTTGTAGAATGTAGATTATAGGAAAAATACAATTAAAATTTTTAAATGGCAAAATATTTCGAATTGAATCAAAGTAGGGTTTCTACCTGTTTCGGCTGTGCTTGGATTGTCGTGATCTTTGCGACATGATAAGGTGACCGGAAGTGATCGCTTCTTGAAGGAACGATGCTCGTGACGTGGAGATTCGGTGGTAGGGACGGCGAGTTCGTCATCGTTAAGGTTTGCGGCGGCGATGGTGTTTTGTGGTCGTGGGATTCTGCAGTGTTTCAGCTGTAGGTCGAATATTTTTTTTTTTTTTTTGGATTCATTTCTTTGGTTTGCACTTGGTATCAAGCAAGATGTCACGACCCGACTTCCACTCCCGGAAAATCGCGTCATGAAATAAGAAAGAAAGGGATAGAAGAAGAAAAGAAAGAAGAGAAGAAAGAAACAACACAAGAATCTCAACAGCGGAAACGAATAAATTATATTAATAACAAAGTATTACATAGTATACATCAAATATCAGAGTTACACAGACATATACAACACATACTAGACAGTTATAAATACCTGTCTAGTTATTACAACTCAATACAAACAGAACACTCAGAGGTACAAAACACAGCGGAAAACTATATATAACTATGCGCAGAAGCCTCCTGCTCCATATGCTCCTCCACAAATCGTCAAAGCCAATCCTGATTCCTAACCTGAATTCCCTTGACTACTCATAAAAATTTGAGTACCCAAGAGTTAAAGAAAAACAGAAATAACTCCGGGTCAGACATGGGTCTGGTGTGAGTAACAGGTTAAAGTTGCTTAACTTAAAAAAACCTTTGAAAGAAAAGGTATCACGTAAGACTTCCCACACATAAACATGGAAAAGTTTTTACCTTACGCTAACCAAAACATTTGATAGGAAATCCGGTGATATTATAATAGTGTCTAGGGTTTTCAAATAAAATACAGAAATAGCTGAAATGCTTACATCTCACATTCCAACATAGTTGGGCACAACTAATACGTACGGCACTTATTGGATTTTGGATTCCATCAATGGCAGGGCTACCAACTGAAACGACCCGACTTCCTACCTCCAGGAAATCGCATCATTTTGAAGAAAGAAAGGGATAGAAGAAGAAAAGAAAGAGAAAGAAGAACACAACAACATCAGAGAACTCACAGCGGAACGAATAAAATATAATAATTAACATAAAATATTACATAGTATCAGATTACATCAGAGTTACATAATTATACAACACATATTAGACAGTTATAAACATCTGTCTAATTCATACAACTCAAGTACAACAGAAGAAACAGATACCAAACACAGCGGAACCAATATATATCTACACGTCGAAGCCTCCTGCTCCATTACTCCTCCAGAATTCGTCAAGCTAACCTGAATCACTTGACTACTCATACGTAATATGAGTACCCAAGAGTTTAATAAAACAGAAAATAAACACTCGGGTCAGACAGGGGTCTGGTGTGAGTAAACGGTTTAAAATTGCTTAACTTTAGAAAAACTTTGGAAGAAAAAGTATCACGTAAGACTTCCCACACATAAACATGGAAAAGTTTTTACCTTACGCTAACCAAAACATTTGATAGGAAATCCAGTGATATTATAATAGTGTCTAGGGTTTTCAAAATAAATTACAGAAATAGCTGGAATGCTTACATCTCACATTCCAACATAGTTGGGCACAATCAAAACCGTACAGGCACTTATTGGATTTTGGATTCCATCAATGGCAGGGCTACTGGGGTACCGCCCGTCACAGTACGTGGCCTAGATCACCGTACCGAGGAGCCACCCTAACTCCCCTGCAACACAAGGCCGGACCCATCCCTTACTGGATAGTTCCGAACAAGACAACCCCGGCGGTTGTCCGGAATTCAACCGCCCCACACAGCCGAAATAAAAAGGGACCTCTAGACAGGGGTAAATCTTGCTCTCAAGTGGGAGCTACCCACGAAGCCTTGCTGCACCTCCCCTGTTTTAGCCATTCCCGGTTGATGAGGCTTGAGGCTGCGATTACCTTTATAGAACACATCTCTTAGAATGCTCATCGTCCGCCTGACGATGTGCTGAAAGCATTCAATCCATACAAGTTCGTTCCGGGTTCGAACGAAACCGAAGGCACTATCTCGTTGCACTCATTTTGGAATCACCCTCAGAGTCAACGACCATAGCCCTTGCACTCTGATTCGCCATCTCGAATCTATAAGCACTATTCCGTCAAACTCATTACGGAATCACCCACAGAGTTATACTGACGTATAGCCCTTACACCTCGAGTCTTCACTTGCTCCACTTGGATTAACGACCTAACGTTTAATTGGAATCGATGTGGTTTTCGGATTCCAAATATGGAAACCCGATCCCGGTCTCATCGAAACCAAACGCCATTTTAATGTCCAAGTTGTACTTAAGGGATTTAAACAGTTTAAAACTTATATACATGATGATATATAACAGGTAGATGAATAACATTATCACAATAGATAATTCATATCAACATTCATCTCATAAAGCAATATATCACATATCTCATAAACATCCAAATCATCCATTATCAACCAAACACCCTATATCAATCATCCAATATCATTCAACATCCAATATCAATCATTCAATATCAACCAATCATTCAAAGCAGAATTGATCAACTCTTAATCAATTTAATTAACCTTTAATTAAATTAATTACTATCCTTTAACCACTTGGATTATCTTAATCCTACTTCATTGATTTATCACAAATCAAATTCATTTATCATCTTCTAATGATCTTCCTAATTAATCTTCCTTGATTAATTATCTTCTAATTACCTTCAAGTAATTATCCATAACCATATTCAGTAATTAACCTTTAATTACTATCATTAATTACAATAATTAATGATCCTTCATTAATTAATTAACTATAATTAATTACATTAAACCTTAATTAATTACAATTAATTAATCATATTTAAATTAATTACTTCATTAATTTTATTAATTAATAATCTTTATTAATTAATAATCCTTAAATTAATTTAAATAATTAACTTGTAATTAATTATCTCATTAACCATAAACAGTAATTAACAATTTGTAATTACTTAAATTAATTAATTAACTTCTAAATTAATTAACTCTAAATCAATTATATTAATCCTTAATTGATTAACCCATTTAATTAATCTTTAATTACTTCATTAAGTAATTGTTAATCAATTTAATTAATGATTAATCCTTAATTAATTACTTTATTAATTAATTATATTTAATTAATTACTTTTAGTAATTAATCTTAACTTAATCACATTCATTAATTAATCAATCACATTAATTAATCATCTAAAATAAATTAAGTAATTAACTCTTAATTACTTCATTAATGAATCTTAATTAATCTTCTAATTAATTACTTAACAAATAATTAATTCCATAATTAAATAAATCTTAATTCATTAATTAATTAATTACTTCATAATTAATTAACTTTAAATCAATTATATTAATTAATTCCCGGATGCCGTTCGCGGCAAATGGTGATCGTTCGTGATCAGGTGCCGTTCGAGGCGAATTGTGACCATTCGAGGTCGTGTGCCGTTCGAGGCGAGATGTGACCGTTCGAGGTCGGGTGCCATTCGAGGGGAATTGTGACCGTTCGAGGTCGTGTGCCGTTCGAGGCGAATTATGACCGTTTGAGGTCGGGTGCCATTCGAGGCGAATTGTGACCGTTCGAGGTCGTGTGCCGTTCGAGGCAAATTGTGACCGTTCGAGGTCGTGTGCCTTTCGAGACGAGTTGTGACCGTTCGAGGTCGGGTGCCTTTCGAGGGGAATTGTGACCGTTCGAGTTTGTGTGCCGTTCGAGGCGAATTGTGACCGTTCGAGGTCGAGTGTCGTTCAAGGCGAATTGTGACCGTTCGAGGCTGTGTGCCGTTCGAGGCGAATTGGTGTGCCTGGGGGACTTAGTATTATCGATGCCAGATTTCACGTTCGAGTGAATTTCTGGATCGTTTGTCAGGGCGGTTTATCGCCATCTCAGAGCATGCCTAAGGATCGTTCGCGACCCCGTACATGTGTAAGTAGCTTAGCCATTTTAGAATTATCAAAACCAAATATTCATTCAACCGATGAGTTTTAAAACAGAAATGTCCGACACAATCAAATCCAAACATGAAAAACACAAAAACGAAAGCAAAACAGTGGCGTCAGAGTGCAAACACCTACATCGATGTGGTTTGTAATTGTATCAGAGCATGCCTGAGGACATTTGCGGTCCTGTACATGTGTGAACAACTTAATTCTGTCGAGGTGGGGTTTTCCACTCGTCCATCATTATATCACTCAATTGATAATAAGCTGACGTCTCGATCCCGAGCCGTCTTCAGTTGATGCGGGTGGTGGCCGTTCTCGTTCCACTATTGCAGCCCTCCTTCTCACATACTGTAACAACAAACCATTCCAGATGTGCCTCTCGACTTCGTCTTTTAAGTGTCTGCAGTCGTTCGTGCTGTGACCATTCAACTCATGGAATGAACAACACTTGTCCGACCTTCTCTCATTGCTAGTTAGATCTCTCCTCGTTGGCTTTCAATAAGGGACCTGCCCCTTAGTATCCTGGTAGATCCGTTCCAAAGTCTCGTTCAACTCTGAGTATGTGGTGAATCTTGGTTCCTTTCGTGGTCACATTGATCTGTTATCGTTATCCTCAGCCTTTCGTTTTCCCTTGCTTGTTTCTGTACCTTTCTCAGGGGGATTTCCACCTTTGACTGCATAAACATTAATTTCTTCTCCTTCTTCTCTTTCGGCCTTTGCATCCTCCAACCGTAAAAATCCTTCAGCCTTATGATAAAATTCACCGAGATCCATGGGGGATCTCTCGTCAATGAATTCTTGAATTCTGTGCCATCAGCTATGCCCGATACATCTGCCATCAAAACCATGGCTAGATCCGGTCGATCCACCGATGCTATAGCTGCATTGAATCGTGTCAAAAAACTTCTCAAAGACTCCCCAGCTCTTTGTTTCAGTGCTGCCAAACTCATCACATTCTTGGGTCTCGAAATGTGGACCCTGAATTGCCTCATAAACCTTTTAGTCAAATCATTCCACGTCGCGATAGATTCGCTCTCCAGCTGCCTAAACCATAATGCCGCAATATCCGTCAAGTACAGTGGGAAGCACCGTGCCATGACCTCCTTTGATGCCTCCAACACTTCCATATGCCTAATATATTTTGTCAGGTGAACCGTAGGGTCTGTCCTCCCATTATACATATCCAATGATGGTAGCTTAAAATTCGGTGGGTTCCTAGCTCGCCTGACTGCTGTGGTAAAAGGACTTCTATTCACATCCTCCCAGTCTTTTTTTACTAATCCGCCTCTCATAGCCCGTCTGACCATCTCCGCTAACCTGTCATTGTCTCCTAGCTGTAATCCTCGTCCATTGCCTTCCACCTGCCCCCCGAGTTCACGAGGGAATTTTGGAATCTGTCCTCTTGGATGAGCTTCCCCTTCTTTACCAATGTCGTGTCGTTCGAATCCACCCGATGCTCTTCTTGGTATTGGGTCAGCGTGCTCTAGGCGAGTGCCCCTTAGCTCTGGTGCTGCCTCAGAAGGTCCTTCTCCGTTCTGAACTCCATCTGCATCTTGATTCTGCACTCCAAGTTGCCCAATCTGTTGAAGCAAATTCTGGATCATCTATTCTTGCCTCTTCATCATCGTCTCCATCTCATCCCTGGTGATGAGGATCGATGCTTGATCCGCTCCTGAGGAAGCCTCTTAACTTCCTTCGTGTTGACTTCTTCCTGGTCTCTGCCTTCTACTTGTTGTTGAATATGCGCTTTACGCTTATATGATTTTGTTTGATGATAATAAACATATATACATTCATTTAAATGTATTAATTAATGTACTATTTTATTTTTCATAGATTAAATAAATATTTGTTGAATAAAATAAATTACACAGAATTTGAATTTAAACAGAAATTTTATTCAAACAAATATTTATTACAATTTTGAATAGTACAAATTCAAGCTCTCACAATACATATACAATTTTGATTCTAATTACATCACAATTTCATATTTACAGTTTCCCTCACTAAATATCACTCACACTCGTAGCTTATCTTCAACTTCATTCCAGTTAGAATCCAGCATCTGAGAAATCTGCAAAAATATTCGCTAACGTAGTAAAATTGAAAAAGAAATATTTTTGCAATATAAAATAAAATATGGTTTTTGAAAAAATTATTTTCCTCAGTTATTTGGGTTGTTCGTCATCATTCACATTTGAATTCATCATACACGAACAATGTGACATGCACAGTGTATCACTATACATGCCACAAGGCCGTGCACATAGATATACACTTGTATTCTCTACAGGAACAGGTGAGCACAGGTCAAACCCAAATGAAAAGCCAGGTTCAACTCACGTGCAATATAAATAAAATCACGACACAAGCACAAGGTCAAACCCGAGTTTTGAATCTGGGTTCAACACAAGGCACAATAAAACTGAAGCATGGCAGATCATACATGAAACAGCTCAAGCAATAATGGAAAAGCATTAAACCAGACCACGTTATGAACACAGTAGTGAATTCAACAAACCAACATACATGAAGACTACAATACATGAGTCAATCAAGTGATACATGGAAGTGTTAATGACAACCAAAGCTCAATCACAGCAATATGCTTGAAGACTACAGCACGACCTAGTATGGAAGTAAATCAAAACAGAGAGTACAACTCACATGTACACCATGATATCAAGCTCAGTGAAACTCAAGCAAGTGCATATCCATACCAACATGAGTGCAGTAATGACCACCGAGATAAATTCAAGTAAAGATACCAACGACACAGTGTACACAAGTGAAGTCAAATGAAACAAAGAAATGCATCATGCAAGATATCAAGAATCAGTGCACAGCAACCATATATACAGTGAATCGAGTTCAGGTCAGGCCAATCAGAATGGATACAAAGTCCAGCTACAAGTGCATATATGGAGTACACAAGTAAAATATCAAACAGCAGGTCGAAAAGTACTCAGGAATGAACACATGACCAGACACACTTGAACATGGTGAGAAACACAAGTCAAATAACTCAGCATTGAAGTGGATGTACAAAGCTCAAGTTCAATCCCAAAGCAACCAGCAATGCATGCAAGTGCCAACCAGAATGAAGACCACAAGTAAATGAGACAGCAGTGATGCAGTGCAACTACACAACTACAAGCGTGTAGAAGAAAATGCTGTCAAGATTCAGTACAACAATGCAAACTGACTCGAAGAACTCCGCTAACAAACTGACTCAAAGGACAACAATAACCGGACAGTAGACATAACAGATGAGCAACAAAAGATCAGAGACAAAGTATGTACACAAGTATACAACTACAGGTCTCAATGTCAAAGAAACAACTCAGCATTGAATTGAACACATGGTGACAAGTACATAGCAGTATAACCAAGTCAAAGCCAGTGGCAGTCAAACGTCACAAATTCAATGTCGAGAAGCACTGAAACAAAGATGTCCAGAGCCAAAGTTCACAGTGAAGCCAGAAGAATCAATAACAAGTGCAGTAGCTACAACTTTAACCACAAAACCAAAATATAAGTGCAATGAAAACATATATGTGTATGCAACCAAACAGTGAACTTCAGTATGGAAATGAGACAGGAAGCAAGCAGTGCCATGCTACAGAATATACAATGAAGACAGTGGTTAATGTCGAGAAACAATCAGAGAATGTAAAGTCGAAAGCCACAGTGGATGAACAAAATTCAACAATGCAGAAATGGTCTCAAGTCCAAGACGAAATCATGGAAACATACAGAAGTCAAGAAGGGGATTCGTGAATGTATACTATCAAAAAATCAAAAACGTACCTTTGAAAAAGTCACAAAGTAAAAGAGGAAAGTTTTTGCCGTATCAACCAAGAATAAATTGAACGCTTCAAAATCAAAGCTGTGCGCATCAAGGCAAAAATATATCAGGAAAGCAAAAATTTGGAAAGTAATGAAGTCAATACGAAAAAATTCAAGTGTATCAGAATTAATATAAATACCACACCCAAAATCATCATCGGCAATGGGGGCAAACAGGAACAATCGAAAATTCAAGCAATTAAATCCTGAAAAGCAAAAGGAACGAACAACGTACCAACGTTGATTCGCAATCACAAGGCAAGCAGCCGATCATCAGAGAAGCAAAGAGCAACAAATTCGATCGGCATCATCAAAGACCACCGAAGCCCTAATTCAGATCGAACAAAGAAAGCAACGACCACCATTCTTCACAAAGAAAAAAAAGGATCGGGTTAAATAATAAAAGGGGCCGGCTTTATATTATTAAGAGCCTTTTAATTTTTTAATTAGGGTTTCTTTGTTTAAGCGCAAAAAATTAGTACTCAAGTTTGTATTTTAATTTTTGCTCTTGTTTTTATTTTTGAAGTCTGTTTTTCTTTTCGAGTCAAAGTCTTAGTAAATCACCACCTAGATTTTAGGTAGTGTCAGATTGTCTTGTTAGAATTAGTTCAGTGAGCAGGGTGTGCGAGTTTGCAAAACTCTATAAGCGGTAGAAGGGTGTGCGAGTCTGTTAGAGTGTTTGTAAGCGGGAGACTGTTTAATTCTAATAGAAATCTGGGAATGCAGCAGTAGGCAGGGGTTGCCGAAGCTGGGTAAATTTTGTGTGTGATTTACTTTCAGCATATTTATTTCTCTGTAGTTTGTTTTTACGTTTAACTCGAAATAGTTTGCTATAACCCTATTCACCCCCCCTCTAGGGTTAATCTAGATCCTACAAGTGGTATCAGAGCACGGTATTTTTCTTTAACTCTAGAGTCATGAATTCACCAAATAATGCTTTTTCTGAGGGGCAATCTATTGTTAGGCCACCCATGTTTAATGGGAATGATTATGCTTATTGGAAAGTTAGGATGGGTATTTATCTTAGTTCTGTTGATTATGATGTTTGGGACATTATTGAAACTGGCTATAAATCTCCCACTATAACCGTTGGTGATACTGAGATTACTAAACCTAAGGATAGGTGGGATGCTAACGATAAGAGATTAAAAACTACAAATGCTAAAGCCATGAATGCTTTGATATGTGCTCTTGATAAAACTGAATTTAATAGAATTTCTTATTGTAAAACTGCACAGGAAATTTGGCATACCTTGGAGGTGACACATGAAGGAACTTCTCAAGTCAAGGAGTCTCGTCTAGCCCTATTCAGCAATGAATACGAGAAATTTGTGTTGGATAAAGGCGAGAGCATAAAGGACATGTTTGGACGCTTTTCAACTTTGGTGTACAATGCTAAAGCGCTTGGGAAGGTATTCACCGAGGTAGAGCTTGTAAGGAAGGTGCTACGAGTTTTACCAATGAACTTTGAGGCAAAAGTCACGGCAATACAAGAATCGAAAGATCTGAGTAAATTAAGCATGGAGGAGTTGATTGGTAACTTGATGACATATGAGCTTGAGCTAAAAGCAAAGGAGGAACGCAACAACTCCGAATCAAAAAGGAAGACGATTGCCTTAAAGATCAAAGAAGAGAGCGATGAAGAAGATCCAATTGAAGAGCTTGCAATGGCTGTCAATAATCTTAGAAAATGGTCAAGATTCAAGCCACGCAAGAAGAAAACAAATGGTAATAGGACAAAAGATTCTGACAATTCCAATAATGAACTGATGTTCTTTAACTGCAACAAGCCTGGCCACTTCAAACAAGAATTCCCACTTCTCAAAAATAATAAAGGAAAGAAAAAGATGAAGGTCTTTGTAGCGACTTGGGATGATAAAGAAGGAGAGGAAGTTTCGAATAGTAGCTCAGAGGAGGCTAACTTGAGTCATATGGAAAAATCAGATTCAGAAGCAAGCTCAGAGGAATCTAGTGAGGTAGGTGACTATTCTTATAAAGAACTTGTTTTTATGTGTCTTGATCTTACTAAAGTAGTTGATACTCTTGAATCTAAAATTGAAAAACTGAAATCTGATAGGGGAGAACTTGCTCGTGAAAATTTTAGGTTAGAAGCTGAACTTGAAAATATTCAAAACCTAGAATGTAAAAAATGTAAAATTTTAGATTCAAAATTATCAAGACTTAAGAATGACTTTGAGAATCTTGAAAAAGAAAACTTGAGTCTTAAGGAAACCATTGACACTAGGAAAAAGGATTTTATAAGTAGATGCACCTCACTTGTAACTGAAAACACAACACTAAAAGCCAAAGTCCAAAATCTTGAGAAATCTCTAAATAACTTTTCAAGAGGAGAAAAATCATTCAACATGTTATTGGGAAATCAAATTTTTGCCAACAACAGAAAATGACTAGGTTTTGGGAAAACACAAGTTGATGGTAATGCAAAAGGTAAGAGTGTCTTTGATAGATGTGAAATAATTGAACATTGTGTTGAAAATTGTAGTCATAGGAACAAGAACACAAAATTTATACAAGTTTGGGTTCCTAAGAATTCTACAAACAAATTTCATGTCTATTGGAACAAGAATGAAATGACAAAACAAGTTTGGGTTCCAAAGGGTTTGTTTATTCACAATGTTTCAGCCACTAACAATCATGGACCTATAAAAACAAATAGGTCACAAAAATCTTTCATCGTGTAGGTATGGTGGCAGGCTAAGGAACAACAGTGTTCTCTGGATTTTGGCTGTTCCAGAAACACAACGGGCAACAAAGCAAAGTTCCTTAGCCTAGTACAAAGGTGACAGAATCACAGTGGGCAACCACGAAAAATTATCGCAAAGGTAAAACATGTGAAGGTATATTTATTTGATCGATATATTAAGTGTGATAATCTGCACCGTATTCTGAATGAAATCAGCCAATATTGAGATTTTGTTGGATGATAATATTTTTGGTTATAATACGGCTAACTCTATATTCACGGTTTTCTGATTATTTACATGGCTTTAATCCAAATTCAAGAGAATGTCATTTAAAATGCTGTTAAAAATTGAGTTCGAATTTTTATGCACACTTCATGATCTGGTATATCAAATTTAGTTAGTGATATTTTGGAGTGAAAAAGAAATTCAGATGCAGATCATACTGGTAATCTAGTTGACAGAAAACTTACTAGTTGAACGTGATTTATGGTGAGACATTTAGTAACTGCATCGTTTTTCAAAGAAAATATCTGCATATTTTTCATTACAAATAATTTTCAAATAGCAGAAATTTTTCTCATATAACCCCTTCGAGAAAATCATTGTTGACCATATTTTCAGATTAGTCATTTTTATTTGATTTTAGTTGACAAATTTTGACTAATCCGATTCCCTACTAATTATAAAAAAGATAAATAGTGATTGAAAAGGCGATAAGTGTTGATATTTAACGTACATTACTCAAGAGATTATATTTGGAAAATTTCTTTAGGAATTCAAACAAGAGTTATAAAACTTTTTGTTGGGTAAAGATTCCATGACCATTTCTATATCTATCATATTTCTATCGACCATTGTTTATCAAAACTTAAATATAGTTTGACGATATGTGGTACTATAATCAGGGATCATTTGTTTTTCATTTCATATTTTTTTGTAAAAATAAATAAATATCTAAAGTATTCACTCTCATTTAAAAGTCCTCACGGTTATACATGGGTGAATTACTTGGATTTTTGATTATGTGCTTCCATGCTCATTTAAAAGTCCTTAAGGTTATGCATGTATGGAATGCATATCAAAATTAATTGATTAAATAGACAAGTTGATTCTAATCCCATTTAAAAGTCCTCACGGTCATGCGTGGTTAGAAGATACTTGATTCATTTTTTAAAATTAAATTGGAATACTACTAATCTCATTTAAAAGTCCTAATGGTTATGCATGATTAATAGTCAAATTCCTGATATAAATGTACCACAAGTTGATACAACTGTATGATTTTATATTAGAACATCATTTCCATTCTTTCTAAAAGTGGAATATGCGCCTAACAAGGGTAGTTATGATTTTTGTTTGATTTTTATTGAGTTTAATATTTATATTCAAATTGAGTTTTAATGTTGGATTAATATCGACCACTTTATCTCTATTTTTCTCTAACACTATTATTCTTTTGCTGATAACAAAAGGGGGAGAGAAAAGTTAAGATTTTGTCAAATAAAATCAAGCAAAGGTCAAATAATTTTCCATTTGCATCTAGGATCATTTGTATATTTCTATTTGTATGCATATATGTAGGGGGAGCATCTTGTAGAGAGGAAGCATTTAAATAGGGGGAGCAATTAGAGTATTTCATTGATCAAATACATTTAACACAGTCAAAATCTTAAATATATTTTGTTATCATCAAAAGGGGGAGATTGTTGAATATGCGCTTTGCGCTTATATGATTTTGTTTGATGATAATAAACATATATACATTCATTTAAATGTATTTGTTAATGTACTATTTTATTTTTCATAGATTAAATAAATATTTGTTGAATAAAATAAATTACACAGAATTTGAATTCAAACAGAAATTTTATTCAAACAAATATTTATTACAATTTTGAATAGTACAAATTCAAGCTCTCACTATACATATACAATTTTGATTCTAATTACATCACAATTTCATATTTACAGTTTTCCTCACTACATATCACTCACACTCGTAGTTTATATTCAACTTCATTCCAGTTAGAATCCAGCAACTGAGAAATCTGGAAAAATATTCACTAACGTAGTAAAATTGAAAAAGAAATATTTTTGCAATATAAAATAAAATATGGTTTTTGAAAAAATTATTTGCCTCAGTTATTTGGGTTGTTCGTCATCATTCACATTTGAATTCATCATACACGAACAATGTGACATGCACAGTGTATCACTATACATGTCACAAGGCCGTACACATCGATATACACTTGTATTCTCTACAGGGACAGGTGAGCACAGGTCAAACCTAAATGAAAAGCCGGGTTCAACTCACGTGCAATATAAATAAAATCACGACACGAGCACAAGGTCAAACCCGAGTTTTGAAACTGGGTTCAACACAAGGCACAATAAAACTGAAGCATGGCAGATCGTAAATGAAACAGCCCAAGCAACAATGGAAAAGCATTGAACCAGACCACGTTATGAACACAGTAGTGAATTCAACAAACCAACATACACGAAGACTACAATACATGAGTCAATCAAGTGATACGTGGAAGTGTTAATGACGACCAAAGCTCAATCACAACAATATGCTTGAAGACTACAGCACGACAAAGTATGGAAGTAAATCAAAACAGAGAGTACAACTCACATGTACACCATGATATCAAGCTTAGTGAAACTCAAGCAAGCGCATATCCATACCAACATGAGTGCAGTAATGACCACCGAGATAAATTCAAGTAAAGATACCAACGACACAGTGTACAAAGTGAAGTCAAATGAAACAAAGAAATGCATCATGCAAGCTATCAAGAATCAGTGCACAGCAACCATATATACAGTGAATCGAGTTCAGGTCAGACCAATCAGAATGGATACAAAGTCCAGCTACAAGTGCATATATGGAGTACACAAGTACAATATCAAACAGTAGGTCGAAAAGTACTCAGGAATGAACACATGACCAGACACACTTGAACATGGTGAGAAACACAAGTCAAATAACTCAGCATTGAAGTGGATGTACAAAGCTTAAGTTCAATCCCAAAGCAACCAGCAATGCATGCAAGTGCCAACCAGAATGAAGACCACAAGTAAATGAGACAGCAGTGATGCAGTGCAACTACACAACTACAAGCGTGTAGAAGCAAATGCTGTCAAGATTCAGTACAACAATGCAAACTGACTCGAAGAACTCCGCTAACAAACTGACTCAAAGGACAACAATAACCGGACAGTAGACATAACAGATGAGCAACAAAAGATCAGAGACAAAGTATGTACACAAGTATACAACTACAGGTCTCAATGTCAAAGAAACAACTCAGCATTGAATTGAATACATGGTGACAAGTACATAGCAGTATAACCAAGTCATAGCCAGTGGCAGTCAAACATCACAAATTCAATGCGGAGAAGCACTGAAACAAAGATGGCCAGAGCCAAAGTTCACAGTGAAGCCAGAAGAATCAATAACAAGTGCAGTAGCTACAACTTTAACCACAAAACCAAAATATAAGTGCAATGAAAACATATATGTGTATGCAACCAAACAGTGAACTTTAGTATGGAAATGAGACAGGAAGCAAGCAGTGCCATGCTACAGAATATACAATGAAGACAGTGGTTAATGTCGAGAAACAATCAGAGAATGTAAAGTCGAAAGCCACAGTGGATGAACAAAATTCAACAGTGCAGAAATGGTCTCAAGTCCAAGACGAAATCATGGAAACATACAGAAGTCAAGAAGGGGATTCGTGAATGTATACTGTCAAAAAATCAAAAACGTACCTTTGAAAAAGTCACAAAGTAAAAGAGGAAAGTTTTTGCCGTATCAACCAAGAATAAATTGAACGCTTCAAAATCAAAGCCGTGAGCATCAAGGCAAAATGATATCAGGAAAGAGAAAATTTGGAAAGTAATGAAGTCAATACGAACAAATTCAAGTGTATGGGAATTAATATAAATACCACACCCAAAATCATCATCGACAGTGGGGGAAACAGGAACAATCGAAAATTCAAGCAATTAAATCCTGAAAAGCAAAAGGAACGAACAACGTACCAACGTTGGTTCGTAATCACAAGGCAAGCAGCTGATCATCAAAGAAGCAAAGAGCAACAAATTCGATCGGCATCATCAAAGACCACCGAAGCCCTAATTCAGATCGAACAAAGAAAGCAACGGCCGCCATTCTTCACAAAGAAAAAAAAGGATCGGGTTAAATAATAAAAGGGGCCGGCTTTATTTATTAAGAGCCTTTTAATTTTTTAATTAGGGTTTCTTTGTTTAAGGGCAAAAAATTAGTACTTAAGTTTGTATTTTAATTTTTGCTCTAGTTTTTATTTTTGAAGTCTGTTTTTCTTTTCGAGTCAAAGTCTTGGTAAATCACTACCTAGATTTAGGTAGTGTCAGATTGTCTAGTTAGAATTAGTTCAGTGAGCAGGGTGTGCGAGTTCGCAAAACTCTATAGACGGTAGCAGGGTGTGCGAGTCTGTTAGAGTGTTTGTAAGCGGGAGACTGTTTAATTCTAATAGAAATCTGGGAATGTAGCAGTAGGCAGGGGTTGCCGAAGCGGGTAAATTTTGTGTGTGATTTACTTTCAGCATATTTATTTCTCTGCTGTTTGTTTTTACGTTTAACTCGAAAATTTTTGCTATAACCCTATTCACCCCCCTCTAGGGTTAATCTAGATCCTACACTTATTTGTAATGTCATAGCTCCTTAGATCTTAAATCTTAAATCTTCAAATTCGACTTCCAAGCGGTAGAATCCCTGAATTAGCCTTCTCAGTGAAAGCACCAAAGTATTTGCACCAAAATTGGTCACAAACTCCAGTATCACGAAAGCACCAGTATATGAATACAAATCAGCAATGTTCAAACACAAATCTAAGATTTAAGCAATATAAAGCACAACAATTCAGAAATAACGATCAGAAACACAGGATTTATAGTGGTTCGGCGATCTTGCCTACGTCCACTCTGAAGCTTATGATTTTATTGATTCACTTGATGATTTCAATCTGTTACTGCAGATTACAGTAAGTTATCGTTCTGATGTTCGAATACAACGGTGATAAAAAGATGTAGAATTGAATCCGGCAGAGTCTGGACGTCAAATCTTCAAAAGATCCTTTCTCTGTAGGCTTCAGGGGGCTATTTATAGGCGTAGGAGGCTGAGATCGCGCTCAAACTTCGGGAGACTTCTTCTGGCGTGTGAATGGGCCCACGCGACCAACCCCACCAAGTTTCGACTCGATCTGCGATCGATACGAAACTATTTCGTATCCATCAAAAAATGATCCAATCGAGTTGAAACTTGGTAGGAACATTCTTTACATTGTACGGAAGCTACTGTGAAAAACTCGTTGCATTTGGATCAGCGGTTTAGGAGATATGATTGATGCAAGATTGTGAGCTTCGTATGCTGCTGAGTTCGAATCCATGATTTCGTATCCATCTGTTCGTGTGACACCCCACGTCTATACCCACGCTAGCCAAGGACACTACGGTGTAATGCCGTCAACTAGCACGGAGAATAAGGCTATTGAGGAGCGACCATCTGTATAATTGCTTTGTGCGAGTACCGATATGCAAGATAAAAATATAATTTTCATCAAAAGTTGAAATCCGACATACCGACACAAACTCAAAGCTACTACACAGTGGCTTTATGAAATCTTCGGAAACAAGTATAGAAATATCATAACACAAATCAGTCACAGAAGTTCATATCACAAAGGTGGAAATAGATATGAATATATATATATATATATATATATATATATATATATATAACACACTTAAAAGTGTACATCAGAGTAGTAGTCTAACAAGATCTGCAATATCACAAAAGAATAGTTACAAAAGAATAAGTATACATCAATGAGTCTATATCTCAAATGTGTACAACCAAAAACCACTAATCTAAGTAGTTAGCCAAAAGTCAGGATAATAATAATTCTAGACGAGGAGTCAAGCAGAAACACCTGTAACATCTCGGTCTGACCCGAGTATTATTTAATAAGAAAATAATAAACGGATCAGTGCAACTATAAATATCAAATAAAATGATATAGAATAAGAGATATGACAAAAACGTATGATAACCATAAAGCCATACTGTGATAAGTATGTAATTGAAAATCAACAAGAGAATAATCAATATCACAAGAATCTTCTCAAAGATAAAAAAGAATGTCATACTCTTTATTTTTATTCACCAAACCATAAATATTGACAATTATATCAATGCCAATCACAAAAGTTAAAAACACACAAATTCCCCAATGCACAAATATTGATAAAAGTTATCAAATGTAAATCATGAAAATTGGCGAAACACAAATTCTAGAAATCATCAATGGAAATCCATAAATCACAAAGGGGGAGGCCTATCACAAAACGGGAGTATGAAAACTCACCAACACGTGTATCACAAAACGGAACGCTATTCCATGGTAGCTAACCATTAATTTTGAGCCGAGGTTCTAAAAAACGGCCCGAAGACCATGGGTCGCTACCCCACCAAATTGAGCAGAAGCTCCACAGAAACGGGGTTTAGTCTCCCTCACAGACAAAGAGACATCGCACATTGCTAGTCTAAATCACAAAATGATCATCATCGATCATCAAGAAGTGTCAATTACACTAAGCTAGTAAATATATGAGCTTAGCTTCATGTCCAATAACCACTAGCTTAACTTAAATATTTACGAACAAACTGTAAGTCTCCACTCGAAAATTGTCACAAGAAATTCAATCAAACAAGTCCAAGAATTAACCGACGAGGTAAACGCAAGCGTTTCATACCACTTGTTTTACTAAGTCATTTAATTAGATTTCTCATACGAGTGAGGTAAAGGTTTGTATATATGAGTAGATTGGAAAACGGTTTAAGAAACGAGCTTTGTAATAAAATAGTGTTGAAATCGTTTTGATGAAAGAGTTTTGATATATACTACTAGTATTGAAACCTTTATATTTTTAAAGTGACAAATCACAAAATGATTGTAGAACAGTCAATAAACAAAATTCACATTCAAAGATGTGAATAAAATCCAAAGAAATCGATACTAAATCCATCAAAATGGATATTACCAAAAATCCCGAATAAAATGTCATCAAAGTTGATAGTAAATGATTGAAACAAACCGGAATCGACACGAATTGATAAAATTGGAATTCTTAAACAAAATAGGCAAGAAGGCAAAACACAGCAGATTCAGACGTTTGAAACATTTGGTTCAGACGTCTGAATCTGGAAAATTAGAAATTTTCCAGAATGAAATTCAGACGTCTGAACCAAATGTTTCAGACGTCTGAAATAGGTGCTTTTAGCCTATTTCCTTTCTGTTTGAAATCGAGCCAATTCAGACGTCTGAAACTGGATTTTCGAGCATTTCTGAACCTCGACCAAAAATGGCCAAATGAATACCGGAAGTGATCGGACGAGCAAATGAAGACTAAGGATTTACGCCACGCGACAACCCTGCCTTAACGGCTCTTCGATACGTCTCAAATATCAATGTCCAAATATCCATAATAGGATTTTCATATATTTTGATTTCAAAACACCAAAAATTGGAATAATACACCAAATCAATCCAAACCAAAATCAATTGCACAAGAATAAGTGTTAGGAATTCATACCTAACAATCGAAGATAATTATATACTAAGATCTGAGATAAAATCTCACTTTTGAACCCAAAACCAATGAAGAAGAAGCTATAGAGCAAAGGCAAGGACAATCACTCTTCAATTCCAACCCAACAAGCTTGAATCTAAGCTAAAAAGAGAAACATTTCCTAAGTTAGGTTTAGGAATTTCTGAAATTGATAAGAGAATGAGTTGGAGAAGAAGAAGATGAGGCTTACCAAAGCTTCTTCTATTGATTTGGAGCTAGAACTTGATTTGTAGATGGAAACTAGGGTTTGGAGTTTTAATTTCCCATTCCTCTCTCCATTATTGCTAAAGCTTGAGTATTAGGAAATTGAAAGGAAGTAATGAAGAGAAGAGGGGTGAAGCTTGGGTCTAATGGGCTGAAACAAAACCAAAGCCCTAAGTGAAAAAGTAGCAAAATTCTACTATCTCCAAACATATCGAAGTTTATACTAAAAAAGATCGCAAATGTCATTTTAAACTCAATGAGGGTGGTCTCGAGTCCTAATTTGACTATTTGCAAAAGGTTGCTTTTTAGACTAAAATCCGACTAACGATGAAATATTTAAATAAAATATTTAAATACTCAATCGTAAAATATGCGGGTTGTTACAGACTCCCCTCCTTAAAGAATTGCGTCCTTGCAATCATAAGGAATAAATGAACAAAAAGTAACAACCATAAAAGCATATCAACACAAAAAGAAGAAATTTTTAAAATAAAAAGTTCACCTCAAAGAGCACGAGAAAGTAAGTCCGGATGTGTTCGCTCGATGAATTCTCTAGATTCCCAAGAGCAATCCTTAGGATTTGAAGACCATTGAACTTTCACAAGCGGGACATCTTTATTTCGAAGGCATTTAACCTCCGAAGCAATAATACGAATAGGATGTTGCTCCTAAGTTAAATTAAGCGAAACTTCAATTTTTCCACGATACCGGGCTCAAGAATAGAATCGGAATCTCGAAGGCATTTCCGTAGTTGAGAAACGTGAAACACGTCATGAATGGCAGAAATCTGAGCCGGTAATGAAAGGCGATAAGCCACGGAACCAATACGTTCGGTGATGGGAAATAGACCAATATATCGAGGTGCTAACTTTCCCGATCGACTGAAACGTACAACACCCTTCATAGGTGAAACACGAACAAACACAAAATCTCCTACAGAAAATTCTAATTTCCTTCTTCGGTTATCAGTATAGGATTTTTGCCTACTCCGAGCTTCTTTCATCCTATGGCGAATGAGATCAATCTTTTCTATGGAATCATGAATAAAGTCTAGACCTAAAACCAGCCTTTCACCGGCCTCAAGCCAACAAGAAGGAGAACGCTGTGGCCTTCCATAGAGTGCCTCAAAAGGTGCCATACCAATACTAGATTGGAAGCTATTATTATAGGAAAACTCAACGAGAGCAATATGATCTTCCCAACTTCCACCAAAATCAAGAACGCATGCACGAAGAAGATCTTCGAGAGCTTGATTTACACGCTCGGTTTGTCCATCGGACTAAGGATGATAAGCGGTGCTAAAATTAAGCTTCGTTCTAAAAGCTTTTTGAAGACTCTTCCAAAATCCCACTAGTAAACAATGGATCACGATCGCTAACAATAAAAGTAGGAACTCCATGAAATTTAACAATTTCTTTAATAAAGAGCTTGGCCAAAAGAGGAACTGCTCGATTAGACCGAACGGGAATAAAATGGGCGAATTTAGTAAGTCTATCAACTATCACCCATAAGCTACCATGACCCAAACGAGAATGGGGAAGGCCGTCAATAAAATCCATGGAAATTTGATCCCACTTCCAAATTGGAATATCTAAAGGTTGCAATAACCCATCGGGCCTTTCATGCTCAGCCTTGACAAGTTGGCAAGTCATGCAACACTTAACAAAGTTAGCAATATCAGATTTCATTCCCTCCCAATAATAAAGTCGCTTCATATCCGCGTACATTTTACTACTACCGGGATGAATGGTAAATTTAGAACGATGAGAATTTTCTAAAATGTCTTTACGAAGTTCACTAATATTTGGCATGATAAGTCTACCAAATTTTCGAATGCCGCCACGAGAATCAGTATCAAAGTCTTTCATACCTTCAATATCAATTTTATCCCTACAATTTTGGCAAGAAGAGCCAATTTGGGATCTAACCTTTGGGCTTCAAGAATGCGGTGTAGAAGAGAAGGATGAGCCTCAAGGCTACATAAAACAAGAGATGGACATAAATCGGATACACGATCTCTAATCTGACAAGTGGATAAAATCTCAAGATCATTCCATTCGGATATCATCATGGAAACAACCGCTTGTTGCTTGCGACTAAGTGCATCGACAACCCGATTTCCCTTTCCGGGAGTATAAAGAATATCAAGATCATAAGATGCAAGAAATTCGAGCCAACGCTGTTGACGCAAATTAAGTTCCTTTTGAGAAAATAAATATTTCAAAGATTCATGATCTGTGTAAATAATAAATTTTTCTCCCAAAAGATAATGACGCCAAATTCGAAGGGTGAAAATAATAGCCGCGAGCTCTAAATCATGAGTGGCATATCTAATCTCAGCTGGCTTCAATTGCCTAGAAGCATAAGCAATAACACGTTCTCTTTGCATAAGAACGACACCCAAACCAACGCGACTAGCATCGGTATAAACAATAAAATCTTGGTTTCACTCGGGAATCACAAGAATAGGAGCATCGGAAAGGAGTTCTTTTAATTTATGAAAAGAAGCTTCACATTTGTCCGATCAAATGTATTTAACACCTTTCTTTGTTAAGCTAGTAAGAGGCACGACAATTTTAGAAAAGTATTTAATAAAACGACGGTAATAACCCGCCAATCCGAGAAAACTATGGATTTTTGTCACACTCTCCAGTCTCTTCCAGTTTTTAATCACTTCGATCTTTGAAGGACCCACGGAAATTCCGAATTCGGAAATAATATGACCGAGAAACTTCACACGAGATTGCCAAAAGTGGCATTTATAAAAAATTTCTTTTAATTGATTACTCCTAAGAGTTTCCAACACAATCCTACGATGCTTTTCATGCTCCTCCTCGTTTTTTGAATACACAAGAATATCATCAATGAAGATGAGGACAGATCGATCAAGGAAATCTTTGTAAACTCGATTCATAAGGTCAACGAAATAAGCCTGAGCATTCGTTAAACCAAATGGCATAATGATCCATTCATAAGATCCATAGCGAGTACGGAATGATGTCAAAGGAATGTTATCCTCTGCAATACGAAGCTGATGAAAACCGGTTGCCAAGTCCAATTGTGAAAAGACTTTAGCACCACCAAGTTGATCGAATAGATCATCAATCTGAGGTAAAGGATATTTATTTTTGATAGTAAGATCATTAAGCTTGCGGTAGTCAACGCAAAGTCTAAGTGTACCATCGGATATCTTCACGAAAATAGCCGAAGCTCCCCAAGGCGAGGAACTAGAGCGAATAAATTGCTTCATCTCCAATTCGGATAATTGTTTGCGCATCTCCTCATTTTCCTTATTGGACATGGATAAGGAGGACGAGTGATAGTTTGAGCTCCAGGGATGAGATTAATTCTGAACTCAATTGCTCGCTTAGCTGGCAATCCTAAAACGGGCTTAAATATGTCGGAAAATTCATGAACAACGTGAATAAGAGAAATTACATCTTCCTCATCATCATTATCGTCATCATGAGGATTTAAAGAATATAAAGATGCAACCAAGTTGGAATCCGAAGCTTTAAGATCAATAGAAATCTGCTTAACGGATTGAGGATGTCGAAGATGAATAGTCCGCTTAGGACATAGGATATGAGATTCATAACGGTTAAGCCAATCCATGTCCAAAATCATTCCAAAGCCTAAGTAACGAATGACATGCAAATCAGCTTGGAAAGAAAAATCACATAAAACAATCTCGACATCTTTACAAAGTAAACTGAGTGTTGCGGATCCACCAACCAGATTCGCGATTCTCAAAGAAGTCATCAAAGCAACAACACTTAAAGAAAAAGCATCAACAAGTACCTTTGACATAAAAGAATGGGACGCACCCGTATCAAAAAGAACTCGAATAGGTTGATCATGAAATATAACAATGCCATCAAGGATAGAATGAGAAATACATTGACCATGAGAAGTGTTGCTAGGGGCTTGAGCAACATTAAACTTTCCCTCCTTCTTGCCTTGAAGTTTGGGATAAGAAGATAAATAATGATCCGGGCTTTTGCAATAGCGACAAGCACGGGGCTTTGAACACTTGTTCGCAAAATGGTCCTTAGAACCACAGTTGTAGCATTGCCCACTACGAGAGGAAGAAGTCTTTGCCACCGGAGTTGCTTGCTTCCCTTTCTTATTGGGATAAGGACCTTTGAACTTACTAGGCCTTTTCTTATTGTTGAATTTTGGTTTGGCACCCACAACTTCAACATCACTTTCTTTATCTGTCTCTTCAAGTCGAAGAGCGATATCAACGAGCTGATCAAAAGAAAATTTTAACTTTAGAAGTAATGACTTCTTGAGATTTTTGTTCAAGCCATAGACAAATCTTTGGTTCTTCTTCAATGGGGTGTTTATATATTCGACCCCGTATTTAGAATGTGACTCGAATGATGCGACACAATCTGCCACAGAGGATTCACGTTGAATAAGGTCGATGAAACGGCGAGCCAAAGTCACCTTCTCAGCTTCTGGCACAAATTTTAATTCGGAGCATTCTCGAAATTTCTCTCAAGTAAGATCCGCTTCATTTATTTCAAAGACCAGAAGCTCGTACTAGTCTAAGGCTCTTTCTTGGAGCATACTAGAGGCCACCTGAACACGGTGAAGATCAATAAGATTCATGCGTGAAAAGATTCGATCACATGTTCTTAGCTAAGCCTGGACTTCAATAATGGTTTCAGAACCTTTAAATGGCTTCCCACCCAAGTTGGTATAATCGTTGCACAAGCGTGCAAATCCGGACTTAGGGTGAGTATGTTCTGGATTAGAACCGGCTGCTTGAGCATTCTTTACTGGATCAAGAAGCTGCTGGGCAGACATAAAAACTCCATCCTGGGAGTAGCACTAGATTGACCGGCGCTGGGACGACCTGGTCTAACCATTTCTCTTCCTTAAGAAAGAAGAAGGAAGAAAAAAGGTTATTCACAAATTGAATATCAAAAATTAATGATTGTTAAAACAAGAAATCATAAAAGAAAATAGGATAGAACGGTACGAAGACACGAATTAAATCCTAAGGCATGACTCCTAAGATGGACTTAGGACGATGATCTTTATTAAATTATTCTACATTGTTCCGAAGTTTGTCTCCGTTACCAAATGTGACACCCCACCTCTATACCCACGCTAACCAAGGACACTACGGTGTAATGTCGTCAACTAGCATGGAGAATAAGGCTGTTGAGGAGCGACCATCTGTATAATTGCTTTGTGCGAGTACCGATATGCCAGATAAAAATATAATTTTCATCACAAGTTGAAATCCGACATACCGACACAAACTCAAAGCTACTACACTGTGGCTTTATGAAATCTTTGGAAACAAGTATAGAAATATCATAACACAAATCAGTCACAGAAGTTCATATCACAAAGGCGAAAATAGATATGAATATATATATAACACTTAAAAGTGTACATCAGAGTAGTAGTCTAACAAGATCCACAATATCACAAAAGAATAGTTACAAGAGCTTCACAAAAGAATAAGTATACATCTTTGAGTCTATATCTCAAATGTATACAAGAAAAAACCACTAATCTTAGTAGTTAGCCAAAAGTCAGGATAATAATAATCCCAGATGAGGAGTCAAGCAGAAGCACCTGTAACATCTCGGTCTGACCTGAGTATTATTTAATAAGAAAATAATAAACGGATCAGTGTAACTATAAATATCAAATAAAATGATATAGAATAAGAGATATGACAAAAACGTATGATAACCATAAAGCCATACTGTGATAAGTATGTAATTGAAAATCAACAAGAGATTAATCAATATCACAAGAATCTTCTCAAAGATCAAAAAGAATGTCATACTCTTTATTTTTATTCACCAAACCATAAATATTGCAATTATATCAATGCTAATCACAAAATTTAAAGACATAAATTCACCAATGCACAAATATTGATAAAACTTATCAAATGTAAATCACGAAAATTGATGAAACACAAATTCTAGAAATCATCAATGGAAATCCATAAATCACAAAAAGGGGGAGACCTATCACAAAACGGGAGTATGAAAACTCACCAACACGTGTATCACAAAACGGAACGCTATTCCATGGTAGCTAACCATTAATTTTAAGCCGAGGCTCCATAAAACGGCCCCAAGACCATGGGTCGCTACCCCACCAAATTGAGCAGAAGCTCCACAGAAACGGGGTTTAGTCTCCCTCGCAGATAAAGAGACATCGCATATTGCTAGTCTAAGTCACAAAACGATCATCATCAATCATCAAGAAGTGCCAATTACACTAAGCTAGTAAATATATGAGCTTAGCTTCATGTCCCATAACCACTAGCTTAACTTAAATATTTACGAACAAACTGTAAGTATCCACTCGAAAATTGTCATAAAAAATTCAATCGAACAAGTCCAGGAATTAACCGACGAGGTAAACGCAAGCGTTTCATACCATTTGTTTTACTAAGTCGTTTAATTAAATTTCTCATACGAGTGAGGTAAAGGTTTGTATATATGAGTAGATTGGAAAACGGTTTAAAAAACGAGTTTTGTAATAAAATAGTGTTGAAATCATTTTGATGAAAGAGTTTTGATATTTACTACTAGTATTGAAACCTTTATATTTTTAAAGTGACAAATCACAAAAATGATTGTAGAACAATCAATCACCAAAATTCACATTCAAAGACGTGAATAAAATCCAAAGAAATCGATACCGAATCCATCAAAATGGATATTCCCAAAAATCCCGAAAAACATGTCATCAAAGTTGATAATAAATGATTGAAACAAATCGGAATCAACACGAATCGATAAAATTAGAATTCTTAAACAAAATAGGCAAGCAGGCAAACACAGCAAATTCAGACGTCTGAAACATTTGGTTCAGACGTCTGAATCTGGAAAATTAGATGTTTTCCAGAACAATATTCAGACGTCTGAACCAAATGTTTCAGACATCTGAAATAGGTGTTTTTAGCCTATTTCATTTCTGTTTGAAATCAAGCTAATTCAGACGTCTGAAACTGGATTTCAGAGCATTTTCTGAACCTCGACCAAAAATGGCCAAATGAATATCAGAAGCGATCGGACGAGCAAATGACGACTAAGGATTTACGCCACGCGACAACCCAGCCTTAACGGCTCTTCGATACGCCTCAAATATCAATGTCCAAATATCCATAATAGGATTTTCATAGATTTTGATTTCAAAACACCAAAACTTGGAATGCACACCAAAGCAATCCAAACCAAAATCAATTGCATAAGAATAAGTGTTAGGAATTCATACCTAACAATCGAAGATAATTATAGACTAAGATGTCAGATAAAAATCTCACCTTTGAACCCAAAACAAATAAAGAAGAAGCTATAGAGCAAAGGCAAGGACAATCACTCTTCAATTACAACCCAACAAGCTTGAATCTAAGCTAAAAAGAGAAACATTTCCTAAGTTAGGTTTAGGAATTTCTGAAATTGATAAGAGAATGAGTTGGAGAAGAAGAAGAGGAGGCTTACCAAAGCTTCTTCTATTGATTTGGAGCTAGAACTTGATTTGTAGATGGAAACTAGGGCTTGGAGTTTTAATTTCCCATTTCTCTCTCCATTGTTGCTAAATCTTGAGTATTAGGAAATAGAAAGGAAGTAATGAAGAGAAGAGGGGTGAAGCTTGGCTCTAATGGGATGAAACAAAACCAAAATCCTAAGTGAAAAAGTAGC
Organism: Allium cepa; assembly: GCA_030765085.1. NCBI lineage: Eukaryota > Viridiplantae > Streptophyta > Magnoliopsida > Asparagales > Amaryllidaceae > Allium > Allium cepa. The sequence continues at coordinate 922,275,964 of CM060939.1, read as the reverse complement.
AAAATTCTACTATCTCCAAACATATCGAAGTTTATACTTAAAAAGATCGCAAACATCATTTTGAACTCAATGGGGGTGGTCTCGAGTCCTAATTTGACTGTTTGCAAAAATAGCTTTTCGGACTAAAATCTGACCAACGATGAAATATTTAAATAAAATATTTAAATACTCAATCGTAAAATATGCGGGTTGTTATAGTTCGACTCCATCGACGCACGTGACAACACGGGACGTGACGCGCATATCTTGCATCGATCCACCTTTTGCTCCGAGTTGACCGCGTCGTATCCATGAGTTTTGCCTCGTTTGTATCGAGTGCCGTTAGCCAGTTTGAATCCATCAACTACATGCGCCTCGTATTGATGTGCAGTATGCCTAGTTCGAATCGAGATAGGTGGCTCAGTTCTTATCGATGGTGATTTTGTATCGATATTTATGAAGGATACGAACTAAAGCTCCCTGACGGATTCGAATAAACGCCTCCTTCATGGATGCGAACTAGGCATTGGTCGACCGATACGAAGTGCGTTACTGGTTGATGGATGCAGAGTTGATCGATACGAAACAGTTGCTTGAGTGCGAAACTAACCGATATGAATTAGGGCCTATCGATGGATGCGAAGCGGGATGGCCTGATCGATGCGTAGCTGATCGATGCGAAGTGGTTGGATACGAAAACGTGGCCGTTCTGACCGATGCAAGGTCGATGGATTCGAACCGAGGCAGGATGATGGATACGAGCCGCATCGATATGAATCGATGCGCACTGATGGATACGAAAATACGGCTTTTTCCGTCAATTTGCATCAATCATAACTTGAGCATACGAACTCGGATTGACTTGAAATTTGGAGTGCTGGCTTCCATGACTTTGCTCGCCGTGTCCTATCAATTGTAGCCTGATCCGGGTTCGGACAAAATTCATCGATATCCATGGTTAAACAATGTATAGCCAATCTTTGAGACGAACTGTCTTTGGTTTCCGATCGATCTTTTGGTATCACGGCCTTGCCAAAAGGCGGGTTAACAACATTTTTGATTTCAATTCCTATAAATTCAAAGGTTATAAAATTTTATTTCCAATAATCCCATTTAATTGATTTTAGTCTTGTTATTCAATCACTTGTTACCTTATATATATAATTATCATGGTTTATTCCATTACACTAATATTCACCAGTTTCCTCCTTTTATCTGAATTAGTTATTAGATTTCCATTATATAGAATATTTGTCAATTCCACACATTAATTAAAATTTAAAATCTCAAATTTATTTATTTATCTTGATTTCATCCTTCTATAAAATCAATTACTACCTTATGAAAATAATTACATTTATATCCCTTGTCATATACTCACAATTTACAGCATTTGTCTTAACTCACATTAATGTAACATTTTATTGACATTTATTCGTAATTGATTAATTAAATTGGTAACAACAACAATTGTCACCCTTATACATTTTTATTATATTTGTAAGTTCATTCTTTACAAACAATTATTATAACAACTCTTATTGCACTAAATTTATTCCATTTCCATTCATTACATATTGTTTTATTAATAAGTCAACATTTTAAATTATTAATTACCTTTTTTGTATATTACCTCATTAGTTAATTCATATTGACATTCATTTCCTTATATAAAATTTATAACCAAGTTATAACATTTACATTATTTCAATCAATTGGAATTTCATAGGAATTGTTAAAAATTAACTTACATTAATATTGTTACAATTCCTTCTAGTTACTATTTCCATAAATAAGTCAATTTTTTTTATTTCTTTCAATATTAAGTCACAAAATCTTATCAAATTCACTATTTTTAGTTATCGAAGATTACGGGTCGTTATAGGAATAAATAATCAATGCAGTAGAATAGCATGATGCAGAGAATTATAATAGTAATAATATACCAAATCTTCATCTTCGTCCTTTGGAAAACGATCATCAGTGCACTGAAAAAAAGCCTAAGGACTGACCCGAGCGTAATGGAAAATAAAACATTCGATTCAGGACTGAAATACTCTTATGTAAGTCAAATCGATATCACTAAATATGAGCGTAATTAGCGTCAAAGATGTCTATGAGATTTTACATCTCCTATCTAGTGTATAACATGCGTGCCATAACTTAAGAGATGTTACAGATTTTCCATCTCCTAAAGATCCGTTAAACTATTTATATATAATAATATACGCTATAATAGGTAATGTCTATCAGTAAAATAAATATCAAAATAGTGTTAAGGCTTTACATTGATCCACCTTAACACATTTTTATAGGTACAATGCTAAACTAAAATCGTAATAGGCTCGCATAAGGATAAATATGACAAGGCACATGAGGCAATGTCCAAGGTAGGATTCTACCGGTTTACCCTTTTTGGCTGGTCGTAACCCATCCACGACCGATCTCGTCTATCAATCCACAAACAAAAGGGTGCACCCATCGAGTGCAAATCACGATAGTAATACGAGTGATCAACGTCGCTAGCGGTAGCTAACCTCATTAGCCAGATATAGGCTCATGTTTCATTTTAATTATGACACAAGTGTCATAGCTATCCATCATCGTTCTCTTACTTCATTCCAGTAAACGTTCGCCAACTCAACCACTACATTTTGGATATCATCCACCGCGTACACAGTTGTCAAAGTGGTTCTAATATTGACAAAGAGTGTGCCAATAAGAGGTCCCGGTCTCTTTAACAACCAAATGTCATTTTACACATTGGGTGGTACTTTTACATTTAGAAAACAATTCGTACTTGATATCAAAATATCATATTCCCTTAAAAATCAAATTCATTTCGAAATCATCATATTTACTCAAAATATACCATATCATTTTGCTTTAATAATCTCAATTTTGCTTCCAAAATTATTTCAAATTTCAATTTAGGTTATAACTACATTTTAACCTCTTTCGCATTTAAATCCAAGATTTAATTATAAACATTCCACCCTTGACCAGTTTGAATTTTAGAAAATAGTTTGAATAGTTTTAATGCATAAATAGTTAAAATTGTTTAATAGAAAATAGTTTGAGCATTGAAAATGGTTTATATAGTAAAACAGTTTGGCAAATGGAAATAATTTGAATATTTAAGAAGAAAGATTTTAGATAGTTTATACTAAAATAATTTATTTGAAAATAGTTTAAAAGTCAAACCGATTCAATTTTAAATTTTCCAATTCAAATCATATTCAATCTCCATTTCGATTTAATCGATTCAATTCCGGTATCAAGTCGTATTTTACTACGATTCCAATTTCAATTCAAATAAATTCAATTTCGATTTCGAATTAATTCAATTTCGCTTCCAATTCCAATTGATTTCAATTTCAATTCCAAATTAACTTTCAATATTCCATTAAAAACCTAAATCTTCAAATATAATCCAATTCCGAGCTCAATTTTGAAATATTGTTTTATATTACTTTTCTTAGCAATATTCAAAGTTCAAATAAAAGTCCAATTTTTTAAAGTGACTCAATTTTTGAAATTAAAATCATATTTCAATTATAACTTACAAATCTCAACTTCAATTATTTGAAACATATATGTTATGAACTTTAAATTTCATCATTTCGAGCTCAAGTTCGAAAATATTCAATTTCCATAAATTCGATTTTTATTTCTTAAAATCAAATCGTTTAAATAATTTCAAATCAAAAATTCTGAAATTATATAATTTAACCAAATCCGGTGTCCATATATAATTCTCTATCATATGGCCAAGTGAATCAGTTATTTCAATTTAATTCAGGGATGGACATATATCATTTCAATCCAAATAAATGTCATAGGTATATATCATTTTAACCTATTTCTTAATTTATTCGAAATAATTCAAATAACAATTATATACTACTAAATAATATTCATGGTGATAACGAGATATATATAAAATCAATAAACATCCAACCATCCAATATATCAACCAATAGCATTCAATTTCAATCGACATCCAAATCAAACAATAATTCATAATACGTACATCATTATCAATATCGGGTAATTTATTGGCAAATAAATTCCATTTTCAAATTTAATTGTCAATTTAAACCCTTATCAGTTTAATTCTTATATAAATATAATGTCAATTAATTTACCAAACATCAGCCAATGCAATTAAATTACTTCATGACAATAATCTAACTAATATAAAAATTTATTTAGTCAATTGTGAGCGTATAAAACACTCACCTTTTATTTGAAACCGAAAATATTTCGGCTTCAAATAAATAGTGACGCCCCACCTCTATGCTCACAATAACAAAGATTATTAAAAGGAAATACTGCTTGTTATTATGAAGAATAAGGCTGGATAGGAGCGGCCATCTGTAGTTAGGCCTTACACTAGTATTGGTTATCTCGATATGAGTGGTATATAATTATTTTGTTCATCTCGTTATTTATTTACTCCCATCGACATATTCAATTCCAGTATAAAACAAACTACGATGGTTCACAATAGTTTAGGACAACATATATATAATAATAACACAAATAAGCTAAACACAGAATACAGATAATATCAAATCTCATATATATAACTGAAGTTAGTTACAATACATGTGATACAATACATGTGATACAACTACAACAGTCAACACTGGAAGTTACATATACAAGTACATTATTGTAAATAATATATATGAATACATATCATCCTATAAAATAATACTGACTACTTCAAAAGATATGAAGAGACTTCATAGCTCAAGCAGCAACCCAAAGTGAGATATCAACAGCCTATAATAACTCGGTCTGACCCGAGTATTAATTCAAAAGAAAATAATACGCGGGTCAGTCTAATTCAAACTCAGTTATTAATGCACGAAAGCAGTAATAATTAAATAATCAAATAGACGACAGTCACAATAAATCTCAGCTATCCAATCCTTTTATAAGAAAATCGGATAACGGTGATTATAACACGTAAAAGCATTAAACAGCAAATCAACAAAGCCAAATCATCAACAAAGATAAATAAAATGCTTATCAATGAAGATAATTTGTAAACCACAGAATTGCCTAAACAACAATTAACAACAAAATCTATTTATTAAATAAATAATTAGAACACATAATCTAATTATCCAATAGATAATTGGATAGCAACAAAATAATCAAATCAACTCAAATCAAAATACAATTTTAAAATATTGAATTGAACACACTAACCAATTCAAGCAATTGAAATATCAATTAAAACGTCAATTCTGATAGGGCTGCAGTACACACTTACGTGCACTGCCTCGCCACTACAGTGATGAAATATGCAAAAGATTAAGATATGTACAATGAAACTGCAATATATCTTCAAATGAAAACAATGTACACAGTGAAGCATGTGCATAACAGCAGCAAGTATATGAAAAACAACAATGAACTTAATATCGAACCAATTCAAATGCCAAAGTGAAGCCACCAGACTTCAAGTCTACTAGAAGTGGCTTAACATCAAAATGCAATATGAACCAGACAAGAACACATGTCATGGCACACTAGAATAACTCGAGTACAACAAATGTAGATGCAACAGTGAAAAGCAACAAACTCAATGAATCTCAAAACCACCCAACAATGCAGACTCAAGAGTACCAAGGGTACAAGTCCAGTTACAACAAAGAGCAAGGCTTAGTAGTGAAGCAAACTGAGGTGACAACAGGAAACTGCACCAAAGGAATGGAAACAAGTGAAATAGTGAGACAACAATGGTGCAACGACATACATATTTTTATGTATGATCACAGATGTATGTATACACATGGTAGCTGAAACAAATGACTCGAACTCAAGTAAAGCAAAAGTCCCAGCAGTACCCAAAAATAATTCAGGCATCTGCAACAGAGATGAGCAAGTGCACCAAAGACCAACATATAAAATACTGGCAAAAACGATGACCCAACAAATGCATCCAACTTCCAAATATGAACGGTAAGCTAATAACTACACAATGCAAACGGACTCATATGGAACAAGAAACCAGGGAACAATGATGTACAATTTGAGTTAATATCAAATTGCAGCCAACGGCTTTAGTTCAATATGCAATGAAGATCACAAGTCTCAAGACTACAAAGTAAACATGAATACACATATATCCTGAAACAACAATTATAAAAAGGGTACAAGTCGAGATGCTACAAACATGAACATGCACGTGCAGTTAAGCCTAACAGTAGCAGTTCGAATCAAAACAATGTCACAAGAGTTTTTCAAATTATTAGAAATCAAGCTGCAATTCACTCACATCACATATACAGTGATACGGAAGTTCGAACCAAAAACAAAATCGTAGCCGAGTCAAAAATGTCAAGTTCGAATGTCAGAAAGGAATCAATAACGAGACAAAATCAAACATGATCACAGCCTTACACAAATAAATTGACTGAGGTCAAAAAAAGAAACCAAATCAAAAAGGCTGTGACAGTCACGAAAGCAAGCCGTGATGAACAAACCATAATAAAATTATACGAAATCGATAAAGTCAGTGAAATCATTAACAATGAAACAAAATTGAAAATAGAATATTAATCTTAGCCAGCATAGACATTCCGAACTATGCCTACTATAGCTACCATCTAAACAGTGGTGACCACCATAAGTAAATGACAGGTTCTACAACTAAAACCGTACAAGGCACGTATTGGATGAATGGATTTCCAACAAATGGTCGGGCTAAGGAACTTCCCATTGTCCATGGGTACGCCTCTGGCGGGACGTCCCGAGAACCTACCCGGATCTCTGCCAACACAAGGCCGGGTTACCTCTGTAACTAGGTAACTACTTCTCGAGCATGCCACCCCGCGGTCCTTTGGGACCTTTATCCAAGGGCCCTCTATCAAAAAGCAACAACTGCACAGTAAATGAGATTGAAGCTACCGCATAGGTAAATATCTGGGCTCCATACCATAATACCACCCTTTACCAGAAAGGAATGACACACCTAAAGGGCGCGACCCTCATAACCTTGCCGCACCTTTTTTGTTTCGACCATCTCCGAGGTGTGAGGTCCTAATGCAGTCTCGTCCACAAAGCTACACTTTATACAAAAGACATGCTTTGATCACAAATGATCATCAACACACAGCAGCACTTAGCATGTCACACTACCAAATTGGGAATATATCGCTGATAACCTTCAACTACATAACCTCTGAGCTTGTACGTCTCAGAGAAGGGTGTTAAGCTAAGAGAATAAATTCTCCGCCACCAACAGATATGTATTTGAAAGAAATCTGCTTTATATCTCAAAGTGTAGTGACAGATATACAACCATACAAGTCTATTCCGGGTTCGAACAGAACCGAAGGCACTCCCAATGAAGCCCTTGCGAATCCAGGTATTCACAATCTCGATCGGACTTCCCATCACTAAGGGAATCTCTATACCGCCGCGACTCAGTGCAGAGATAATCGATAGGTCATCTTATCGCTCTCGCAAATACCCGGTCTTCACCACCGGTCTTCAAATGCTATCCATATCGACGTATCATTATTCGGAATGGGTTATATGACACAAAGGTCCTCTCCCGGCTAAACCGAATAATGAGTGTAATATTTAAAAACATATGGATACAGGATTTCAGTTAAGTCACAACTTAATATCCACAACTCTTCTTCCAAATGGTTTAAACCAATTGCCATTTCAAATCTTTTAAATAAAAGATTCAATTCACAAAGTTCACCCAGTTCACAAAGATCCATTCACGGATTTCAAAACATTTCCATTTCAATTGGATTAACTCGTTAAACATTTAAATCAAGATTTAACTTATAGCTTTCAAAATTCGTTTCCAAAGATTCATTCAAAGCCTTTCAAAATAATTTCATTTTAAGTTGGATTAACTCATTCGGTCTTTGAATCAAAGACTCATTTCGTAGCTCTTAAAACATTCTATTCCATTTCAAATTTGAAACCTTTCAACACAATTTGGAAATCCTTTCTTTAAATGAAAGCTATTATTATTTGAACACAAATAGTTTTCGTTTTGGGAAAAACTGATTACAATTACCTCAGTTAAAACCATTCAAGAATAAACTTGGATTTAAATTTAAATTTCCCAATTATTGAATTCAATTTCAAACATTGAATTCGAATTTAAATCAAATTATTTAAATTTCAAGTTTATTTAGTTATTTAAAATAACTTCTATTTTGAAAACTCATTTTCAAAAACTTTCCATTCCAATTCCAAAACTAATTTCGATTCAAGAATTCAATCTCTAAAATTGTTGAAAACCTATGACTTGGCCGATTTCCTCGTGCAATCCATATTGGTGTATGTATGGTGTAGTCCAGGGTTTTACACAATAGTGCAACATCATAAATCATCATAGATTCAAATGCAACAATATATTTGATAAGCGGTATAAACTATAACGCTTACCTTTCATTCACAGATCACAGATATATATATATATATATATATATATATATATATATATATATATATATATATCACAGATAATAAATTACATCACAGATCACAGCACAAATCAGGATATATCACAAAGCATCACATATCCGGGATATCAAACAGTCCGACATCTATTATAATCCATACATCCATAAGTAGGATCAATTTAATTATCTGATTAATTTAAATCAGATTATTTCTATGAATAAATTTGCTAGTCATCGTAAATTAATTAGAAAACATTTAATTAATTATCCTTTAATTAATCATCAATTAAACTTTAATTAGAAATTAATCCTTAATTCATTATTCTTAATTTATTACAATAACTAATTAATTGCTCCTTAAATTAATCTATTACCTTATCCTTAAATTAATTGTTGCTTAATCGCGTGATTAATCAACTTTAATTATTAATTGATATCTAATTAATAATCCTTAATTTACAAATTAATTGTTATAAGAATAATTTATCTTAAACTTTAAATTTAGAACCCTTAATTACTTTAAGCAATTATCCATTTCATTAATTTATTAGATAAATTAATTGTCCATTTAGTTACCTTAATAATTAAATGAATTACAAATTACTAAATTCTAATTTAACTTTAAGATAAAATCATTCATAACGACATTTGGAAACATTCATTTCCAAGCTTAATTTCAAATTCTATTTTTTTTATTTCAAGTTCCAAAACGAAAACCAATTTACCTTCAGCAACGTTTGAAACCAATTTAAAACTTGTAAATTTACATGATAAAGAATACTTTCTTTTATAAAAGGAATTTTACAAGAGTTTAAACTAAATTCCTTTTTAAATTTAAAACTTTTAAGTTTTTATTTTAACATTCAAAGTTGTTAAGGCTTTTAAATTTATAACTTAATTTATTTCAAAATTAAGATTCAAATTCAAATTTGAATCAGATTTACCACTTTGATTTAACTTTGTTTAAATCGTTTCTTTACATTTCAAATTCCAATTAAAATTCAAATTCCTTTAAAAACCCTTTTAAACACTTAACCACTTTAAGTTAGAAACAATTTAAATTAAAACTTTATTTATTCACAACTAAGTTTTCAGTCTAACTTGAAGTTATATTTAAACTTTGGTTTAAAGTCTAGTTCAACCCTTGCTTAAAACTTTAAAAATTTAGTATAAATTTACAAAAACAGGGACAGGTTTTGTTTAAACCTATATAAACATTTATACCCGAGCCAGTGCCACTATACTTCGAGAAACTTACGAAATAACCCGAGCAATACACGTGAGAAAACTCGAGTACAAGCCCACTGCCTTAACTCGTCTTCACCAGAAATCGCCACTGCACCGTACACGTGCACAACACCACCATTGCCCTCCGGTCGACATCGCTACGTCGAATAAGCCAACAATCACCGTTGTCCACTCCCCGATCGCCAGAACTCCACCATCACGTCGAAATCGAATTTGAGCTCGAGATTGAAACCTGGAAACACATACGAAAAACTTCCACGAATCCTGGCAACGCATCGTTCTCGATGCCTCGACCACCGGAGGACCTGAAACTCCGGTCGACGCTTCGTCAACGTCTCCTCCACCATTCCCCCAAACTACGGCGAACTCGGTCTCCTAAGGACGATGCACGAATCGCAAATCTCTGGCCTCTCAAAACTAGGTCACCAAACTTTGAAATCTTCCCGACGCTGCCTCGACTGACTACACGCCACCGCTCCATTTTTCTCACAACCCCCGATCGCTCCTCTACCATCCCAGAGAGTCACGACCTCCCTCAACATCGAGATCACCAGAATTTGGTCGAAGAACGATTTCCGTTCAACTAAGAATTCCTCCCTACCCCGCATCTAAAAATCATGATTTTTGCTTTAAAAATCAAGTTAAAGTACGAGAATTCAGTTTATATACCTGGAATCAAAAATTAAAATGCTTGAATTTTGACTCAGTTCAAAATCAAACAATCAACTTTTGTTTTTATTCCAAGTGCTAGCAGTGATTAGAACAAAAGATACGAATTTGTTTGCACATCTGATCTGGGAAACAAAACAGAGATGTCCTAAATTTGTATATGCATGCCTACATTCATACTCATATATATATATATATATATATATATATATTCAGAGAAACATACATACTTATCACAGATATACTTGCAACAGAATCATATTTTTAAATTTTAAAAAGGTATGTTACTCACCTTCCACATTTTTGTTTTAGAAATGACAGAGCCTTTTTTTTAAACCAGGCTTTTGCAATTTCAAACTGGAATTCTTCTTCTTGAATCTCTGGTTCAAGTTGATTTAAGTTGTTGTTGAATCTTTGTTTAAGTAGTAGAATAATATTACTTCAGTGTTTTGTCAACTTAGAATGGACGAAACTGAAGCGAGCAAGATGATAATATAGGAGAAAAGTTTACAGGGTAAGCCTTTGTACAAGATGATATTATATTTTGTTTGTACAATAGGGTGATTTTTTTCTTTTTAGTACAAATAGGATCAGAGATTTTATATATTTTTTTATTGACTAAGCAAAAATTCAGTTCGGCTGCTGAGATAATATTTTGGTGGCTGACGGATATACTTTGTGTGCTAAGGACATTTGCATTTATTACTTAAGTCCTTTGATCTTTTGCCAGGTTTTGTTTTGGTGGCTAATATGCTGTTGTGTGCTAGATATTTCTAGTGTTACTTGCTATTGTCTTAATACCCAAGCATACATAATTATACTCATATATTGTTCATACTTGAATAAATGTATTAGTGTCTTCTTTTGCAAGTGTATATATTTATATTTTCTTTCTTTTGTAATACTATATATATATATGTTTACTTCATGTTTTATAATTTACCATACATATACCTATTTCTATTTCTAATTTAAATATGTATTTTAACTTTAGTACTTATTGCCTTATTTTACATTTGCATACATTCATTATTTTCACAACTTTTAAAAATCCATTTTATTGAATTCAAATATTTTTACATAATTTATAAATCCCAATTTAAATTTAATTCAAATATATTTCTTAATTAATTTATAAAACACATATTTTTATTCAATTTTGGAGAAACTCAAATCAGTTTTACGAATTAATTTCACAATCTTTTATTTAAAAATTAAATAAGTTATCAATTTAAACTTAGTTAAAATCCGAGATCATTACAGGTTCCCCCCTCAAGAAATTTCGTCCCCGAAATTTGCCAATTTAGTTTTATAAATTATCCACTCACACAAAATAGACCAATAACAACTCAACTATACCTGTAAACACATAGATTCTTACGGTTAATCCAAAATATTCTTTATATTAAGTGTTACTAAGGGCATTCATACAGATGTTATAGTCATTCATCCAACCATACATATACATACATCTAGCATCCATGACATTCTGAGTCAAAATACATATATAAAGCATACACTACCCAAAAGGAAACATCCTAATCATCTACAGATCCTCACTATCAGAGCTTTCCCTTTCAGGCCCTGATAATTCCCTGACCTCTGCCTCACCGTCTGATTCCGAAACTTCCACTGGATCAGGTACTATAGGAATAAAGCCTACGTCATCTAGCTCTTCAATGGCATTATCTAGATCCCAAATAATTGCTTCATCATCTTCTGACTCTACAAATGCTCCTCATCTTCAAATTCTTCTTCGTCCTCAAACTCTTCCTCGTCCTCTTCGATTCCTTCCTCGACCTCGAACTCTACTACATCGTCGAATACCTCCTCGGGTTCTTCTTTAGTCTCCTCCTCGGGCTCCTCTGGTACTTCCTCATCCATAGACGGTTCTTGAATCTTCCTAGCCGAACCATAATCACACACTCTTCTGGCCTTTGAGGTTGCTCTGCCTCGGCTGATGCTATGGGTTCTCTACAATCAAAATCAAAACCCAAAGATAGATGAAAGATGATTCATCAAATCAAACTGAATATCTATTCTGCATTTGGCTTACCAAATCAGAATATTAGTTAATAGATACAACAAAGAATCTATTAAGTTTTTCACAATATACTCGGGTCATCCAGATCTACGAAGTATGGAGTGATATTGGTTAGTTTGAAGAGATAACTAACCATTCGTAGAATATATTGGAAGCCAAAAAAACAGATATATGGATAAAATTTCAAAACTTTTAGTTTAGAAACTAAAGTATACCTATCAACCATAGCAACCAAAGCAACCAATTCATCCAAACAAACAATTTTTGGCCTACTTGGAGTTTATGTCCCATGCAAATATATCAAATCTTCTTCCTGGATTTACCAGAAACTATCGAAGAATTGAGAAATGTTGCTGAACAAAAGAGACTGATAGAAAAAAGATCGTTTCCTTATTGTTGCAGAGTATTGACCAATTGTAGTCGTATTCCCCTGTCCCCTATCTCATCCTCTTCTTGTTACAGAGAAAACTCGAGTACAAGCCCACTGCTTTAGCTCGTCTTCACCAGAAATCGCCACTGCACCGTACACGTGCACAACACCACCATTCGCCTCCGGTCGGCATCGCTACGTCAAACAAGTCGACAATCACTGTTACTCCACTCCCCGATCGACAAAACTCACCATCACGTCGAAATCGAATTCGAGCTCGAGATTGAAACCTTGAAACACATACGAAAAACTTCCACCAATCCTGGCAACACATCGTTCTCGATGCCTCGACCATCGGAGGACCTGAAACTCCGGTCGACGCTTCGTCGACGTCTCCTCCACCATTCCCCCAAACTACGGCGAACTCGGTCGCCTAAGGACGATGCACGAATCACGAATCTCCAGCCTCTCAAAACTAGGTCACCAAACTTTGAAATCTTCTTGCAGCCGCCTCGATCGACTACACGCCACCGCTCCATTTTTCTCACAACCCCCGATCGCTCCTCTACCATCCCAGAGAGTCATGACCTCCCTCAACATCGAGATCATCGGAATTTGATCGAAGAATGATTTCCGTTCAACCAATAATTTCTCCCTACCCCCGCATCTAAAAATCATGATTTTTCTTTAAAAATCAAGTTAAAGTACGAGAATTCAGTTTATATACCTGGAATCAAAAATTAAAATGCTTGAATTTTGACTAAGTTAATGTCTCACTCAGGCTTCTTGAGTTTCAGAGGTATTTGCAAGTTATTTTTGCTTTAAATAAATTTTTAAACGTAGTTCAAAAATCAAACAATCAACTTTTGTTTTTATTCCAAGTGCTAGCAGTGATTAGAACAAAAGATACGAATTTGTTTGCACATCTGATCTGGGAAACAAAACAGAGATGTCCCAAATTTGTACATGCATGCCTACATTCATACTCATATATATATATACACACACATATAGATATATATATATATATATATATATATATATATATATATATATATATATATATATATATATATATATATATTCAGAGAAACATACATACTGTGACGACCCGACTTTCTCACCATAGAAAATCGCATCATCTTGAAGAAAGAAAGGGATAGAAAAGAGAAAAGAAAGAGAAGAGAGAAGAACAACATCAGAATCTCAACAGCGGAACGAATAAATTATATTAATAACATAAATATTACATAGTATACAACACTAATCAGAGTTACACATAATTTTCATCACATACTAGACAGTTATAAACACCTGTCTAGTTATACAACCCAATACAATACAAGAAAGAGATATCAACACAGAGAACACACAGCGGAAACTATATATCTAACGCCGAAGCCTCCTGCTCCATTGCTCCTCCAGAATTTGTCAAAGCTAACCTGAATCCCTTGGCTACTCGTAAAAATTTGAGTACCCAAGAATTTAAGAAAACAAAAGATAAACTCTGGGTCATACATGGGTCTGGTGTGAGTAACAGGTTAAAGTTGCTTAACTTTGAAAATCCTTTGAAAAGAAAGGTATCGCGTAAGACTTCCCACACATAAACATGGAAAAGTTTTTACCATACGCTAACCAAAACCTTCGACAGGAAATCTAGTGATATTATAATAGGTCTAGGGTTTTCAAGTAAATATGAAATAGCCAAAATTGTTACATTCATTAAATTCCATCTACTAGCCACAAAAGTGGGTAATACAATCAAAACCGTTGGCACTTATTGGATTTTGGATTCCATCAATGGCAGGGCTACCGGGGTACCGCCCGTCACAGTACGTGGCCTAGATCAACGTACCGAGGATCACTCCCAATCCCCTGCAACACAAGGCCGGAACCATCCCTTACTGGATAGTCTCGAACAAGACAACCTCGTAGTTGGCTTACGTTCCAACCGCCCACATAGTCGAAATAAAAAGGGACTTCTAGACAGGGGAAAATCTCGTCCTACTTGGGCATGACCCACTTAGCCTTGCTGCACCTCCTTTTTTTTAGCCATTCCCGGTTGATGAGGCTTGAGGCTACGATTACCTTTAGAGAACACATCTTTTAGAATTCTCATCGTCCACCCGACGATGTTCTGAAAGCATTCAATCCATACAAGTTCGTTCCGAGTTCGAACGAAACCGAAGGCATTATCTCATTACACTCATTTTGGAATCACCCTCAGAGTTAACGACAATAACCTTTGCACTCTGAATCTTTATCTCGAATCTGAAAGTACTACCCGTCAAACTCATCTCGGAATCACCCTCAGAGTCATACTGACGAATAGTCCTTACACCTCGAGTGTTCACTCTTCACATGAGATTCACGACCTATCGTTAATTTGGATCGATGTGGTTTTCGGATATCCAAATATGGAAACCCGATCCCGGTCTCATCAAAATCCAAAGCGTATCTTTTAAGGCCAAGTTGTTTTAGAGTTTAAAACAATTCAATTATCTATATACACACGGATAGATAATTCACAGATTCACAATAGATAATCAACATTATCATCACAACAGATAATCCATATTATCATTATCAAAGATAATCCATATCAACATCACAATGCAACCAATGCATCCATATCACTCAACATTACTTATTTCATATCTGAGATTCAAACCATTCAAGGTAACCAATATCATCCATTATATAAGCAATGATTAATAATCACACCAAATATAATTAATTTAAAATTAATTAAATTAATTACATCATTTCTAATTAATTTAAAGTAAATTAAATTAATTACTTCATCATTACCAAACTTGCTTACATCACTATTAATTAATTATCAATTAATTAATTAATCCTCAACCAATTATTCATTTTAATTAATCATCCCTGATTAATTAACCTTTAATTACATTCAAGTAATTATCCACTAATTAATTTCTCAAATTAATTATACTTAACCAAATACATTAATTAATCTTTAATTACTTCCTTAATTAATTAACTATAAATTAATTACATTACTTCTTAATTAATTACATTAATTAATTCCTTCATTTATTAATTATTTCCAAAATAAATCTATTCTTAATTACATCATTAATTATAATAATTAATGATATCTAATTACATTTTCTATTTAAATTAATTACATTAAGTAATTAATTTTTATTTAAACCATAATCGTTAATGACTCTTGATTAACTCCATTTAGTAATTAACTACCCTTAATTACTTCACAAAATAAATTAATTACTCCATAATTAATTATCTTTAGTTAATCCCTTGATTAATTTTACAAAGTAATTATACTCAAATTACTTCCATCATCAAATCACTTTCAATTAATTACATCCAGTAATTACCCATTAATTACTTTCCCTAGAAATTTCCCTTCATTTAATTACATTAAGTAATTATACTTCACAAATCATTAAATGATTATTCTAAATTAATTAAACTGAATTAATTAGCTTATCTAATCAAATTAAACTCAATTAGTTACAATAAGTAATTAATTCCTTAATTACTTCCATAAGTAATTATACTTAACGATTTACACAAATGATTATCTTTAAATTAATCAATCTAATTAATTATTAAAAATTAATCACATTAATTAGTTATTAAATAATCCTTAGTTAATAGCCTTCATTAACTATTTAACAATTCATTAATTATTTTTCTAAAGTAATTAACTTATTTTAATCATTATTGATTACATTAATAATCCATTAATAGCCAATTAATTAACCCATAATTATTTAATTAATTAAGTGTTAACTGTAACTTAATTAATCCTTTATTACTTGATTAATTAATTACTAATCATTAATCAAAATCTAATCTTATTTAATTAATGATTCTTAATTACAAGTTAATTATTCTAAGAATAATTAATCTTAAACTTTTAAGATTAAACCCTTAATTACATTAAGTAGTTATCCATTTCATTAATTTATTAAATAAATTAATTATCCATTTAATTACCCTAATAATTAAATGCATAACAAGTTTTAAAATAAATTAAAAACCTTTAAATTTACATGATAAATAATAGTTTTCTTCTAAAAGAAATTTTACAAGAGTTTAAAACAATTTTTTTTAAATTCAAAACATTTAATTTTTTTCCTTTATCATTCAAAATTGTTAAACACTTAAATTTATAAAACTTAAATTTATTTTAAACCAAAGATTCAAATTCAGATTTGAATCAGTTTAAACTTTGTTTAAAACATTTTTTTTACATTTCAATTTCCAATTTAAATTCAAATTTCTTTAAAAACATTTTTAAACACTTAACCCCTTTAAAGTATTTTAAAAAAAATTGAATTTAAAAACTTATTCATTTCCAGTTTAAGATTAAATTAAACTTGAATCCATAATTTAAAAAGTAGATTTAAACTTATTTTAAATCTTTGCTTTATACTTTTAAAATTCAGTTTAAATTTAGAAAATAGAACAGGATTTTAACCTGTAACAAAACTAACCCGAGTTATACATACATCACTCGAGTCTAATTCCAACCTAGCCCGAGCAAAACTCAAAACAACTCGAGTAACACTCCATTTTGAATATCATTCAACCTAAATAATGTCAGGTTTAATACATAAACCTGTATCAACCAAAATACCCGAGCCCACACATAAATTACTTCGAGTCCAACATCCAAATGCTTCGAGCAAAAACAAAGGATTAACCCGAACCAAACACGAGTACCCTGTCCCCCAAAACACAACTGACGCACCAAGTTCCCCCATGCACCTGCACCAACCCCGACCATTCGCGACCACTCGCGCAAGTCGTCGATCATCACCCAATACCATTTCGACCTTCAAACTAACTGCAGAACCCCAAAAACACAATCGAGCTTTCAAGCTCAAAAACTGAAACCATGTCGAAACCTGGAAACGCCTCAAACTCAAGATTCCGGCCACCAGAGATTCTGACCTTCCACCATCACCTTTGACAAGCAACCCACCATCAATCCCCTCAATTTGGGTGAACTCGATCCACCAGGGAAGTTGAGAGGAACAAATTTCCCCAAACAACAGAAAACTAGGGTTAAACATTTCAAAATTAAATCATTACAGCCTCAATGCTTTAATCTATTTTCCAATAATTTTCCCTGCATCTTCGATTATCACTCCATCACCAGAAAAGATGCTGGCCAACCCAACCTCCTATATCGACAGTTCCAACTCAAAACAGGATTTCTAGTTAAACCAGAAATACTTAATCATATTCAAACTAAAAATTCTAATTTTAGTTTTAAAATTCAAGTTTTTGATCATGTAATCTGTTTATACACTTGAACCAAAGAATCTGAAAAGTTAAAATTTTAATTACAAAATTTGTCCTGTTATAATTTCTGTTTTCAAAGACATTACAGGTTTTTATTTTATTTATATAAAATTTAAACTTTAAACTTATATTACTCAACTATATTTTGTTTGAAATCTAAATCCTAAAGAAAAATTTGAATCATGAGATCATGATTTTGACCAGAGTTTAAACCTGGAATGCTAGAACAGGCAAGAACATATTTTCAACAGCAAGCATATATTCAGAAAACCCATACATATATATAAAGAATTTTATCATATTCATCCACACACAGATCATCATTATCTTCGGAAACAATCAACAACTATATTTACTTAAATTAGTTTAAATAAAAATGTTACTCACAAGTAATTTTATGAGCAGAGCCTTTGTTTTTGAAAAGCTTAAACCTGAATTGCTTTGAACTGAAAACTTCAAGTTGCTTCTTGTTTTACTTATGAATTTAAACTGCATTTTGCCTTTAAAAACATTCATCTTATTTTTGCTGAAATGCTTTGCTCCCTGATGCATGCTTCCAGATAAAAGGAAAAATGCAGGCTTTTGGATGAAGCTGCAGTTGCATGCAAGTTTGAGTTTGTATAATTGCTTTCAGGTTAATTTGATTTCTGGTCTTGGAGGTAATTCCTGATTGTAGTAGCTTGATTTGGTTTTGAGGGGAAATTTACAGGAATTTGTTTGAACAGATTTTCTGTTTTGAAGAAGTTTTGCAGATTTTTGATCTTAGTTTAAATTTTGATTACAGATCTTTGTTTTGATTTGAAGAAGAATAGAAAAGAAAATGAGGTGAGAAAAAAATTTAAGTGTTTTATTTTATGATTCAACACATGTCATTTAAGTGTTAAGAAATTTACACATGTAAATTTAAGTAATTTAATTTAATTTAAATTGGTTATAAAAGCTTTAAATCTTAATATTTTTTATGTATATATATAAATTTCTTCCCTTTTTTAATTAAAGAGAAATGAAACAAACGAATTATAAATATAAGCTTATTCAAATATTTTTAAGTATTTATTCTTTTAAATTTCACAACATTAAATTCAAATTTAAATTAAATTATGAAACATAATTTAAAAATCAAGTTATATATATATATATGTATATATAACTCTTATTAAATTTAAAAATAACAAATCCTATTTCTAAAAATCTATTTATGTTTATAAAAAATAAGTATTATAATTACTATTTGAAAATAACAAATTAAACAATTTTAAATAATTTATAAAAGAGATTACAAATTACTTCTATTACTCAATAAATTAAGATCATATGTAAATTGTATTTTAAACTCTTATATATAAATTTCAAGCAATATTTTGAAAATAAAATAAAACAAAGCTTTATGTTAATCTGATTTAAATTCATACTTAAGTTAATTAAATAAAATTTTAAAACAAATAAGATTTACCCTAAGTATAAACCATATAATTATTTATTAAATTGCTTTGAAAAGCTAAATGTTAAATTTAAATCAAAATTTCCAATTTACCAAAAATAAATTAGAAATAAAAATGGATTCATTTAC
The DNA here is from genome assembly GCA_030765085.1 of Allium cepa. Classification (NCBI taxonomy): domain Eukaryota; kingdom Viridiplantae; phylum Streptophyta; class Magnoliopsida; order Asparagales; family Amaryllidaceae; genus Allium; species Allium cepa. Next base: position 922,256,327 of record CM060939.1, on the reverse strand, counting down.
TAATTCCAAACCAAAGCTTATATATTAAATATATACAATTATATATATATATATATATATATATATATATTATAAATAGATGACAATTTATTTGTTTTAAAAAGATAAAATCTACCAATTTAAACATTTATTAAAGAAGATTGTTAAATCAATTCAAAATTTATTATCAAAATTTATCAAATCAAATTAATTTTTAACATAGATTATTAAATTTATATTGCCAAATTTCCGGGATATAACACATACTTATCACAGATATACTTGCAACAGAATCATATTTTTAAATTTTAAAAAGGTATGTTACTCACCTTCCACATTTTTGTTTTAGAAATGACAGAGCCTTTTTTTTTAAAACCAGGCTTTTGCAATTTCAAACTGGAATTCTTCTTCTTGAATCTCTGGTTCAAGTTGATTTAAGTTGTTGTTGAATCTTTGTTTAAGTTATAGAATAATATTACTTCGGTGTTTTCTCAACTTAGAATGGACGAAACTGAAGCGAGGAAGATGATAATATAGGAGAAAAGTTTATAGGGTAAGCCTTTGTACAAGATGATATTATATTTTGTTTGTACAATAGGGTGATTTTTTTCTTTTTAGTACAAATAGGATCAGAGATTTTTTTTTTGTGACTAAGCAAAATTTCAGTTCGGCTGATGAGATAATATTTTGGTGGCTGATGGATATACTTTATGTGCTAAGGACATTTGCGTTTATTACTTATGTCCTTTGATCTTTTGCCAGGATTTGTTTTGGTGGCTAATATGCTGTTGTGATCTAGATATTTTTAGTGTTACTTGCTACTGTCTTAATACCCAAGCCTACATACTTATACTCATATATTGTTCATACTTGAATAAATGTATTAGTGTCTTCTTTTGCAAGTGTACATATTTATATTTTCTTTCTTTTGCAATACTTCATATATATGTTTACTTCATATTTTATAATTTACCATACATATACCTATTTCCATTTCTAATTTAAATATGTATTTTAACTTTAGTACTTATTTCCTTATTTTACATTTGCATACATTCATTATTTTCACAACTTTTAATAATCCATTTTATTAAATTCAAATATTTTTACATAATTTATAAATCCCAATTTAAATTCAATTCAAATACATTTCTCATAATTTATAAAACACATATTTTTATTCAATTTTGGAGAAACTCAAATCAGTTTTACGAATTAATTTCACAATCTTTTATTCAAAAATTAAATAAGTTATCAATTTAAACTTAGTTAAAATCCAAAATCGTTACACCTTTTGCTTCAGCTTAAGCTTCCTTTTGAGGAACTTGTTGATTCGGCACTTTGCCTTGAAGCTGTCGAAAAGGAACGTGATCGTGGTGATGAGGTTGAGGTTTCTAAGAACCCCAACAAAAAGAGGTTTCTATTTCATAAGCCTAATTCTTCAAAGAAGAAGAAGAAGCAAGCTACCTCTAGTTCTCAGCCTAGTAGTGCAACCTTCTATTCAGAGGGCATGCTATAATTATGGTTCTCTAGATCATCTTCTCCGTAGTTGTCCTAAGCCTCGCATTTGCCGCTATTGCAAGAAAGAAGGTCATTGGGTTTCTGATTGTCCTATTGCTCCTAAGGGTTTCAAATCTGGAAAGCTTAATGTTGCTAAAGCTTCTGGTGATTCTTCTCAGCCCAAAGGTATTCTTCCTTCTGTTTTGGAAGATTTTATTTTATTTCATGGCTGTTCTATTAGAGTTCTTTTCTATACGGGCGCATCGCATTCATTCGTGTCAAAAAGCTTGTTGATGTTATTCCTTTGGATGTTGTTAAGTCTTTGCGACCCTTCGAGGATTGTGAATCCTATTGGTGGATCCGCTACTCTTGGTTTGTTATGTGTTGATGTTGAGATTATTCTATGTGGTTTTTCCTTTCATGCGAATCTGCATGTTATGGATCATCTTGGTTTTGATATGATTTTGGGTATGGATTGGCTCGTTCGTTATGAAGTTCAAATCCTATATCCCGAAAGAACTTTATATTTCAAGCATCCCGATGTTATTGAGCAGTTATCTATTGTATTTCGAGATATGGATTGTGCTTCGAATGCTCTCATTTCTTCCTTCGAATCGAAGGATGTCATAGCTAATCTATCGGTTGTTTGTGATTTTTCTGATGTCTTCGAGCCTATTTCGTGTTTGCCGTCGAAGAGGGCAATTGAGTTCCGTATCGATCTTATCTCTGGTGCTCATCCTGTCAGTCGTCCTCCCACGAGGATGTCTGCTAAGGAAAATGAGGAACTCAAGCAACAATTATCAAAATTGGAAGCCAAGCAATTTATTCGTTCTAGCTCATCTCCTTTGGGGGCCGCCATTGTCTTTGTTAAGAAGCCAGATGGTACTCTTAGGCTTTGCATTGGTTACTGCAAGCTTAACAGCTCACTATCAAAAATAGGTATCCATTACCTAGGATCGACGACATGTTCGATCAATTAAGTGGTGCTAAGCTTTTCTCCCAACTCGATCTTGCTACCATTTTTCATCAGTTATGAGTTGCGGAAGATAGCATCCCTCTTACTGCATTCCGTACTCGTTATGGTTCTTACGAATGGCTTGTTATGTCGTTCGGACGAACGCTCCAGCGTATTTATTGATCTTATGAATTGGATATTCCGGGAATATCTCGATAAGTTCGTCTTAGTTTTCATTGATGATATTCTTGTTTATTCCAAATCTGAAGTCGATCATATTGAGCATTTGGAGATTGTTTTGAGCAATCTTCGTAAGCATCAGCTTTATGCCAAATTCTCCAAGTGTCACTTCTGGGAGAACAAGGTGAAGTTTCTCGGTCATATTGTTTCTTACGATGGTATCTCTGTCGATCCTTCCAAGATCGAATCTATTTAGAATTGGAAGAGGCCCGAGACCGTTACTGAGATCCGTAGTTTCCTTGTATTGCGAGGTATTATCGCCGGTTCATTAAAGACTTTTCTCGTATTGCTTTGCCGCTTACCACTCTTACGAGAAAAGATGTTCCTTTTATTTGGTCTGATAAGTGTGAAATTTCTTTCATGAAGTTAAAAGATCTCCTTACTCATGCTCCTATCTTAGTGGTTTCCGAGGGGAATCATGATCTTGTTGTTTATACCGATGTCAGTGGTTATGGACTCGGTGCTGTTCTCATGCAAAAAGATAGAGTAGTTGCCTATGCTTCTAGACAACTAAAGCCTAACGAGATTCGTTATGCTACCCATGATTTGGAGTTAGCCGCTATAGTCTTTGCTCTAAAGATTTGGCGACATTATTTATTGGGCGAGCGTTTTGTTCTCTTCATTGATCACAAATCTCCGAAGTACCTCGTCACTCATAAGGAACTTAATATGAGGCAACAACGTTGGCTCGAATTTCTTTCTTTATATGATTTCGATATTCAGTATACCCATGGTAAGGGTAATTGAGTTGCCGATGCACTTAGCCACAAGCAGCAAGTTGTTGTTTCCATGATGCTAGCAGCGTGGAATATATTGGAAGCTTTATCTCATTGTGATATTAGAGACCGTCCTTCATTTTATGGTTCTCCCGTGCTTTTATTTAGCATGGAAGCTTGTCATAGTGTGTTGGATCGTATTGCCGATGCCCAGAAACAAGATTCAGATCTCCCTTATCTTATTCAGAGTTGTAAATCGGAATCCCGAAGTGATAATCTAAAGGATTTCGATATTGATATTCATGGTTGTATTTGGAAGAAGGGAAGGTTGATCGTGCCTAATGTTCCTAATCTTAGAAATGACATTCTTGAGGACTGTCATCATTCTAAGTATACTATCCATCCGGGCAGTAGTAAGATGTATGCTGACATGAAACGCTTATACTTTTGGGAGGGTATGAAGCGTGATGTTGCAAGTTATGTGAGTCGTTGCATGACTTGTCAGCTTATTAAAGCAGAACACCAACGTCCTAGTGGTCTTTTGCAGCCTCTTGAGATTCCATTATGGAAATGAGATCAAATTTCTATGGACTTCATTGAAGGTCTACCTCGTTCGAGGTCGGGCCATACTAGTGTTTGGGTGATTGTTGACCGATTGACCAAATCAGACCATTTTATTCCTCTCAAGTCCAATCGGACTACTCCATTATTGGACGAGCTTTTTATTAAAGAAGTCGTTCGACTTCATGGAGTTCCTAGTTCCATTGTTAGTGACAGAGATCTGTTTTCACTAGTGGTTTTTGGCAGAGCCTTCAGAAAGCTTTGGGTACTAAGCTCAATCTCAGTATAGCTTATCGTCCACAGTTTGATGGTCAGATTGAAAGGGTGAATAAAGTCTTAGAAGATCTCCTTCGCGCTTGTATTCTTTATTTTGGTGGTAGTTGGGAAGGCCACTTATCTCTTGTTGAGTTCTCATATAATAACAGTTTCCAATCCAGTATCGGTATGGCTCCTTTCAAAGCCCTTTAAGGAAGACCGTGTCGATCACCATCTTGTTGGTTAGAATCCAGAGAAAAGTTAGTTCTCGGCCTCGATTATATTCGTGAATCTTCTGAGAAGATTGATATTATTAGACAGAGAATGAAAAAGGCTCAGAATAGGCAGAAATCTTATGCCCATCATCATAGGAAGCCTTTGGAATTTTCTGTTAGCGATCGCGTGTTCATTCATGTTTCTCCAATGAAGGGGGTGGTGCGTTTTAGTAGCTCCGAGAAATAATTCCTTGATATATTGGACCATTTCTATTAAGGAATGCATTGGCCTTGTTGCTTATCGGGTATCGCTACCTATTCAGTTTTTGGAAATTCATGACGTATTTCATGTATCCCAGCTTCGTCGATGCCTTCGAAATTCTTATTCTATTATTGATCCTCATGTGTTGCAAGATCTTGAGATCTCACTCGACTTGTCTATGGTGCAAAATCCTATTCGTGTACTTGCTTCGAAGGTTAAAAGCCTTCGGAATAAAGTAGTCCCGCTTGTGAAAATTCAATGGTCCGCAAACCCCAAAGATTGCACTTGGGAAAACAAAGAATTTATCGAGCGTTCTTATCCCGGTTTTCTCTCCTCTTCGGGTGGGGTTGAGCTTTCTTAATCTATCTTTTCTATTTTAAATCTTTGTTGCGATGAATAATTTGTGTTATAAACAACTTCTAGTATGAAAATTACGAGGATGCAATTTTTATAGGGGGAGTTTGTAACAACCGTGTTTTTGGATTACCGTCAAAATGAAAATTTAACATAGCGATGATACTTAAGCTTAAAATAAAAATAAAAATAAATATATGATTAAGAAATAGGAGTAAAAGAATATATAAGTGGTTATACGTTGTTGTATGGAACATGAAGTAAAGTATATGAGATTTTGTAAAAGTATGAATGTGAATGTATATATATATATTAAAGCAATGTATAGATAAGCTTGAAGAAAAATAATATACACAACTATATACATATATATATATATATAGGCATACATACAAACGAAGAATATATACATATATCAACTCATACGAAAACATTTGTAGACAAGAGAGGAGGCAAGCATTTAATGCAAGCACATAAAAACATCAAATCTAGACACACAAAACAACTTATAAAATCAAGTCAAAACTTTTTATAAAAAAAATCAAAACTTTTCAAAAAGAAAAGATCTCAGCCTGTACAAATGTTTCAGCCCCTATAGCTTAAACTGTACTCTTTACCATCTCTTATATAGATGGTTTATAGTTCATATTCACGCATGAAAAAAAAGAGTAAAAGAAAAAATGGTGTGATGTGTACAGAGCTGTATACCCTCACCTATATATATATCCTCTTCATTTCTTTTTCTTCATTTTGAAGTAAGGTAAGCAAGTGATAAATACTTTTGCCATTTGTCAAAAACTAAAGAAACGAACAAACTCAACTCAACAACTAAGTAAAAGAAGATCAAAGAAAAACAAGCTAGCGGCTTTTCAAAACAGGAGTTTGTTCTCTGTTCAAACTTTTTACTGGTGAGTAACATCACTTTTGAATGTTTAAGTTTGTGAATATGGTTGCATGATTAATATCTAAAATATGTTTGTTTGTGTATATATATGGTTGTATTTTTGGACGTACGATATGCATGTTGTATTCATCGGAGTACTCTATGTTTATAGCTTCAGTTTTCATGTATTAGTTTAAATTCAAAACCTTTTGATTTTGACTAGGTTTAAAACTCAAGATGTAAATGAAACTTGTTTGTTCCATCTAAAACTTTAGATTAAAATTATACTTAAGTTAAATAATAGAGAAATGTCGTGGGAAATTATCTGGAAATGAAATTGACCGAGCATACTTAATATAAGTCAAAACCCAAACTTAGTAGTTCATTAATTCAGGATTATAAATCAAATCCTTAAACTAAAACATGATTTTTGAAACAAGAATCATAATTTTTAGAGCTAGTTGGAAGGTGCAGTTCTTGTTTGAACCGAATGTGGTAATTTGGGGTTTCCTAATGATCTCGAGGATCTGGGAGATTGAATCTTTCTGAGGTGATGAGGGAATGATTGGGGGTTTGAGGAAAATTGTCAAGAAGATGTTTAATTCATGGTGGAGGTAGCAATGATGGACTCTTGCCTGTAACCCTAGTTTTAACTAGGTTTAATGATTCGATCGCCACTACAGTTGATTGAGTTCAATGGGGTTTTGTGTGATGGAAGCTTGGTCGTTGACGAGGTCAGGGCCGAAGTTGTAGATTTTTTGGGCGTCGGGGATTTAGGGACGAGGCGTTTCCAGGTTTGGGATGTGGTGGTTCCAGTTTGGTTACAGGTTTGGTTTTCACAGCTCGAATTCGATTTCGAGTCGATGATGATGTTTGCGAGAGGGTGTTTGGGTGATGGTTGATGTAGGAAGATCATCGTGGATGATCAAAGACGATCAACGTCACCGTGTATGTGCACAGTGCACTGATGTTCTGGTGAAGTTGGTTTTGGGTTGTACTCGAGTTACTTGATGTGTTGACTCGAAGTATTGGGTAGTTTTGCTCGAGGCAGTGGGGTTTTGGACTCGAAGCAAAATAGGGTTGCTTTAGGTTAATGTTTTGTTTCAGGTTTTAAAGAAACCTGTTTATTCTGTTTTTAAAAATTTTAAAATGAAATTTAAAAACTGAGTTTAAAATGTAAGTAAAGTTTAAATCTGATTCAAGTTTAAATCTCAGTTTTAAAAGTAAAATAAAGTTTATAAATTTAAATTGTTTTAACAACCTTAAATGGTTAAATGGGTTGAATTTTAAAATGAAGTTTTTAGATGTAAGTAAAGTTTTTAATCAAAGTTTAATCTGGAACCAAATTTAAATATGTATTCCAGTTTTGAAATAAATGAAAGTTTTTAAATTTAAAGGGATTCAAACAACTTTGAATGTTAAAGTGTATTTTTAAATTGATTTGAATTTAAAACTAAATTTGGTTTAAATTTCTTTTAAGCTTCTTTATAAGTTAAATATTTCTTTAACTTATAAAATAAAAGGTTTTTAAATTGTTTTAAAACTTTGTTAAGTTAATTAAAGAAAAAAGAGTTCAGATTTTACAAAAACAAAAGCAAAGTTGTGTAAAAAGAAACTCAAGTAAATTTCACAAGCAAGTTTCTTTTCAAAGTAATGAAAAATCAAGATTTTGAGGATGTTTAAATTTAATATGTTTTCAAGATTTGTAATTTTAAATTACCTTAACTATTATTCTAAATAGTAATTTTTTAATATTGGGTAATTTATTTTAGCTTTAATTAATAAAGTTAATTCTTAAGTTGTTTTTAAAACTTAATTAATAATGTAATTAAAAAGTAATTAAGGAAATAAAATGTTTTATCTTTAATTAAACTTAAGATCTTGAGTAATTAAAGTTAATTAACCAAAGTAATTAAGTAAGGATAAATTTTTGATTCAGATTCAACAAGAATATTTGATTTTTACTAGACACTTTATTCATTATTATTAGTTGGTTTATTTGGTTTGAGAGAAATCAAAGAATTTTTAATAATCATAATAGTCACCTTAACAAGTTGATTTTTTCTATTTCTACATTTTGTTTGAACTGGATTTCTAATCCCAAATATAAATTAGCTAATAATATCCATTTCAAATGGCATCTTAACAAGATTAGTTATAATATTAACTTTTTTAAACATAACAATAATTTTTATAGCACTAATAATAGTATTATTAATAATTGTCCTGGTTTATTTGATGATCTCACTCTTAAACGTAGCTTACTTTTTATTAAAGATGAATAGATCAGATCAACCTCAATTTTTGCTCTCCCCTGATAGTCTTAACTAGGATTTCATTTTATTCCTTTAAATACATATATAGGTATATTTACTATTTAAATATACATATATATGTATCATTCTAATTTTTTTTCCTTAGTCATGTTTCAGATACAGGTTTGGGAGATAGGATTTCAGGTTCTCTTTGCAGGTTTCTCCTGTCTTCAGGTTGCTGGATATCAGATTGTAGAGAGGCCATCAAAGCATTGATTATTCATCCAGGACTTCTTGCTATCTTCTCCTCAGATCTAGGATTCTGCTATCTCCATTATGGAGTTCTTTTTCAGGATGATTTATTCTCTAGTTGGACGCTCCTTCTTCTTGATCAGAGCCTTCATAGTGGCCTCTCTAGTCAGCGTATCCTCTTCGGAGCTGATGCTTATTCGCTTCTGCTGATTCAGTCTTTTGGGCTTTCTTTTTAGTTTGAGTCCTCACCCAGTTTTATGTTCTTTCCCTTTTGTCTTTCTTGCTTTTCTTGCATCCTAATATCGGGCGGTGGCCATGCCGGAGCTTGATATCGAGGTGCGAAGGGTGGTGTCCTTGCCAGACCCCATCTTAGGGGTTCCGAGGTTAGTCTTATGTATTTTTGTTTCTGTTACCTGCGAGGCATGTTGGCAGCTCTTTATCCGTGACATATATATATATATATATATATATATATATATATATATATATATATATATTCACATGTGTGCTCTCCTCTACACGTAGACGATCACACATTTTTCTCAAAAAAGTAAGGATAAAATTAATAAGTTATTAAAGAGGAATTAATTAATTAATGATTAAGCATTAATTAATTAAGGGAATATAAATTAATTAATTAAAGGTCAATTACTTGATAATTAGGGATTATTAATTACTTAAATGATAAATTACTTAACAGAAGTAATTGAGAATTAATTACTTTGTGTAATTAATTAAAGTATGGATCAAATAAGATAATTTACTAAGGGTTAATAAATTATAAGTGTGATTAATTGAAGGATAATTAATCAATGGAAGTGATTAAAGGTTAATTAATTTGAGTAATTAATGTGAATGGGTGAAGGTTAATTAATTTTTGTAATTAATTAAGAGTCAATTACTTATTGTAATTAAAATATAATTGATCAAGGATGATTAATTAAGATGCATAATAAAAAGAGGATTAATTAATTTGTTTGTAATTAGTTAATGTTGAGTAAGATTAATCTAAGTGATTAAAGGTTAGTAATTAATCTTGGGAGTGATCTATTGCTTATGAATGATTGAGTGTTGTTTCAATGCCTTGAATTGGTTGATATCTCTGATATGAATGTTTTTGTGATATGATATGTTTGGATAATTAGTAATAAATGTGTTTATCCATCAATAATGAATTGCTGTGATAAAAAGGGACATCCTATATTTAAAGTTTGAATTGGTTGTCATTTGAATAACTTGGGTTTATATGACATTGGATTCGAAGAGACCGGGGTCGGGTATTAGTAAATACCCGAAACCATTTGATACTTTATAGATTGATATGTGAAATTAATAAGCTGGAATGAAATGATTTAAGTGAATTGGAATATTTAATCTAAGTTTGGTACTTCGAAATTTGTGAACGAAATAAGTAATGTCTACAATAATTTGTGAACTTGTAATTGATACAAGTTACCCGGGTTGTGTATATATATATAGTTTTGTGTTGTTGTATCCCATGTTAGATGAGTTTACTCACGCTGGTTTTCAGCCCGACCCAGGAGTTACTTTGATGTTATGTTTGGGTCAGACCGAGTATTACAGATTTTCAGGTAAGGACGTTCTAGAGCTCAGGGGGGCAAGATGGATGGCAGGAGCATATGGAGTGTTTCCGCTGTGACTATTATTTCTGTTTATCTGAGACATATTTGATTTGTATATGTCCAGTGTTTATATATGAGAGTAACTCTGATGGATTATAAGTGTATTTGACAGATACATAGTTCTTTTGTAAACTGCTATTATTTGATATTATATTTTGATCCGTTGCGAATGTGAGAATCTATGTTGTGTTTCTTATTCTTTTTCTATCTCTTTCTTCTTTCCTTAACTATCTGGAGTTTTCGGGATCGAAAATTCCGGGCCGTTACAAAAAAAGTTTGTAAATTAGGTCCTTAGAATTAATTTACTGAATAATGGCATACACTTATGCAATTATTCAGTGAATAATTGCAGACATTTATGAAATTATATCGAAAAATCGCAGACATTTCCACAATTATTCACTGGCGGAAAATTCCGCAATTATTCACCAAAAAAATTGCGGAAATTTTCGCAATTTTTCAAAAAGTTGCGGAAATCTCCGCAATTATTCAGCAAAAAATTTCATAAATGCATGCAATTATTCAGTGAATAATTGCATAACTTATGCAATAACTTAGTAACTTAATTCTAGAGACCTAATTTACATACTTTTTTTACTGGGGTTTTTGTGTAGTTTAAAACTTATTAGGGTCCTGAGCCTAATATTCACTAAAATCTAAGTCAACTTCCGATGTCATTCCCATTCACATTAATTCAAGAATTCAATTATTTAAATAATTTCCAAAATTTAGTTTAAACAATTTAATTATCCAATATTAAAATCTCAATGAATTTTACATATCAACAATTTATTTATTTTCAACTAAATAAGTCAACATTTATTATTCAATCCAACTACTGATTATAAATACATTCAATACATAGAATTCCATTTCAATACTGTTATTGCCAAAATCTTCGAAATTGGTTATTTTAAAATTTTATTCGAATTCATATTAAATAATTTCACTAATAATTCGTTAAATTTTATTTTTAACATTTTTATTCAGTAATTACATTAAATTTAATAATTTAAAATAACTAACAATACAGGTCGGTACATTCTCCCCCACTCAAAACTTCTCGCCCTCGAAAAGGGCTATGTACAGAATTTAATACTTGATATATTTTATTTAAAACTACCAACCTATAAAATTTTAAAATCTTATTTACAAAACCATTACTACGCTCTCGCTATGACACATCGATATCGTTTTTATGTAGAATTCGAATTATATATAAAATAAGTAAATTTTTTAAAAAACTTCAAAAATTTTCTAACTCCCGGATTTACGGAAAATTTCGGCAGAGTCTCCTTTGCGTGGCTCGATCGGAAAAATTTACAATATCAATATAATCATATAATATACATCTCATCTCAATGATGAGGCCTCCCAATCATGGGGAACAATATATAATACCAAAATACGGTATGTAATCCGAGATGTGTACCTTTTTTAGCTTTATAAGCAAGTTAGCTTATATTTAAGCGAGCAAAAGCAACATACGCGCAATTGAGCTCTAAAAACGAGCATACGTCCCCCATGCCTATTAAATACTCGATAATAGATGAGAATATGTATATGGAAAGAGAAATCAATATATAACATAAATATACAACAACTATATAATATAGCCATGCACTAAAAGAAACATTCAAAGAACCATATTCATGCAAATTTTATTCATAACCATACTATTATTCAACGTCAACATTTCAATTCATACACTTCCATTTCTATTAACATTCATTTCACTAACATTTTAATTGACTCAGTTTCAATTAATTCACATTCACATCCAATTTATTTGCATTCACTTTATTTTCTTCTTAATTGATTAATATTCACCTATTAATGTTCATTTCATTAATCATACAATATTTATATTCAATTCATTCGCTTTTAATTGATTTCCATTCAGCTAATTTGGTTTTAATCCATTTTTTAATCAACCAATATTCATTGCATTCACATTTGATTGATTACAATTCAATTTATTTACATTCAATCGATTTTCTTTCAATTGATTAATATTTATTTTGATGACATTCATTTTATTTATCATCCAATGAATTTTCATCCCATTCATTTGTATTCATTTATTCATATTCATTTGCTTAACATATCTCATTCGATACAATATACTCAAGCAACCATTCCAAAATTTTACTTAAGTTTAATATAAGCAATTTATGCTATATAGCCCATTTTATAATTACTTCATAACTTAAATTTATTTTTAATTCATCAACAACATTTCAACCATATTCAATTTACTGAATTACTTCATCAGTTCATTCAATTAATTCTTTTTTCTCAATCATTAATAGTAATATTTTTTCATTCATTTTATAACTCAAGTTCATTATTAATTTAAATCATAATTAATATTATTTTTACTTTAGTCCAGTTACTTCCATTTATTCTTACTTATCTTCAATTAATCTCATAACTTAAGTTCATCTTTTTTCCAAATTAAATTAGACTATATTTAACTCATTTCATCCATTCCTTTCATTAATCCATTTCATGTATTCGTTTCATTTAACTTTACTTAAGTTAAAATTTGTGTTTTATAACCCAAGTTCATTTTATTTCAAAATCAATTTTATTTGACTTTTCTTAAGTTAACTTTCATTCCTATACTCATCTTATTAACTTATTTCTTTAAGTTTGTTTTATTTCAATTAATAATCATTTCAGAAAGTTAAAATTATATTTCGAACGCTTTTTTTTGCAAATTTTCTTTTGTTTTTCAATCAATTTACAAAGATACGAATTTATTTATCATTTGTTTACTTTCTTAGAACATCAACTAAGTTTATACATTTTCTTATAACAACTTAATTTAAATTTAATTTAAGTCAAAAAATTTCTTCTCTTATCATTCACATTCAACAAATTTAAATTTGTTTTAGCTTAATAATTCTCAAATCTATAAGTTAGACAATTTATTCATTTAAAATTCCATTTTATTATTTTATCTAATTCATTTCAAAAACAATTCATTTTTTTATTTAAGCTTTCATGAGTTAAACTATATTTATTTACTTAATTTCACTAACTCAACATTTCTTAGGTTAATTCTTTTTTTTTAATTTGAATCTTCTTTTGTTTGCTTAACCAAAAATATTCAACATTTTAAAATTTTAATTCTACTTTCCTGTTCAAATCTATAAGTTATAACTTGTTATTATCCATACTACTTTCAAATGTAAATTCATACTATTTTTATATATTTATCAAATCTTACTTGGAATATTTTTCACAATAAAAACTTGTTAAATGAAAATAAATTTCTTTTGGTAGCAATTCTCACTCAGAAACTCGAAAATGAATACTAGCAATGTTGCAGTCATCTCCATAATTATTTTTCAACGACTAAAGTGAGTTCAATGCTTTTATTTCTTTCGAAGAAATCTTTTCAAAATTCATCTCTACTCAAAACACTTTCAAACAGTATTATTATTAATTTTGAAAGCTTCACAAACAATTTTGCAAACATAGGAATTTAAATTCTAAAATTCTCAATTTTTAATTCTTTTCTATTTATAATCTATATTATAAATCAACTTATATAATTTCACTATCTTATTACAAAATATTTAATTAATTTACAACTTTGTTAACGTAAATAATTCTTATTATAATTAAACTTTAATTCAATATAATTGTCAAACGCTTCGTAAAATAAAATTTACAAAGTATTTGTTTTATTTTAAGTCAACCAATAATCGATGATAATTAAATATTATCATCTCCTAACAACTATCATTCATTAAAAATTGTCATTTTATATATTATATAATTTAGGTAACATTATTTCATTTAACCTATTTTAAAACAATATTATGTCGACTTGCCTCGTTTAAGAGTTTAGAAATCCTTATCGATAACATGGCATCCCACGCGCCAATCAATATTCATAAACAACTCAACGGATAAGTAAACACAAATAATTTTTTTATAACACTAACAAGTATGCTCTCTCATATATATGCACGCTCAAAGAGATTCATTCTAGGGTATTACTATCCTATCTTTAATGAGTCAAACCCTATAAAGCCAAGACTATCGCTAAACCTAAGCTTTGATGGCAACTGTGACGACCCGCATTTTGAAAGGTTTAAATCGACAATAATCCGCACATATCCAGCTTAAAAAATCCTAAATAGAGATAATAAATGGAGTTAATTAAGAAAAATAAGAAAAGAAGAGGAAAACAAATACAGAATCTCATGGCGGAACGATAAAAAATAACAATCACATAAACATTTCATGAAGTTGTTACCATACATTTGATTATAATCTATACAATATTTATCAGAGTTATGTATATATACATGTCACGTTCCAAATTTCAGTGTTCGAAAATCGACACCCGTACTCCACTTGTACTTGAATGCCACAGATCCAAACGTCGAAATTTGACTCGTGCCGGAGCTTTCAACACATTAAGTATAACAACATAGCGGAAGAAAATGAATAATGCATTTGATATATAAAATTTGATATAATATTCAGATACAATGATAATACAACAGAATGATACAATAGATATCAATACTATCAGAGGTACAAGAAATAGTAGCGAGAGATAATGTCTTCAATGCCAAACTCTAAAAACTCCATCTTCAATCCAAAGCTAGCTCGAACCCCCCATCACGTTCCATAAAGATAAGCAAGGTCACTCGCGAATGCTAAAGTGTAGCAAATGCGATACACAAATCCAAAGGGCTTCGAAGGCTAACGAATCAATTCCTACTATTCGACTTCTGAAAAACCCAACTGTAGACTGCCCATATGGAAAATAGTGGGCACTCAGAGTTTAGGAAAGGAACAATAAACTCTGGGTCAGTCATGGGACTGATGTGAGCAAACAAAAACAGTTTATCTTTAAATCGAACAACCAAGGAATTTAAAATATAAATCCGCAATGCTTCTTAGAAAATGAAACTACCATAAGGCCTCCCGCCACACACACCATGCAAACATAGAATTGGAGGAGATTTCTCCTTATGATAGTCAAACATGATTAATACGCAAAAGTCATTTGATATTATTATTAGTGCATAGTGCAGAAAAACCCTTTCGAAAGTATAATATTAATCCTAGCCAACGTAGACATTCCGAACTATGCCTACTATAGCTACCATCCAAATAGTGGGGAGCCTCCATAAGTAGATGGCAGGTAATACAACTAAAACCGTACAAGGTGCATATTGGATGAATGGATTTTCAACAAATGGTCAGGCTAAGGAACTTCCTATCGCCACATGGGAACGCCTCTGGAGGGACTCCCCGAGAACCTACCCGGCTCTTTGCCAACACAAGGCCGGTCTACCCCCTTCCCGGGGGTAAAACCTAAGATATGCCACCCCCGGTCGTTTGCGACCTTTATCCGAGGATCCTCTACACCAACAACATCACACAGTAATAAATATACTACAGTGTCCATATGAGCAAGTATCTGGGCTCCATACCATGATACCACCCATTTCCAGAAGGAATTGTCATACCCTAGGGGAGCTACCCCTGAAACCTTGCCGCATCTTTCCTGTTTCGACCATTACTAGTTTGTGAGGCTCGATGAGGTCTCGTCCACAAAGCTACGCTTTTTAACAAAGCCATGATTTGATCAACAAATCATCAGCAGTACTTCGTATGCCATATTACCAAATTGGGAATGTATCACCAGTAACCATCAACTACATAACCTCTGAGCTCGTGCGTCTCAGAGAAGGGCGTTAAGCTAAGAGAATAAATCTCCGCCACCAAACAGAAATGTATTTGATAGAAATCGGTTTTACATCTCAAAGTGTAATGTCAGACACACATCCATACAAGTCTGTTCTAGGTTCGAACAGAAGCGAAGGTACTTTTGAAGAAGCCCTTGCAAATCCGGGTATTCACAATCCCGATCGGACTTCCCATCACTTAGGAAATCTCTATACCGACGCGACTCAATGCAGATATAATCGACGAGTTATCCTTTCGTTCTCGAAAATACCCTGTCTTCACCACCGGTCTTCAAATGCTATTCATAACGTCGTATCATTATTCGGAATGGGTTATACGACACAAGGTCCTCTCCCGGCTAAACCGAATAATGAACGCAGTGTTTAAAAACATATGGATATTGGATTTTAGTTAAGTCACAACTTATTATCCAAAACCTTTCTTTAAATGGTTTAAAACAAATTACCATTTTAAATCTTTAAAAAAAAGATTTATTTCATAAAGTTTACCAATTTTCCACAATGGTTCATTCACGGCTTTCCAAAACAATTTCACTTCAAACTGGATTAACTTGTCCAATCTTTAAATTAAAGATTTAATTCATAACTTTCGAACCATTTCCAATTCAAATCTTTTATATGAAGGATATACCATTTAAAACTCTCTTTGATTTCAAAACAGGGTTTAGTAATCTTTCACAAAAGTTAAAGCTAATTACATTTACATAAGTTAAAGCCATTCAAGCATAAAACTTGGGTTTAAATTTAAATTCCAAAACAATACTATCAAATGGTTAAAAAAACCATATAAACACCTTTATAACTTGCATAATCTTTTAAAACCATAATTTCCAAATCATTGAATTCAATATCAAATATTGAATTTAAATTCAGATCAAATTATTTAAATTTCAAAACTCAACCTAGTTATTCAAGATAACTTTTATTTTTGAAACTCATTTTCAAAGGTTTTCAATTCCAATTCCAAAACTATTATGGATTCAAAAATTCAATCTTTAAAACCATTAAAAATCTATGACCCAGGGTTTTACACAATAGTGCAACAACATCAATCATCACACATTCAATCATATCCATATCGATAAGCGATATATTCCAATAACGCTTATCTATATACACCGATTCACAGATAGAAAATATGAATGCATTATAAATAAATAAATTACATTCATCATAGCTTGAATTAAGACAATTCAAATCACAAAGCATCACACAGCAGAGATGACAAACAATTCACAGCATCCAATAGAATACAACCATCCATAAATAAGGTTAATTGATCATTTGAGTACTTAAAACCAGATTAATAACTAATTCTAGTGGATTAACATTAATTAATTAAAGTTTATGTTAATTAATTATCCTTTAATTTTTTTAAACTAACCTTAAGTTATAAATTAATTAATCCTTTAATTATTAAGCAACAATTAATCAACCTTGATTCATAAATAAATCAACCTTTTATCATTTAAATAGTTAACCTTAAATTATTTAATTATCCTCTAATTAATTAATTAATCAATCCTTAATTAATTGCTTCAATTAATTAATCCTTAAATATAAATAAATTAACCTTTTAATTAATAATTAATTAGTTAATTATCATTGACAATATAAATTAACTTAACCTTTAAGTTAATAACTAAAAATATTTGATTGACTCCTTAATTACATTGTTAAGTTTTATTTAAGATAAACTCTTTTAAAATATAAGTTTAAAACAATTTAAACTTAACTAATTTTAAAAGATTTTATTTCAAAACCATAAACTACCATTTAAATTTAATTTTAGACCTTTAAATCTTGTTTCAAATTTGTTTTAAATAAATTTTAATTTGAAAACTAAATTCATATTTATTTTACTTTTAAAACTTAGCTCACTCATATTTATGAAAACCGATAAATTTCCATTTGGCTTTGAACTTATTTTAACATTTCTGTTATGCTATTAAAAACTTGATTTAAAAACTTTTTAAAGCTCCATACAAAATCTGGAAAACGAATTATTACTGCACCAAAAGAAAGCTCAAGCAAATATTAATCAAACCCGTGTTTACCCTCGAGTCACTTCCCTCTCTTCTGTTGTTATTTTTTTCCATTCTGTTTTAGTTTAAACCTTTTAAAATCTGTTAACATATTTACGCTCCAACCCGATGCTTACTGCAAGCCAACACCATGATTTCGCGCATAAGACTTTGATCCACCTCCTTCTTCCTCCCCCAGCTCACTGATCATAATGACGCATACACCATAGTGATACGTGCACGTGTACCCTCACTGGTCGAAGTCGAGTCCTCCAACAAGTCGCCTATGATCCCAGAAACTACTCTGACCACCCAAATCATCTGCATGAAGTCGATCTCGAAATCGAGCTTGTTGAATCAAACCTGGAACAGAATCCAAAATGACAAATCACCTCGCCGTCGATCAACTATGCCACCAGAAATAACACCACTTCCCCCAAAGCATCGTTGTAACGACCCAAAATTTCTAGTCATAAATTTTGAACATTTAATTCATTCTAAATGTCTAATGTGGATTTTGAATTGATTTTGAAATAAGGATTTTGTTAAATCAATAGAATTTAGTTGTAATTTTCAATATGGAAATTCAACTGAAATTTGAATAATAATAATTCAATATTGGAATTGGGATAATTGGTGAATCTGGATGTAAATAAATATAAAAATGGTTTCTAAAATTTACTTTAAGTCTGTTTGAATTTAAATAGCGATAGTGGATTGTTGGATGGAATCAAAAGTCGATAGGTTGAATTTGGAATTTTATATTAATTTAGTAGTGGAATTTAATAATATAATAACACAAATAATTAGATTTTGGTCCAAAGTGAATCAAAATAGTTTCTAATGTAATTATAAAGTCTATATGATTTATAAATAAGTTAGTAAAATTTTAAAAGTGAAATTTTAGATGATTTCGACGATTTTGGCAATCGTTCGAATTAATCAACGAGTTAAAATAGCCTTCCGGGGCACAGTCTCGGAATTCGATGAAACCAGTTCCATTGGATCCGTGATAGTTAGTTATTATCGGATTTCAGTTTTCGTAGTAATCAGAGTTGTCATTTGACCCTGGCAACTCAAAATGCATAGAAACTATTTTTATCGAATTAATTTAAAATTAATTGTTTATTTCCATAACTCGCGCATATGATCGAATTAGCCTCCGAAACACATTCCATTGTGTTTAAAATGCGGGTATAACCTTATAAACGCTAGGCGGCATGTGTTTTTTGGAGTTCGTTCGAAATAAAACTTAAAAGGTGGAAATATTAATATATTAATGAGTACGTGTATATATATACTATCGCGCAGTGAAACCCTAGTTTGTTCTTAGGGCCACCGTAGTTTCGTTTGATGGCCAATATGCTCTTGCCTTCCCCTCCAATTTTCTCTCCATCCACTCACCTATACCAAAAACTTCCAACAACAAAAGCGTACAGCTCTCCCAGCTCGATACATCCAACGGTAGTGATCGTGTTTCGAGCGACGAGGAGGTGAAAATCAAGGTTGGAAGCATTGCCATTTGTTTTCGTATTTCGTGCTATAGGGATGACCGAGCATGACCATTTTTCGACCGAAGGTGGAGGACTAGAGGAGCTTCGATGTGGCAGTCACTGATCGTCATCTCGATGATCAAAAGGGGGGGGGGGGCGATCAGACTTTGGGACGAAGATGGGTTGTTTTAGCTGGGTATCGTGCATAAGGGAAGAAGCTAGGTTTCAGCCGTGATTTCTTTTCCAGATCCTACGATCACGAATTGGTTTGTAAAATAATAAAGTAAAATGTAAATATGTTATATTTAAAATCAAATAATCTTTTGCATAGATTATCAAAATTCGACGAAAATGGCGACGCCGGAATCGCAGAGACGAGTACTACGCAGTGGAGCAATTCTGGGATCATTTTGAGCAAGTAAAAAATTTAGGTTAAATCGAACGGCGTTCGATTTAATTTAAATTTGAACGCTCGTCAAAAACCCAAGGTGAATTAATCTCACTCACATTTGGATACCGTTAATTTAAATAGCTAATATTTAAATATTTGATTGGTTGTTTAGCTGAATATGATAATTATTATCAGATGAATCGGTATTTATTGGTTGTGCTAATATCTGTGGATGCAGGGAAACAGGTTGGAGGGATCCAACTTGATTCCTCACAAATAGGAATTTTATTTATATCCTATGATATATCTCATTGATAAATTTATTTTATCTACGAATCTGTGATGGTTGATGTTGTGTACTATTGTGTTAAACCCCTGGACTACACTATACACACATGAATATGGATTGCACGTGGAAATTGATTAAGTCACAGGTTTTTGAAATAATTTTAGAATTGAATTTTTGAATCCAAATGGTTTCGAAAATAAATCGAATTTAAAGTGGAAAAACTTTTGAAAAGGAATTTCAAAAATAAAAGTTATATTGAATAACTTAATTTAGTTTTGAAATTTGATTTAAATTTGAATTAAAAATTTAAAATTGAATTCTATGTTGAGAACTTATGATTTTAAAAAGGGTATATATGTTTAAATGAATTTAAACCATTTTAGAAAGTGTTGCTTTCGGAATTTAAGTTAACCCAAAGATTTTAACTTGTATAAATGAAATCGGATTTTTTCGAAATAAAAAACGATTTGTTTTCAAACGATATAAGCTTTCATATAAGAAATGAATTTCCAATTTGTATTAAAGGAAGTTCAAGTTGAGTTGAAAATGGTTTTCCAAGTTATGAATGAGTCTTCGAAAACGGTTTTGGAAGCTATAAGTTAAATCTTTGATTTAAAAAATTAAATGAGCTAATCCAATTGGGGTGGAAATTGTTTTGAAATCCGTGAATGGGTCTTTATGGAATTGGGTGAACTTTGTGAAATGAATCTTTTTGTTTAAAAGATTTGAAATGGTACCTTGTTTAAACCATTTGAAAGAAAGTTTTGAATTTTAAAGTTGTGACTTAACTGAAATCCCATATCCATATGTTTTTAAATTTTACGCTCATTATTCGGTTTAGCCACGAGAGGACCTTTGTGTCATATAACCCATTCCGAATAATGATATGACGTTATGGATTGCATCTGAAGACCGGTGGTGAAGACTGGGTATTTGTGAGAACGACAGGATGACCTATCGATTGTCTCTGTACTGAGTAGCTACAGTATAGAGATTCCCTAAGTGATGGGAAGTCCGTTCGGGATTGTGGATACCCGTATTTCAAGGGCTTCTTCGGAAGTGCCTTCGGTTTTGTTCGAACCCGGGACAGACTTGTATGGATGTGTGTCTGACGTTACACTTTGAGATGTAAAGCTGGTTTCTATCAAATACATTTTTGTTTGGTGGCGGAGATTTATTCTCTTAGCTTAACACCCTTCTCTGAGACGTACGAGCTCAGAGGTTATGGAGTTGATGGTTACTAGTGATACATTCCCAATTTGGTAATGTGGCATAGAAGTGCTGCCGATCATTTGTTGGTCAGCATGACTTTGCGAAAAGTGTAGCTTTGTGGACGAGACCTCATCAAGCCTCACAAAACGGTAATGGTCGAAACAGGAAAGATGCGGCAAGGTTTCAAGGGTAGCTCCCCAAGGGTATATCCATTCCTTCTGGAAAAAGGTGGTATCAGGTATGGAGCCCTGATATTTAACCTATGTGGTTACTGCAAATACTTTTCTTTGTGGTTGTTGGTGTAGAGGATCCTCGGATAAAGGTCGCAAACGACAGGGGGTGGCATATCTTAGGTTTTACTTCCCGAGAAGGGGGTAACCGGCCTTGTATTGGCAGAGAGCCGGGTAGGTTCTCCGGACGTCCCTCTAGAGGCATACCCATGTGGCTGTAGGAAGTTCCTTAGCATGACTATTTGTTGGAAATTCAATAAAACAATACGCGCCCTGTACGGTTTTAGTTGTATAACCTGCCATGGAATGTGGTGGTAACCTACTATTGAACATGGTAGTTATAGTAGGCATACAATAATGGTTGTATGCTGGCTAAGATTAATAATATACTTTCGAAATGCTTTCTAGACTATGCACTAATGATAATATAAAAAAAGATTTTGCGTATTAAGCATGCTTGACTATCATAAGGAGAAATCTCCTCCAATTCTGCGTTTGCATTGTGTGTGTGGCGGGAGGCCTTATGGTAGTTTCATTTTCCAAAAAACATAGGGAATTTCTTTTTATTTTCTTTATGAAAATAATTGTTTCGAGATCTTACACCAGTCCCACGACTGACCTGGAGTTTATTGTTCCCTTTCTAAACTCTGAGGTGCCCATAATTTTCCACACGGGCAGCCTAGAGTCAGGTTATCATTATTCTGGAGCGAAGTCAGAAAAGAGGTGCTGTGGAGATCGAGAGCAAGTTGGATGGCGAAGCGTATCACTAGTATATGTAATATTCTTTTCCGTTGTTTGTTGTTGTAACACTTTGATAACGTGATGTGATATAATGTAACAACTGATATAGTTCTTGGTTTTAAAGATATTTATTTATCTATTGTATATTATTCCGCTGTGAATGTGAGATTCTGTTTATTGTTTCTATTCTTCTTCTATCTTCTTCTTCTTTAACCCTAACGGTTCGGTTTTTGGGCATTTGACTGTGCGGCATTTGATACAATGGACATATCGATGTCGACTTTCGGGCGTTGAAAAATCGGATTGTTACATGCGGTATCAGAGCATTTGGTTTAACGACAATCTTGGCTCTGTTGGGTGTTACTCATTAGAGATAGAGTCAGTAGTACTCTAGAATGAGTTTGAGTGTAATAATAGATATGAGCGCGCATTTGTTAGTGAATATAAAATTATTTTTATACTGTATTGACTTATCGGTTAAGTGTTTATGAATTCTGGTCGGTACGGGAAGTACAACCATATCGATAGCGGTTTCTAAACTCTTAGACAAGATAAACCGACATGGTATTGTTTTTAAAGTGGGGTAAATGAAATAATTTTACCCAAAATTATATTTTGTTATAAAAGGAATAATTTTTTCTAGAAAATATTATATATATTTGGATGTTCGGTTGTTAATATTATAATCAAATATAAGAATCTAAAGTTTGAAAAGGTTTATAGCCAAATAAAATTCTATATGTATGATTTATCCAAAGTAAGAATAACTAAATTTGAATTAAACCAGAATTTAAATCCCAGGAATTTTGAAAAGGGTTTAAAATGAATTTAAAACAAAGGTTTGGGAATTTAAAATCTTGGGAATGTTTGAAATGTTTCCAAAGTGTTTGGAGGCAATGATGGAGCATTATCTTGGAAAATATTTCTAAATGAGAATTGTTTTGAAATGAATTTGAGGAAAGTAAGGAAGCACTTGAACTCACTTCAGTCGCTGGAAAATAATCCTGATGATGATGGCCACATCATTAGAATTCATTTTTTAGTCTCTAAAGTGATGGATTGCTTCCATAGTAATTGGGTATGAAATCTGTTTAGATTTGTTTGATATACAAGTTGTTTTAGAAATTTCAAAGGGAGATTTTTTTTGGATAAAAACAAGTTATTTTGGAATCCGGGCTTCTTCTTTTTTTCTTCTTCTACCTCTTCTTCTTAAACCCTAACAATTCGGGTTTCCGGCCTTCTATTGCTCGGCAGTTGATACAGTGGACGTATTAATATCGATTTTTGGAAGTCGAAAACACTGGTCGTTACAGTATATATATTTATATCTATTCTGATATTGCAAAAGCTCCTCCGTATAAGGGAGACTCTGCCAAAAATTTTCGGAAATTTTGGAAGATAGAAAATTTTTGAAAATTTTGAAACGTTTCGTTAACGACAAATTGATTCCAAATTAAAATAAAAATAAAAAGGATTTTGGAATAGGAATCGAAACTAGAGGTTTTGATTGGAACTTAAGAGTGTAGGCAAGGTGAAATTTGAGATTTTTACTAAGTGAGTTTTGCTATTGAGTTTGGAGCATTCTTTCTACCTTAGCAAATTTCGGAGATGAGATTCTTTTAAGGGGTAAGGATGTAACGACCCATAATTTCTAGTCGTAAATTCTGAATATTTAATTCATTTTAAATGATAAATGTGGATTTTGAATTGATTTTGATATAAGGATTTTGTTAAATCAATAGAATTTAGTTGCAATTTTCAATATGGAAATTCAATTGAAACTTGAATAATAATTTAATATTGGAATTGGGATAATTGGTGACTCTGGGTGTAAATAAATATAAAAATGGTTTCTAAAATTTATTTTAAGTCTATTTGAATTTAAATAGCGATATTGGACTGTTGGATGGAATCAAAAGTCGATAGGTTGAATTTGGAATTTTATATTAATTTAATAATGGAATTTAATAATATAATAATACAAATAATCAGATTTCGGTTCGAAGTGAATCAGAATAGTTTCTAATGTAATTATAAAGTCTATATGATTTATAAATAAGTTAGTAAAATTTTAAAAGTGAAATTTTAGATGATTTCGACGATTTTGGAAATCGTTCGAATTAATCGACGAGTTAAAATAGCCTTCCAAGGCAAAGTCTTGGAATTCAATGAAACCATTTCCATTGGATCCGTAATAGTTAGTTATTATCGGATTTCAGTTTTTGTAGTAATCTGAGTTGTCGTTTGACCCTGGCAGCTCAAAACGCATAGAAACTATTTTTATCGATTTTTAAAATTGATCGTTTATTTCCATAACTCGCGCATATGATAGAATTAGCCTCTGAAACACATTCCATTGTATTTGGAATGCGGGTAAAACCTTATAAATGCTACGCGGCATGTGTTGTTTGGAGTTCGTTCGAAATAAAACTTAAAAGGTCGAAATATTAATATAATAATGAGTACGTGTATATACTATCGCACAGCGAAACCCTAGTTTGTTCTTAGGGCCGCCGCAGTTTCGTTTGATGGCCATATGCACTTGCCTTCCCCTCAAATTTTCTCTTCATCGACTCACCTATACCAAAAACTTCCAACAACAAAAGTGTAGAGCTCTCCCAGCTCGATACATCCAACGGTAGTGATAGTGTTTCGAGCGACGAGGAGGGGAAAATCGAGGCTGGAAGCATTGCCGTTTGTTTTCGTATTTCGTGCTATAGGGATGACAGAGCATGACCATTTTTCGGCCGAAGGTGGAGGACTAGAGGAGCTTTGATGTGGCAGTCACTAATCGTCATCTCGATGATCAAAAGGTGGGGGCGGCGATCGAGACTTTGGGATGAAGATGGGTTGTTTTAGCTGGGTATCGTGTGTAAGGGAAGAAGCTAGGTTTCGGCCGTGATTTTTTTTCCAGATCCTACGACCACGAATTGGTTTGTAAAATAATAAAGTAAAATGTAAATATGTTATATTTAAAATCAAATAATCTTTGAAACTGTATATCTTTTGCATACATTATCAGAATTCGACGAAACTGGCGACGCCGGAATCGTAGAGATGAGTACTACGCAGTGGAGAAATTCTGGGATCATTTTGAGCAAGTAAAAATTTTAGGTTAAATCGAATGGCGTTCGATTTAATTTAAATTTGAACGCTCGTCAAAAACCCAAGGTGAGTTAATCTCACTCACATTTGGATACCATTAATTTAAATAACTAATATTTAAATGTTTGATTGGTTATTTAGCTGAATATGATAATTATTATCAGATTGAATTGATATTTATGGGTTGTGTTAATATCTGTGGATGTAGGCAAATAGGTTGGAGGGATCCAACTGGATTTCTCACAAATAGGAATTTTATTTATATGCTGTGATATATCTCATTGATAAATTTATTTTATCTACGAATCTGTGATGGTTGATGTTCTGTACTTTTGTATTAAACCCCTGGAATACACTATACACACACGAATATGGATTGCACGTGGAAATTGATTAAGTCACGGGTTTTTGAAATAATTTTAGAATTGAATTTTTGAATCCAAATGGTTTTGAAATAGATCGAATTTAAAGTGGAAAAACTTTTGAAAAGGAATTTCAAAAATAAAAGTTATTTTGAATAACTTGATTTAGTCTTGAAATTTGATTTAAATTTGAATTAAAAAATTTGAAATTGAATTCTATGTTGAGAACTTATGATTTTAAAAAGGGTATATATATTTATATGAATTTAAACCATTTTAGAAAGTGTTGCTTTAGGAATTTAAATTAACCCAAAGATTTTAGCTTTTATAAGTGAAATCTGATTTTTTCCGAAATAAAAAACTATTTGTTTTCAAATGAGATAAACTTTCATATAAGAAACGAATTTCCAATTTGTATTAAATGAAACTCAAGTTGAATTGAAAATGGTTTTCCAAGTTATGAATGAATCTTCGGAAACGGTTTTGGAAGCTATAAGTTAATTCTTTGATTTAAAAAATTAAATAAGCTATCCAATTGGGGTGGAAATTGTTTTGAAATCCGTGAATGGATCTTTAGGGAATTGGGTGAACTTTGTGAAATGAATCTTTTTGTTTAAAAGATTTGAAATGGTACCTTCTTTAAACCACTTGAAAGAAAGTTTTGAATTTTAAAGTTGTGACTTAACTGAATTCCCATATCCATATGTTTTTAAATTTTACACTCATTATTCAGTTTAGCCGGGAGAGGACCTTTGTGTCATATAACCCATTTCGAATAATGATACGACGTTATAGATTGCATCTGAAGACCGGTGGTGAAGACCGGGTATTTGCGAGAACGATAGGATGACCTATCGATTGTCTCTGCACTGAGTAGCTACGGTATAGAGATTCCCTAAGTGATGGGAAGTCCGGTTGGGATTGTGGATACCCGGATTTCATGGGCTTCTTCGGAAGTGCCTTCGGTTCTGTTCGAACTCGGGACAGACTTGTATGGATGTGTGTCTGACGTTACACTTTGAGATGTAAAGCTGGTTTCTATCAAATACATTTCTGTTTGGTGGCGGGGATTTATTCTCTTAGCTTAACACCCTTCTTTGAGACATACGAGCTCAGAGGTTATGTAGTTGATGGTTACTAGTGATACATTCCCAATTTGGTAATGTGTCATACGAAGTGCTGCTGATCATTTATTGATCAAAGCATGACTTTGTGAAAAGTGTATCTTTGTGGACGATACCTCATCAAGCCTCACAAACCGGTAATGGTCGAAACAGGAAAGATGCGGCAAGGTTTTAGGGGTAGCTCCCCTAGGGTATGTCCATTCCTTTTGGAAAAAGGTGGTATCAGGTATGGATCCCTGATATTTAACCTGTGTGGTTACTGCAAATACTTTTCTTTGTGGTTGTTGGTGTAGAGGATCCTCGGATAAAGGTCGCAAATGGCCGGGGGTGGCATATCTTTTACTTCCCGAGAAGGGGGTAACCGGCCTTGTGTTGGCAAAGAGTCGGGTAGGTTCTCGGGACGTCCCTCCAAAGGCGTACCTATGTGGCAGTAGGAAGTTCCTTAGCTTGACCATTTGTTGGAAATCCAATAAAACAATACGCGCTTTGTACGGTTTTAGTTGTATAACCTACCATGGAATGTGGTGGTAACCTGCTATTGAACATGATAGCTATAGTAGGAATACAATAATGGTTGTATGCTGGCTAAGATTAATATAATACTTTCAAAATGCTTTCTGCACTATGCATTTCTGATAATATAAAAAAAGATTTTGCGTACTAAGCATGTTTGACTATCATAAGGAGAAATCTCCTCCAGTTCTACGTTTGCATTGTGTGTGTGGCGGGAGGCCTTATGGTAGTTTCATTTTCCATAAAGCATAGCGAATTTATTTTTATTTTCTTTGTGAAAATAATTGTTTTGAGATCTCACACCAGTACCACGACTGACCTGAAGTTTATTGTTCCCTTTCTAAACTCTGGGTGTCTATAATTTTCCATACGGGCAGCCTAGAGTCAGGTTATCATTATTCTGGATCGAAGTCAGGAAAGAGGTGCTGTAGAGATCGGGAGCAAGTTGGATGGCGAAGCGTATCACTAGTATATGTTATATTCTTTTCCGTTGTTTGTTGTTGTAACACTCTGACAATGTAGTGTGATATAATGTAATAACTGATATAGTTCTTGGTTTTAAAGATATTTATTTATCTATTGTATATTGTTCCGCTGCGAAATATGAGATTCTGTTTATTGTTTTTGTTCTTCTTCTATCTTCTTCTTCTTTAACCCTAACGGTTCGGTTTTTGGGCATTCGACTGTGCGGCATTTGATACAGTGGACATATCGATGTCGACTTTCGGGAGTCGAAAAATCAGATTGTTACAATTGTCAACCACTCAAGCTTCGTTTCAAACCCCTGCGGTGAAGTCCGATTCAACATCGACGCCATAATTGATCGAATTTCGATCCTAATCAAAACTTAGGTTTTAACCCTATAATCAGGTCGCCGCATCTCCAAGATCATCAGAAAGACCATTCAGTATTTTTACTGTGTTCACCTTCATCCCAGTCTCCTTCCATATTAGTCTTGTTGATCATAACCTCGCCGATCATCGTGGCTCAATGAAGAACTAAAATTGTTTCATTTCGAATTCCCTCAATGATTATAGGTCTAAAAATCATGAAATGATTTTCAAAAATCATAGTTTTCCAATATGAATTTATTCCTATAATCTAAATTTAATATAAAATGATAAATTTTCTAACCATTTTTTGGCTTATCACTGTAAACTGTACATTTTGAAATGATTACTGAACAAAATTTCCTGAGACCATTTTAAAAATCATTTTACTTACATACAGGCATTTTTCATTTAAAAGTTAAAGCCTATAATCGTTTAGATGTAATGATTTTTAATTTTTTTTATTTAGGCAGGTATTGAACCTGTAAATGACACAGAGATATGTCTTCCTGGTCACAGCTTGCACTTTTTTTTCATTCAATCACATACACACAGCCATGCAAAGCATTTTCACAGCATATTTCAAACACCAATCATACGTAAACCAGATATAGCTTATCCCAGATTTTATGTGGGGAGTTTGATCACCTTATCAATGAGGAACAAAGAACTTGAGCTTTTGAACTGAAACCTGGAACCTAATTGATCGGGAACTTGCTTGATGTTTGATGTTGAGATGATCTTCTACAGGTTTGTTCTGATTTTTATTTTGATTTCCTTTGAACTGCTTCTTTGCTCTGGTTTATATCTTTCTCTGGTTTTGCATTTTTGTTTCCATCAAATTTGAAATATTGAGTTAGCTATGGTTTTAATTTCTACAAATTTTAAATCTAAATTTTACTTGTGGGTTTGCTTGAATCTACCTGAGTTGATTTGAAGTTGAAACAGATCTGGCCTTGATCTTTGCTTTGTTTTTAAGTTTGATTCCAGACTGCAGCTTTTGTTTGTTATTAAACTTTGATCTCACTTGATTTTGTTGTTTCCAGGCTAAAATCTTGAACTTGCATTTGTTTGAATCGCTCTGTTCTTTAAGTTGCTTCAGATTATTTTTCAGGTTTGAATGCATTGCAGAAACTATTGCTTGATCTTGTTTTGATTTCAGTTTCTGGTTTATAGCTTCTAGACTTTTGATCTTGATTCCATTTCTTTCTTTTTGTTTTGTATTACAGGTCTTAGAAAATAAAGATGATGGAGTATTCGATTAGCCTGGTTTTTCTTTTAACATGTTTTCTGAGTAAAGAAACTTAATGCCACTTGTTCATTTACATGATGATTTATTTACACTTGTAAACCTTTGAGATTGCATGCCTTACACTTGTTAAAATAAAGGAAATTTGTGTTTAAACCCCTTTCTACAAATTTATGTTTTAAACCTTATTTTATTTTAATTTATAAAACATGCTTTATACTTTTAAACCTTTTTATTGATCTATTTACAAATTATTTACATACATTTGTATTTATTTTACTTTTGTAACTTTTAAAGAGAACAGATTAAAACAATTTGTACACTCAACAAATAAATCATACATATATACATTCCTTAGTTTATAAAGTTTTTGTAAGCTTATTTATTAAATTAATTTTATTTGCAATACATTTATTAAACTTCAAAAGGTAAATATTTTATATTCATTCTTGTTTTAAATTTCAAATTCAAGTCTTTGTACAAATCATAACTTTTAAAGAAATTAATTTCAAAGTTTAGTTGTATTTTAATAATAAAATATATATAAATTATATATATATATTTAAGTCTTTAGAATAAAGGTTTAACTTCAAAATCCATTTCATAAAATTAAATTCAATATCTTTATATTATTTTCTATTTATATTTCTTTTTATAACTATTTATACATCCTTAAGAAAATAATTCTTATTTATCTAACATGTTTTTATTTATATATTGATATTTAAAAATATTCAATTTAATTTATATTTAAATCCTTAGTTAGTTTTATATTTTCAAATTTTATTTTCTTATATATATTAACTATGTTTATTTATGTTTTTGTACATGTATAAAATTCAAATCTTGTACTTTTTACTTTTATATATTTATATACAACTATATTTATTTTCAAAATGTTTATAATTGAATTCTAATTTAAAATACTATTTTATAATACATACTTTTAATTTATTCTGGAATCTTCATATTTATTCCAAAATAAATCCAATTTGTTTTCAAGATATTCATTTTAGTATTTTCAAATTAACAATATTTTGTCAATATATTTATTAAATTTCAAAATCTAATTTCCCAATTATAATTCATTTGTATTACTAAATGAACATATATTATTAAATTTGAAGAATTCAATTTTATTTTTATATTTCAAACGCAAATAAATTCTAAATAAATTCACAATTAAATCCAAAATTAATTCAATTACCAATTTTTTTAAAATTTAATCCCAAATATTAAATCAATTATCAAATTATTTTTAGCTAAATTTCAGGAATGTTACAGGTTCCCCCTTAAGAAAATTTCATCCTCGAAATTCGCCAGGGAGACAACAAAAGAATGGATAGATACACAAAGATAGAGAATAGACTCACAAATCAACCCGATTATCTATTCTGTATTTGGCTTACCAAATTAGAATATCACTAATAGATACGAGAACAAACTCATTCAATACTTTACAAGGTACTAGGGTTATCCAGATCTACGAAGTATACAATGGCATTGGTTAGTTCGAAGGGATAACTAACCGTTCGTAGTATATATCTGGACCCCAAAAGAACGAACAAATGGATTCAATTAAAGTTGAAATATCCTAAAGTATATATAATTTCTCTCTTCGGGCTTTGATATTCACAAGAAATTACAATAGAATTTCGAATTTGGTTTAATCGAAATTGTTTTATCGGTACAATTTATTTAACTTTATATTTTAGTTAACCAATTTATTTCAAATCAAATTTCAATTTCGCTAAAGTTAAAAGACGAAAAGATGATAGAAATTTGATGAAGAGAATATGAAATAGAGACTTAACTACACGATTCGTAGGGCTACCATCACACCGAAGCTTCTTCCTCGAGTTTCCACGAAGCAATCAAAGAGATGAGAAAGACGAATCAAAGGAGATTGATAGAGAAAGTTATTTCCACTATCACAGGGTATTGACCATTTGTACTGATACTCCCCTGTCCCCTATCTCGTTCTCTTCTCGCACTCATACTCACTATCAGTGAATAGTAAGAGAATTTACTGAGGCATTCGAACAGATATCTTAGGGATTACTCAGTCTAGGGTATACTTCACCCTATCTCTAATGAGCTACTTAATGTGTTATACTACTGAGCTAAAGTTTCAACCTTCAGCTCTGATACCAAGATGCCACGTTCCAAATTTCAGCATTCGAAAATCGACACCCGTACTCCACTTGTACTTGAATGCCGTAGATCCAAACGTCGAAATTTGACTCGTGCCGAAGCTTATAACACATTAAGTATAACAATACAGTGGAAGAAAATGAATACATTTGATATGCAACATTTGATACAATATTCAGATACAACGATGATACAACAGAATGATACAATATATATCAATACTATCAGAGGTACAAGAAATAGTAGCAAGAGATAATGTCTTCAATGCCAAACTCCAAAAACTCCATCTTCAATCCAAAGCTAGCTCGAACCCCCATCACGTTTCACAAAGATAAGCAAGGTCAGTCGCAAATGCTGAAGTGTAGCAAATGCGGTCCACAAATCCAAAGGGATTCGAAGGCTAATGAATCAATTCCTACTATTCGACTATCTGAAAAACCCAACTCTAGACTACCCGCGTGGAAAATAGTGGGCACCTAGAGTTTAGGAAAGGAACAATAAACTCTGAATCAGTCATGGGACAGGTGTGAGCAAACAAAAACAGTTTATCTTTAAACGAACAACCAAGGAATTTAAAATATAAATCCGCAATGCTTTTTAGAAAATGAAACTACCATAAGGCCTCCCACCACACACACACACCATGCAAACGCAGAATTGGAGGAGATTTCTCCTTATGATAGTCAAATATGCTTAATACACTAAAGTCATTTGATATTATTATTAGTGCATAGTGCAGAAAAACCCTTTCGAATGTATAATATTAATCCTAGCCAGCATAGACATTCCGAACTATGCCTACTATAGCTACCATCCAAACAGTGGAGCGCCACCATAAGCAGATGGTAGGTAATACAACTAAAACCGTACAAGGTGCGTATTGGATGAATGGATTTCCAACAAATGGTCAGGCTAAGGAACTTCCTATTACCACAAGGGAAAGCCTTTGGAGGGACGCCCCGAGAATCTATCAGGCTCTCTGCCAACACAAGTCCGGTCTACCCCTTTCCCGGGGGTAAAACCTAAGATATGCCACCCTCGGTCGCTTGCGACCTTTATCCGAGGATCCTCTACACCAACATCATCACACAGTAATAAATATACTACAGTGTCCACATGAGTAAGTATCTGGGCTCCATACCATGATACCACCCTTTTTTAGAAGGAATGGTCATACCTAAGGGAGCTACCCCTGAAACCTTGCTGCATCTTTCCTGTTTCGACCGTTACCGGTTTGTGAGGCTCGATGAGGTCTCGTCCACAAAGCTACCGTTTTTCACAAAGCCATGCTTTGATCAACAAATGATCAGCTGCACTTCATATGCCACATTACCAAATTAGGAATCTATCACTAGTAACCATCAACTACATAACCTCTGAGCTCGTACGTCTTAGAGAAGGGTGTTAAGCTAAGAGAATAAATCTCTGCCACCAAACAGAAATTTATTTGATAGAAACCAGTTTTACATCTCAAAGTGTAATGTCAGACACACATCCAAACAAGTCTGTTCGGGGTTCGAACAGAACCGAAGGCACTTCCGAAGAAGCCCTTGCAAATCCGGGTATTCACAATCCCGATCGGACTTTCCATCACTTAAGAAATCTCTATACCGACGTGACTCAGTGCAGAGACAATCGACGGGTTATCCTTTCGTTCTCGAAAATACCCGATCTTCACCACCGGTCTTCAAATGCTATCTGTACCGATGTATCATTATTCGAAATGGGTTATACGACACAAGATTCTCTCCCGGCTAAACCGAATAATGAGCACAATGTTTAAAAACATATGGATATTGGATTTCAGTTAAGTCACAACTTATTATCCAAAACCTTTCTTTAAATGGTTTAAAACAAATTACCATTTTAAATCTTTAAACAAAAAGATTTATTTCATAAAGTTTACCAATTTTCCACAAAGGTTCATTCACCGCTTTCGAAAACAATTTCACTTCAAACTGGATTAACTTGTCCAATCTTTAAATTAGAGATTTAATTCATAACTTACGAACCATTTCCAATTCAAATCTTTTATACGAAGGATATACCATTTAAAACTCTCTTCGATTTCAAAGCAGGGTTTAATAATCTTTCACAAAAGTTAAAGCTGATTACATTTACATAAGGTAAATCCATTCAAGTATAAAACTTGGGTTCAAATTTAAATTCCAAAACAATACTTTCAAATGGTTAAAAAAACCATATAAACACCTTTATAACTTGTATATTCTTTTAAAACCATAATTTCCAAATCATTGAATTCAATATCAAATATTGAATTCAAATTTAGATCAAATTATTTAAATTTCAAAACTCAACCAAGTTATTCAAAATAACTTTTATTTTTGAAACTCATTTTAAAAGGTTTTCAATTCCAAAAGTATTATGGATTCAAAAATTCAGTCATTGAAACCATTAAAAATCTATGACTTAACCGATTTCCTCGTGCAATCCATATTTGTGCGTGTAAGGTGTAGTCCAGGGTTTTACACAATAGTGCAACAACATCAATCATCACAAATTCAATCATATCCATATCGATAAGCGGTATATTCAAATAAAGCTTACATATATACACAGATTCACAGATAGAAAATATGAATGCATTATAAATAAATAAATAACATTCATCACAGCTTGAATTAAAACAATTCAAATCACAAAGCTTCACATGGCAGAGATGACAAATAATTCAGCATTCAATAGAATACAACCATCCATAAATAAGGTTAATTGATCATTTGATTACTTAAAATAATCACTAATTCTGGTTGATTACATTAATTAATTACAGTTTATGTTAATTAATTATCCTTTAATTTTTTTAAACTAACCTTAATATATAAATTAATTAATCCTTTAATTATTAATTAATCAACGTTAATTAATAAATTAATTAACCTTAATCAACAATTAATCAACCTTGATTCATAAATAAATCAACCTTTTATCATTTGAGTAGTTAACCTCAAATTATTTAATTATCCTCTAATTAATTAATTAATTAATTAATTAATCAATCAATCCTTAATTAATTACATCAATTAATTAATCCTTAATTATAAATAAATTAACCTTTTAATTAATAATTAATTAGTTAATTATCATTGACAATATAAATTAACTTAACCTTTAAGTTAATAATTAAAAATATTTGATTGACTCCTTAATTACGTTGTTAAGTTTTATTTATGATAAACTCTTTTAAAATATAAGTTTAAAATAATTTAAACTTAACTAATTTTAAAAGATTTTATTTCAAAACCTTTAACTACCATTTAACTTTAATTTTAAACCTTTAAATCATGTTTCAAATTTGTTTTAAATAAATTTTACTTTGAAAACTAAATTCATATTTATTTTACTCTTAAAACTTAGCTCACTCATATATATGAAAACTGATAAATTTCCATTTGGCTTTGAACTTATATTAACATTTCTATTATGCTATTTAAAAACTTGATTTAAAAACTTTTTCAAGCTCCATACAAAATCTGGAAAACGAATTATTACTGCACCATAAGAAAGCTCGAGCAAATATTAATCAAACCTGTGTTTGCCCCCGAGTCACTTCCCTCTCTTCTGTTGTTATTTTTTATCTTTCTGTTTTAATTTAAATCTTTTAAATCTGTTAACATATTTACACTCCAACCCGATGCTCACTTCGAGCCAACACTATGATTTCGCGCACAAGACTTCGATCCAACTCCTTCTTTCTCCCCTAGCTCACTGATCATAACGACGCATACACCACAGTGATACGTGCACGTGTACCCTCACTTCGACCATCACTGGTCGTCGCCGAGTCCCCCAACAAGTCGCATACGATCTCAGCAACTACTTCGACCACCCAAATCATCGCGCGAAGTCGAAGTCGAAATCGAGCTCGTTGCATCAAACCTGGAACAGAACCCAAATTGATAAACCACCTCGCCGTCGATCAACTATGCCACCAGAAATCACACCACTTCCCCAAATTTAACGATCCCGGTTTGAAATCACCAGAAATCACACCATTTCCCCAAATTTAACGATCCCGGTTTGAAATCACCAGAAATCACACCACTTCCCCCAAATTGATAAACCACCTGTAACGATCCAGGTTTAAAGACGAATTTAAATTTGTAATTAAATTTTAGGGTTAAATTTTTTATTTATTCGAATTTTTCAAATTTAATAAGATATATGTATATTTATTTATTTTAAAATTTGGATTTGAAACTCAAAATAATATTTTCAATTTAATTGGATTATAAATAAAATTTTGATTTGGAAATTCAAAATGTATTCGAAGTGAATTGGATTTAAAGATTATACTTTGAAAAAAATAATATGCATGATTATTTATTAAAGGTATAAATTGTGTTTTAATCCATTTTATTTAAAAAGGTTATAAAACGTATAAAATAAGATGTAAGAAGAGATCAATATTCAACTTTTTAAATTCTATACTTGAACTAAGTATAGCTAGTAAAAATAAAATATAAATACTTAAGTAAACATATGAAGTACATGTATATTTGAATATGAGTTGTGTATGCATGAAAGAAGATAACAAAACAAAGATGTACATACAAAATATCTACATACAAAATAATTCAAATAGCATAAGTGTGTAGACTTAGAAGGAAGCAATGACCGGTAATTCTATCATCCCGGCCGAAATGAAAACTTCATTTCAGTAAACAAAGAAAAAAAAATTGGTGTAGTCAATGAAAATAAAATCTGACCAAAGATAAACTCATACCAATTAAAACCTTCCCTTTATACAAACTATTTTCTCTATATTTATATCTATCTTTATGCTTGCTCGTTCATAAAGAAAAGATAGCAAAACCAGAAAAAGAAAACAAGAAGCATCATCATTCAAAGAAAACTAAACGGGATTCAAAGAAATTTAATACTACAGTTTTCAAAACAACAGCTGCTCTCTGTTCTTTAATTTGATGTGAGTAAACATACTGTTTTAAACATTTAAAATTGTGTATTTGTTTCATGAATGATTTGTGCTTTACTGTATATTTTAAGTTAGAAATCCTGCGCATATATAATTATGATGTTAATCCTTGTATGGTCTGTTCTTCCTTGTTCTTAGTTACAGAGTTGAAATTGTAATCAAAAATCACTTCCTCTTATTCTACTTGCTATTAGGACTTAGGGTTAAAACAAAAGTTGTTTGTTTGATTATAAACTAAGTTTTAACAATTTATTAAAGTTAAAACAACTTGTCAGTGTCTCTTGAAATCAAAGGAATGAGCATAACTTTAAATAAGTCAAAATTTAAACTTCTTAATTCACGAATTCAGGTATATAAACTGAATTCTCATACTAAAACATTATTTTTAAAACTTGAATCATAATTTTTAGGCTTAGGATCGAGGAGCAGTTTAGGTTTGTTTGAATTTCATTCTTCTGGTGATTTATGGTGATGCACTGACTTGAAGTAGCCGAGACATCGTCTGGTGATAGAAGGATGAACGACGGTTCAGGAAAAAATAGGGTGATGGTGTGTAGTTGGTCGTGGCGGCGGCGGCGAGCTTTTGAAACTGGTAAACCTAGTTTTGTTGAGTGTGAAGTTTTGATTTGTTCATCGTCCACGTTTGATGGAGTGCTACGTGGTTTTGGGTAATGGTAGGGGGAGCGTCGACGAGTAGTTGGCCGGAGTTTCAAATTTTCTGGTAGTCGAGGGCGCGGAGGCGAGTTGTTTCCAGGTTTTGGTTGAAGTTGTTCCAGTTGTTCCAGGTTATGATTTTGAGCTCGAATTCGATTTCGAGGGGACGTGTGAATTCTGACGATTGGGAATAGATGCGTGAAGCATCATCGACTTGCTCTACAATGTGGTGTCGCCTGGAGGCGATCAACGACAACACGCACGTGCACGACGACGAATTGATATCTGGAAGATTTTGGTTCGTGGAGACTCGAAGGGGAATTCGTGTTTTCCTGAAGTTGGCTTGAGTTCTTTTTCTTGGGTTTTGCGTGAGTATTTTGTATCCTGTTACTCAAAATTTTGTACAAAATGTAAATGAGAAGAAGAAACGTATGTGAAGAGGAAGAAGGACACGGGAAAGATACGGGAGAAACTCGAGTTTAACTCGAGTAGACGGGGGAAAGTTCTCGGGTTGGGTTTTTTCAACTTCAATATTATAAAAGTGAAGTTAAGTAAAATATTTTTCTTCAACAAGTTTAAGCATTGTCGACTTAATTAATGTTTAACAATTTAAGTTCAGATTTTAATTCAAGTTTAAATTATTTTAGTTAATACTTAACAGCGTTTTTAAAGCTCTTAATTAATATTTTAATTAAGTAGAGAATTTAAGTATTTAATTAATTAACATTAAAGTTTTGCAGTTAGTAATAATTTAATTTTCAAAGTTTAAAGAAGATCTTTAAAATGTTAATTAAGACAAATAATTATTATTAATTGTTTAAAAAGGGTAATTAAGAATGGTTAATTAATTTAAAATTGTAATTAACTAATTGATTAGAGATTTATCAATTTGAAATTAAAGATTTGGTTAATTAACAATTAAGTGTTTTATTTATTTTTAATTAAGAATTGTTAATTAGATAATTAAAGTTAATTAATTTATAATTAGTAGTCAATTAAGATAATTGACTAAGGAATAATTAATTAAAATTTTATTAATTTATCATTAAGAATAGTTAATCATTGATTTAAATAAATCAATAAAAATGGTTATGTGGTAAATTCTTTTAAATCACCTTCACCTTAAACTGAAGAAGATTGACTATCAACAAATGTTGTGTACTGGATTGATATTTCTGTTTGTGATTGTGATACTGTGTGATGTGAATTGCTTTTTGCTGAACTGTGATTTGTGATTTGTTTCTGTATGTATATGAAAACCCCTTTGCCTGTAAAACGACATTTGAATTTCGATGCGACAAGGGGTCGGATCCCAGTTGGTTATCCAAAACCCACATCGAATCGTAATGATGAATCTTTGTGATTGATAAATTTACTTTACCTGTGAATCTGTGAATGAAGATAAGCGTTATGGATTACATCGCTTATCGAGATTGATATGATTAAATCTGTTGTGATTGATGTTGTGCATTATTATGTTAAACCCCTGGACAACACCATACACACACAAATATGGATTGCAAGGGGAAATCAGTTAAGTCACAGATTTTTTTAAAATAGTTTTGAATTTGAATTTTAAACCCGAATGGTTTTGGAAATGGATCGGATTTAAAGTGAAAAAAAACTTTGAAAAAGAATCTCAAAGTTAAAAGTTAATTTTGAATAACTTAATTTAGTTTTGAATTTGATTTAAATTTGAATTCAAAAAATTTGAAATTGAACTATATGATGAGCATTTATGATTTTAAAAACGGTATACAAGTTTATATGGGTTTTAAACCTTTTTTTTAGTGTTGTTTTTGGGAATATGAATTAACCCAAAGATTTTAACTTGTATAAATGAGATCGGATTTTTCCAAAATAAAAATGTTGTTTTCAAATGATAAAAACTTTCACATAAGTAATGAATTTCCAATTTGTATTAAAGGGATTTCAAGTTTTAATTGAAAGGGTTTTCCAAGTTATGGATGAATCTTTGGAAACGGTTTTGAAAGCTATAAGTTAAATCTTGATTTAAAGAGTTAATGAGTTAATCCAATTGAAATGGAAATTGTTTTGAAATCCGTGAATGGATCTTTGTGAAACTGGGTGAACTTTGTGAAATGAATCTTTTTGTGTAGAAGATTTGAAATGGTAACTGGTTTAAACCATTTGAAAGAAATTTTTGAATTTTAAAGTTGTGACTTAATTGAAATCCCATATCCATATGTTTTTTAAATTTACGCTCATTATTTGGTTTAGCCGGGAGAGGACTTTGTGTCATATAACCCATTCCGAATAATGATACGTCGTTAT
This sequence comes from Allium cepa, assembly GCA_030765085.1. Taxonomy (NCBI): domain Eukaryota; kingdom Viridiplantae; phylum Streptophyta; class Magnoliopsida; order Asparagales; family Amaryllidaceae; genus Allium; species Allium cepa. The sequence continues at coordinate 922,216,893 of CM060939.1, read as the reverse complement.
GAATAGCATTTGAAGACCGGTGGTGAAGACCGGGTATTTGCAAGAATGATAGGATGACCTGTCGATTGTCTCTGCACTGAGTAGCTATGGTATAGAGATTCCAAAAGTGATGGGAAGTCCGATCGGGATTGTGAATACCCGGATTGCAAGGGCTTCTTCGAAAGTGCCTTCGGTTCTGTTCGAACCCAGAACAGACTTGTATGTTTGTATGTCTGACATTACACTTTGAGATATAAAGCAGATTTCTTTCAAATACATATCTGTTGGTGGCGGATAATTTATTCTCTTAGCTTAACACCCTTCTCTGAGACGTACGAGCTCAGAGGTTATGTAGTTGAGGGTTATCAGCGACATACTCCCAATTTGATAGTGTGGCATGCTAAGTGCTATTGTGTGTTGATGATCATTTGTTGATCATTTGTGATCAAAGCATGGCTTTATAAAAAAACGTAGCTTTGTGGATGAGACCTCATCGAGCCTTACAAACCGGTAATGGTCGAAACTGGAAAGATGCGGCAAGATTTCAAGGGTAGCTCCCCTAGGGTATGACCATTCTTTCTGGAAAAGGGTAGTATCATGGTATGGAGTCCAGATACTTACTCATGTGGGCAGTGTAGTATATTTATTACTGTGTGATGTTGTTGGTGTAGAGGATCCTCGTATAAAGGTCGCAAACGGCCGAAGGTGGCATATCTTAGGTTTTACTTCCCGAGAAGGGGGTAACCGGCCTTGTGTTGGCAGAGAGCTAGGTAGGTTCTCGGAGCATCCCTCCAGAGGCGTTCCCATGTGGCAATAGGAAGTTCCTTAGCCTGACCATTTGTCGGAAAATACAATCTACAATACGCGGCCTGCACGGTTTTAGTTGTATAGCCTGCCATCTACTTATGGTGGCGCCCCACTGTTTGGATGGTAGCTATAGTAGGCATAGTTCGGAATGTCTATGCTGGCTAGGATTAATATTATAATTTTGAAATGTTTTTTTACTATGCACTAATAATATCGAAAGGATTTTGCGTATTATGCATGTTTGACTATCATAAGGAGAAATCTCCTCCCATTCTGCGTTTGCATGGTATGTGTGGCGGGAGGCCTTATGGTAGTTTCATTTTCGAAAAAGCATTGCGGATTTCAAATTTAATTCTTTTGATTGTTTTTTAAGGACAAACCGTTTTTGTTTGCTCATACCAGTCCCAAGACCGACCTTGAGTTTATTGTTCCCTTCCTAAACTCTGAGTGCCTACAATTTTCCACACGGGCAGTCTAGAGTTTGGTTTTTCATATAGTCAGATAGTAGATACCGTTTGGTAGCTTCAGCTTTCTGTTTGATACATTTTGGAGTCTTTGGAGTCTACGACTACACTTGCTTAGCTTAGTGCAACCTTGATGGTGGGTCGAGCTTGAAGTGCTGGAGCTCTAGCTTTGGAGTTTTGGATTGGAGTTGCAATATTGGGTTCTGTGAAGACTTGTCTCATATTTTGTCGAGTTCCGCTGTATTTTGTGTTGTATATACTATGATGTTGATGATTATCATTGTATCACATTGATGTATCAGATATTGTATTCGTGTTGCATCAGTGATATCATCTTTTATTTCCGCTGTGTTATTTATCATCTAATGTTGTTGCAAGCTCCGACGGTACGAATTTGATGTTGTTTGTCGGACATTGAGTTCGGGTCGTCACATTTGGTATCAGAGCTAAATGTTGAGTAAGAAGTTTAGCTACGGAGTGTAACACATTAGATGGCTCATTAGAGATAGTGTGAAGTATACCCTAGAATGAGTACAACCAGTGAAACCAAAACCCAAATTTCTCAGTCTATTCTCTTTATCTGTTGTTATTCTCTAAGATAATTCGTCCGAATGCCTAAATCAGTCTTCTTACTATTTACAGATAGTAAGAATGAGTGGAAGAATAGGACGAGATATGGGACAGGGAAGTACCACTTCAACTGGTTAAAGCCCTGCAACGACAGGTATTCCCATTCAATCTCAACCAAATTTGGTTGATTTATATCGAAGCTTTTCTAGACTTGGTGGAAAACCTTTCGCTGGAAAAGAATCTGTTATCGAAGCACAAGCCTGGATCTGATCGTGCGAAAGGAATTTCAAAGGACTAAAACTGGAAGATGATCAGATGCGATTGATAGCTTCCTGGCAACTCCAGAAAGAGGCTTTAGCTTGGTGGGAAGCAGTTGCATTGGATGAGCCGGCGGATGAATTTACTTGGAGTCGTTTCAAGGAAGTGTTCGAGCACCGATATATGCCGTCTGCTGGTATCTCTAGAATGTACCAAGAGTGCGTGGATTTGAAGCAAGGAAGTTTGTCTTTTGAGGAAAACTTAAACAAATTCAATGAATTATCTTGATTTGGACCAGAATTGGTGAATACACCATTAAAGAAGAATGAACAGTTTATTCGGGGAATGAACAAGGAGTTTCAGGAAAGGATGACTACTCACGTAAAGGAATCTTTTTTTGAATTAATTGAGATGGGCTATAGATACGATACTCTGGATACGCATGAAGATCCGGAGGAGAATGGAGAAACAAGTAATCTGAATTGGGGAAAAAGGAAGTTTGGCGGAAAGAAACCGAGGAAAGATAAAGGAAAGAAGAATATACCGAAGAAAAAGGTAAATGATGTTACTTGTCTCAATTGCTTGGAGGAAGTCATTACTCGGACAAATGTAAAAATCCTTGGAAGCCAGGAATGAGAGAGCCATTTATGAGGCCAGATCAGGAATCTGCGGGATGCTATACTGCCGCAAGCCAGGACATAGGATTAAGGACTGTCCAGCAAAGAAACAAGCTCTAATAGCAAAGGTGTATGCAATCAGAGACGATTCTTCAACCTCAAAAAAAGCTGATTAAGGAAAAGAATTTTTTTGAGGTAACCTTCTCGTTTACGATTAAATTGTTCGAATTTTGTTAGACATGCGAACTACCCGTAGTTTTATTTCTCAACAAATCGTAAATGAGTTAAATCTTGAATTAGAGATTGTAGTCGAATCTATTTTTGTCTATTTCATTGGGTTTCGATATAATCTACGAATGGTTAGTTATCCCTTCGAACTAACCAATACCCCTGTATACTTCGTAGATCAGGTAACCCAATTGTTTCGTAGTTGATTGAGTTTGTTCTCATATCTATTGTTTATGTTCTGATTTGGTAAGCCAAATACAGAATAAAAAATTCAATTTGATCTGTAAAGACATTTCTCTATCTTTTATCTGTTCTTAGTTGTCTCCCTGGCAAATTTCGAGGACGAAATTTCTTAAGGGGGGAATCTGTAACGATCCCGGTTTTAAGACGAATTTAAATTTGTAATTAATTAAATTTTTGGGTTAAATTGTGGATTTATTCGAATTTTTCAAATTTAATAAGATATGCATACTTATTTATTTTAAAAATTTGGACCTGAAACTCAAAATAAATATTTTCAATTGAATTGGATTATAAATAAAATTTTGATTTGGAAATTCAAAATGTATTCAAAATGAATTGGATTTAAAGATTATACTTTGGAAAAAATAATATGTATGAATATTTATTAAAGGTATAAATTGTGTTTTAATCCATTTTCTTTAAAAAGGTTATAAAATGTATAAAATAAGATGTAAGAAGAGATCAATATTCATTCTTTTTAAATTCTATACTTGAACTAAGTATAGTTAGTAAAAATAAAATATAAATACTTAAGTAAACATATGAAGTACACGTATATTTGAATGTGAGTTGGCATGCAAGAAGATAACAAAACAAAGATGTATACAAAATATCTACATACAAAATAATTCAAATAGCATAATGTGTAGACTTAGAAGGAAGCAATGACTAGTAATGCTATCATCTCAGCCGAAATAAAAACTTCATTTCTGTAAACAAAGAAAAAAATCTGGCTTAGTCAATGAAAATAAAATCCGACCAAAGATAAACTCATACCAGTTAAAACCTTCCCCTTATACAAATTGTTTTCTCTATATTTATATCTATCTTTATGCTTGCTCGTTCATGTAGAAAAGATAGCAAAACCAGAAAAAGAAAACAAGAAGCATCATCATTCAATTCAAATAAAACATGATTCAAAAGAAATTCAATACTGTAGTTTTCAAAACAACAGCTGCTCTCTGTTCTTCAATTTGATGTGAGTAAACATACTATTTTAAAATTTTAAAATTGTGTATTTGTTTCATGAATGATTTGTGCTTTACTGTATATTTTAAGTTAGAAATCCTGTGCATATATGATTGTGATGTTAATCCTTGTATGGTTTGTTCTTCCTTGTTCTCAGTTACAGAGTTGAAATTGTAATCAAAAATCACTTCCTCTTATTCTACTTGCTATTAGGACTTAGGGTTAAAACAAAAGTTGTTTGTTTGATTATAAAATAAGTTTAAAAATTTATTAAAGTTAAAACATCTTGTCAATGTCTCTGGAAATCAAAGAACCGAGCATAGCTTTAGATAAGTCAAAATTTAAACTTCTTAATTCATGAATTCAGGTATATAAACTGAACTCTCATACTAAAACATGATTTTTAAAACTTGAATCATAATTTTTAGGCTTAGGATCGAGGAGCAGTTTAGGTTTGTTCGAATTTCATTCTTTTGGTGATTTCTGGTGATGCATTGACTTGAAGTAGTCGGGACTTCGTCTGGTGATGGAAGGACGAATGGCGGTTTAGGGAAAAATAGGGTGATGGTGTGTAGTTGGTCGTGGCGGCGGCGGCGAGCTTTTGAAACTAGTAAACCTAGTTTTGTTGAGTGTGAATGTTTTGTTCGTCGTCCACGTTTGATCGAGTGCTACGTGGTTTTGGGTGATGGTAGGGGGAGCGTCGATGAGTAGTTGGCTGGAGTTTCGAATTTTCTGGTGGTCGAGGGTGCAGAGGCGAGTTGTTTCCAGGTTTTGGTTGAAGTTGTTCCGGTTGTTCCAGGTTGCGATTTTGAGCTCGAATTCGATTTCGAGGGGATGGGTGAATTCTGGCGATTGGGAATTGATGCGTGAAGCATCGTCGACTTGCTCGACGATGTGGTGTCGCCTGGAGGCGATCAACGGCAATGTGCACGTGCATGGTGACAAATTGATATCTGGAAGATTTTGGTTCGTGGAGACTCGAAGGGGAATTCGTGTTTTCCTGAAGTTGGCTCGAGTTCTTTTTCTTGGTTTTTGCGTGAGTATTTTGTATCCCGTTACTCAAAATTTTGTACAAAATGTAAATGAGAAGAAGAAACGTATGTGAAGAGGAAGTAGGACGCGGGGAAGATACAGGAGAAACTCGAGTTTAACTCGAGTAAACGGGGGAAAGTTCTCGGGTTGGGTTTTTTCAACTGCAATATTATAAAAGTGAAGTTAGTAAAATATTTTTCTTCAACAAGTTTAAACATTGTCGACTTAATAAATGTTTAACAATTTAAGTTAAGATTTCAATTCAAGTTTTAATTATTTTAGTTAATACTTAACACTGTTTTTAAAACTCTTAATTAATATTTTAATTAAGTAGATAGTTTAAGTTAAGTATTTAATTAATTAACATTAAAGTTTTGTAGTTAGTAATAATTTAATTTCAAAGTTTAAAGAAGATCTTTAAAATGTTAATTAAGACAAATAATTATAACTAATTGTTTAAAAAGGGTAATTAAGAATGGTTAATTAATTTAAAATTGTAATTAACTAAGTAATTAGAGATTTATCAATTTGAAATTAAAGATTTGGTTAATTAACAAAAGATTTAGTTAATTAATAATTAAATGTTTAATTTATTTTTAATTAAGAATTGTTAATTAGATAATTAAAGTTAATTAATTTATAATTAGTAGTCAATTAAGATAATTGATTAAGGAATAGTTAATTAAAATTTTATTAATTTATCACTAAGAATAGTTAATCATTGATTTAAATAAATCAATAAAAATAGTTATGTGGTAAATTCTTTTAAATCACCTTCACCTTAAATTGAACATGATTGACTATCATCAAATGTTGTGTACTGGATTGATATATCTGTTTGTGATTGTGATACCGCGTGATGTGAATTGCTTTATGTTGAACTGTGATTTGTGATTTGTTTCTGTATGTATATGAAAACCCCTTTGCCCGTAAAACGACATTTGAATTTCGGTGCGACAGGGAGTCGGATCCCAGCTGGTTATCCGAAACCCATAACGAATCGTAATGATGAATCTTTGTAATTGATAAATTTACTTTATCTGTGAATCTGTGAATGAAGATAAGCGTTATGGATTACATCGCTTATCGAGATTGATATGATTGAATATGTTATGATTGATGTTGTGCACTATTATGTTATACCCCTGGACAACACCGTACACGCACAAATATGGATTGTACGGGGAAATCGGTTAAGTCACAGATTTATTTTAAAATAGTTTCGTATTTGAATTTTAAATCCAAATGGTTTTGGAAATGGATCGGATTTAAAGTGAAAAAAACCTTTGAAAAAGAATTTCAAAGATAAAAGTTATTTTTGAATAACTTAATTTAGTTTTGAATTTGATTTAAATTTGAATTAAAAAAATTTGAAATTGAATTCTATGTTGAGAATATATGATTTTAAAAACGGTATACAAGTTTATATGGATTTTAAACCATTTTTTAGTGTTGTTTTTGGGAATTTGAATTAACCCAAAGATTTTAACTTGTATAAATGAGATCGGATTTTTCCGAAATAAAACTGTTGTTTTCAAATGGTTTTCAAATGATAAAAACTTTCACATAAGTAATGAATTTCCAATTTGTATTAAAGGGATTTCAAGTTTGAATTGAAATGGTTTCCCAAGTTATGGATGAATCTTTGGAAATGGTTTTGAAAGCTATAAGTTAAATCTTGATTTAAAGAGTTAATGAGTTAATCCAATTGAAATGGAAATTGTTTTTAAATCCGTGAATGGATCTTTGTGAAACTGGGTGAACTTTGTGAAATGAATCTTTTTGTTTAAAAGATTTGAAATGGTAATTGGTTTAAACCATTTGAAAGAAAGTTTTGAATTTTAAAGTTGTGACTTAATTGATATCCCATATCCATATGTTTTTTAAATTTACGCTCATTATTCGGTTTAGCCGGGAGAGGACTTTGTGTCATATAACCCATTCCGAATAATGATACGTCGCTACGGATAGCATTTGAAGACCGGTAGTGAAGACCGGGTATTTGCGAGAACGATAGGATGACCTATCGATTGCCTCTGCACTGAGTAGCTACGGTATAGAGATTCCCTAAGTGATGGGAAGTCCAATCGGGATTGTGAATACCCGGATTGCAAGGGCTTCTTCGAAAGTGCCTTCGGTTCTGTTCGAACCTGGAACAGACTTGTATGGTTGTATGTATGAAATTACACTTTGAGATATAAAGCAGATTTCTTTCAAATACATACCTGTTGGTGGCGGAGAATTTATTCTCTTAGCTTAACACCCTTCTCTGAGACGTACGAGCTCAGAGGTTATGTAGTTGAGGGTTATCAGCGATATACTTTCAATTTAGTAGTGTGGCATGCTAAGTGCTGCTGTGTGTTGATGATCATTTGTGATCAAAGCATGGCTTTGTGAAAAAGCGTAGCTTTGTGGACGAGACCTCATCGAGCCTCATAAACCGGTAATGGTCGAAACAGGAAAGATGCGGCAAGGTTTCAGGGGTAGCTCCCTCAGGGTATGACCATTCCTTCTGGAAAAGGGTAGTATCATGGTATGGAGCCTAGATACTTACTCATGTGTGCACTGTAGTATATTTATTACTGTGTGATGTTGTTGGTGTAGAGGATCCTCGTATAAAGGTCACAAATGACCGGGGGTGGCATATCTTAGGTTTTACTTCCCCGGAATGGGGTAACCGGCCTTGTATTGGCATAGAGCCGGGTAGGTTCTCGAGGAGTCCCTCTAGAGGCGTTCCCATGTGGCAATAGAAAGTTCCTTAGCCTGGCCATTTGTTGGAAAATCCAATGTCTAATACGCGCCCTGTATGGTTTTAGTTGTATAACCTGCCATCTACTTATGGTTGCGCCCCACTATTTGGATGGTAGCTATAGTAGGCATAGTTCGCAATGTCTATGCTGGCTAGGATTAATGTTATACTTTCGAAATGTTTTCCACTATGCACTAATAATAACATCGAAAGGATTTTGCGTATTAAGCATGCTTGACTATCATAAGGAGAAATCTCCTCCAATTCTGCGTTTGCATGGTATGTGTGGCAGGAGGCCTTATGGTAGTTTCATTTTCCAAAAAGCATTGCGGATTTCAAATTTAATTTTTTTGATTGTTTTTTAAGGACAAACTGTTATTGTTTGCTCATACCAGTCCCATGACTGACCTGGAGTTTATTATTCCCTTCCTAAACTCTGGGTGCCTACAATTTTCCACACGGGCTGTCTAGAGTTTGGTTTTTCAGATAGTCAGATAGTAGATATCGTTTGATAGCTTTAGCTTTCTGTTTGATACATTTTGGAGTCTTTAGAGTCCACTACTGCACTTGCTTAGCTTAGTGCAACCTTGATGGTGGGTCGAGCTTGAAGTGTTGGAGCTCTAGCTTTGGAGTTTTGGGTTGGAGTTGCAATATTGGGTTCTATGAATCTTATCCCATATTTTGTCAAGTTCCGCTGTATTTTGTGTTGTATATTCTCTGATGTTGATGGTTATCATTGTACCACATTGATGTATCGATATTGTATTCATGTTGTATCAGTGATATCATCCTTTATTTCCGCTGTGTTATTTATCATCTAATGTTGTTGCAAGCTCCAGTGATACAAATTTGATGTTGTTTGTCGGACATCGAGTTCGGGTCGTCATAGATTTCCTTTGAGCTGCTTCTTTGCTCTGGTTTATATCTTTCTCCGGTTTTGTAGTTTTGTCTCCATCAGATTTGAAAATACCGAGTTAGCTATGGTTTTAATTTCTACAAATTTTAAATCTAAATTTTATTTGTGGGTTTTCTTGAATCTACCTGAGTTGATCTGAAGTTGAAACAGATCTGGCCTTGATCTTTGCTTTGTTTTAAGTTTGATTCCAGACTGCAGCTTTTGTTTGTTATTAAACTTCGATCTCACTTGATTTTGTTGTTTCCAGGCTAAAAGCTTGAACTTGCATTTGTTTGAATTGCTCCGTTTTTTAAGCTATTTCAGATTATTTTCCAGGTTTGAATGCATTGTAGAAACTGTTTCTTGATCTTGTTTTGATTTCAGTTTCTGGTTTATAGCTTCTAGACTTTTGATCTTGATTCCATTTCTTTCTTTTTGTTTTGTATTACAGGTCTTATAAAATAAAGATGAAGGAGTATTTGATTAGCCTTGTTTTTCTTTTAACATGTTTTTTTTTGAATAAAGAAATTTAATGCCACTTGTTCATTTGCATGATGGTTTATTTGCACTTGTAAATCTTTGAGATTGCATGCCTTACACTTGTTAACATGAAGGAAATTTGTGTTTAAACCCCTTCCTACAAATTTGTGTTTTAAACCTTATTTTATTTTAATTTATAAAACATGCTTTATACTTTTAAACCTTTTTATTTATTTATTACAAATTATTTACGTACATTTGTATTTATTTTACTTTTACAACTTTTAAAGAGAATGGATTAAAACAATTTGTACACTCAACAAATAAATCATACATATATACATTCCTTAGTTTATAAAGCTTTTGTAAACTTATTTATTAAATCAATTTTATTTGCAATACATTTATTAAACTTCAAAACGTAAATATTTTACATTCATTCTTGTTTTAAATTTCAAATTCAAGTCTTTGGTTTAGCATTGTACCTATAAAATGTGTTAAGGTGAATCAATGTAAAGCCTTAACACTATTTTGATATTTATTTTATGTAATGACCCACCTTTTTGGACGGTTTAAATCGACAATAAACCACATACGTCAGACTCAGACAATTCAAAAAGGAGGATTGTTATGGGGTATATAAGAAATAACAGAGAAAGAAACAACATAAAATCTCACAGCGGATGACAAAATATGAAAATCAAATAAACAGTTCATGAATCTGTTTTACAATTAACATTTGATTACACTTTACAATACAGAATCAGAGTACATACAATAGTAATAAATAAATAGTACAGCAGAACAACATGACGCAGTGGAATAAATATAATAAATAATAATAGTATACAAATCTTCCTTTTCTTAGAAAAGCAGTCTTCGATACACTAAAAAGCTTAGACTGACCCGAGCGAATTTAAAAGACAAAAGACTCGAGTCAGAACAAAAAGATCATATGTAAGCTAAATCAATAGTAAATAAATTTGAGTGTAACGGCGTCAGAATGTTTACGGGGCTTGACTTCTCCGTCCAGTGTCTAGCGTGAGTGCAATAACTTAAGGGATGTTCGGGATTCCCATCTCTTAAGGATCCGTTAAACTATCTACATACATAGTACAATACGCTATTATAATAGTGTCTACAGTAAAGTATTAAAATAGCATTAAGGCATTACCCATATCCCCCTTAACACATTTTATATATTCCAATAGTCTATACAGTACCGTAGTTCCTTGGTAAACTGGAGGGCTATCAAAGGGCACTCCATGGGTATAGTGCAAACCAAACTTGTAGAAGGCGTGATACGGCATGTGAAAACGACACTCGAGGCAATGCCAGGGTAGGATTCTATCATTTGCATTCCCAGACTGGTGGTAATGCATTGCAGCTACTATCGCCCACCTCGGAACATACTTCCAAAATCAAATCGAGGGGTGGCCACTATATCAATTATAAATCATAATACGGTATCGAAGAAATGTGCCAGATAGGAGGAATGACCTCACTTGGCTCGATATAGCTCATGTTTTAGTCACATCTAAGCTGACTCACAGGAGTCAGAGCTACGTAAATACCTCATATAGAAACGTTTGCCAAACCATCCTACTTCACTCTAGAAACTGTTGCTTGATCTTATTTTGATTTCAGTTTCTGGTTTATAGCTTCTAGACTTTTGATCTTGATTCCATTTCTTTCTTTTTGTTTTGTATTACAGGTCTTAGAAAATAAAGATGAAGGAGTATTTGATTAGCCTTGTTTTTCTTTTAACATGTTTTTTTTTAATAAAGAAACTTAATGCCACTTGTTCATTTGCATGATGGTTTATTTACACTTGTAAATCTTTGTGATTGCATGCCTTACCCTTGTTAACATGAAGGAAATTTGTGTTTAAACCCTGTCCTACAAATTTGTGTTTTAAACCTTATTTTATTTTAATTTATAAAACATGCTTTTTTTTTGAACCTTTTTATTGATTTATTTACAAATTATTCACATACATTTGTATTTATTTTACTTTTACAACTTTTAAAGAGAATGGATTAAAACAATTTGTACACTCAACAAATAAATCATACATATATACATTCCTTAGTTTATAAAGCTTTTGTAAACTTATTTATTAAATCAATTTTATTTGCAATACATTCATTAAACTTCAAAAGGTAAATATTTTATGTTCATTCTTGTTTTAAATTTCAAATTCAAGCTTTGTACAAATCATAAATTTTAAAGAAATTAATTTCAAAGTTTAGTTGTATTTTAATAATAAACACATATATAGATTATATATATGTTTAAGTCTTTAGAATAAAGGTTTAACTTCAAAATCCATTTCATAAAATTAAATTCAATATCTTTATATTATTTTCTATTTATATTTCTTGTTATAACTATTTATACATCCTTAAGAAAATAATTCTTAGTTATCTAACATGTTTTTATTTATATATTGATATTTAAAAATATTCAATTTAATTTATATTTAGATCCTTAGTTAGTTTTATATTTTCAAATTTTATTTTCTTATATATATTAACTATGTTTATTTATGTTTTTGTACATGTATAAAATTCATTTTCAAAATGTTTATAATTGAATTCTAATCCAAAATACTATTTTATAACACATACTTTTAATTTATTCTGGTATCTTCATATTTATTCCAAAATAAATCCAATTTGTTTTCAAGATATTCATTTTAGTATTTTCAAATTAACAATATTCATTGTCGATATATTTATTAAATTTCAAAATCTAATTTCCCAATTATAATTCATTTGTATAAGTAAATGAACATACATATTATTAAATTTGAAGAATTCAATTTTATTTTTATATTTCAAATGAAAATAAATTCTAAATAAACTCACAATTAAATCCAAAATTTAATTTGATTACCAATTTTTTTAAAATTTTTAAATCAATTATCACATTATTTTTAGCTAAATTCCAGGAATGTTACAATACATCAGGAATAAATAATCAATGCAGCAGAATGGCATGATGCAGAAAATTATAATAGTAATAATATACCAAATCTTCATCTTCGTCCTTTGGAAAACGATCTTCAATGCGCTGAAAAAAAATCAGGACTAACCCGAGCGTGAAGAAAAACAAAACACTCGATTCAGGACAAAAATACTCTTATGTAAGTCAAATCGATACCACGAAATATGAGTGTAACAACGTAAGAGATGTTTACAGGATTTTACATCTCCTATCCGGTGTATAACGTGTGTGCTGCAACTTAAGAGATGTTATGGGATTTTCCATCTCCTAAGGATACGTTAAACATATATATAATAGTATACATTATACTAGGTAATGTCTATTAGTAAAATGTAACGAATCGTAATTTTTCGATAATTAAATTATTGAATTTAATAAGACTTTTTAATTTAATATTTGAAGAAATAAAAATTTATGACTTAATTAACGTGAGAAAATTAAAATTTAAGATTTATTAGTGGGAATAATAACTAAAATGAAATTCAATAATGTTTATTTAAGGTAATCAATGACTATTTGTCGGTAGTCTCAAGTAAATGAAGGTTATTATTAGTTATACATTGTAAATAAGGAAATAAATTAATGTTGTATTAATTGGTGAAATAATGTATAATAAATTGAAATAGGACAAAATTAATGTTGTGGTAGTAGTTATAACATTTGTGTGTAGATAACAAACTTTTAAGTATGACTAAAATTAGCAAAAGGTGACAATTATTATATGCTACCTATTTATTTAATCTGTCGAAATTAACGTGAAAATAGCCATTTTGGCCACTATCTTGGATTTCGATTAAACCAGTTTCATCGGATCCGTCACAGTGAATTATTGTAAGATTTCCAGTTTAGTAGCGATCAGACTTGTCGTTTGATCGTGTGGGCTCGAAACGCGTAGAAATCAATTTAATTAAATTTAATTCAAATCAATTGGAAATAAGCTGATTTAAAGCAAACTTCTTCATATGATGGAATTAGGACTTGAAACCTATCCCATTGAGTTTAAAACTATCAAAAACATCTATTTTGATATATGCGATGACCCATTTTCGTTTTGGAGGCAGAACGGGCTTTTTGGGCGCTATTTGTCATTCATACAAATTCGGTATGTGTTTATTTTCTTGTCGGACTTTGTTAATATAAATAGTCTTGTTTCACAAACCCTAGCAGTTATTTTTTTATTCCGTACGTACATCAGCTTCTATCTATCTCTTTCTTTTCAATGGCAGAAACGAATTCAATCTCAAAACCCTATTCAAATCAAATTTTAATTTCAAATTCAAACTCCTCCAAACCCTAACGTATTATATACCGATTCGAAGATCTCGACGAGCGCAACCCAAATCTGTGATTTTTTTTGATTTGGATCATGGTTAGGCCAGAATTGGCCAAAACATTCTTGACCGTTCATACGTGGTCGTTGGATTGGACGGTGGATCGTCATTTCGGCGACGATCGGAGGATGCCATATTGGAGAGGGTGTCGAGGCATGATGATCTGTATGGTTCGTTGGGCTAGGTGGTGCCAGGATTCACTGCGAACTGCATATAACGGTAGCGGCGACGGCTTTGTAGGCACCATTTGTAACGACCCGAAATTTTCGAAGCCGAAAATTTCAGATAGTTATAAAAAGAAGAAAGAGATAGAAGAAGAAGAAGAACAGAAAAATCAACAACTCACATTCGCAGCGGATAAAATATAATAAATAATAACAGTTCACAAAAAGAATACTATATCTATTGATTACATTTAATATACATCAGAGTTTCACATACATACAGTCACTGAATATATACAATTATCATGTCCGAGATTAATAATAATATAAATACAGCGGAAATACTCTATACTCATTTGTCATCCAGCTCGCCTCCGGAGCTCCAGAAGTTCTAACCTGAAAATCTAAAATACTCGGTCTGAACCGAGCATTACATCAAAGTAGCACCCGGGTCAGGCTGGAAACCAGCGTGAGTAAACCCATCTAACATGGAACACCAAGCATTCAACTTATATAAAACCCGGGGTAACTCATTTCAATTCACAAAGCACAATCAATTATGGACGTCATTCATTCCACACATCCATTTCTAAGTACCAAGGTTTAAATTTAAATAGTCCAACTCCTTTAAATCACTTCAGTCCAGCCTTTAGATTTCACATATCAATCAATAAAAATTCGAAGTGGTTTCGGGTATTTCCTAGTACCCGACCCCGGTCTCTTCGAGTCTCAAGTCATCCCAACCCAAGTTATTCACATGAAATACACAACATTTCATATCAGAGATATCAACTCATTCAAAGTATCCATTACCATTCAATCATTCATAAGCAAAGCTTAAGCACGTACAAACTTAATTTCATTAATCCAAATTGAATTTCTAACCTCAACCACTTAGATTTCTTCATTTAACATTAATTAATTTCAAATCAGTTAATCAATCATTCCTCCATTATTCATCATAATTAATCACCCTGGATTAATTATTCTTCAATTACATTTACGTAATTATCTTTAATTAACTTTACACTATTAATTATTCTTAACCAAACAAAAATTAATCTTTAATTACTTCACAAGTTAATTAACTATAATTAACTACATTAATCCTTAATTACTTATATTAACTAATTTCTCATAAATCGCATATTATGGATTAATTAACCTTAATTAATCAAATCTTTAGTTACATCATTAATTATATAAATTATTGATTTCCAATTATATTTCAATTTATCTTAATCTAAATTAATTATATTAATAAAACCACAATATTAATCATACTTGATTTATCTCCACCCGAAATTATCTACCTTTTATTTACTTCATTAAATAAATTAATTCTCCTTAATTAATTATCTTAATTTATCTCTCGATTAATTACACAAAGTAATTATATTTTATGAATTTCATTAAGTAATTATTTATCAAACTACCCAATGATCATTCTAATTAATTTAAACCCAATTAATTAACCCAAATCATTAATTAATTTAATTAATTAATTATTCATAAAATTATCCTATTTATTTAATAAATCACCAATCATTAAATCTTTATTGATTATAATCTGAACCATTTTCTTATTTACGATTTAAGTTTAAAACCATTTAAAACCCAAACGCTTCGAGTCAAACAACAATCAACTCGAGAATCAACCAAAACCAAAGTCACCAGATCTTCAGCACACATTCAATCAACTCAATCAATCAACCAATTATTTTAAATTTAACCATTTAAATCTAAATAGAAATCAAACAGAGTGAGATTTACTCACCGTTACTTTTATTTTGCAATCCATTTCAATATAGCTTTGGTTTTCCCGATTTGACCCTGAATAAACAATTTATATGATTCTTATTAATATTTGAAATGACCTGAAATAATTTACCACTAAATAAATTCAATCAACTAATTCGTTTAACTTATAATTGATTTTAAATTTTAAAGTGTTCTAACCAATTAGTTAAATTTGTTTTCTTGAAACCTCCTACCTTTAAAAATAATTCATACATAATTTCCAAACTGAGACATTTTATTTTTATTTTTATTTTTATTTTTTTATTCGCATACTTTTACTCAATTACCTTATTAATTTGAAATTAACATACCAAAAAGTAAAGGCTAACTCACATAAACTGCCGTAGAAGCCACCTCAGCTGCTCGAACAATGCCCCTGCCTTCACTTCCCATCGCGAGCATAGCCTTCGAGCATACGCTCCTCCAGAAATCACGTCGCCGCAGCCTCGCGCCACCGTGAACTCGAGAAGTTTGAGGAGCGCAAGATCTTTAGTCATCTTTCCATATTCTACAGCTCCAATACAAGCATCCTCCAGTTTTTTTTCCAGCGAACTCGAGCTCGAGCTCGGCTAGCTGCCAGATGGATCGTCGAAGATGCTAGCATGACCCCCCTGCTTGCGTCGCCGACCGAAAATTTGTCGCGATCGTCCTTTGCGCACGAGCACGTGCGCCTGCTCTCCTCTCGCAGTCGCCGCCTCGCCTCACCGCAGTCCCAAATCCTATCGATTTAGTCGAGCAGTGAGCTTGCCTCGAAACCCTAACCACGCATGCGCGACTCCCCCCCCCCCCCTTCGGCCATTGATTTCATAATAATTTTTTTATGTGTTCGATCCTGCTATTGAGAATAGAGAGGGAGACGGGAATAATATAGAGATTTGGGGAAGCTTCTAAAGTACGCGTGTTAATTAAATAACTAAATATTGAAAATATCTCGTGTTGCAAAACGCGAAATCCCGAACCCTAAATCAGACATACCGATATACGTTTATAAGGTTTTACTCGCGTTCCGAACACAATGGAACGTGTTTCAGAGGTTAATTTGATCATAAGCGCGAGTTACAAAAGAAAACGATAAAATTTAAATTAAATCGATTAAAATAATTTCTAAGCGTTTTGAGCTGCCAGGGTCAAATGACAACTCAGACTGCTACGAAAATTGAAATCCGATAATAACTAACTATTACGGATCCAATGGAATTGGTTTCGTCGAAATCTGAGACTATGCCTCGGAAGGCTATTTTCAAATTTAATTTGAACGATATATTATTAAAATTGAACAAACCACCTTTAAATTAAATTTCAATCATTCTATTATCCTCAGTATCATCATTATAAATTTTATAAGCCTTCAAATTATTTTAAACAGGCTTAGAGGTATCAGATTCAACAATGTACCCAATTTCAATTATTAAATTCAATATTTAAACTATATAATTCAATGATTTAATTATCATGTAAATATTGATATCTTGCATTCAAGTTGGAAATTAACTTTTAAATATTTTAAAATCAATCAACAATTTCAATTTTAAATTGTTAGAAATTCCGGGTCGTCACATTCCTTCCCTCTTAAAAGAATTTCGTCCCCGAAATTACTAATTAGGAAGAATGGTCCAATACCCTTTTACTTTTTCCCACCCACAACTCAACATCCTACCAACTATCCTTTATTAAAGACCTGCTATCGCTTCAGCCAATTTCCCAAAACCTTCTATAGTTTCCAATAACATTTTTTTTAACTTCATTTATTTAAATCTAATTTAAAATTCAAATTTAAATTATCACAATTTTCTCAAAAATTTTCTAACTCCCTAAATTTCCGAATTTTTTTGCCAGCGTCTCCTTTGCGCGGCTTGCTCGGTACAACTACAAAAGGCCTCTACGGGCTTCCAAATTCCAAAAGAAACAAAAGCCAAGTGGCTAGATTAAAAACCCAATCCAATTTCATACAGAAATTTAAATACATACCTTTTCGTCGGGCAATTCAAATTGAAATCAAAACCAATTTCCTTTTTCCCTTTAATACCTGCATATCTTACTAAGCGACAATATTCAATCATAGCCCTTTAAAATCATTTCATACATTTCCTTACAGAAGTTTTCACATCTACATCTATTCAACTTAGTTTTTTCCATTTCCATATGAATTCAGTTTATTTTAAACCTTGAATATTGAATTTTATTTTTCATTTATAACTGATTCATATTAATTTTATTTACTAATTTACTTTGGTTTTCAAATTTAAAATCGTTTTATTGCTAACAAAAAAATTTCAAAATTTTTTCTAACTCCCAAAATTTTCAATTTTTTTTGGCAGAGTCCCCTTTGTACGGGGGAGCTTTTACAATTTGACAAGAGATATAAATATATATACATCGACCTACACGGTCAGAAAAAGAAAAAACAGTTCATATTTCCTATTTTTATTGCGTGGGCGTACCTTTATTTTGCATTCTAAGCAAGCAGCTTATTAATTTAGCAATAGTGCAATTCAAATCCAGCCAAACGGCCTTCAGGTACCTGTACTTACTCAATTTAAATATATAACACTATATATATGAAGTTTATAACATTTCTCTTATTTAAACAACTATAACACTTCAATTCTAAAAGAAATGCATTTAAAATAACTTCCTCGAGCAATTTATATGTTTTCAAAACTAATTCAATTGCTTTTAACCAATTTTATACCATTTCCTTCAATTTTAAAGGTTTGCAAACAATTTCTTACATTCAATTGATTTTTAATCCAAACAAGCTCTTCTTCACTTCAAATGATTCAGAATTTTGAGATGAAATTAGTATTATTTAACTTCTCTCAACCCATTTAATTTTAATTACTTTTGTTTACAGCGACAACTATTTTTATGAAAATTTTGGCGATATTTGCTTAATTAGAGTATCTATTTTAGTTTATAACTACTTTAAATTAATTTCAACTCATTTTATATTTAATTTCATTTTATTTCTAATTTATTTACCAACCATACATTGCATTTCATTTCATCTCCGCATTGGATCCATTCAAAACAATTTATTAAGCTTGGCACATTCAAACTTATAAATTAATAACCATTTCAAAATTAATTTAACCCAGACTTTATAATCTTTCACTTTTGCTCGAAGCCAAACTTCTATTAATTTTTAACTTAAGTTAATTTACTTTCTTCAAATTATTTCAACTTTATAACTTAAGTTCACATCATTTGCAAATAAATTTTTTTTCTTCAACTTAACTTGATTTTATTTCAATCAAATCTCATTTCATTATACAAATTCATTTGATTAGTCATTGTAAATTAACTTCCCAAATTCAATTCATTCACGACTCATTTGACTAATTACAAGGCCATTTTCAATTTATTCTATCTATCTGGGCTTTGTTTGTAATTCAAACCATCACTAATTGATCCAACTCTATTTTTATTTCTATTTTTATAGCATCTCCACTTATTTAATTCATTATCAAATCCAAGTCGAATTCTATTTACAATTCGAGTTCATATCCAAACTCCATTATTAATTTACAATCCATTTATTTACCCAAATTAAATTTTATTAACATACTCAATCAAACAATTATTTAGCCAATTAGCTTACTTCAATTTTTAAATCGATATTCGATTTTATTACAAAAATCACTTCATTAAATTTTCCCGAGTTCAAATTTTGTTTTTCATATTTCCCGTTTTGATTTTCTTTCATTTTCCAAAATTCCAACACCTTCATTTAAAAATTTAGACATGCTTTTAAATTCACATCATACTAATAAAATAGCTCTTTATAAAAAAAATACTTCTTATAACTCGATGTCTCAACCAGTCCTTCCTTGTTCTCATAGAAATTCAGTCATACGTTGATCAGGCGTAGGACTGAAAATCTATAAGTACTTGGTAAACCCGTTTTCAACACCTAGTGAAAAATACTTGAAAAATAATTTTATTGAAGTATAGAAAACAGTTTTTCGAAAATAGAGGAAATATCTTTGGTGAGAATGCTCTAGAAATCATCACTCCCATCCATGGTCGCAGTTAACCCGATGGTTACGTTGACATCCCGACAAAATCCATAGATAACTGTAGGCCTCCGCGCCCCCCGATTACACCATGGAACCCGCTACAGATCGCTGCTACAACTGGGGTTACGTAGCTATCACAGCAAAAACCTATATAACTGAAGGCATCAGCGTCCTCGAATTTCGCTGCCAAAAGAATGAAACTTCTCCACTCCACTCGACCATAGATCGCAGTCTACCGATGTTGCGTTGCCTTCTCGGCAAAATCAAGTGTAGACTGTTGGCACTCATCCTCCAAACGATTTTCGCTATGATCCCCACAGTAGATCGCAGTGACATCGAGTTACACTATCGTCACATCATAACCCAAATACCCCTGTAGGCATCAGCGCCCTCGACTTTCGCTACCAAATAATCCTCAGGAACTAGTTTGTCCGGACTCCTCACAGGATCAACTTTAGAACCCCCGTTGAGGCTCAAGGCAGCACTACTCGGTGACACTCCTGAGAAGTTCATTTCAAGGGAGCGCCTTTTTCCCCAGAGCCATCATCAAAACATTTTATACTATACATATAGTATCTTTCAAATCATACACCTAGTATGATCCCATACAAGGCTACTTTATACAAAATGGATTATTCCAAAATCGATAAACTTCAAACTAGGCTTTCCAAATTCCCATATTGATTTTACCCAAAAATCAAAAGCCTTTCCAAATCCAAAGGTTCCCAAAACCTTTTTCCAAAATCCTCATAAGATCCTTTATATATATAAATATATATAATTTTTTTTTAAAAAAACTTTAGATCATTTCAATCTTGTATTAAACTCTTTTTATACATCAAACACTTTCAAAAATCCTTTCCTTCTGGCAATAGATTCAACAAGGAAAGATTATCTTTATAACAAAGATATATAACTTTGCTTATTCAAAATCGAATATTCAAATTTACTCTTTTCAATATCAATTTCATTCAAATCCGTATGATGTAGACATATCATCTGTACGCTACACCAATCTGATCGCTCACTCGATCACACAATTTCACTTCCGAACTAGCATCGTCTACCCGACTTCCTAGTGCGGACACAGATCTGGTTTCTTGATCAGAAACCGTCATTCTCCTTGCATAGCCATAACTATGATAGAGAATATCCAGAACCAATCAATAATCCATATCCAGGTTCGCCGTTGAAAATCGAGTGAAAAATCCCAACACGGATCGATAAACTATCTCGAAATTCTATGCTCAAATCTGGATCAAATCACTATGTGAATAGAATAATATACGTACATCCCACGTATTTATTTTCATTGATTATCAGCCAAATCAATTTCCTTTCACATTCATTTGCATTTTCACTCACTTATTCACATTTGCCTTAATCCCCATTTGGATTATCACTTCAATCTTTATCTCAGTTGGGTATTTAATCAATAACAGTTTGAACTCTGACCACTTATATTTAGAAAATAGCTTGAAATTTTTAAAAATAGATAAGTAGTTGAAAAATAATTATTAGTTTGCAAAATAGCTATAAAATAGTTAACTAATTGTAAAATAGTCAGAAAATAGTTGAATAGTTTCAGAAATTTTAAATAATTGCAAAATAGTTGTAAAATAGAAATTAATTTGCGAAATAGTTGAAAAATAGTAATTAGTTTAGAAAACAGTTGAAAAATGGTTAAATAGCTCCAAAAATAATGGTAAAACAAGTATAAAATAATTTGGCTTTAAGAAAGAATGGTTTTATATATTTAATAACTTAGAAAAATAAGTTTATATCAAAACAATTTATATTGAAAATAGTCAAGAGTCAACTGTTCACTTCCCCAACAATTCAACTTAAATTTCCACTTCCATTTAATTGACTCAATTCTAACTTGAATAACTTCAATTTCTATTGAAATTTATTTATACCTAATTCAAGTTAAATCAATCTTGATTCCTTTCCCAATTTGAATCATTTCAATATAATCCAATTCAATTTCCCATTTAAATTCTTAAACTTATACATCTTCAATCACCAATCCAATTATTTCAAACCAAATTCAGTTTTGAACTAATTCAATTTCAATCTTGAATTTAAACTACCTCGAATAATATAAATTCGAGTTAAATTCTCAAAGGTTGTTTAATTTTTTAAACCAAATTAACTTTTATTCAAAGATTTTAATCAATTTTATTTCTGAATCCAATTCTCAAAATTCCATTTTAAATTATCTTTACTTATGTATTTCAAGGTTCAAATAAGAGTTCAATACAATTTTATTTTAAAATTTTAATTTATTATTAAATTTTATCTTCCAGTTTGAAGCCAGTTCTTAAACAATTTTAATTTATAAACTCAATTATTCAAATTTTTAGTTCAAAGTAATTCCATATCCTTAATTTCAATTTAAAGTTAAATTTTCCTTTTATCTTAATAATGGATATATTACTACACTTTATTCCTCATTCATTTAAAACAAATCCAATTTACAATTTAAAGATTATTAATAACAATAGGATGATATCATCCAATTTATTTTAAAACATCCATCCATTTTCAATTTCCAGATCTCAAACCCATTTTGAGATCGCACAACCTCCTAATTCAAATTACCGCTTAACTTTTGTTCATTCAAACTTATTTAACTTCTCCCAAGTTAAATTCGATTTACTTAATCCAATCAACCTCATTCTATCCTTAAACTTCACAATAATAATCTTCCCACTTAAAAACTTATCACTTTGGGTATCACATCCCATTCCAAATTCCAAACTCAACATTTAGAGTTTATTCAAACTATTTTTGATTTATGTATATTCCTTATTCATACATATTATTTCCTTTACACACGAGGTCATCCTTAAATTTTAAACCACTTTTGGTTTTTAATTCAAATCAAATTTTCAAACAACCTATTGGTTGCAACAAGTCCCAGTTATCAAAATAATACTTATTTATTATTTTTAATACTTTGAAACAAATTTTTTAAATTCTGGGACCAGATTAGAAATTCATTTTCAATCAATTAAATTTTAATTTGCTTGTATTTCTATTTCTACTTAATTTAATTCCAATTCAAGACTTCAATTTGGTTGTATTATATTACTTCTAAATTTTAATTCCAATAATCTAACAATCAATTAACTTAATATTTATTAGAAGGAAATATTGCTTTATATATCAAAATATATTTTTATATAAAGCCATTTAAAAATTTTATATAAGAAAATAACAAGTACGCTCTTATATATATATGTATATACACACACTCAACTCATTCTAGAGTACTACGTACTCCATTCAATGAGTAATCCCACAAGAGCCAAGGTTCTCGGTTAACCTTTCAGCTCTGATACCAAATGTAACGACCTAAAATTTTCGAAGCCGAAAATTTCATATAGTTATAAAAAGAAGAAAGAGGTGGAAGAAGAAGAAGAACAGAAACATCAACAACTCACATTCGCAGCAGATAAAATATAATAAATAATAACAGTTTACAAAAAGAATACTTTATCTGTTGATTACATTTAATATACGTCAGAGTTTCACATATATATAGTCACTGAATATATACAATTATCATATCCCAGATTAATAATAATATAAATACAGCGGAAATACTCCATACTCACTTGCCATCCAGCTCGCCTCCTGAGCTCCAGAACGTCCTAACCTGAAAATCTGTAACACTCGGTCTGACCCGAGCATTACATCAAAGTACACCCGGGTCAGGCTGGAAACCAGCATGAGTAAACCCATCTAACATGGAATACCAAGCATTAAACTTATATAAAACCCGGGGTAACTCATTTCAATTCACAAAGCACAATCAATTATGGACATCACTCATTCCACACATCCATTTCTAAGTACCAAGGTTTAAATTTATATAGTCCAACTCCTTTATATCACTTCAGTCCAGCCTTTAGATTTCATATATCAATCTATAAAAATTAGAAGTGGTTTCGGGTATTTCCTGGTTCCCGACCCCGGTCTCTTGGAGTCTTAAGTCATCCGAACCCAAGTTATTCACTTGAAATACACAACATTTCATATCAGAGATATCAACTCATTCAAAGTATCCAATACCATTCAATCATTCATAAGCAAAGCTTAAGCACGTACAAACTTAATTTCATCAATCCAAATTGAATTTCTAACCTCAACCACTTAGATTTCTTCATTTAACATTAATTAATTTCAAACCAATTAATCAATCATTCATTCATTATTCATCATAATTAATCACCCTAGATTAATTATTCTTCAATTACATTTACGTAATTATCTTTAATTAACTTTACATTATTAATTATACTTAACCAAACAAAAATTAATCTTTAATTACTTCACAAGTTAATTAACTATAATTAATTACATTAATCCTTAATTACTTATATTAATTAATTTCTCATAAATCGCATATTATGGATTAATTAACCTTAATTAATCAAATCTTTAGTTACATCGTTAATTATATAAATTATTGATTTCCAATTATATTTCAATTTATCTTAATCTAAATTAATTATATTAATTAAACCACAATATTAATCATACTTTATTTATCTCCACCCGAAATTATCTACCTTTTATTTACTTCATTAAATAAATTAATTCTCCTTAATTAATTATCTTAATTTATCTCTCGATTAATTACACAAAGTAATTATATTTTATTAATTTCATTAAGTAATTATTTATCAAACCACCCAATGATCATTCTAATTAATTTAAACCCAATTAATTAACCCAAATCATAAATTAATTTAATTAATTAATTATTCATAAAATTATCCTATTTATTTAATGAATCACCAATCATTAAATCTTTATTGATTGTAATCTGAACCATTTTCTTATTTACGATTTAAGTTTAAAACCATTTAAAACCCAAACGCTTCGAGTCAAACAACAATCAACTCGAGAATCAACCAAAACCAAAGTCACCAGATCTTCAGCACACATTCAATCAACTCAATCAATCAACCAATTATTTTAAATTTAACCATTTAAATCTAAATGAAATCGAACAGAGTGAGATTTACTCACCGTTACTTTTATTTTGCAATCCATTTCAATATAGTTTTGGTTTTCCCGATTTGACCCTGAATAAACAATTTACATAATTCTTATTAATATTTCAAATGACCTGAAATAATTTACCACTAAATAAATTCAATCAACTAATTCGTTCAACTTATAATTGATATTAAATTTTAAAGTGTTCAAACCAATTAATTAAATTTGTTTTCTTGAAACCTCCTACCTTTAAAAATCATTCATACATAATTTCCGAACTGAGACATTTTATTTTTATTTTTTTTTTATTTTTTTATTTATTTGCATACTTTTACTCAATTGCCTTATTAATTTGAAATTTAACATACCAAAATGCAAAGGCTAACTCACATAATCTGCCGTAGAAGCCACCTCAGCTGCTCGAACAATGCCCCTGCCTTCACGTCCTATCGTGAGCATCGCCTTCGAGCATAAGCTCCTCCAGAAATCACGTCGCCACAGCCTCGCACCACCGTAAACTCGAGAAGTTTGAGGAGCGCAAGATCTTTGGTCATTTTTCCAGATTCTACAGCTCCAATACAAGCATTCTCCAGTTTTAATCCAGTGAACTCGAGCTCGAGCTCGGCTAGCTGCCAGATGGATCGTCGAAGATGCTAGCACGACCCCCCTGCTTGCGCCGCCGACCGAAAATTTTTCGCGACCGTCCTTTACGCACGAGCGCGTGCGCCTGCTCCGCTCTCACAGTCGCCGCCTCGCTCACCGCAGTCCCAAATCCCATCGATTTAGTCGAGTAGCGACCTTGTCTCGAAACCCTAACCACGCACGCACGACTCTCCCCTTTCGGCCATTGATTTCATAATAATTTTTTTTATGTGTTCGATCCTGCTATTGAGAATAGAGAGGGAGACGGGAATAATATAGAGATTTGGGGAGGCTTCTAAAGTACGCGTGTTAATTAAATAATTAAATATTGAAAATATCCCGTGTTGCAAAACGCGATATCCCAAACCCCAAATCAGACATACCGACATACGTATATAAGGTTTTACCCGCGTTCCGAACACAATGGAATGTGTTTCGGAGGCTAATTTGATCATATGCGCGAGTTACAAAGAAAACGATCAAATTTAAATTAAATCGATTAAAATAATTTCTAAGCGTTTTGAGCTGTCAGGGTCAAACGACAATTCCGACCGCTACGAAAATTGAAATCCGATAATAATTAACTATTACGGATCCAATGGAACTGGTTTCGTCGAAATCCGAGACTATGCCTTAGAAGGCTATTTTCAAATTTAATTTGAACGATATATCATTAAAATTGAACAAACCACCTTTAAATTAAATTTCAATTATTCTATTATCCTCAGTATCATCATTATAAATTTTATAAGCCTTCAAATTATTTTAAACAGGCTTAGAGGTTTCAGATTCAATAATTTACCCAATTTTAATTATTAAATTCAATATTTAAACTATATAATTCAATGATTTAATTATCAAGTAAATATTGATATCTTGCATTCAAGTTGGAAATTAACTTTTAAATATTTTAAAATCAGTTAACAATTTCAATTTTAAGTTGTTAGAAATTCCGGGTCGTCGCACCGTTCGTGGTCGCGCTGGCCAGGGAAGGGTCGACTCAGGATAGGGAAGAGAGCGGTGTTGCTCGATCTTTGTCTCAAGGCTTGTGGGACATGGCATTTAGTGGCAAAGGTTGGCGGCTGTGGTTGAATTCGCATACGCGAGCGAGTGGGTTAGGGTTTGACTGGTATGGGTCGTTTGACTTTTTTTATTTTAATTTAGTTTAAATTTTCAATCGTTCTAACATATATAACTTTTTCATACGAGCTCGGTTTTAGATGTGGTTTTCTACGTTGTGATCGTATCGTAATTTCGGATGACACGGAATTAGTTTGGTTCGATTCTGAGACGTTCAAATTTGACCCTTATTTTGGATTTCAAATCGATTTGAAATCAAAGGTGAGTGTTTTGACCCACTCACAACTACTAAATTATCTTATGTTTGTTAAATTAAATTTATGATGTGATTAGAAATTGATTGGTTGATGTTTGGTATATTTAATTTGTCATTCTAGTTAAATATGACTTTTATTGAATTTAATTGCTATTTTATTTAATATTGAATATTTGATTGACTAATTGTCAATCAAATACAGAAAATCAGTTAATTGTTGTTATTGATTGGTTGATTTGAATGACGATTGCGATGGTTGTTTAATTGTAGATTTTGGATGACTGGATGTTATGTTATTTATGTATATATTGTTATCACACTGCAAGTTCCCTATGGGTTGAAATGATACATACCCGAACGATCTATAGATTAAGAAAAAATCGGTATGGGTTGAAATGATAAACTCGAGCGATTTTATGGATTTTGAATTTTTATTCGGGATTGCGGGTTGAATGATATATATCCGTGGATATAAAATATTACGGATTGAAATGAAAATATACATATCACTTGACCATAGAGTAGAAAATTATATATGGACACCGGATTGGTTAAATTAAATGATTTTGAGTCTTTGAATTTTGAATTTAGTTAAATGATATTTTGAAGAAAATCTGATTTATATAAACTGAATTATTTTTGAATTGGTTTAAATTGAAATTTTAAAGGTAGATTTGAAGTATAAATAAAATTTATTGAAATTGAGTTATCGAAATATTTGAATATTTAAACTTCAAAATCTGCTAAATTTGTAATAGTTTGAATTTATGGTTCGTACATGGATTTGGAATCGATATTGATTAAATGGTTTAAAGATGTGTTGAATGAAAGAAATAGTACAAATATTATATTAATTTCAAATTCATTATTATTTAATATAATGTTTAAATATATTATTCTTGAATCTTGATAACTAAGATTTTCATACTATTACACTAATTTAATCATTTTTATATTATTTTAATCTATTTTTACCAATTTAAAACTATTTCAACTTATTTTAATATATTTAATATAATTCAATCTTTCTTAACCTATTTTAAACTAATTAACCCATTTTAATCTAATTTAAATCCATTTAATCTATTTTAAATCTATTTAAACTATTTAAATCTATTGAACTATTTCAAATCTGTTTAAACTATTTCAAAAGGGAATTTTCACTTCAAGAGCTTATTTGTGCAGGGTAATAAGTTTTAAGGACACTACTTCTGAAAAATTAGTTTTAAGGACATTTTGCAGGAAAAAGATAAAAGAATTTATCATTTTCAGTTATACAGAAATAATGATAAAAGGATTTATCATTTTTCTGTATAGCTTAAAAAGATAAATGAATTTATCATTATGCTATAAATTGTCGTTAAAACTAATTATTCAAAAGTGCCGTCCTTAAAACTTATTACCCTGCAAGTAGAAGCCCTTTAACCTAATTTCCACCTATTTCAAATCTGTTTAAACTATTTTAAATCTTTTTAAACTATCTTAAATCCACCAAAACGATTTTAATCTATTTTAAAATATTTTATAGTATTTTAATTTTTTGAAATTTATTTTAAACTATGCTAAACTATTTACAGCTACCTAAACTATTTTCTAAATTCTAGGCCATGTAAAGTTAAAGTGTTTATATTTTAAATCCTTGATTTAAAAGCAGATATGGTAAAATGATGTTATTATCTAAGTTAGGATTTGAAATGATATTTTATAGTGAAATGACATGTGTTGAGTAAATATGATGATTTAAAAATATGATTTCGAAAATGAATATGGTTTCGAAAGTAAATATGATTCTGAAAGTGATATGGTTTTGAGAATATGATGTTTTGATATCAATTATGAATTGGTTTCGGAAATGTAAAAGAACCATCCGGTGTGAAATAAGCATTTGGTTGTTAAAGAGACCGGGATCAGATATTGTCATACTCTCTACCAATACCGAAAATCACTTTAACAACTATGTACGTGGCGGAGATTCCAGAGTGAAGTAGGATAGTTTGGAAAATGTTTCTATATGAGGTATTACTAGCTCTGACTCCTGTGAGTCAGCTTAGATGTGACTAACATGAGCTATATCGAGCCAAGTGAGGTCATTCCTCCTATCGGGCACATTTCTTCAATACCATATTATGACTTTACGATTGATATAGTGGCCACCCCTCGATTTGATTTTGGGAGTATGTTCCGAGGTGGGCGATAGCAGCTACTATGCGTTACCACCAGTCTGGGAGTGAAAATGATAGAATCCTACCCTGTCATTGCCTCGTGCCGTGTTCACATGTCGTATCGTGCTTTCTACAAGTTTGGTTTGCACTATACCTATGGAGTGCCCTTTGATAGCCCTCCAGTTTACCGAGGAACTACGGTACTGTATAGACTATGGAATATATAAAATGTGTTAAGGGGGATATGGGTAATGCCTTAATGCTATTTTAATACTTTACTTCACTGTAGACACTATTATAATAGCGTATTGTGCTATGTATATAGGTAGTTTAACGGATCCTTAAGAGATGGGAATGCCGAACATCCCTTAAGTTATTGCACTCACGCTCGACACTGGACGGAGAAGTCGAGCCCCGTAAACATTCTGCCGTCGTTACACTCAAATTTATTTACTATTGATTTAGCTTAAATATGATCTTTTAGTTCTGACTCGAGTCTTTTGTCTTTTCAATTCGCTCGGGTCAGTCTAAGCTTTTTAGTGTATCGAAGACTGCTTTTCTAGAAGACGAAGATTTGTATACTATTATTATTTATTATATTTATTCCACTACATCATGTTGTTCTGCTGTATTATTTATTTATTACTATTGTATGTACTCTGATTCTGTATTGTAAAGTGTAATCAAATGTTAATTATAAAACAGTTTCATGAACTGTTTATTTGATTTTCATATTTTGTCATCCGTTGTGAGATTTTATGTTTGTTTGTTTCTTTCTCTGTTTTTTCTTATATACCCCATAACAATCCTCCTTTTTGAATTGTTTGAGTCTGACGTGTGTGGTTTATTGTCGATTTAAACCGTCCAAAAAGGTGGATCATTACATAAAATAAATGTCAAAATAGCGTTAAGGCTTTACATTGATTCACCTTAACACATTTTACAGGTACAATGCTAAACCAAAGTCGTAAGGCTCGCATAAGGATAAATATGATAAGGCACGTGAGGCAATGCCCAAGATAGGATTCTACTAGTTTACCTTTTCTGGCTTGTCGTAAACCATCCGTGGATGACCGCAGCTATCATTCCGAACAAAAGGGGGCACCCATCGAGTACAAAATCACGATAGTAATACGAGCGATCAATGTCGCAAGAGGTAGCTTGCCTCATTGGCCAGACATACGCTCCTGTTGTAGTCATTTTAATTATGGCACAAGTGTTAAGGCTATCCATCATCATTCTCTTACTTCATTCTAGTGAACGTTCGCCAAATTCTAACACTACATTCTGGATATCATCCATCGCGTACATAGGTTGGCAAAGTGGTTCCAATATTGATAGAGATTATGCCAATAAGAGGCCCGGTCTCTTTTACAACAAAACTTCATTTTACACGCCAGTTGGTACTTTTATATTTCGAATTTGTACTTGATATCAAAATATCATAATCGTTTAAAAAATCAAATTCATTTTGAAATCATCATATTTACTCCAAATATACCATATCATTTTTCCTTAATAATCTCGATTTCGCTTCCAAAATTATTTCGAATTTCAATTTAGGTTATAACTACATTTAAACCTCTTTCGCATTTAAATCCAAGATTTAATTATAAACATTCCACCCTTGACCAGTTTGAATTTTAGAAAATAGTTTGAATAGTTTTAAAATAGCTTAAATAGTTAAAATTGTTTAATAGAAAATAGTTTGAGTATTGAAAATGGTTTATATAGTAAAATACTTTGGAAAATCAAAATATTTTGAATATTTAAGAAGATAGATTTTAAATAGATTATACTAAAATAATTTATTTGAAAATAGTTTAAAAGTAAAACTGATTCAGTTTCAATTTTTCCAATTCAAATCATATTCAATCTCCATTTCGATTTGTTCAATTCAATTCCGGTATCAAGTCGAATTTTACTACGATTCTAATTTCAATTCAAATAAATTCAATTTCGATTTCGAATTAATTGAATTTCGCTTCCAATTCCAATTGATTTCAATTCCAAATTAAC
Organism: Allium cepa; assembly: GCA_030765085.1. Taxonomy (NCBI): domain Eukaryota; kingdom Viridiplantae; phylum Streptophyta; class Magnoliopsida; order Asparagales; family Amaryllidaceae; genus Allium; species Allium cepa. Next base: position 922,186,107 of record CM060939.1, on the reverse strand, counting down.
TTTCAATATTCCATTAAAAATCTATATCTTCAAATATAATCCAATTTCGAGCTCAATTTTGAAATATCGTTTTATATTACTTTTCTTAGCAATATTCCAAGTTCAAATAAAAGTCCAATCTTGTAAAACAAATCAATTTATGAAATTCAAATCATATTTCGACTATAACTTAAAAATCTCAACTTCAATTGTTTAAAACATTTCTGTTATCAACTTTAAATTTCAACATTTCGAGCTCAAGTTTGAAAATATTCGATTTCCATAAATTCGATTTTTATTTCTTAAAATCAAATTATTTGAATAATTTCAAATCAAAATAATCATTTAGTTTAACCAAATCCGGTGTCTATATATAATTCTCTATCCTATGGCCAAGTGAATCAGTTATTTCAATTTAATTTAGGGATGGATATATATCATTTCAATTCAAATAAATGTCATAGTTATATATAGTTTGAACCTATTTATTAATTTATTCGAAATAATTCAAATAAAAATTATATACTGCCAAATGATATTCAGGGTGATAACGGGATATATAAAATAAATAAACATCCAACCATCCAACATATCAATCAATAACATTCAATTTCATTAGACATCCAAATTAGCCAATAATTCACAACAATTATATCGTTATCAATTAATTTACTGGCAAACAAATTTCATTTTCAAATTTAACTGACAATATAAACCCTTATCAATTCAATTCGTATACTAATCTAATGTCAATTAATTTACCAAACATCGGCCAGTTCAATTAAATTACTTCACGACATTAATTTAACTAACATAAAAATTTATTTAGTCAATTGTGAGCGTATTGAACACTCACCTTTTATTTGAAACTGAATCTATTTTAGTTTCGAACAAATTTGAACTCGATTCCATGCTAAAGCCTTCGTCGATATGATTTCAAAATAATTTGATTCGTCCGAAACTGATCTTGTAGGAAAAAGTTATGCAATATTTAATAACGATAAATACAAAATTTAATTAGATAATCAACATCTTAATTTAACAAATAATTTAAATGAACATACCCTAATCATCTCGTTCCTCCTCATGCGTGCACAACACGGAGCAACCATAAAAATCGAGCACGAACGCGACATCATCCCATACGAACCAGCTTCAACGTGCGCGCCTCGTTAGAAAGCTTCCCCAGCCTCGACGACTGCACCAGCTCCGTCTGTCGACCATCACGCATGCCAGCTCTCTAGCAAACTACTCACTCGAATTGATAACCCTAGCCGTGCCTCCACCAAGTGCTAGCAGCCACCATTCATGCACGCATGCCCACATCGGCCATCGTCCCATGTCGAGACCATCGAAATCGCGACTCACAATTCTCTCAGTTTTTTATTTCGAACGACTGGCAGTTTATTTTTTGCTCCATTTAAATCTGAAATTGAAAATAAAAAGGGTAAGGAAGTGATATATGGGAAGGTAAGGAACGTTGGTGGGTTTGTGTACGAGTGATAAAGGAAAAAGAAAAAATATATATAATATTAGAAAATATCCAACCAACTCGTTCACAAAATTTTTTTAACTCCAAATGACGCGTGCCGCCTAGCATTTATAATATTTTACCCCCACTCTGAACGCAATAGAACTAGTCCCGAGGCCTATCTTATGCGAAAGATAACTTTTCAAAATCGATAAATTTTGAAATAAATTTCTACGGTTTGAAGCTCGCATGGCCAAACGACAAGTCCGACCGTTACAAAACTTGAAATCCTACAATAATTCACTATTACGGATTCAATGAACCTGGTTTCGTTGAAATCCGATACAGTGGCCAAAATGGCTATTTCTAATCGTCAAATAAAATATAAAATTTTTGATTTCTATTTATTCACCTTTAAATTCAATTTTAAAAGTTAACTGTCTTCATCTTTATTTAAATAAAATTTAAATCAATTTTCGATGTCATTCCCATTCACATTAATTGAAGAATTCAATTATTCAAATAATTTCCAAAATTAAATTTAAACAACTTAATTATCCAATATTAAAATCTCAATGAATTTTATGTATCAAAAATTTATTTATTTTCAACTAAATAAGTCAACTTTATTACTTAATCCAACTATTGATTATAAATACATTCAATACGTAGAATTCCATTTCAATATTATTATTGCTAAAATCTTCGAAATTGGTTATTTCTAAATTTTATTCAAATTCATATTAAATAATTTCACTACTAATTTGTTAAATTTTATTTTAACCATTTTAATTCAATAATTATATTAAATTCAATAATTTAAAATAGTTAAAAATATGGGTCGTTACAGTTGGTGAATGGTTAAATATTATTTTCTGATGACAACAATAATACTTGATGATGTCTTAAAGATTCGAATTCGTGATTCTACAAACTCTGTTTGAAGCTTCATAACTTTAAACACTTGTGCTAGAGGTCATTGAGTGGTTATGATGGATAAATTGGTCCGAACATAAGAACCTTGTTAATCATTATCTTTAAATTTTCTAATTCAATTATATATAGTATTTCACTTAATATCGTAAATTAAGTAGCAAAATTAGTATACCGCCTTAAGTTAAGGATTACTAGCTCATTTGTTAAGTGTCAAAATGCTCTAAATTGAGGTTCTATTGATCTTGGATTTGAAATCCAAAGTCATCAAAATATGTGTACTTTAATAAAATATAATTTTTATTCTAAAAATAATATTGTCATATGAGCTCATGTTGAGTATAATAATACGTATTTGTAAAAGAAATATTTTTATAACATCTTCATAAGTGCAAGAGTATGTATTTATTGAACTAAAAATTGTTGCAACACCCAAAGTCTATTAGAAACTAGATAGATCTAATTGAAATAGTGAAAAACAGCAAAAACGCAAGGAATTTTATAGTAGTTTGGCAAAATATAGGGCTTATATCCATTTTAATCTTGTTAGAGATCTGTAAGGTTAAAACGCTTAATAGTTCGATAGCGATGGAGGTTCAAAAAATTATAGTGGAAATAAAGCGGGGATATAGCGGAAAATAGGGGAGGTGCAAAAAACTGCACTACATATTAAACCAAATATTAAAATTTAATTTATTCTCATTCCTACATCATGTGTAGGAAAAAGAAATATTGTTTAATCTTATATAACAAAAACCAAATAGTATCATGATTTATGCGATCCGAATTTGGTGATTATAAAAATTTCTAACTTATATTTTGCAATTATGCCTTCAAATTGGGACTTTACCCTAAATTTGTTGATTTGGTTCAAGAAAAGCAGTCAAATCAACATTGTTATATTAATATTGCTAAAGCAGGTGCTATAAAACCTTGATTCAGTGGGTGCAGCAGAAAATAGAGGAGGTTAAATCAGATCTACTGTTTAATAGCATTATATCGAAAAAGTGTAGCAGTCGAAGAGCTCTATGCACTATAGTGCGGATTTTACAGGGCTTTAACTGCACAGTTAGAGATTGATTGTCACTAATACAAGAGCTTTGCAATTTGATTTCAGTCTAGAATAGTAAATGTAAGCTTCAAAATAGAAAGGTTTAGTAGAGAGTAGAAGATGAAGAAAATGGAGGCTAAAACTCGCCATAGTACCTCTATTTATAGTAGAATCTGTTGGAATTGAGCTAGTTCGCAATGGAAGAATTTAGTGAATTTCAATTTTTTTTTACCATTTTGCATTTTTATTGGGCTTATATAGTTTAAATTTATTTAGAACTTTTCCATATTTCTTTTTAAATAAAATCGATAATTTATTGATTCATAAATAATATTTTATTTTATATAATATTTATTATAGATAGGGGGAATTAGTTTAATGGACGAAAAATTGTATTTTTTTAACCTCAAGGGCACAACCTCCATATTTCAACCGCAATGACAAACATTCTTCCAAAATTAGTTATAAGGATAATTCGTCAAAATTACCTATCACCACTCCTCGCACCACCACCCGTCGTCATCACCTACACTACCAGCCTCACCGCCGCTCTCAACATCACCACGATCGCCAAAATCTAAAATTTTAGTAGCTAGTTCGATACTATTACTATGTAGTATAAGTTTCCTTTTATTAATAAAATGATACTAGGAAGTATCGTTAATGTCATTATAAGCTAAAATATACATATATTTTCACTTTTCCAGTTTAAATTTACTCCTTCATATCCACCATCAATACATATCCTACTATACATAATGAAAAGGTGCATCCTTATTTTTTTTTAAAATAGAAAAACTAATACTGCACATTATTATTTATATCTACTATCAAAAAAACTGCTACCATCAAATATGTATAAAACTGCTACTATCAAATGTATATCTACTATCAGAAAACCTCTATTATCAAATGTGTATAAAACACTGCTACTATCAAATGTATATCTACTATTAAAAAACTACCACTATCAATGTGTATAAAATTGCTACAATCAAAATGTGTATAGAGTATCATTTACTACTACTATCAGAAAACATAAAATGCATATAAAACTGATACTACAATTCATAAATACTCTTAAATGTGTATAAATTGCTACTATAACTCATAAATACTATTAAATGTGTATAAACTGCTACTGCAATTCAAAAAATAATTAAAATTCATAAACTTCTACTACAAAACATAATAAATGCACACTTTATTTATAAAATGGTATATTTGTTCAAAAACTACTCCTAAAATTAGTAAACTGCACCTTTAATTCATAAATGCTACTATAATTCATAAAAACTGTTAAATGTATATAAACTCTTACTACAATTCAAAAAACAACTACAATTCAAAAACTGCTACTACAAGCATAATAAGTATTAAAAAATAAAATAAAATGATACTACAATTTTAATTTTTATTACAATTAAAATAAACAAACAACGTTGAACAAAACTGATACTATATAGTATTATATTATTCTTATTTAATTCAATTAAAAATATTATTATAACTCGCAAAGTGCTACTACAAAATAGCACCGTAGTGTAAGATAACACACTCCATCTATAAAATGATATTACAAATTATAAAAATAATACTACAAATCAAAAAATGTTAAATACTTCAAAACTACTGTTGTAGTTCACAAAACTGATACTACACAGTAGCATTGTCCTTCTCATTGAATTTTTGTCCCTTTGCTATATTATATTGAAAATTTTGTCCTTCTAATTAAAATTTTTACAACATGTCCTTTGTAACAACCCGCATATTTTACGATTTGATATTTAAATATTTTATCGTTAGTCGGATTTTAGTCCGAAAAGTTACTTTTTTGCATACGATCGAGTTAGGACCCGGAACCACTTCCATTGAGTTTAAAATATCGTTTGCGATCTTTTTGAGTATAAACTTTGATATGTTTGGAGTTAGTGGAATTTTGTTGCTTTTTCATTTTGGGTTTTGGGTTTGGTTTATCCCATTTGCCTAAACTATTACTTCTAACTCAACCCCCTTCTCTTCATAACTTCACTTTCATTTTCCTAACACTCAAGCTTCATCAAAAATGGGGGAAGGAATGAGAAATTAAAACTCCAAGCTCAAGATCATTTTCAAATCCAACATCCAACTCCAAATTCAAAGAGAATACATTGATTCAAGCTTCTTGGGTTGATTCTTCCTTGCTTTCAAGCTTCTTCTTCATAAATTTTGTGCAAAGGTGAGATTTTTATCTCACATCTTTGTCTATAACTATCATTGATTGTTGGGTATGAATTCCTAACACTTTTAAATATGCATTTGTCATTGATTTGGATTGAATTGGTGAAAATCTCAATTTTTAGTGTTTTGGTTCAAATCTTTAAAAATCCAATTTTTGATGTTTAAACACGTTTTTGGTGAGGCACCGAGGAGCTAATACGACCGGGTAGCCTATGGGCATAATCCCCTAGCGTCCGTGCTTGATCGGTTGCAAATTGGGCGAGTTTTGAGCTCCAAAAGCCTTAGGTCGCGCGGCCTGCATATGAAGGACTCTCGGCCTGCGTTTAGGTCGTTTTCACCCTAGGTCGTTAGGTCGTTCGACCCTAGGTCGTAGGTCGCTAGGTCGCTCGGCTGTCCTCACTTCCTTAAGCCACTCGACAATGGTTAGGTCGCGTGCACCATTAGGCCGCTAGGTCGTTCGGCCTCCTCATTAGCCTTAGGTCGTTAGGTCGCAAACCCCCCCTTTAGGTCGCGTCACTTAGGTCGTGCCATTACTCGGTTAGGTCGCGTACCCCTAGGTCGCTCTACATTGGCCGCATTCTCCTTGGTCGCATGAACGTTAGGTCGTGTATGTGTTAGGTCGCTCGGCCATTTCCTTAGGTCATTTGCACGTTAGGTCGGCCATGGGTTGGGTTGCACCATTCTTTAGGTCGCTTGGCATAGGCTCGTACCACCTTAAGTCGCTCGGCGTTAGGCCAATCACCCTGTTTGGTCGCTCGGCCTTATACTCCCTAGGTCGTTAGGTCGCTCGACCCTCTCACATACTTTAGGTCGTTCAGCCTACACTTATGCCGCTACTCCTTGGGTCGTTCCACTGCTAGGTCGAGCCATGATTGAGTCGCTAGGCTATTTCCACTTTGATGAATTTGGAATCGTATTCATTGGATTTTATTCACGTCTTCGTATGTGAATTTCTGTGATTGATCGTTTCTACGATCATTTTTGATTTGTCATTTTAAAAATATACAAACCTTTAATTAACTCGTACGACAAATCTAATTAAACGGCTTCGTAAAACAAGTGGTATGAAACGCTTGCATTTACTTCGTCGGTTAATTCTTGGACTTGTTCGATTGAATCTCTTATGACAATTTTCTAGTGGAAATCTACAATTTGTTCGTAAATATTTAAGTTAAGCTAGTGGTTATGGGACATGAGGCTAAGCTCATATATTTACTAGCTTATTGTAATTGACACTTCTTGATGATCGATGATGATCATTTTTGTGATTATGACTAGTGCTATGCTATGTTTCTTTGTCCACGTAGGGGACAGTACCTCGTTTTATTGAGTTTCGTCTCATTTTTATTATAGGCTAACGACCTATTTATTTCTTGGGGTTTCAACCCAATTTTTGTGGGCTAGCGACCCACATTTTTATGGAGTTCGGATCTTCGGATGTACCGTTGTACTACGTTGTTCCGAATTTTACGAGTTTCAGGTTCCCCGGGCGTACCGTTGTACTACGTCGTTGCACCGGCTCTATGGTTAGCAACCATGGGATAGCGTCCCGTTTGTGATACACGTGTTGGTGAGTTTTCATGCTCCCGTTTCGTGATAGGCCTCCCCCTTTTGTGATTGATCGTTTCTACGATCATTTTTTTGTGATTTCTGGATTTCCATTGATGATTTCTAGAATTTTTGTTTCACCAATTTTCGTGACTTTCATTGATATGAGTTATCATTATTTGTGCATTGGTGAATTTGTGTGTCATTTACTTTTTGTGAATGAAGATATTGAGTATGACATTATTTCATACTTATAATAGTATGGCTTTATGGTTATCATATGTTATGTCATATCTCTTATTCTATATCATTTTATCTGATATTTATAGCTAGACTGATCCGTTTATTATTTTCTTATAAATAATACTCGGGTCAGACCGAGATGTTACATGTGCTTCTGCTTGACTTCACTTCTGGGATTATCATCCTGACTTTTGACTAACTACTTAGATTAGTAGTTTTTGTTGTATACCTTTGAGATATAGACTTTTAGATGTATACATATTCTTTTGTCTAGCACTTGTAACCATTCTTTTGTGATATTGTGGATCTTGTTTGACCACTACTCTGATGAACACTTTCATGTGTTATATTCATATCTTTTTCCGCCTTTGTGATATGGATATCTATGACTGATTTGTGTTATGTTTATTTCTATGTTTGTTTCCAAAGAATATATATAGCCACTGTGTAGTAGCCTTGAGTTTGTATCGGCATGTCGGACTTCCTTGTACTATCTGACATATTGGTGCTCGTAGAAAGCAATTACATGGATGGTCTCTCCTCAACGGCCTTATTCTCCGTGCTAGTTGACAGCATTACACCGTAATGTTCTTGGCTGGCGTGGGTATAGAGGTGGGGCGTCAAATCCTTGAAGCTAAAAACTTGATGAATTTTGTCCTTCATGCTATTTTCCTGTTATATATATATGTATGTATGTATATGTATGTACGTATGTATGTATCTGTGTGTGTGTATATCATGTACACATATATGCATACGTGTACGTGGAACATGATGTTGTGTATATGGTTTGTCATGTCCGTGTATAGATGTTGTGATTTACACCACAATTGACATGTTAGCCCCTCGTGCATACAAATATATTATCCAAATATACATATATGTGCATCAATTATTAAATGTGTGTGTGTATAATTGTACAATCATTACAAACATTAGTTGCAAATTATTTTTATAAAGAATTTATGAAATGTAAATATGAATATGTGTGTGTGTATATATGTATATATATAGATAAAATATTAAGTTACAAAATTTATTTCAAATATTATTTTATAAAATAATTTAAGTACTCATTATATTTTATGAAATCCAAAAAAAATCATTTTTTAATTTTTTTAATTTATATGTATATATTAAATAGACATATAACTATTTATCTATATATATATATATATTATTTTTCTATTGCTCTCGGCCATGTAATAAAAAAAATTATTACTTGTTTCGGTTTAATGATTAATATATATATAAATAAATTAATAGCCATACAAATTAATAAATAAAATTATTTAAAAATTACTTTCGAAATCGTAATGTACATTTTATACTATATAACATATTTTTATAATTTTGTATTATTTATAAACATATTTTTGATTTTCTCTTTGGTTCAATGATTTCTAGATAAATGTTTATAAATAAATTAACAACCATGCGGATTTAATAAATAAGATTATTTAAGTCTAATTTTCAAAATCATAATGTACGTTTTATATTATATAAATATTTTTAAAATTTTATATTATTCATAACATATTTACATGTATTTTATTTGTTTAACTTATTTTAAATCAATTAAATAATTAAGTATATATTTTTAAATGAAATAATTAAATATATATATACTTTTTTTTATTTTGCAGACTCTTTTATGTGTAGACAAAATTTTATAAATCTAAGTTATATATGCATGGTATATGTTTAGTACTTTATGTTTGAATTAATCAGCAAATCATTTAATAATATTATTTTAATCAAAAAATTTAATTTTAATTTAATCATAAAGCTGTGAGCATAGTACAAATATAATTGCAAATAATAACTTTATTTATTTATTATTTTATGCATGCGCGCACGCGCACACACACATATAACCATTAATCTATGACAATGTATTGATATACCGAATTGTGATAAAATCTAACTAGCTAACATATGATGGAATGATCTATTAAATAGATAAGTATATAAATAGACCAAATATGTACCTTTCACCAAGGCCTGGAGTTCGCACTTTGAAACGTTGAAATGGACAAGATGAATCGTATTCCAATTCCAAATTTACTAGTTTTCGAATTGTCTTACTACCATTGATTGAATCAAATTAATTGACATAATTTTGTACTTGAATTCATTTTGAGGCTATTTGGGAGTGTAGTCGGCCCTTCGCTTCTACCATGCGAGAGTACCAACAGTCCCCTTTAAAGTGAGGTTTGAGATGAGTTATAAGAGAGAGATAAGGGAGTGAAATTAGGATCTAGATCCACTTATTCCTCTTACCCTTTCTTTTCTTTCTTTTATTCAGAAACCCTCTACATTAAGCCATCAAAATGCTATTCAAGGCCGGTTATGCCAAGTGCCTTCTGGGCCTTAAAATTATTCCAAGTCCAAATAATATTTGTTGCACTTAAATCCTGTTTAAATGCATATCGATATCATATATCGATCAATATATTTATAACTATTATAAACATACTATTTAATATAGTTTAATATATGTCAAAATTTTATAATTAATATTTCATAAATATTAATTAGTTTAATTAGTTATAATAATTATAAATTAATTAAATCAGGTGGTAAAAGGAGTATTCAACGTTTCAGTTGTGCGACACTTAGGTGTAAATCTGATTAGTGATTAATATCAAACAATTCGAGTATTAATGTTCACACATCACTAAGCAAGTGCTGTAACATTTCAGCCAAATTTATCACTTACTCGGTTTCGGTAAATCCAATTTTACTTTATTAAGTGTTACCCAGTAATGACAATTATTCACACCAATTCTATTCGACAAAAATATATCACTTTAGACTTATGGAATTTGGTAATAGTTAAATTCCAACATCATCCATATTCAACATTATAGTCCAAACACAAGGTCCTTGGTTCAATAATAACAATTATTATTAATTGAACTGCTCTGGCCAGAGATTTTGACTTTGAGTTAACACCAGTTAACCGTGATACTAACCTCATTTAACCGAGGACATGAATCCTCTCCTAAATAGTGCTTCACTTCGAATTCTTTCACTCGACCCAATTACAGTCATTCAGTGGACGCCAGACCATGATTTAACTATAATCAAAGCAGGGCTTCCATATTGAACATTGATACAATGGCATTGATACAATGACACATACAAAATCTAATATAATATGATACAACAGAATGATCCAGTGGATATCAATACTATCAGAGATAAGATACAAGACACAGGGGAAAGAAAATCTTCAAGAGAATGTATCCCCAAATCCAATGCTCCAATCCAAAGCTAGCTTGAACTAATATCACATGTCACCTAGATAAGCAAGTGCAGTCCTGATCCAAAGACTGGACTAACTCCAGATAATCTACTAAACCCGACTATCTGAAAAACCTAACTCTAGATTGCCCGTGTGGAAAAATTGTGGGCGCCCAAAGTTTAGGAAAGGAACAATAAACTCTGAGTCAGTCATGGGACTGGTATGAGTAACGAAAACAGTTTGGTCTTTAAAACAAACAACAAAAGAATTTAAAATAAATCTGCAATGCTTTTTAGAAAATGAAACTACCATAAGGCCTCCCACTGCACACACTATGCAAACACAGAATTGGAGGAGATTTCTCCTTATGATAGTCAAACATGCTTGATACGAGAAAATCTTTTGATATTATTATTAGTGCATAGTGCAGAAAATCTTTCGAAAGTATAATATTAATCTTAGCTAGCATAGGTACCATTATATTATGCCCGCTATAGTTGCCATTTTAAATGACAGGTTCTACAACTAAAACCGTACAAGGCCCGTATTGTTTTGGTTGGATTTTCCAACAAATGGTCAGGCTAAGGAACTTCCCACTTTCCATGGGTGCGCCTTTGGCGGGACGTTCCGAGAACTTAACCAGCTCTCTGCCAACACAAGGCCGGGTTACCTCTGTAACTAGGCAACTACTACACGAGCATGCCACCGCCCGGTCCTTTGGGACCTTTATCCGAGGCGCCTCTAAACCACAAAGCAACAACCATACAGAAATGAGATTGAAGCCCACCACATAGGTAAATATCTAGGCTCCATACCACGATACCACCCTTTACCAGAAGGGAATGACACACCCTAAAGGGCGCGACCCTATAACCTTGCCGCATCTTTCCTTTTTCTACCATTTCTGGGTTGTGAGGTCCTAATGCAGTGTCGTTCACAAAGCTACGCTTTATACCAAAGCCATGCTTTGATCACAAATGATCAACGAATGATCATCAACACACAGCAGCACTCAGCATGCCACACTACCAAATTGGGAATATATCACTGATAAATATCAACTACATAACCTCTAAGCTCGTACGTCTCAGAGAAGGGTGTTAAGCTAAGAGAATAAATTCTCCGCCACCAAGCAGAAATGTATTTGATAGAAATCAGTTTAATATCTCAAAGTGTAATGTCAGACATACAACCATACAAGTCTGTCCCGGGTTCAAACAGAACCGAAGGCACTTTCGAAGAAGCCCTTGCAAATCCTGGTATTCACAATCCCGATCGGACTTCCCATCACTTAGGGAAAACTCTACACCAGAGCAACTCAGTGCATAGTCAATCGACAGGTTATCCTATCATTCTCACAAATACCCGGCCTTCAACACCGGTCTTCAAATGCAATCCATAGCATCGTATCACTATTCGGAATGGTTTATATGACACAAGGTCCTCTCCCGGCTAAACCGAATAATGAGCGCAATATTTCAAAACATATGGATATGGGATTTCAGTTGAGTCACAAATGATAAAATTCAAAACTTTTCTCTCAAATGGTTAAAAAAATTACCATTTTAAATCCTTTAAACAAAAAGATTTATTCCACAAAATTCACCCGGTTTCACAAAGATCCATTTACGGATTTCAAAACAATTTCCATTTCGATTAGGATTAACTCATTAAATCTTTAAATTAAAGATTTGACTTATAGCTTTCAAACCGTTTCCATAACTTGGAAATTATTTTTATTTCAAACTAGAAATCCTTTTAACTCAAATTGGACGTTCATTTTTTTATGTGAAAGCTTTAATTATTTGAAAACAATAGTTTTCATTTTGGAAAAATCCAATTATATTTGCATGAGTTAAAGCCTTTGAATTTAAATTCAAATTCCCAAATCACTATATTTAACATGGTTTAACCCATATAAACTTGTATAACATCATTAATCCCTAGTTTCAAATCATAGGATTCAGTTTCAAATATTGAATTCAAATTTAAATCAAATTATTTAAACTTCAAAACTTTATCAAGTTATTCAAAAATAAATTTTATCTTGAAATTTCATTTCAAAAGCTGTTCACATTTAACCCGATTCCATTTTCCAACCATTTGAATTCAAATTGTCTATTTAAAAATCATTTCAAAAATCTGCGACTTAATCGATTTCCTCGTGAAATCCATATTTGTGTGTGTATGGTGTGGTCCAGGGTTTAACACAATAGTGCAACATCATAATTCATCACAGTACATATTTAAGCACATCAATATTGATAAGCGGTATAATTTGTAACGCTTATCGTTCATTCACAGATTCACAGATAATAAACAAATGTATCACAAATAAATGAATAAATTATACATAACTCAATCCACAAACAAAATATCACAGATTAAATTGGACAATCAATTCAAGGCAGCTCATACAATACAATCATTCATAAGTAAGGTCAATCATTCAATAATCGTTTATAAGCAGGATTTATTAATTGTTTGATCCTAATTAATTCAATATTTATCCAGTTAAATTAATTACTTTTGAGTTAATTATACAATCCTGATTTATTGATTACAAATCATTTGATATAAATTAATTTATCAAACACTTTATGTGACGACCCGTCTTTCAATACCCAGAAGACGTATCATCGATAAGAAAAGAAAGAGATAGAAATAGAAAGATAGAAAGAAAAGAACAACAATCATCAGAATCTCACAGCGGAAACGAACAAAATATAATATTTCACATATCCATTACATAAGTTTACATATCAGAGTACACAAAATAATACGACTTCATTACATAGGACATTCATAAGAGTTTTCCCAAACCATACAACTCAAAACACAACATCAAAATGTCACTACAGCGAATAGAAATAGATAAGTACGCCTGGACTCCAGCTCCAGCTTCCAAAAACATTTGTTAATCCCAACCTAAATCACTTGGCTACTCATAAAAATTTGAGTACCCAAGAGTTAGTGAAAAACAAAATAAACTCCGGGTCAGACATGAGTCTGGTGTGAGTAAATCAGTTAAAGTTGTTTAACTTTAAAATCATTTGAAACAAAAGGTATCATGTAAGACTTACCACAAATAAACACGGGTAAGTTTTTACCTTACGCTAACCAAAACATTTGATAGAAAATCTAGTGATATTATAATAGGGTCTAAGGTTTTCAAAATAAAATACAGAAATAGCTGGAATACTTACATCTCACGTTCCAACATAGTTGGGCACAATCAAAATCGTACGGGCACTTATTGGCGATTGGATTCCATACAATAGTAAGGCTACTGGGGTACCGCCCGTCACAGTACGGGGCCTAGATCACCGTACCGAGGACCACTCTCAATTCCCTGCGACACAAGGCCGGACCCATCCCTTACTGGACAGCTCCGAACAAGACAACCCCACAGTTGTGGCCAACAACTGCCCACACAGCCGAAATAATAAGGGACTTCTAGACAGGGGTAAATCTCACTCTCAAGTGGGGGCTACCCACGAAGTCTTGCTGCACCTCCCCTATTTTAGCCATTCCCGGTTGATGAGGCTTGAGGCTACGATTACCTTTAGAGAACACATCTCGTAGAATACTCATCGTCCACCTGATGATGTTCTGAAAACATTCAATCCATACAAGTTCGTTCCGGGTTCGAACGAAACCGAAGGCATTATTTCGTTACACTCATTTTGGAATCACCCTCAGAGTTAACGACAATAATCCTTGCACTTTAAAACTCCATCTCGATCCTCACTTAAGATGTCACGACCTAACGTTTAACTTAGATCGATGTGGTTTTCCGAAAATCAATTTGATTCCCGATCCCGGTCTCATCGAAATCAGAACGTGTCTTAAAGGCCAAGTTGTTTAAACAATTCAATTCAAATTTGAACATTGATTTCACACAGCATTATCCATAGGTAATAACCAATATCTATTACAGCTATACAATATCTCATCACAGAATATCTCAACTATCATTCAACAGATATCAACCATATTCAGATATTCAATTCAAACAATCATCCATAAGCAAGCACTACTTTAATTCATATTATAATTAATTTAATTAATTTAAATTAAATTAATTACTTAAGAATTGATCACTTAATCTTGCTTAACCAAGCAGCAATTAATTAATTAATCAAAATCATTTAATTAATTAATCACTTCGTAATCATCCTCATTATAAATTAATTAATCTTTAATTAATTAGAAATCCTTTATTTAACTATTAATTAATTGCTATAATTATTCATTAATTGAAACTTTATTTAAAATTAATCATTCCTTAATTAGTTATTAATTAACCCTTAATCTATAATTAATTAACCTTAATTAATTCTTAATTAATCACAAATTAATATATCTTAATTAATTAATTAATTAAAAAATAATTAACCTTAATTACTTAATTAATTAAATCTTAATTACTAATTAATTAATTAATTATAAATTAATTAATGTTTAATTACTTTATTAATTAACTTTTAATCAATTCATTAAATTAATTAATTACTAATCAATTAATCATTAACCACTTAATTAATTAGTTATTAATCACTTATTAATTAATCTTTAATTAATTAATTATTTAATTAATGATCTATTAATTGTTATTCAATTTAATCCTTAATTATCCATTAAATAATCCATAAGTAATTAATTAAATCTTAACAAATTAATTAATCTAAATTGATTAATTAATTTCAACCTTAATTACTAATTAAATAAAGTAAACTTAAATTTCAAAAATTAATTAATTTCCGAAAACCAAATAATTTCATTAATTATTAAAAACTATTACATATTTAAAACATTTTCAATTTGTTAAAATTTAATTACCTTTTTAAAAGTTAAATTTTAAAAGATGTAAAATCATTTTAAAACCTCAACTAATAAAATATGAATTTCCTTGAAATAAAATATTTATCATTTTATAAAGTAGTTAAAATAAATTTTTAAAGTTGTAAACTAAAAACAAATTTGAAATTTAAAACAAGTTTTAAAGCTTCGACTTCATTTCCTTGGTTTTTGAACTCGACCAAACTCAAGATAGCACAAACCTAAACTTCATCTCCTCCCCTACCATTCTTCTTAGTTTAAACTTCAACAAACCCAAAAAAAAAAAAAATAGAAACACCCCTCTACCCAAACCCCTACACGAGCTACAGCCACTCACCCCCGAGCACACACGAATCCAAAAACGCGAACGCTGCTTGGAGTCACGACCCACACACACACGAACAAACGCCATTGACACAGCAACACCCCAGTGCACATGCACGTTATTCCGACGCCACCACCACCGCCCACGACATCACGCGCAAACTCCAATTCGGCCATCGATTCAACTCCAATCCCTAAATCCCACTTACACATTCTCGATCGAAAAATGGTTTGCTCGAACCCAAACCCAAAACTGCAGTCACCAGAAAATCCCATCGTGCACGACAAGCCGACCACCGTACGCTCCCAAATTCTGGCCACTACTTCCCATGATCCTGACGCATCATCACCCTAAGCTGATCGCAACTCGATCAACTCCATGCTTCACACGTTCGAATTTCTCAAGCTCGAAAAACACAGAGTATAAAACCCTAAAAATCTAAATTCCCAAATCTCTGTTGAATGATTATTAAAACCATTATTTTTATCATGTTAATCAACCATTAACACGACTTCGATCCAAATTTCAAAGTTTAAAATCAACCCAGTAACGTGAATTTGCTCAAAACCCCCATTTCGGTTTTCCACAAAATTCATCTTCAATTTAAAATTAAAATTTTTGATTTTTATCTTAAAATTCATGTTATACATAGTAGATTTAGGATGTGAGCTTGATTCATCAAAATTCAAACATGATTTACATGATATAAATTCTTGTTTTACTGTATTATCTTTAATTCTGCAGATTTTTAACTGTTTCCTTTTTGAATATTATTTTTAATACTTAATTCATGTTGAGTCAAACCTCTACATTTGAAGATATCAACTTAATAATGATTTATTTCATGTAAATTTGAAGTTTTTGTTTTAAACTTTCTCAGAATTTGAAGATACAGAGAACAACAGTTGCATTTGAACATGCACAGCTAATTTTAAACCTGTAAACAAATATTTCACAAAAAAGAAAACATGCAAGCATTTTCAGAACTAACATTTACATGCAACATATTTTTTTATACTTAAAATTTTGATTTAAAACTTACTCACCTGATTTTGTAATTAAGCATAGGCAAAAATTTGATCCTGAAAAATAACTGTAGATTTTCCCTTTTCTTGAAATTTTCCTGATTAACTTATTCTGCTTGATGATGCTTCAAATCTTTGAATCAATCAGTGATAGAAAAACTTGAGATTTCTTTCAGAAATTCAGAAGAACCTTGATTGCAGTTTTCTAAAGTATTTTGAATGCAGATTTTTATGCTGGAATTTGCTTTGCAGATTTAGATTTTGAAATGGAGTTTGAGTTTGATTAATTTTTTGGTTGAAGTTGAAAGATTGAAGAATTCTCAGATTTTTGTAAATAAGGATTGGCAAAATTTTCTTGCTTAAGAAAAAAAATTGAGAAAGTTTATATGAAACATAAGAAATGGCTTTTATATAAAAAAATTTGTTTTATAAAATTTAAAGAAAATAAATTAAAATATTTGACACTTGTCACTATATCTAGCTAATCCTTTAACACATGTTATTTACTATGATTTAAATGTTAACAAGTGTTATTTCATGCAAAAAGAAATTTTAAAATTTTTCTTGATTGATTTTTCTTAATTTAAATTCATTTTTAATTCATATAAAAATCAATTTTCCTTAAAGAATGAATATAAAACAATTGTTATACCTTAAATAAAATCATGAAAATATTCCTTTAAACTCAAAGTAAAATTTAGAATAAAATTAACCTATTTTAAATCTTTTAATTTAACAATTCAAATTCAATTAAAATTTTAAATTCAATTCAAAATCAAATTTGATAAGAATACAATTTTAACACATTCATTACCCTTATGTATATATTAGTTTTAATTAGAATCAATGTACATTTACAATTCATTTATTGTTGTTAAATAAAATTACAAATTTATCAATTTAAATTAATTTTTTACAAAGATTATCGTATTTAAATTGGGTTTGAAATTCTGGAATATCACATTCCTCCCCCTTAAAAGAATTTCGTCCCCGAAATTTAAATAAAAGATAATCCAAAATTTCATTTTATTCAACACTTCAAGCATACATAACATCCGAACATAAGAAATCAACAAACAAAACATCCAAACAACGATACATCCAATACAAACATCACTAGCTATCCGGACACATATCCGGATAAGCCTTCCTAAAGCTATCCAGAGTCTCCCAGGTACAATCTCTGGGATCCTCACTCCACTGGACTTTAACGAGCTTCACTATCTTGCTTCTGAGTTGTCTCTCATCTTGATCAACAATCTGAACAGGATGTATGACAACTGATAAGTCCGACTCAACCTCTAAGTCTTCCTTCACAGCTGGCTCCACAATAAGAGATGGACTGTGCACATATTTCCGTAGATGAGATACTTGGAAAACATTGTGAATTCCATCCATCCGGACTGGCAATTCAATCCTGTATGCTACGGCACCAATCCTCTCGAGTACTCGAAACGGACCAATGTATCTCGGAGCGAGTTTCCCTGTCTTTCCGAATCTTACTGCTCCTTTAATAGGGGAAACTTTGACAAAGACTAAATCACCAATCTCGAACTCCAATTGCCTTCGTCTTTTATCAGCATATTTCTTTCGACGACCTTGAGCAGCTCTCATCCTTTTCTTGATAAGCTCGACTTTAGCAGATGCTTCACAGATCAGATCTGGTCCAAGCACAATACGGTCTTTCGACTCTATCCAACAAGCTGGAGATCTACACGGCCTTCCATACAATCTTCATAAGGAGCCATCTTGATACTTGCTTGGTAACTGTTATTATAAGAGAACTCCACTAGATGTAGATGGTCCTCCCACGATCCTCCAAAATCTAATACACAGGCTCTCAGCATATCTTCTAGAATTCGATTTAGCCTCTTCGTCTGTCCATCTGTTTGGGGATGATATGCTGTACTAAATCTCAAATTTGTCCCCAAAGCTGATTCAATGCCTCCCAGAATTGGCTGGTGAAGATAGGATCTCGATCACTTACAATACTGACTGGAACACCATGCAATCTCACTATCTCTTTCAAGAAAATTTCTGCCAAAGAAGCTGCTGTACGGGTTGCTTTAACTGGTTTAAAATGGGCGCTCTTGGTTAGACGATCCACAATCACCCATATTCCTTCATTCCCCTTCTTAGTTCTAGGCAAACCGTCGATGAAGTCCATCGAAATCATCTCCCATTTCCATGTCGGGACCTCCAATGGTTGTAACAAACCGGCTGGCTTCTGCTGATCTCCCTTCACTTGCTGGCAGATAGCACAACTATTAATGAATCTAGCTACATCCTTCTTCATCTTCGGCCACCAGAAAACTCTCTTCATATCCTCGTACATCTTCGATATTCCTGGATGGATATTCAATCTGGAGTGATGACTTTCTAACAATACTTCATGTCTCAATCCATCTATATCTGGTACACACAATCGACCATTAATTCTCAATGCCCCTTGATAGTCTATCTTGAAATCCGAATATCGACCATCCTTAGTTCCAAGAATCAATTCTACAAAAGACCAATCCTCCATTTGCTTGCTTATTATTCTTTCCTGGAGAGATGGAACAGCTTCCAAAAGAGAAAGAACCGCATTTCTGCTAAGAGCGTCTGCCACAACGTTCGCCTTCCTCGGAGTATACAGAATATCCAAATCATATGATGCCAAGAACTCAACCCATCGCTGCTGTCTTAGATTAAGATCTTTTTGAGAGAAAAGATATTTCAATGGTTTGTGATCCGTGAATAACTCAAACTTTTCTCATAGAAGATAGTGCCTCCAGATCTTTAAAGCAAAACAATAGCCAACAGCTCTAGATCATGCGTAGCGTAGTTCCTCTCGTGTGGCTTCAATTTCTGACTCGCATACGCAATTACCCTACCATTTTGCATAAGTGCAGCTCCCAATCCAACAATACAGGCATCAGTACACACTTCAAACTTGCTTTTCCCATCTGGAATAGCCAATACAAGAGCACTTGTCAATTTTGCCTTCAGATTCTGAAAAGCTTCCTCACATTCCAGTGTCCACTTGAATTTAGCTTCCTTCCTTGTCATCTTTGTTAAGTGAGAAGAGATCTTAGAATAATCCTTAATAAATTTCCTGTAGTAACCGGCCAATCCCAGAAAACTGCGAACTTCTGTTGGAGTCCAAGGCTGCTTCTACTCCAAAATAGTCTCAACTTTAGCTGGATATAAAGAGATTCCCTCACCAGAAACAATGTGGCCCAAAATTTTTACTTCAGATTCCAAAAATGACACTTACAGAATTTTGCCTTCAGAACGTGCCTTCTCAGAGTTTCCAAAACTATTCTCAAATGCTGCTTGTGTTCTTCTTCCGACTTAGAATAAACGAAAATATCATCGATGAACAGTGAAACAAACTTATTCAAAACATCTCTAAAGACTCGGTTCATCAGGTCAACAAAATAGGCAGGAGTGTTGGTTAACCCGAAAGGCATAACCAACCACTCATAGAAACAATTTGGTCCCCTAAATGCAGTTAAGGGAATACTGACTTCAGCTACCCTTAATTGATGGAAACCTGATGCTAGATCTAACTGAGAAAAGACTGATGCACCATGAAGCTGGTCGAAGAGATCATCAATGCGAGGAAGAGGATACTTATTTCGAATGGTCACTTTGTTCAATTCTCGATAGTCCACACAAAACCTTAGCGACCCATCCAACTTGGTGACAAAAACTACAGCAGAACCCCAGTATGAAAAACTTGGTCTAATCAAACCCTTCTCCAACAAATCTTGAGTTTGTTTCACTAGTTCCTCCCTCTCTCTTGGAGCCGTCCTCCTACTAGGCTGAATTACAGGTATTGCTTCAGGAACCAAATCTATACGAAACTCTATTTCCCGGTGTGGTGGCAAACACTTAACTTCCTCAAATACGTCAGAGAAATCCCGAACTACTTCAATGTCTACAACCTCCTCTTGAGAAGTCTCAACTCCATGTAAAAGACTACTCAAGTGAATTCCAGAGTTATCACACACTTTGGCAATCCTACCCAGATCAGTTTCCAACGAAACTGTTCTTTCATCACAATTTAAAACAGCCTTATATTTGTCAAGCCAATCCATTCCTAATATAAGGTCAAAACCTTTAAAATCCAATACATAAGGATCACAGGAAAAACTATGGGATAGATAGGAGATTCTCAAATCTTTACAGATCCTATCTAGTTTGGTTACCCTCCTATAGGATTTGATACATAAATGGGATTTTCTACGATACTAGGGGTAAGTAAGAAATTCTCTACAGTTTCTAGGGAAATAAAACTTAAAGAAGCACCATAATCAAATAAGACTTTAACATATTTTCCATTTAAAAGTAAGGTACCTTCTAAAACTCCTTTGCCCTTAGACGAGTTTGATGATGCGCCTTCTAAAGCAAATACTTTGTTCTGTTTAACCTTATGAAGGAGCGGGCAATATTTAATCATGTGTCCCGGTTGGTGACAGTTAAAGCAAAGAAACTTTTGAACTAAAGCTGGCCCTGGTCCACTATAATGTTGTTGCTACCGATGTTGCTGTTGTTGAGGCTCTCTTCTAGGACACTTATTTGCCAGGTGACCTTCTTGTTGACAAATATAACACTTTCGGGGTCCATTATTGTTTCCGGACTTCTTCTTGTTTTGTTTCTTCCAATTAGGATTGAATTTTATTTTATTAGGATTGGAAGAATTTCCTCCAGATGCAGCAACTCGCGCCTCAGATCTTTTGTTCATCAAGTCTTCATATCTTAAGGCCATGTCAATAAGCTCCACAAAAGACCCTTCCAAATGTGCAGTCATTCTCTCATGATACTCAGGCCTCAACCCTTGGACAAACATCTCGTTCTTCTTAAGAGAGGTGCCAATAAGGTCTGGACCGTAGCAAGATAATTCGTTGAATTTAGTCTCGTATTCAGCTATAGACATGTTTCCTTGTTTCAGATTCAGAAAGTCTTGATAAAGTCGGGTTCTTCCTGCAGCAGGCATAAACTTCTCCTCAAACATCTCCTTAAACTCTTCCCAAGACATATCATCTTCCGAGAGATTAGCAGTCACTGAATTCCACCAGACTGCGGCACCACCTTGTAATTGCCACGCAGCCATTATTCTCTTCTGCTCATCAGATAACCTCATGCTCTTAAAAATCGTCTCACACGAGCGAAGCCATGCTTGGAATTCTATTATAGTTTCTAATCCTTGAAATGGTTTTCCTCTAAGATGAACAAAGTCCTTGCATAATGCGGCAAAACTGACTGGAGACGTAACTGGATTAACAGTCTCATTATCAGTCTGCTCTCTCTTGTTACCGGTTGATGCACTTCCAACAACTCTTCCCCTTCGGCCTCTTGAACTCATATTGGCTACCTAAACAGGTAAGCCAACCAATTTAGATAGGGATATAGTTATATAAGAAAATTACAAATACGCAATCTAAAGATAGATACTACTCCAGAGCCTAGGTGTTTCTCAATTTATGCTCTGATACCAACTGTGACGATACCAAATGTAACGCCATGGATTTTTTGCGCTCGAAAATCGACATCCATACTTTACATCGTACTCGAATGCCGTAGATTCGACCATTCAAATCCGAGTTTTCGGAGCTTATAACACAGTTAAGTAAACAACATAGCAGAAGAAAAAGAATAATACATTGATATACAACATTGATACAATATCTGATACAACAGATGATACAATAGATATCAATATACATCAGAGATGTGATACAATAGAATAGCAGCGGAAAAGAAAATAGATAACACTAGCAGCGGAACAAATAACTCCAGATAGTCTTCAAAAGAGAACTCCAGCAGCAGCTCGAACCAACATCACGATTCACCAAGACAAGCAAGTCTCGTCCACATCCAAAGACTGAACTAGCTCCAGATAACTTACTAATCCGACTATCTGAAAAACCCAACTCTAGACTGCCCGTGTAGAAAATTTTGAGCACCCAGAGTTTAGGAAAGAAACAATAAACTCTGGATCAGTCATGGGACTGGTGTGAGCAACAAAAACAGTTTTTCTTTTAAAAACAAACAGCAAGAGAATTTTAAATTAGATTCGCAATGCTTTTAGAAAATGAGACTACCATAAGGCCTCCCGCACAGACACACAATGCAAACGCAGAATCGGAGGTGATTTGTTCTTATGATAGTCAAATATGATTGATACGTGAATTTCTTTGATATTATTACTATAGGTGCAAGTGCAGAAAACAATTTCAAAAGTATAATATAAATCTTAGCCAGCATAGACATTTCACACTTATGCCTACTATAGCTACCATGTTCAATAGCAGGTTACCGCCACATTCCATGGCAGGTTATACAATTGCAATTGTAAAAGGCTCCTATTGTTTGATTGGATTTCCAACAAGTGGTCGGACAAAGGAACTTCCCATACCGAAATGGAACGCCTCTGGAAGGACGTCCCCGAGCATCCCAAATGGATCTCTGCCAACACAAAGCTGGTGTACTCCCTGCCCGGGAGTATCAACCTCAGATATTCCATCCTCGGTCGTAACCAACCTTTATCCAGGATCCCGATAACCAACAACACCACACAGTAATAGATATAGTGTATCCACATGAGTAAGTATCTGGGCTCCATACCATGATACTACCCCTATCCAGAAGAAATGGACATACCCTAGGGACGCGATCCCTGAAAACCTTGCTGCATCTTTCCTGTTTCGACCATTTTTCGGGTTGTGAGGTTTGACGAAGTCTCGTCCATAAAGCTACGCATTTTACAAAAGCCACGCTTTGATCAACAAATGATCAACAGCACTCAGCATGCCACATTACCAAGTTGGGAATATATTGCTGATAACCTTCAACTACATAACCTCTAAGGGTGTTAAGCTAAGAGAATAAATTCTCCGCCACCAACGGAAATGTATTTGAAAGAAATCTGCTTTATATCTCAAATTGTAATGTCAGACATACAATCCATACAAGTCTGCTCTCGATTTAGAACAGAACCGAAGGCACTTCCAAAGAAGCCCTTGCAATCCGGGTATTCACAATCCCGATCGGACTTCCCATCACTTAGGGAATCTCTATACCGGAGCAACTCAGCGCAGAGACAATCGATAGGTCATCCTATCGTTCTCGCAAATACCCGGTCTTCACCACCGGTCTTCAAAATGCTATCCACGACGTCGAATCACATATTCGGAATGGGTTATACGACACGAAGGTCCTTTCTCGACTAAACCGAATAGTGAGCGCAACATTTCAAACATATGGATATTGGATTCCAACTAAGTCACAACTTAATAATTCAAAACTTTCTTTCAAATGGTTTAAACAAATTGCCATTTTCAAATCATTAACAAAAAGATTCATTTCACAAAGTTCACCTAGTTTCACAAAGATTCATTCATATATTTCAAAACAATTCCCATTTCAATTGGATTAACTCGTATTAAAATCTTTAAATTAAAGATTAAACTTATAGCTTTCAAACCGTTTCCATAACTTGGAAAACTATTTCAGTTTAAACTTGAAATCCCTTTAATACAATTTGAAATTCATTTCTCCTATGAAAGCTTTTTATCATTTAGAAACAACAATCTTATTTCGTAAAGATCCGATTTCATTTACACAAGTTACAATCTTTGGGTTAATTCAAATTCCCAAAAGAACAATACTTTAAAAATGGTTTGACTCATATATAACTAGTATAATATCGTTAATCCCTAGTTTCAAATCATAGAATTCAATTTTAAATATTGAATTCAAATTTAAATCAAAATATTTAAAATCTCAAAACCCAATCAAGTTATTCAAAATAAATTTCATCTTTGAAATTCCATTTCAAAAGCTTCTCACTTTAAACCCAATCCATTTCCAAAACCATTTGGTTTAAATATTCAACTTTTAAACCATTTCAAAATCTGTGACTTAATCGATTTCCCCGTGAAATCCATATTGGTGTGTGTATAAGTGTGGTCCAGGGTTTAACACAATAGTGCAACATCATTCAATCATCACAGATTAAAAACACAAAAATATAGTTGACAAGGATATAAGTATAACGCTTATCGCTCATTCACAGATTCACAGATAATATATAAATGTAAATAAATGGATAAATTATACACAGCTCAATCCACAAAACAAAATATCACTAATCAGATAGGCAATCAATTCAAGGCATCTTATACAATACAGTCATTCGTAAGTATGGTCAAGTATTCAATAGTCATTTATAAGCAGGATTTATTAATTGTTTAATCCTAATTAATTCAATTTATTTCCAATCAAATTTATTTACTTATGAAGTTATTATTCAATTCTGATTTATTAATTCTAAATCATTTGATATAAACTAATTTATCAAACACTCTAATTAATTAAATGGTTCTTAATTAATCACATTAATTAAATTAACCTTAAGTTAATTACATAATCATTTAACCTTAATTTAATTTCATTAAATAATTATCTTTAAGTAATTTATTACTTTTATAAATAAATCAACTTTTAATTAAATGTAATTATATCTTAATCACTTGATTAATTAACTTTAATCATTATTTATAGAAATTGACTAACCATTAATAATCCATTAATTAACCCTAATTATTTAATCAATTAGGTGTTAATTACAACTTAATTGGTTCTTAATTACAATTATTAAATTTCTAATCATAAATTATCCATTTTTATTTCAAATTGAAATTCCTTTAACACAAATTGGAAATCTATGAATCTTAATTACACATTAACTATCTCTTACTTAAACCTTAATTTATAAATTTAAACTTCTAATTAATTTCAAAATTAATGAATTACAAATTATTAAATCTTTATTTACTTATAAGTAAACTCATACTTATTAATGATTTAATTAACACTCACAAAAAATTTGAAACATTGGTTATTAACTGGCTTTAAATTCACTTGTTAAAGTATTACTTTTATAAAGAAATTTTAAAAGAGTTTAAAAACAAATTCCTTTATAACTTTACATATTTAAAAAAAAAATATATACTTTAACATTTATTTAATTAAACATTTAAATTTATAAGACTCATTTGATTTCAAAATCGAGGATTCAAACTTTATTCGCACCCAAACTAAATTTTGATTTAAACTTAGTTTAAAACATTCATTTAAAACTTTGATTTAAATTTGATTTTAAACTTGATTTAAAATTCTTGATTTAAAATCCAAATTCATCTTAAACTTTTAAGATTTCAAAGTCATTTTCAATTCTAACTTCCTCTAGATTTAACTTAGTTTAATTATCTGTTGCACATTTTATCTCAGGTTCAAAATTTAAACTTACAGGCTTTAAAACCTGTAAACAACATCTACCCGATCCCTGAGCAAAACACTTCGAGTCACCAACCAAAATACATCGAGTCAAACTCATATGTACTCGAGTAAAAACCCTAAACTTTTCTTCCAGTAAGCAGTCGAGTTCATCTCCTACCCAAACCAAAACCTACAGCATCCACCAATGGACACCGTGCACATGCACAATAACCCCGATCGATTCCGATTAAGTTTGACGGCCTTCCCACATCGGCGAACGTCCCCAAACACTGACTCGACCACCTAAAAACTCGAACAAGTCCTCTATCGAAATCGAGCTGTTTTGAACTAAAACCTGGAACACGCAACAGAAGTCCCATCTCAAACCTGTCAACGCCTCGCGCACACGTCACCGGCCACCGGAACATCAACTACTCCAGCCACGAACTCGTCAACACTTCCTCCTCCATCCCTTAAAAGCACGCACGGCTCGATCGATTCATGGTGCCGCGATCGTCAATTTCCAGAACACAAAAAAAAACTCGAACTAAACCCTAAATCGTTCTCGTCCCCAAGATTCTTGCATTAGAAATTTTTTTGAACATTTTTCCTGTATTAATAAATCACCAATCTATCCTTTCAACAATTTTCAACAATACAAATTTGTTGAATCCACAGAAAATGATAAAAAATCAATTTGGGTTCATATAAGAGCCGCACCATGTATACTCACCTAAAAATCCTCGTTTTTGATTTACGAATCCTACTTTTGAATATAGTTTCAAGTTATGCAATTGAATCAATGTTTTATACCATTCGAAATTATCAAAGATTTGAGTTTGTTCTGTAAAACCAACTTTTTTTTTCCAACCTGTATGTTTATACGTTACTTGAAACTGTTTTAAACAATAACTGATACTTAAACAAGCCTATTTGCTTTTGAAATCTAAACCTAACAAAGGTTTATTCAAAAGGAAATGAATTTTGAGTAAAATTTAGGCTTGTAAACTAAGAACAGAGATATATCCACTATCATATATACACAGGAACATACTTACACACATACATCACAAACATATTATTTTCAGAGATGGGTATGCAACAGAATTTATAGCTTAAACTATTTAAATTAGTGATGTTACTCACTTGTGGGATGAAGACAGAGGACACAAAGCCTGGGAAAGGTTGTTGAAAATCTGGAAATGCATTTTGAATTTGATTTGATTGAAGTTTGATTTTTTTTTTTCCAGTTGAATCTTTGCTTTGATATCTTGCTTCTTTTCTAGCTTTGCTTAGTTATGTTTTGAACAAACTAAAATGAAGAGGAAATTTGATATATAGAAGAGAAGTTACAGGGTTGCATGTTTTTGTACAGGGTATTAGGTATGGTAGAACATCAGAGACCTTTTTTACTTTACTTCTTGTTTCGGCTGATAGAAAATATGTTATGCTAGCATTTAATGCCTGAGGTATGTTGCATTTATTACTTTGTACAATATACTTATTTTTTCCTTTATTTCAGTTGTACCTGTGTGAGTATAATCCTGGGTATCTTTTTTTTTAATACTTTTTTTGTTTCTACATACTTATAGTTTTATTTATTTTGGCCTTGTTACTTTGAAACAAGAATGAATACCCATAATTAATATATTGTTAAAATTGTTGCCAATGTATTTACTTTATACTTGAATGTATTTGTATCTTTTATTTTCTTGTTTGTACTCAACATTTATTTATTTATTTTTATTATTTTGTAAGTATATTTTGAACTTTACATTATTTATAAATCCCAATTCGATTGAATTCAAATACATTAGTTAAAAGTAATTCCTTAATTCAACTAATATGTTATATCAATTACCAAATTAATTTCACAAATTTTTATTCAAATTTAACATATATTATCAATTTAAAATTAATTAAAATTCGGGATCGTTACACGACCCGTCTTTCAATACCCAGAAGACGTATCATCAATAAGAAAAGAAAGAGATAGAAATAGAAAGATAGAAAGAAAAGAACAACAATCATCGGGATCTCACAGCGAAAACGAACAAAATATAATATTTCACATAACCATTACATAAGTTTACATATCAGAATACAAAAAATTATATGACTTCATTACATTGGACATTCATAAGAGTTTTCCCAAACCATACAACTCAAAACACAACATCAAAATGTCACTACAGCAAATAGAAATAGATAAGTACGCCTGGACTCCAGCTCCAGCTTCCAAAAACATTTGCTAATCCCAACCTAAATCACTTGGCTACTCATAAAAATTTGAGTACCCAAGAGTTTGTGAAATATAAACTCCGAGTCAGACATGGGTCTGGTGTAAGTAAATCAGTCAAAGTTGTTTAACTTTAAAATCATTTGAAACAAAAGGTATCACGTAAGACTTCCCACAAATAAACACGGGTAAGATTTTACCTTACGCTAACCAAAACATTTGATAGGAAATCCAGTGATATTATAATAGGGTCTAAGGTTTTCAAAATGAAATACAGAAATAGATGGAATGCTTACATCTCACGTTCCAACATAGTTGGGCATAATCAAAATCGTACGGGCATTTATTGGAGATTGGATTCCATACAATGGCAGGGCTACTGTGGTACCGCCCGTCACAGTGCGTGGCCTAGATCACCGTACCGAGAGCCACTCCCGATCCCCTGCAACACAAGGTCGGACCCATCCCTTACTGGAAAGTTCCAAACAAGACAACCCCGCAGTTGTGGCCAACAACTTCCCACACAGCCGAAATAATAAGGGACTTCTAGACAGGGGTAAATCTCACTCTCAAGTGGAGGCTACCCATGAAGCCTTGCTGCACCTCCCCTGTTTTAGCCATTCCCGGTTGATGAGGCTTGAGGCTACAATTACCTTTAGAGAACACATCTCTTAGAATGCTCATCGTCCACCTGACGATGTTCTGAAAGCATTCAATCCATACAAGTTCATTCCAGGTTCGAACAAAACCGAAGGCATTATTTCGTTACACTCATTTTGGAATCACCCTCAGAGTTAACGACAATAATCCTTGCACTCTAAAACTCCATCTCGATCCTCACTTGAGATGTCACGACCTAACGTTTAACTTGGATCGATGTGGTTTTCAAAAAATCAATTTGATTCCCGATCTCGGTCTCATCGAAATCCAAACGTGTCTTAAAGGCCAAGTTGTTTAAACAATTCAATTCAAATTTAAACATTGATTTCACACAGCATTATCCATAGATAATAACCAATATCTATTACAGGAATACAATATCTCATCACAGAATATCTCAACTATCATTCAACAGATATCAACCATATTCAGATATTCAATTCAAACAATCATCCATAAGCAAGCACTACTTTAATTCATATTATAATTATTAAATTAAATTAATTACTTAAGAATTGATCACTTAATCTAGCTTAACCAAGCATCAATTAATTAATTAATCAAAATCATTTAATTAATTGATCACTTCGTAATCATCCTCAATATAAATTAATTAATCTTTAATTAATTAGAAATCCTTTATTTAACTATTAATTAATTTCTATAATTATTCATTAATTGAAACTTGATTTAAAATTAATCATTCCTTAATTGGTTATTAATTAACCCTTAATTTATAATTAATTAACCTTAATTAATTCTTAATTAATCACTAATTAATTTATCTTAATTACTTAATTAATTAAAAATTAATTAACCTTAATTACTTAATTAATTAAATCTTAATTACTAATTAATTAATTAATTATAAATTAATTAATGTTTAATTACTTTATTAATTAACTTTTAATCAATTCATTAAATTAATTAATTACTAATCAATTAATCATTAACCACTTAATTAATTAGTTATTAATCACTTATTAATTAATCTTTAATTAATTAATTATTTAATTAATGATCTATTAATTGTTATTCAATTTAATCCTTAATTATCCATTAAATAATCCATAAGTAATTAATTAAATCTTAACAAATTAATTAATCCAAATTGATTATTTAATTCCAACCTTAATTACTAATTAAATAAAGTAAAATTTAAATTTCAAAACTTAATTAATTTCCAAAAACCAAATAATTTCATTAATTATTAATAACTATTACATATTTAAAACATTTTCAATTTGTTAAAATTTAATTACCTTTTTAAAACTTAAATTTTAAAAGATGTAAAATCATTTTAAAACCTCAACTAATAAAATATGAATTTCCTTGAAATAAAATATTTATCATTTTATAAAGTAGTTAAAATAAATTTTTAAAGTTTTAAACTAAAAACAAATTTGAAATTTAAAACAAGTTTTAAAGCTTCGACTTCATTTCCTTGGTTTTTGAACTCGACCAAACTCAAGATAGCACAAACCTAAACTTCATCTCCTCCCCTACCATTCTTCTTAGTTTAAACATCAACAAACCCCAAAAAAAAAAACTGGAAACACCCCTCTGCCCAAACCCTACACGAGCTACAGCCACTCACCCCCGAGCACACACGAGAGCCACGAATCCAAAAACGCGAACGCTGCTTCGAGTCACGGCCCACACACACACGAACAAACGCCATTGACACAGCAACACCCCCGTGCACATGCACGTTATTCCGACGCCACCACCACCGCCCACGACATCACGCGCAAACTCCAATTCGGCCATCGATTCAACTCCAATCGCTAAATCCCACTTACACGTGCTCGATCGAAAAATGGGTTGCTCGAACCCAAACCCAAAACTGCAGTCACCAGAAAATCCCATCGTGCACGACAAGCCGACCACCGTACGCTCCCAAATGCTGGCCACTACTTCCCATGGTCCTGACGCATCATCACCCTAAGCCGATCGCAACTCGATCAACTCCATGCTTCACACGTTCGAATTTCTCAAGCTCGAAAAACACAGAGTATAAAACCCTAAAAATCTAAATTCCCAAATCTCTATTGAATGATTATTAAAACCATTATTTTTCTCATGTTAATCAACCATTAACACGACTTCCATCCAAATTTCAAAGTTTAAAATCAACCCAGTAACGTGAATTTGCTCAAAACCCCCATTTCGGTTTTCCACAAAATTCATCTTCAATTTAAAATTAAAATTTTTGATTTTTATCTTAAAATTCATGTTATACATAGTAGATTTAAGATGTGAGCTTTATTCATCAAAATTCAAACATGATTTACATGATATAAATTCTTGTTTTACTGTATTATCTTTAATTCTGCAGATTTTTAACTGTTTCCTTTTTGAATATTATTTTTAATACTTAATTCATGTTGAATCAAACCTCTACATTTGAAGATATCAACTTAACAATGATTTATTTCATGTAAATTTGAAGTTTTTGTTTTAAACTTTCTCAGAACTTTGAAGATACAGAGAACAACAATTGCATTTAAACATGCACAGGTAATTTTAAACCTGTAAACAAATATTTCACAAAAAAGAAAACATGCAAGCATTTTCAGAACTAACATTTACATGCAACATATTTTTTTATACTTAAATTTTTGATTTAAATTTACTCACCTGATTTTGTAATTAAGCAGAGGCAAAAATTTGATCCTGGAAAATAACTTTAGATTTTCCCTTTTCTTAAAATTTTCCTGATTAACTTATTCTGCTTGATGATGCTTCAAATCTTTGAATCAGTCAGTGATAGAAAAACTTGAGATTTCTTTCAGAAATTCAGAAGAACATTGATTGCAATTTTCAAAAGTATTTTGAATGCAGATTTTTATTGTGGAATTTGCTTTGCAGATTTAGATTTTGAAATGGAGTTAGAGTTTGATTAATTTTTTGGTTGAAGTTGAAAGATTGAAGAATTCTTAGATTTTTGTAAATGAGGATTGTAAAAATTTTCATGCTTAAGAAAAAATGTGAGAAAGTTTATATGAAACATAAGAAATGGCTTTTATATTAAAAAATTTGTTTTATAAAATTTAAAGAAAATAAATTAAAATATTTGACACTTGTCACTATATCTAGCTGATCCTTTAACACATGTTATTTAGTATGATTTAAATGTTAACAAGTGTTATTTCATGCAAAAAGAAATTTTAAAATGTTTTCTTGATTGATTTTTCTTAATTTAAATTCATTTTTAATTCATATAAAAATCAATTTTCCTTAAAGAATGAATATAAAACAATTGTTATACCTTAAATAAAATCATGAAAATATTCCTTTAAACTCAAAGTAAAATTTAGAATAAAATTAACCTATTTTAAATCTTTTAATTTAACAATTCAAATTCAATTAAAATTTTAAATTCAACTCAAAATCAAATTTGATAAGAATACAATTTTAACACATTCATTACCCTTATGTATATATTAGTTTTAATTAGAATCAATGTACATTTACAATTCATTTATTTTTGTTGAATAAAATAACAAATTTATCAATTTAAATTAATTTATTACAAAGATTATCATATTTAAATTGGGTTTGAAATTCTGGAATATCACACTTTAATTAATTATTCTTGATTAATGAATTATTCTTAATTAATCACATTAATTAAATTAACCTCTAAACCGATTACATAATTAATTAACCCCTTAATTAATTATTTTCAGAAATTAACCCTTTAATTACTTACCATAAAGTAATTACACTTACACAATCTCATAAATGATCAACATTAAATTAATTAATCTAATTAGTTATTTAAATTAATCACATTAATTAGTTATTTAAATAATCTTAGTTAATGACCGTCATTAACTAATAACAATTCTTTAATTACTTTCTTAATTAATCTCTAATTATATATTAATCTAAATCATTAATTTATAAATTAAATAATTGAGTCATTCCTTAATTTATTCATTAAATCATTTTAATATCTTAATTATCTCTAAGGTAATCCATTTCCTTATTAATGACTTCATTAATATTGAAGTGTATTTAAACATTACACTTCTAAATTTGGATTCAAATTTCATTTTGAATTTAAGGTTCAAAATGATAAACATTAACCAAATTTACATATCGACTTATAAACCTATATAAGAAAAGTTTTTAACTAAATTACTTAAATTTTATATAAAATTTAAGCTTTAAAAATACATTATATTTTAACTTGCAAATTCAAGTTAAAACAAATTATTTAACTTTTCATTGAAAATTCTTTTTATAAAAGAACTTTATCAAATCCAGTTCAAATATTTATTTGAAAACAAATAACTTTAAAAAGCTATTGATTTAAACTTGTTTAAAACATTCAGATTTAAAATCTGATTCAAATTACCAGATCTGGATTCAAAGAGACTTGAATCCACTAATTTAAACATTTATTTTAAACCGTTGATTTAAATCCTGATTTTAAATTCTTGGTTTAAAATCCAAATTTCATTTTAAAAACTTTAAGATTCAAAGTTTCATTTGAATCTAAACTTCATACTAGATTTAAACTTTGTTTACATATAGCTTACAAATTTAAATTCAGTTAAATTTGTTTTAAATTTAAATTTACAGACAGGTTTACGAAAACCTGTACAAACCAAAACTAACCCGAAGCAACTCATGTTTGCTTCGAGTTAAAACCTAATTTACTTCGAGTAAACTACTCGAATAACTCGAGTAAATCCCGAGTTCAAAACCTCTGCACCAAACTAAAGTTCATCAAAACTTCAAACTACACGGTGCATATGCACCGTGGCTCTGGCCATCTCCGGCCATCCACCGGCACTTCAATCCATCAACGACCATCACCTGACCACGCCACGGCCCTCCAAATCCACCACATTTGCTCGAATCAAAATCGAGCTCTAAATTCAAAATCTGGAAACACAATCAGGTCTCCCCTCCAAAACTTGGAAAACGACTCGCATACGAAATTCCGACCATCGCCTCCACCTTCGGCCACGGCTTCATCCACGATGAAGTTACCTTTTCTCGAAGTCCCATGACACTCGATCCACCAGAGAGGTTGCACTGATCCAAAACTCCAACCTAATCAAAACTAGGTTTACAAACTTCACTGGTCCACCACTGTAATGTGCACGTAAATGTGCATATTTTTTCCACCATATTTATTCTATTTAAATTAAATAAATGATCATGGGTATTTTAACCTTTTTTAACCAAAATTCATATTAATTCCAAATTTTCACATATTCATCATCAAATAGGGGTAAAACGGTCACTTAAGTGCATATATTTCTTTGAGAAAAATTGACTGGAAATTTATATATATTTTTGTAGGAAAATGGTCTCAAATAGGAGTGGTTTCATGAAGGAATATGCTTGCACAAAGAATATAAAGGAATGAAGATGGAAATAATTCAAAGTGAAAATCATGGAGGACCCCACCTACCCACCTACCTTAATATACAAAATAAAGGCTAATGCACATGCTTATGGAGTTAATGGTTTCATGTACACTTAATGGGGGATTAAGACATGTTAATGGTTACTTGGCCTCCACACTTTCTAAGGGGCGTTTTGGGCATTCCCTAAAAAGTGAATTAGGGTTTCATACATGTATAAATACCCATATGTTTCATGTATCCTCCATCTCTTCTCTTAGTCTCTTAGCCTTCTCTTTGTCTTCATTAGTTTAGGCTCAAAATAAAACTCAAGCTCTCTTTCTCTTTTAATGGCTACATAGCCATATTTTTATTTCATGTAACTTTTTTTTATGCAATGTTAAATATTGTTCTCTTTTCTTTTACATGCTTTTTTTTCCTTTCATGTTGTAGTGTAGATCTCTCTTATTTCATGCAAGTAGATTAGTGTTTTCCTTTCATGTTGCTCTCTTTTTCTTATTCTTAGTTTCATGTTGTTTTCTACATTTGTTCATATGATAACAAATATGAGAGGCTAATCCCTACAATTTAGGGATAATGAAGCTCTCTAGTATGTAGATGCAACATTTTGAAGTGTATGCTCTCTTTTTGTACTTAATGAAACATTTGAAGTGGTTTAACTTGTTGTTCTTTCTTTGAATTTGATAGTCTATGTTGTTCATACCAAATAGGCTATGCTTAAACAAACATAACACAAATTGCCTCTTCATCTAAATATGATTATGGCAAAGAAGTGAATGTTGAAATTGAAATTTGGTGGTCTATATTTCTAAACAATAGTTAATAGGCTATGCTTAAAATAGATTTTTATTTCAACTTTGTTGTCATATTTCATGAGAGTTAAATGTGTATTAGTGGTTGTGTTATATTTTGATGGTTTATATTAGGCTAATTAATAGCACAAATATACCATACTTATGATAAGCACATCAACTAATTACACTAATGACAAGAAAAGAGAGATCGTAACTTCATTTTGCTGATTTATGTGATCTAGAGGGTGGATTTATCTCTAAATTGCCATTAAACTCTCATATTTTTATCAATTTTCTTTTGCTTGTTTTTCTCCTTTTCTAGCTTAACACTCTCTTCAACCTTGGTTTAATTTGATTGAATAGAATTTTTAAAATCATCAATTCCCTGCGGATCGACCCGTATTCGCCACGTGCTACATTCGTACACCGTGCGCTTGCGGTTATTTTAATTTTAAATCGTTAGACGGTTTTCTAAACCGATAGAAATTCCATCGACGAACAAGTTTTTGGCGTCGTTGCCGGGGAATTGCTTTGTTTTTTTATATCTGTTCTTTGAATTATTTTTGTGTGTTTTTTTTTGTGTATTTGCATATTTGTTTTTTAAAGAAAGAAAAAAAAATTGTTGTGCGTTTGTGTGATTGTTGCTTGCATTTGTTTGAGTGTTTTTTTTGCATTTGTTTCTAGTTGTTTTGTTCATTTGCATTTCATAAAAAAATAAAAAATACACAATTAAGAAAAATTAACTTTCATTACATTCTGTTTTTGAGTTTACAATTGATCTTTGATTTACATTACGCTGTTCACTGTTTGCATTTACTCTCTGTTCAATTTCACTTCAACATTACATTCTGTTTTGAACTGTTGGCTGTCTTTGCTTGTATTTCTGTTCAACTTTTTCCTTCCTGCTTACCATCTTTAGCATACTTCACAACCAAAAATCACCAAAACATAACATTACTTCTGCCATCAGTTCTGCTTTCATAGTTCCCTCAAAACTGTGCAACTGTGCACATATATCAGTGCACCCACACCACCAGAATCCCTCCTTCGTCACAGTTACAACACTCTCCTTCACATACTTGCCATAACATAAAACTGCAAAGCCAACTTCACCCTGCCTTCAAACAGTGCCTTCCTACTTCTTCTTATGTTGTCACCATTTCCCACTGACATACCTCATATTAAAAGCTCCACCACTCATCAACCTGACAACCACCACCAACCCACGCACGTGCCTTCCCACTACTTCATTCACCACAGCCATAAAAAAAAACTGTCACCATCCCCTACCGAAAACTCAACAACACTACCAATTTCTTACTGCATACAAACCTATCATCCCCATCATTCTCCCCTTAACAAAGCAACACCGAACCACTTTCCACTGCCTCGCCAACTTTTCCATTCCTCTGCCTCGCCAATATTTCCATCCCACTTGCCAAACCTCATCTTGCACTATACAGTGTCTATCATCACTGATACCTGCTCTTTACCACATCCATACAATCGCAGCCACCAAATTCCGAGCATCCTCCTTCAACAGACCCATACAAACCAAGCAGTACGCTGCCCTGCCGATCATCATTTATCAACCAGCAACCATCACCCCACCCAATTCTGCCTGTCAACTAGCTACAACTTCACAACGTCATTACCCCACAACTTTAACATCCCCTACGTCAACTTCTCCACCAGCCTACAACATAGCTTCAACTGAACAAACTGACATACCTGACTATAACTCCACACTTCACCAGCCTCGACCATTGACATCGATCACCACCACTGCCGAATAAATCGAACTCCCCTAATTTCTACAACCAACGAACCACCTCGAACCACCTCATCCACATCCAAAATGGCTTGAGGAACACACCTCTGCAACCTACCTGTCTCCATCAGAATTACAAACAACAACTCCCATCAGAAACATCGCCGTTAACCTATCTGTGTCCATCTCCTCATTTGCCATCACCTTCACCATCACTTGTGATTCAATACTGTCAGGGGGTTCGCCTTTTGCTCCTCAATGAATAGCGGACAACTCGTAACACGGTTTTAGGAATTAATTGATTTTGGGAATTTCGAATTTTGGAAATAATTTTGTTCGATGATTTCTTGATTGTGAAGGAGATGATTTTGTTACTGCAGTAGTTAAGCTAAGTATTGATTTCTTGGGTAGGTAGCGTGTTGGGCCGGGTTTAATTAGTATTAAAGCCCGAGTTTAAAAAAAACAAATTGTTTTGTGGAAGTAGTTTTAAAATTGTTGTTTATTTTGATTTCTTAGTTTGTTTCAATAAAAAAAAATTCTCTATTCCACGCATCCAAAAAAAAAGAATTGTTTGTTCTAGTTCTATTTTCAATTGTTTTAAGTTTTATTTGTTGTGATTTTCATTTGTTCTCTTTGTTAAAAAATCTTTGTATATATCTTGCTTTTTTTTTCAGGTTGAAGAAGCAGATAAGGTAGAATAAGTTGCTTCGCTAGCCAAAATAAATTACTCTGCTTGCTAGCTAAAAAAATCTGCTTTCATTTCTAGTTTTATTTGAATTGCATTTTGGTTGCTGGCATTTGCATCTTTTTAAAAAAAAACAAAAAAATCATTTGTAGTTGCATTGTTAATACATGTTTAATTTCTGCTTTGCATTTCATTCTAAATTTTTTTTAGTAATAACAGTTACACATCATCAACACTAAATTGTATATTGACAATTTGTCTTCTTTGAACAATTTAATTTCTTGGTGTCTAGGCTACGGCAGAGTAATAACCATTTATAAATATTACGGTGATTCGTAAATATTATAGTGGTTGTTCCTCTGAAGGTACTTTAACCTTCGGCTGCATTGCTACGGTGATTCGTGGTGCACCGATAAATCCTGTCCGTTACCTGGCTGAGAACTATCTTGTTTATCTAAGACAATTTGTGATTATACAATTTTGGGTTAACTTAGGATAAATAATTATAATTGACCCTTGCATTCATTTAGTTGCATTAGTTCATGCATAATTAAAAAAAAACAATAAAAAAAATCAAAATCCAAAACTAAAAAATTGTAAATATTCCTTTTCCTTTGAAATTTATTTTAATCCTTTTCTTTGAAATTTCTAAAATCCAAAAAAAACTTAGAAAAAAAATCCAAAAAAAATATAAAATCTTTTCAAAAGCCAAAAAAAATTTGAAAATCCAAAAATAAAACAAAAATCAATTTTCCATTTTGAAAAATAAATTCTATTTGTAAATATTTTTCCTTTATAAAAAAAAACCAAAAGCATTCTTGAAAATGTCCGAATTTTCATATTCACGTGAATATTACAACAGTTATGAAAATCAATATAATCCATATGATTTCACTCCAAATTCGTATGGATATTTTAACACCAACTATTGTTTAAACGATTCAAATTTCGAACCACAAAATTTTCAAAATAATGAGCAACCCTCAAATCTCGAAAATAGCATTTCATCTCTACTTGAAATCTCTACACAACAAAATCAAATGAAAAATGAGTTGTGTAATTCATATTTGTACGATAACTCGAATCAAAATTTGAATTCACTTCAAAATTCAAATGATTTTGAGTGTAACCCATGCCAATTCAATTTCGAGCTTCAAAATGAATTTCAAAATCAAGACGAAAATGTGATCCAATTTTCAAATAATTTTGGCAATGGGAATAGTTTCAATAACGATACAATTGAAAACTTTGGTTATCAACAAATTCAAAATGATAATTTTCAAATTAATAATCATGAATTTGATTTTGTTGACCAAATGGAAAAAGATAACGGGGATTTATTATTTGAAAAATACAAAATTTTTGTGAAAATCATAATCAAATATCAACTTGTGAAGAATCAAATAATAATTTATCTTTTATCGAAATTGACAATTCTTGTTCTCAACAAGTCCAAATCGAAATTTTCAAGTTAATAATTACAAATTTGACTTTGTTGAGCAAATGAATGAAATTTACGATGATCACACGAATTTGTTGATTAAAACATTGGAAAATTTTCGTGAGAGACGAAATCAAATCCCAACGTGTGACGAGTCAAATAATAATCCATCTTTTACCACAATTGACGATTTTCAAATAACAACTTTTGAAACTGAAAATGATGATCTTAATGAAGTTGTTGAAAACACGGTAATTGAGTTGGATTTCAATTCTTTTGAGGGTGCGAAACTCGATTTAAACTTCGATCTTCCTTTTTCTGAAAATTTGAATACGACAACTTTGAATTTTAAACTCGATTTACGCGATGAAATTGTTGATAATCCAACAAAGGAAGTCGAATTTAATGAACATGAGCTTTATGGACTTTTCGAAAACGAGTTGTTGGATTCTGAAGGGGAAAATTTCGATCACCATTTTGATTTTGAAATCGATAATTTGGAAGTTGAACTTCAACCAACTTTTCTATCTACCCCAAAAATCATCGAAAACAAAACAACTCGTACAATTTTCAAAACAACATTCGTTTTTCCAAATCAAGATTCAACTTTGAAATCTTTGATGGTTTGGTTTTTCGAGCTTAAGCCGTGTCTCGCACATTTGACGAGACAAATGAATCGGTCTTTAGAAGACCGTTTCATTTACTTTTTGACTGTATACTTTCTCATCTCTTGTAAATAATAATCTTTCATGTAAATATAAGATTTTTATTTTATTTTTTTCCTTCCACTTAGGTTGAATGTGGGGACACAGTCAAAATCAAGTGTGGGGGGAGATTCATCTACATTTTTTTCATGGTTTATTTTTGCTTTATTATCTCAAAAAATTTTTTTAAAAAAATCCCAAAAGTAAATTTTCTTTTGATTTATTTTTAAAAGAAACACCATATGATAAATGTATGGTTTTGGTTTATTAAATTAAAATTTTTGAAAATTTATTTGTCTTAACAAAATTATAATTGAAGTTTGATTACAAATAATAATGGTTTAACTAGTATATAGGAAGATTCATACGTGTTAATTATGAAGTACATCCTAATTGAAAATCTTTGTTTTAAAAAGTGGCTGATTTAAAGTAAAGAATATAACATTTTTTTGTCTTCCGAGTTAAATGGTGCTACGATGATTTTGCAAAACTCTCTCTCTCTTAAAATATATATATATATATATATATATATATATAATAACATCCAAATATCAACTCTCATTTAAAAGTCCTCACGGTTATACAAGGGTGAATTATTTGGAATTTTTGATTATGTGCTTTCATACTCATTTAAAAGTCCTCACGGTTATGCATGTATGGAACATATGTAAAAAAACAGACTTAATAAAACCACCGACGGTCGGTAGGTGTATGCACGAAAGTGTGTGCACTCGCCATGCTCTGTACTCCCCTCACATAAGCTTGAAAGGCAGTGCATGGGTGGTATATCTGGCCTCAGTTTACCTGAGCTAGGTGTGTAATTTTTCTTGCAAATAATGAGAGAGCAAGCAATTGAAATTTTAGAACTATTTTTACTTAGTTGATTTGATTTGTTATTGAAAAGAAATGAAAATACCACTTTGATAAACTTTGATAATCAACTAAGGATCCATTTCATAGTTACAATATGTTATTAACCAAAACAATGAGTTAAACTATTGTCTATTTGTTATGATAACTTGATTTTTATTGGAATTTTTGATGAGTAAATGACTTAAATCTCAAGATAATGACCAAAACCTATGTTTAACTTATTTATGTCAATTTAAAAAGAAATTCTTCATTTGTAAATATTTTCAAAAACTCACATTCATCTCTTTATAAATAAATATTGCATTTTGTAAATATTTTCATCCCGCACTCGGATTTTGTGGGTAGTATCCCCTGAAAACCCTCACGAGACATCACTCTTCCTACCGGGGACACCCAGAGGTTTAACGGCTTGTTGCATACGCTCAATGCAATCGTGCTCCCTACGAAAACGGAATTATCTTAGTTTTAGTTTATTCGAGGACGAATAAAAAGATAAGTGTGGGGGTATTTGATGTGCACATAAATGTGCATATTTTTACCACCATATTTATTCTATTTAAATTAAATAAATGATCATATTGGGTATTTTAACCTGTTTTAACCAAAACTCATATTAATTCCAAATTTTCACATATTCATCTTCATATAGGGGCAAAACGGCCATTTAAGTGCATATATTTCTTTGAGAAAAATTGATTGGAAATTTATATATATTTTTGTAGGAAAATGGTCTCAAATAGGAGTGGTTTCATGAAGGAATATGCTTGCACAAAGAATATAAAGGAATGAAGATGGAAATAATTCAAAGTGAAGATCATGGAGGACCCCACCTACCCACCTACCTTAATGTACAAATTAAAGGCTAATGCACATGCTTATGGAGTTAATGGTTTCATGTACACTTAATGGGGGATTAAGACATGTTAATGGTCACTTGGCCTCCACACTTCCTAAGGGGCATTTTGGGCATTCCCTAAAAAGTGAATTAGGGTTTCATACATGTATAAATACCCATATGTTTCATGTATCCTCCATCTCTTCTCTTAGTCTCTCTTAGCCTCCTCTTTATCTTCATTAGTTTAGGCTCAAAATAAAACTCAAGCTCTCTTTCTTTTTTAATGTCTACTTAGCCATATTTTTATTTCATGTAACTTTTTTTATGCAATGTTAAATATTGTTCTCTTTTCTTTTACATGCTTTTTTTTCCTTTCATGTTGTAGTGTAGATCTCTCTTATTTCATGCAAGTAGATTAGTCTTTTCCTTTCATGTTGCTCTCTTTTTCTTATTCTTAGTTTCATGTTGTTTTCTACATTTGTTCATATGATAACAAATATGAGAGGCTAATCCCTACAATTTAGGGATAATGAAGCTCTCTAGTATGTAGATGCAACATTTTGAAGTGTATGCTCTCTTTTTGTGCTTAATGAAACATTTGAAGTGGTTTAACTTGTTTGTTCTTGCTTTGAATTTGATAGTCTATGTTGTTCATAACAAATAGGCTATGCCTAAACAAACATAACACAAATTGCCTCTTCATCTAAATATGATTATGGCAAAGAAGTGAATGTTGAAATTGAAATTTGATGGTCTATATTTCTAAACAATAGTTAATAGGCTATGCTTAAAATAGATTTTTATTTCAACTTTGTTGTCATATTTCATGAGAGTTAAATGTGTATTAGTGGTTGTGTTATAGTTTGATGGTTTATATTGGGCTAATTAATAGCATAAATATACCATACTTATGATAAGCACATCAACTAATTAAACTAATGACAAGAAAAGAGAGATCGTAACTTCATTTTGTTGATTTATGTGATCTAGAGGGTGGATTTATCTCTAAATTGCCATTAAACTCTCATATTTTTATCAATTTTCTTTTGCTTGTTTTTCTCCTTTTCTAGCTTAACACTCTCTTCAACCTTGGTTTAATTTGATTGAATAGAATCTTTAAAATCATCAATTCCCTGCGGATCGACCGTATTCGTCACGTGCTACATTCGTACACCGTGCGCTTGCGGTTATTTTAATTTTAAATCGTTCGACGGTTTTCTAAACCGATAGAAATTCTGTCGACGAACACACTGTCGCCACCAAGTACAGCTTACTAAATCAATATTTTTCCATGGTTCTCCGGTCATTCCTCCACCATCAGGAAAGACCCCAACCTCTACAAGTAAGTGGTTTGTCAGAGGCTACTAAAACTAAGAAAATAAGACAATCCCAATCTACTCTTCTATACTTAATCTAAAAATTATAATTTTATCTTTAAAAATCATTTTTAAGGATAAGAATTCAGTTTACATACCTGAATTCATAAATTAAGAAATTTTTATTTTGACTTATTTAAGGTTTGATCAACCTTCTTGATTTCCAGAGTCATTACCAAATTGTCTTAGCTTAAATAAATTTTTAAAACTTAGTTTAAAATCAAACAAACAGCATTTTTTTAGATTCTAGGTTCTAACAGTCATTAGATAAAAAGATATAGATTTGTTTGTAAATCTGGGTCTAAAAGAAACTAGAACAGAGACATCACAATGATACAGCATGCATACATTTACATACAGGTAATTCATGTATACAAAATCATATAGAATATATGTTCTTCCAGAAAATTAACATGCAACCAAATTAAGGGTAATTATACTTTTAAAAATGATGTTACTCACATTTGTCTTGCAGAATGAACAGAGCTTCATTTGTTTGAAACAGACCTAGAAACTTGCAAGCTGAAACCTTCAATTTGGTCTCTGGTTGTAGTTGAGTTAGATTATTGTTTAAAAATTGAATTTTTATCTTAGTTTTAGATGCTATTTGCTTTAGTTTTGATGGACGAAATAAGATGAAGTAGCTTGATATATATAAAATGAGTTTACAGGTTATGTTTTTTTTTGTACAGGGTGATTGTATTGTTTGTACAATCTCGGACCAAAGATATTTTTTTCTTTGTTTGATTAAACAAGATTTTTCCTGATGATTCTATTTGGTGTGCGAAACATTAATTACATTTGCCTTGTTTTTATTTTTCTTATGTCTTGTTTTATAAGCTTTTACTTATCTTCTTTTACTTGTACAATTTGTACAGAGATATTTATTTTGCTTTAAAATGGTGGCTGATAATATTACTTTGGTGGCTAACATTAATTATGTAAGTCCTTTATGTCTTTATACTTATTACATTTTTGTGTTTATAGATATTTTATCTTTTTACTTTGTATTTTCTTGCCTTGTATTTCTAACTCTACAGGCTTCATACATATATATTTTATTGCCTAATTTGCTTTTATACCCTATATACAAATATAAGGTTATTATGGTTATTGTTATAGATTTTAAACTTATGTATTTAGTTCTATTCCTAACATATGTGTTTATTTTTATTTCTCTTTTATTTTTAAACTTAAACTATTAAACACTTAGTCTATATTATTTATTTCTACTTATGTTAATATTTATAAGATTTATTTTATTATAATTTTTTTTGAAAGACTTTATTTTAAATTTTCAAACCATAGCTTTTTTTTCAAAATGCACACACACACACACACACACACACACATATATATAAATTTGAAATAACCATTTCTATTTATACTAAAATCCAATTGTAAAGACATTACATTATTAACATTGAGTAAAAATAAATCATTATTAAATTAAAATAATTTATAAAAGAAACTATCTCTTTATTAATAACATATTTTATTTGAATTTGGAAAAACTCAAATCAATTTAACCATTTATTTCACGATTTTTCATTCAAAATTAAATTAATAAGCAATTTAAACTTACAAAAATCCAGGATCGTTACATTAATACCGACATATTGTACTTGATAGAAATTATGATGTTCGAGTCCGAACACTCTTTCATAAAGTGTTCTTTGTTCTGTAAACAACTCTGTAGTATTTCGTAAATACCCGTGAACACTCCACTACAAGAAAAATATTTTTGACAACATTAAATAACGACATTTTAATGAAAAGGCTATCCTTTATCCAATCTTAGTATACAAAATAAAAAATTAGTGCATAAAACGCTACATAACGATAGAAACTGGGTGTAGGCTCTCAATTATTTTGGAACCTGCCTTTCTCAAATTTTCCTTTACCCCTAGAACGAATTCCTCTTTCAATTCATGATATTTCTTCTACTAACTACTTTGAATTTGCTTTAACTATTGTAAATCCCCCTTTCATTTTATCATCTT
Source organism: Allium cepa (assembly GCA_030765085.1). Taxonomy (NCBI): domain Eukaryota; kingdom Viridiplantae; phylum Streptophyta; class Magnoliopsida; order Asparagales; family Amaryllidaceae; genus Allium; species Allium cepa. The sequence goes on along the minus strand of CM060939.1, from coordinate 922,141,182 downwards.
TCTTCATATTGCTCCTTGTTGGTCTCACGACTCGAACTCACCATCATCTCTCTACCATGGTTTTGCATTTCAATTCCTCTGTGCACTAACATCTCGCAACTAATCATCATCGCAATTGCAGCTGTCCACTCCCCTACTATCGCGTCGACTTAGCCCCACACCATGGCTATTGGTTGACTCTTGTCCTGCCATGTAAAAGGGGCTAGTTTGAATTTGTGTCCTACCCGAAGGTTCTAATTTGATTTAGAAGGAGAAAGAGGTTGCAATTAAGTTGATTAATCCAGTGAAGAAGGATGTAGTTTTTGCAGGGTTGCTTGAGAAACTATTCAATTCTAAGGTCACGCTTCTGTTGAGATTACGACATCCTAACATCATTTAGGTAAAATTCTTAACTTTTGATTTTGGTTTTGCATGTGATGCATTTGATGTTTTTTTATTAGTAAAATTGGATATTAAGCAGTTGCGTTTTATGTGTTCTGTTTTGATGCATTTAGGTTAGTAATGTAAGATCATGAAATATTAATTAGTAAATCTGTACTTACAATAATCATCAAGTCGACTATTCAATTAACAATTATGCATGCATATTGCTTTTACAGTAGTTTTTGTTATAAACCCAGAAGATCAAAAGACTACTAATATGGTTCATAAGATTTTTTAAAGCATACAAAGCAGACTTGCACTTGGTTTAAAAAAATTATATGTTCCGTTTAGGAAATCATTCTCCAAAATCTTTTCAGTGGCGGTGGACGATATTTATTATGCTTGTACCATAATGGCATAGATCTTGAAGTTAAGCATTAGTTATTTTGCTTGAATTAAAGCAAGATGCCATGCCTTGCTAATGATAGTTCTTTTCTTTCCTTTTTTTAATTTAGAAAATGTTATCCGATGACATGTGTAATGTTAATATTTCCTAGGAATAAATAAATGACTTAATCATGTATATAAGAAACTTAGCAACTTATACAGAATAGAACTTTAGCTGACACCTAATTTTAAAGTTTTGCCAATCTTTTCATTTGATCTTAACATCTTTTCATTTGATCTTAACATGAATGTATGTATGTGCATTTGTACACACATCTCATCATGATTTTAAATAGTAATTGGTTGATATTGCCCTATGCAATACTTGTTCTTGCATCCATGGAGGAACTTAATCGAAAGAATATAACATGTCTACTTGACTATTGGACCTTAATTATTTGTTGCATATGCACATTGAATGGACAGATTTTGGATTATTTCTATGCATTTTCTCTTCCCCTAATAGTCTTTTTTGGGAATACTAGCTTAGTTAACAATAGGTTCAAAGTGCTATGGAATTGAAAGAATGTACGATTAAAACTGACACAATATATGTTGGCCGTTAGATCTTTTATTTTACATATGAGGATGAATGCTTGTGAGATCCAATGATTGAGATATACTGTGCCATCGTTGTGCTCAAATAAAATTTCTATTTGGTATATTTTATAACTTTTTAGCAAACTTATTATTAGGATCTGATTTATTAAAATTGAGGGAGAATGAATATGTAAAATTCATAACATAATTATAAAAGATAGAAAGGAAAACTGAAATTAAAAATAACTACACATTCAATATCTTAACATCTTATTTGGATGCTAAATTTGTGAAAAAGCTTAGAGATGGCCATCAATCAGCATTGAAGAGTTTGACTTGTGGTAAAGACGATGCTTATTATAGGAAGCTGCTTATGATTCAAAATTCAATGGAGAAATTAGGATGAATTGATGGGAATGCAACCTACATGATAAGCGATTACATGATAGTGTATGTTCACAAACTATAAAAGTTTAGTTAATGAAGCAACAACACAAGTAGTATAAAAGAAATACAAAGAGAAAAGTATCTGATTGCATCTACACGCATAGTCTAAAGATATAGATAGTGATGTTGGAAAAATTGTACATGCACTTATAGTAAATTTGGATTAAATTTTCCTTAGATATGGATTAATATATAAAGCCTTAGTTATAATAATATTTGATGTTGGACAATATTATTATATTGAATGAAGTAGTGCATAATGTGTAAGTCATGGTTATAAAACTAATATAATGTTAAACACAACTAGCATGACAAAAAAAAACATTGGATTAATAAATTAGGATCAATTTTTGACTAAAATATAACCTTTGCTTTACCTAATAAGCACTTGAATCTCTTTGTATTATTATGAGATCCCCATCTCCACTTATGTTGTTGCCCAAACTTTTGAATATAATGACAAAGATTAATAAAGCGAAATCTCATACATAATAGCCCCTATTTATCTCGTCAACTAATAAAACCACTATAGTATATTAAAAGATAAATCATGCTTTTTCCAATGCTCATTGGACATTATAATTCAACTAATAAAACCACTGTTAACATGCTACGGTTTATATTTTATGTTTTCTTATCATATTGTTATTAATTTGAAGTACTGGTGTTTAGTAAAATTAGAAGTCCCAATTTGTTCTTTGTAGTGATTGATTCGATAGTTTTAATTTAACAAGTTGATAAACTGAAAGTTCCTTAGTAAAATCAATGCTTGAAATTTTGTCAACTATGGGTACAAGTCATTAGTTTGAATTTTTACTATCGATTCTCAATAATAAGTCATTAGTAAAATCAATACTTGAGCTTTTTCAGTTTTATGCAGAAGAAATAATGCTGTTTGGATGACTAAATCTTCATTTTCACATACCCAAAGCATGGTTATTGGTTGATCAATAAACCGACTCCTCAACATTTTTCATAATATTTTTTCCAGCTTGAGGTTTAGATAACATATAGTAGTTGGTTCAAGTTTCTAAGAAATTCATATTTCTTGAATGCTACCAGCGTACCACAAGTATTTTGTTTATGCCTAAATTCTTTTTTCCTTTCTTGAAAACTAACATGTAGATTATTTTTGGCTTCATATAAATAATTACAACTAAAGAAATTTATCAATAAGCTATTTATATTGTTTAATTTTGCGAAGATGGCCTTGAGTTCTATGTGAAAATTTATCTTTAAGTGATATATGTATGCTTTTTTGGAAAGGACATACAAGAAGTAATATGCTTATGCATGTGCCAATTTGTTGGTGCACAATGCTATAATTACTTGATGCAAATCATTCATCTAAAATTTGTCCTCCTTTAACCATTACATAGTTTCTATTATGGTAAACTTCCAAATATGTGGTGCTAATCAGGATCAATGGCATCAATTCCATACTTCTTGTGACCATGTCTTATATGAATGTTAACATTGTAATGCATTGTTATATTAACTGCAAGAATTATGAGTATGGGTGCAATTAGTAACATTTGTTCCTTTAAACTCTCGAATAATATTTTAAAGTGCTAAAATATTGTTAAATAATTTGGGAAACACTTAGATCTTTAATAAGGGAATTTAAAGATAATAACAAGTATAAAATATTTTGGGAGATGTAACGTTCAGGATTTTTGACTCACGAAGATCGACATTAATACGTCCATTGTATCAACTGCCGAGGAATCGAAGGTTGAAAAACAGTATCGTTAGGGTTAAAGAAGAGGTAGAAGATAGAAGAAGAAAGAAAAAGCAACCGAAACAATATCAGAATCTCACAATCGTAGTGGAACAACATATAATAGATAAATGAATAATGTTTAAAACAAAGAACTATATCAGTTATTACATTACATCACATTACATTACATTATCAGAGTTTACAACAACAAACAGCGGAAAAGAAATACTATATATCAGTTGATACGCCATGCCATCCAGCTTGCCTCCAGATCTCCACAGCATCTCCTGAATTCCAGAATGACCTGATAACCTGACTCTAGACTGCCCGTGTGGAAAATAATGGACACCCTGAGTTTAGGAAGGAAACAATAAACTCCAGGTCAGTCATGGGATTGGTGTGAGAACTTAAACAGTTTATCTTTCAAAAACAATAAAAGAATTGTTTTAAATTAGATTCACAATGCTTTTTAGAAAATGAAACTACCATAAGGCCTCCCGCACACACACACAATGCAAACTCGGAGGAGATTTCTCCTTATGATAGTTAAATATGCTTGATACGTAAATTTCTTTGATATTATTATTATAAGTGCAAAGTGTTGGAAAACATTTCGAAAGTATGATATAAATCTTAGCCAACATAGACATTCTGAACTATGCCTACTATAGCTGCCATCTAAACTGTGAGGACCCGATTCTTCGACGCTCGAAAACCGACATTAATACGTCCACTGTATCAACTGCCGAGCAATCGAATGCCGGAAAACCGTACCGTTAAGGTTTAAGAAGAAGAAAAAAATAGAAGAAGAGAGAAAAAGATAGAACAGAACAGAAAGAAACAACAGAACAATATCAGAATCTCACAATCGCAGCGGAACAACATATAATAGATAAATGAATAATCTTTAAACAAAGAACTATATCAGTTATTACATTACATCACATTACATCATCAGAGTGTACAACAACAAACAGCGGAAAAGAAATACTACATATGCTAGTTAATACGCCACGCCGTCCAGCTTGCTTCCAAATCTCTATAGCAACTCCCGAATCCCGAATAACCTGATAACCTAACTCTAGACTGCCCGTGTGGAAATTGGTGGGCACCCAAAGTTTAGGAAGGGAACAATAAACTCCAGGTCAGTCATGGGACTGGTGTGAGAACTAAAAATAGTTATTTTCACAAAGAAAATCAAAAGAATTTCGCTATGCTTTTGGAAAGTGAAACTACCATAAGGCCCCCCGCCACACACACAATGCAAACGCAGAATTGGAGGAGATTTCTCCTTATGATAGTCAAATATGCTTACTACGCAGAATCATTTGATTTTTGTTATTTTTAGTGCATAGTGTAGAAAACATTTCGAAAGTATAATACAAATCTTAGCCAACGTGCGACCATTATCGTATGCCTATTATAGCTACCATGTTCAAAAGCGGGTTACCGCCACATTCCATGGTAGGTTATACAACTAAAACCGTACAGGGTTCGTATTGTTTCTGGATTTCCAACAAATGGTCAGGCAAAGAAACTTCCTACACCGGAATGGGTACGCCTCTGGAAAGACGCCTCGAGAACCTAACCGGATCTCTGATGACACAAGGCCGAGTTACCACACGCTTCTGGGTGCAATGAAGCTGTAACTTGATAACTCCACACAAAAAAAAGTATGCCATTCCCCAGTCGTTACCGACCTTTATCCGAGGATCCTCAATACCAATAACCACAAAGTAATAAATTTGCAGCAATCACTAAGGTTAAATATCTGGGCTCCATACCATGATACAACCTCTATCCAGAAGAAAATGGACATACCTTAGGGGCGCGACCGCTAAAAAAAAACTTGCCGCAACATTCCTGTTTCGACCATTTCCGGGTTGTGAGGCTCGACGAAGTCTCGTCCACAAAGATGCGCTTTTTCATAAAGCCACGCTTTGATCAGCAAATGGTCAATAAATAATCATCACACAACAACACTCAGGATGCCACATTACCAAATTGGGAGCGTATCGCTGATAACCTTCAACTACAAAACCTCTGAGCTCGTACGTCTCAGAGAAGGGTGTTAAGCTAAGAGAATAAATTCTCCGCCACCAACAGAGATGTATTCGAAAGAAATCTGCTTTACATCTCAAAATGTAATGTCAGACACGTAACCATACAAGTCCGTTCCGGGATCGAACGGAACCGAAGGCACTTCCAAAGAAGCCCTTACAATCCGGATATTCACTAATCACATCCGGATTCCCATCACAAAGGGTAATAAATCTCTATATCGGAGATCAGCCGATGCAGAGACATTCGACGGTAATCCTTCCGTTTTCATAAATATCCGGTCTTCAACACCGGTCTTCAATGTTATCCATTACGTCGTATCACTATTCGGAATGGTTAATCCGAATAACGAGCGCAATAATTTAAAAATAAGTGTAGCATTCAATTTCAACCAATTTACAACAAATACCTATTTAAAGGTCAATATTGATAGTCGGTTATTTAACTATCAATCAATATTCACAACATCACCCGATTATAAATAATCTTCCTAAATTATTTATTTTTCAAATTATCTTTACAAGATATATATTCCACACTTTAACCATTTGAAAACAAATTTCAAATCAATTTTCAACTTTACAACTTTCATTTCAAAATGGTTCATTTAAACCAATTCAATAAATCCTTACCGATTTATTAAATTTACGTCCCAAATTCGTAAATTCATTTCCACACTTTAAAAATAAATCAAGGTTTATTTTTAAACAAATTTCCCTTTCTTTTATAAATTCCATAGTGAATTTACCTTTCCAAAATATCTATGAATATATGATTTTCAAATCGATTTCTAATATTCATTTTCAATTTATCTTTAAAAGATAGAATCTCAAACATTCACTTCATATCGGAAAATACATTTCCATACTTATTAAATAATAAGTAATTCACAAAACTTTTTATTTTCTACATTTTGAAAATATTCAATATACTTAAATCGAAATTAAGTATATATTTCATTCTTTAAGGAAATCATTCTCTTAAACATATTTATTTGGGCCAAAACAAATGTTGCGTAAAACATCGTTACGACGACCCAAAATCACTAGTATAGGGATTCGAAATTAAAATAGATATATAAATCCCAATATTATATAAAATATTTCCTTTCGAAAATCATTTACTATAACAACAGTGTTATAGTCCACCATTTCCTTATTTCTCGAAAAAGTCTATTTCAACAATGAATGTTGAAATCTATGTGTTCGATATTTAATGCATTTTAAAATATCTTTAAATCGTTTTAAATTCTATTTAAAACGTCACTTCCCCAAAACATTTCTTTAATATATATTCACTGTCCAAAATCGTGAATATACTTCATTAACCAAATTCAACATTTTCTACACATTTTATCTAAAGGATTATCCACTATCCAAAATCGTGGATATACTTCCTTTAATAAGCTATAATAATTGACTTATCAAAATAAGTTGATTTCAGATTCATAAAACAACATTTATATATTCCACTTATATTCATTTTATAAAAACTTCCACTTATAAAATCCCTTAATGGACAAATTCTATTTGTATCTCATTTAAATGCCGAAATCGAATTAATAAGTGAATTACTTATAAATCCTTTATTTTACAAAATCTATTCATTTTATAAGTTCACAATTTATAAATTTATAAATTTCATTCACTTATGAGATCCGTTTGTACTTCATTTTAACACTTATAAAAACTCGTTTTATAATTCCAATATTTTTAATTTATAAATATCAATTTCATAAACCTTTTATATAAACCGTTTATAATAATTCAAAAATCCCAATTTAAACCATTTTACAAATCTATCAACTATTTATTTCAAAAATCACATTTTCGATTATATTTCACAAAAATCATAATTTTATAACATTAAAATTATAACGTTTATTTATTTAAAATGAATTAATTCCAAAATTTCATTTTATTATGAAATCTCAACTTAAATTTTCAAAAATCCAATTTTATTTATTTTCGGCATCTAATGACACCAAAAATATATTCGGCTAAATTTTAGCCTTTAACGATCTCAATCACAAAGATAATCACAAAGATTATAAATAGATCAACACACAACATTGAAACCAATTCATCATTTGAGGAATCCAGTTGGATCCCTCTAACCTGTTTCCCTGCATCCACAGATGTTAGCACAATACCAATTCTGCTTCAAGATGGAATATCGTGGTATATGTATCCGCTTAATAGACGGCGCAATAGGGTCTCATCCGCTATATAATGCGGGAAATCAACTCCAAGTACATATATAATACCAATTTCACTGTACTGTGAAATATTCGCGGTATATGTTTTTAATAAATAACCTCCGCTTACTAACGGCGCATAATATCTATTTTAACAATCAATTGATAACAATCATCATTCAAACGTACAATTAAGAATTTTAAATATAACTATTTAAAATTAAAGTTGAAATCGATTCGATTGAGTGAGAAGTTCTCACCTTGATTTCAATTTCGTTTTCAGCTTTTATCTCAAATAAAATTAAACGGACGTTTAATTTTACCCAAAATTCTCACTAACTCCAAACAACTCCAATCTAGTTCCATAGCGTAGTATTCGTCCATTCGAACCCAACGCAGCTTGTTTCGTGCGTTTTCGACCTCGTATGAAAAAGATATGAATTTTTAAAGTTACACGAATTTAAAACATATAAATTTACAAATTTCTTTTATATTTCTAAACCTAATTTGCACCATAGCCGTTGATCCCACTGCCTGCAAATCTTGGTCGCACCCCTCCTTTCTTCTTCCCCACGTTACTACATGCGACCAAACCCAAAATTGCCGTATCTAGGGTTTGATGCCGCGACCCACAGGAGCTTCGAGAAGTTGATCAGCTGATGCCATTCCAAAGTTCGTCACACAAGCTACCTTCGGCCAGAACCGTGTAGAGCTCGGCCCCCCTATGGCCTAGAAAACCGCGCTCGAACGTATGGCGTTCACGAGCATATTGCCATCGATCCACTTCGAGTTAAACGATCTCCACCGTTGGATTTGACGAGCTCGTCGTCATCTACGACTTTGTAGTTAAACATTTTTGATGAAACTGAATAGATTTGGAGAAATCAGAGGGAGAAGGAAAGTATTTTTCGGTCATTGATAGCCTAGAAGCGGCGGCCAAAAAGAAGAAGGCTAGGGTTTTAGTTGTATTGCAAATTAGAAAATCTAGGTCCTTTTATAGAAAAAACGACGAACACTATTCTTCCCGGAATTTCCGAACTCCAAACGAAGCATGCCGGTTGGTGTTCCCAAGGTTTACCCCGCGTACCGAACACAATGGAACGTGTTTCGAAGGCTAATTCGATTGTCTGTACGAGTTACGGCAATAAACGATCGATTTTAAATTAAATCGATTAATCAAATTTCTATGCGTTTTAGCTTGCCCCGGACAAACGGTAAATCCGATTGACATGAAATTTGAAACCTTACAATAATATAACATTACGGATCCGATGAAACTGATTTCGTCGAAATCCGAGACTATTTGAAAAATGGCTATTTTAACTCGTCATTTAAATATTAAAATATTCAATTTTCTCAAATTAACTTTTAATTCGATTTTAAAAGTTCTATAACATCATTATAACTTCAATATGATAAAATAAAATTTTACAAATCAATTTTAATCATTTTAGCCCAGTTTTCAATTATTTCTGTAATTTCAACTATTAAATTATCGATTAAATTATCCAATTTAATCCAATTGTTCGAAATAAAATTTATTCGACTTATAAATTTCATTTATTATTATTTAAAATTAATTAAATATACAAATTTTAATTAATAGAAATTCTGGGTCGTTACAAACTTCCCCCCTTAAAAGAATTTCGTCCTCGAAATTACCAAGTAAGAAAAGTTACATAATCCATTAACTTTCCAAAACAAACCGTTCAATTTAGATTTTTACAAATCTCTTAAGTGTTTAACTTTCCCAAAATCCATAGTTAAACTTCTTACAAAATTTTTACTAAGTTTTCAAATCCAACTTAGTTATCTTTTCAAAAACAACTACTATTGTTTAACTTTCAACTCGAAATCAAAATTTTAGTTTTCAAAATTTTCCATAAATTCCCAAATTTTTCGAACGCCTTAAATTTTCAGAAAAATTCGCCATAGTCTCCTTTGCGCGGCTCGATCCGAAAAAAATGATAGTATATATATCAAAATATACATCTTATCAAGTGATGAGGCATCCCGCACGGAAAAAAGTGTAAAAGTACGATATTTAATCCGAGATATGTACCTTATATTTTATTATCGAGCTTATACGGCTAATATAGCGTGAAAGCGAGCTCCAAATGCGAAGCAAACGCGATACGCACCTACTAAACACTCAACAAACAAATGAGAAACATGTATATAGACAATAGTATCGATATACAACATATAGCAACATAATAACTATATATGCCAACATAGCAAATGCAGTAAAAGCAATATATTCAACCATCAACCAACTATCATTCAACTAACATCCATAACCATTAAATATTCATTCATATTCTCATTAATATTCAATGAAATGGGTTTTCAATTTAATCACATTTAATTCATTAACAGTGGATGTTTCATTTTCAATTAGTTTATATTCACTAATTCATATTCAAGTTGGTTCACTTCCAAATCGAATCAAATTCAATTCTATTCAAATTCATTTACTTCACGTTCAATTTGAATTCAATTACATAGCTTTTGATTTTTCTAATTTACTTTCATTAACACTAAATGAATTTTACACAATCAACTAAAAATCAAATAACAACCAATGTATATTCAACATAACCAAATTATTAAATTTACATTCAACATTCAATTTGGTTCAACACTTTTTTTTATTTCAATTGGGTTTAACATTTAATTGATTTTCATTCAATTATTCAACTTCTAATTATATTAGCTTTCAATGAATTAAGCTTCATTCATTATTTCATATCAACTTATTTACATTCGACTGATTAACATTCAATCCATTTATTAATTTAATTGCTAATTCATTTTACATTTCAAGTTGAATTTCATTTATATAACTCAAGTTCATATCCTTAATGACCTCATTTCATTAATTCACTTATTAATTTACTTTGACACCAAAATCAACTTCATTTACATTTTACTTCCACTATACAACTTAATTTCACTTCTTATTTATTTCAAATTCTATTTCATTTAACTTTTAATTATGTTAAATTCATATCAACATTCAAATTCATATTTCACTTTACTTAACAAAATTGTTTAACCATTTTAACAATTGGTTTTACTTACCTTTTCTCACTTTCTAAGTTATACAACTTATATATTTAAACTTCCAAATCCCTTTACTTATCCAAAGCTAAATTTATTATCTTATACTATAAGTTCTAAATTCATTTCACTTATATTCATCAATTTCAACTTGGATTTTTAAATTTTCAAATTTTTTCATCACAACAAAACTTCAATTTCAATTTACTACGGTAGCAAATCCATCACACAGAAACTCGAAAATGATACTGATGATGCTGCAGTCATCGCCTTTATTATTTCCCAGCAACAATAGTGAAATCAGCGCTAAATATTCTTTCAAAAAATTTCCTTTTATCTTATTTATAAATCACATTTATAAAAAATTTCCTCATACAATTTCACTATTTATATATAAGATTATTTCACAATTGTAAATCATTTTAATTATAATTCCATACTTATAATTCATTTGCTTATACAGTTCATTCTTTTACAACTGTTGTTTTATTTAACTTATTCAACAACCAAACATCAATTCATATACACTTTAATAATTCTGAAAAATCATTCCTTTATATATAAAATATAATCAAGGTAAAATTATTTCATTTACCCAATTTAAAACAATGTCGTATCGAATTTGTTCTGTAAAACAATACCCTATCGATAAAGTTGTACGGACTATACCGTCCAGAATCCATATACCACTCAACAAACCAATCATCACAATATAAAATAATTTTATATTCACTAACAAATACCCGCTCATATCTATTATTACACTCAAACTCATTCTAGAGTACTACTGACTCTATCTCTAATGAGTAATACCCAACAGAGCCATGGTTGTCGCTTAACCATATGCTCTGATACCACGTTGTCAGGACCTGATTCTTCGACGCTCGAAAACCGACATTAATACGTCCACTGTATCAACTGCCGAGCAATCGAATGCTGGAAAACTGTACCGTTAGGGTTTAAGAAGAAGAAAAAAATAGAAGAAGAGAGAAAAAGATAGAACAGAACAGAAAGAAACAACAGAATAATATCAGAATCCCACAATCGCAGCGGAACAACATATAATAGATAAATGAATAATCTTTAAACAAAGAACTATATCAGTTATTACATTACATCACATTACATCATCAGAGTGTACAACAACAAACAGCGGAAAAGAAATACTACATATGATAGTTAATCCGCCATGTCGTCCAGCTTGCTTCCAAATCTCTATAGCAACTCCCGAATCCAGAATAACCTGATAACCTAACTCTAGACTGCCTGTGTGGAAATTGATGGGCACCTAGAGTTTAGGAAGGGAACAATAAACTCCAGGTCAGTCATGGGACTGGTGTGAGAACTAAAAACAGTTATTTTCACAAAGAAAATCAAAAGAATTTCGCTATGCTTTTGGAAAGTAAAACTACCATAAGGCCTCCCGCAACACACACAATGCAAACGCAGAATTGGAGGAGATTTCTCCTTATGATAGTCAAATATGCTTACTACGCAGAATCATTTGATTTTTGTTATTTTTAGTGCATAGTGTAGAAAACATTTCGAAAGTTTAATATAAATGTTAGCCAACATACGACCATTATCGTATGCCTACTATAACTACCATGTTCAGTAGCAGGTTACCGCCACATTTCATGGCATGTTATACAACTAAAACCGTACAGGGTTCGTATTGTTTCTTTGGATTTCCAACAAATGGTCAGACAAAGGAACTTCCTACACCGAAATAGGTACGCCTCTAGAAAGACGCCCCGAGAACCTAACCGGATCTCTGCTGACACAAGGCCGAGTTACCACACGCTTCTAGGTGCAATGAAGCTGTAACTTGATAACTCCACACAAAAAAAAGTATGCCATTCCCCGGTCGTTACCGACCTTTATCCGAGGATCCTCAATACCAACAACCTCAAAGTAATAAATTTGCAGCAACCACTTAGGTTAAATATCTGGGCTCCATACCATGATACAACCTCTATCCAGAAGAAAATGGACATACCTTGGGGGCGCGACCCCTAAAAAAACCTTGCCGCAACATTCCTGTTTCGACCATTTCCGGGTTTGTGAGGCTCGACGAAGTATCGTCCACAAAGCTATGCTTTTTCACAAAGCCACGCTTTGATCAACAAATGATCAATAAATAGTCATCACACAGCAACACTCAGCATGCCACATTACCAAATTGGGGGTATATCGTTGATAACCTTCAACTACAAAACCTCTGAGCTCGTACGTCTCAGAGAAGGGTGTTAAGCTAAGAGAATAAATTCTTCGCCACCAACAGAGATGTATTTGAAAGAAATCTGCTTTATATCTCAAAATGTAACCATAGAAGTCCATTCCGGGATCGAACGGAACCGAAGGAACTTCCAAAGAAGCCCTTGCAATCCGGATATTCACTAATCACGTCCAGATTCCCATCACAAAGGGTAATAAATCTCTATATCGGAGATCAACCGATGCAGAGACATTCGACGGTAATCCTTCCGTTTTCACAAATATCCGGTCTTCAACACCGGTCTTCAATGTTATCCATTACGTCGTATCACTATTAGGAATGGGTAATCTGAATAACGAGCGCAATAATTTAAAAATAAGTGTAGCATTCAATTTCAACCAATTTACAACAAATACCTATTTAAAGGTCAATATTGATAGTCGGTTATTTAACTATCAATCAATATTCACAACATCACCCGATTATAAATAATCTTCCCAAATTATTTATTTTTCAAATTATCTTTACAAGATATATACTCCACACTTTAACCATTTGAAAAAGCAATTTCAAATCAATTTTCAACTTTACAACTTTCATTTCAAAATGGTTCATTTAAACCAATTCAATAAATCCTTACCGATTTATTAAATTTACGTCCCAAATTCGTAAATTCATTTCCATACTTTAAAAATAAATCAAGGTTTATTTTTAAACAAATTTCCCTTTCTTTTATAAATTCCATAGTGAATTTACCTTTCCAAAATATCTATGAATATACGATTTCCAAATCGATTTCTAATATTCATTTTCAATTTATCTTTAAAAGATAAAATCTCAAACATTCACTTCATATTGGAAATACATTTCCGTACTTATTAAATAATAAGTAATTCACAAAACTTTTTATTTTCAACATTTTGAAAATATTCAATATACTTAAATCGAAATTAAGTATATATTTCATTCTTTAAGGAAATCATTCTCTTAAACATATTATTTGGGCCAAAACAAATGTTGCGTAAAACATCGTTACGACGACCCAAAATCACTAGTATAGGGATTCGAAATTAAAATAGATATATAAATCCCAATATTATACAAAATATTTCCTTTCGAAAATCATTTACTATAACAACAGTGTTATAGTCCACCATTTCCTTATTTCTCGAAAACGTCTATTTCAACAATGAATGTTGAAATCTATGTGTTCGATATTTAGTGCATTTTGAAACATCTTTAAATCGTTTTAAATTCTATTTAAAACGTCACTTCCCCAAAACATTTCTTTAATATATATTCACTGTCCAAAATCGTGAATATACTTCATTAACAAATTCAACATTTTCTACACATTTTATCTAAAGGATTATCCACTATCCAAAATCGTGGATATACTTCCTTTAATAAGCTATAATAATTAACTTATCAAACTAAGTTGATTTCGGATTTATAAAACACCGTTTATATATTCCACTTATATTCATTTTATAAAAACTTCCACTTATAAAATCCCTTAATGGACAAATTCTTTTTATATCTCATTTAAATGCCAAAATCCAATTAATAAGTGAATTACTTATAAATCCTTTTTTTTACAAAATCTATTCATTTTATAAGTTCACAATTTATAAATTTATAAATTTCATTCACTTATGAAATCCGTTTATACTTCATTTTAACACTTATAAAAACTCGTTTTAAAATTCCAATATTCTTAATTTATAAATATCAATTTCATAAACCTTTTATATAAACCGTTTATAATAATTCAAAAATCCCAATTTAAACCATTTTACAAATTTATCAACTATTTATTTCAAAAATCACATTTTCGGTTATATTTCACAAAAATCATAATTTTTATAACATTAAAATTAGAACATTTATTTATTTAAAATGAATCAATTCCAAAATTTCATTTTATTATGAAATCTCAACTTAAATTTTCAAAAATCCAATTTTATTTATTTTCAGCGTCTAACGATACCAAAAATATATTCGGCTAAATTTTAGCCTTTAACGATCTCAATCACAAAGATAGTCACAAATATTATAAATAGATCAACACACAACATTGAAACCGATTCAATCATTTGAGGAATCCAGTTGGATCCCTCTAACCTGTTTCCCTGCATCCACAGATGTTAACACAATACCAATTCCGCTTCAAGACGGAATATCGCGGTATATGGGATTTATAAAATATTATCCGCTTAATAGACGGAGCAATAGGATCTCATCCGCTATATAATGCAGGAAATCAACTCCAAGTACATATATAATACCAATTTCACTGTACTGTGAAATATTCGCGGTATATGTTTTTAATAAATAATCTCCGCTTACTAACGGCGTAATGTCTACTTTAACAATCAATAGATAACAATCATCATTCAAACATACAATTAAGAATTTTAAATATAACTATTTAAAACTAAAATCGAAACGGATTCGATTGAGTGAGAAGTTCTCACCTTGATTTCAATTTCGTTTTCAGCTTTTATCTCGAATAAAATTAAACGGACGTTTAATTTTACCCAAAATTCTCACTAACTCCAAACGACTCCAATCCAGTTCCATAGCGTAGTATTCGTCCATACGAACCCAACGCAACTTGTTTCGTGCGTTTTCGACCTCGTATGAAAAAAAATATGAATTTTTAAAGTTACACGAATTTAAAACATATAAATTTACAAATTTCTTTTATATTTCTAAACCTAATTTGCATCATAGCCATTGATCCCACTGCCTGCAAATCTTGGCCACACCCCTCCTTTCTTCTCCCCCACGTTACTGCACGCGACCGAAACCCAAAATTGTTGTATCTAGGGTTTGATGCCGCGACCCACACGAGCTTCGAGAAGTTGATCAGCTGATGCCATTCCAAAGTTCGTCACACAAGCTACCTTCGGCCAGAACCGTGTAGAGCTCAGCCCCCCTATGGCCTAGAAAACCGCGCTCTAACGTATGGCGTTCAAGAGCATATTGCCATCGATCCACTTCGAGTTAAACGATCTCCACCGTTGGATTTGACAACCTCGTCGTCTTCTACGACTTTGTAGTTAAACATTTTTGATGAAACTGAATGGATTTGGAGAAATCAGAGGGAGAAGGAAAGCATTTTTCGGCCATTGATAGCCTAGAAGCGGCGGCCTGAAAGAAGAAGGCTAGGATTTTAGTTGTGTTGCAAATTAGAAAATCTAGGTCCTTTTATAGAAAAAACGACGAACACTATTCATCCCGGAATTTCCGAACTCCAAACGAAGCGTGCCGGTTGGCGTTTCTAAGGTTTACCCCCACGTTCCGAACACAATGGAACGTGTTTCGGAGGCTAATTCGATCATTTGTGCGAGTTACGACAATAAACGATCAATTTTAAATTAAATCGATTAATCAAATTTCTAGGCGTTTTAGCTTGCCCCGGACAAATGGTAAATCCGATTGACATGAAATTTGAAACAATACAATAATATGACATTACGGATCCGATGAAACTAGTTTCATTGAAATCCGAGATTGTTCGAAAAATGGCTATTTTAACTCGTCAATTAAATATTAAAATATTCAATTTTCACAAATTAACTTTTAATTCGATTTTAAAAGTTCTATAACATCATTATAACTTCAATATGATAAAATAAAATTTTACAAATCAATTTTAATCATTTTCAATCAAGACTAGAGAAGACACAATTGATGATATCCCTCAACCAAGAGGCCTTTCTAATAGATCTTTTTAACACGCTTTTGAGCCAAAGCAAATTTCGTTTAGACCTAGACGATCAAAAAAGGACAAAACGATTCATGAACTTGGAAGTACGATCGAAAAGACTAGAGAATTGAGCTCGAGAAGTTTGAGTGGAAAAATGGCTATGGAAATGACTCAGGATTGAGTCATTTAGGCCGCCATTGAGTTATTCCTCTCCTCCTTTTGCTTCTCTAACACTGTACACCTCTAATGCAACTCCAATAACTCATGGTCAAATCATTTTTCAATGATTTTGATGAGCAATTCCAAGAATTGTTGAGAAGAAAGCAAATGAAATAGCTATCAAAAAGATCACAAGAATCAACTCAAAGCCGAGGGAAAAGAGCTTAGAACAACGCAAGATTGAGATAGAAAAGTTAGGAAATGAATGAACTTAGATTTGCATGAGTAAAAATAAATCAGAACCGGGTTATTTGACTCGGTGCCGAGTTATTCTATTTACTCGAGGGTCTCTGGTTCACTTGTGTAACTTTGGGCCGCCTCTTGGACTTCAATGCAAGTGGGTTTCTAGACCTATACACATGGTTCCCTATAAATACAAGCCTATCTACAACGAAAATGGGATACGATCTCTCTGCCATTGAAAACTCCTTCCTCTTCTTCTTCACTCCTATACTCAGCAAAAACACTCTAAAAATTCCATTGTAAATATGAGATCCACGAGATAGTTGTTAGATCTCTAATATAACAAGTTGTAATCTAGACAGATAATAACTAATAACAAAGATTAAAAGTGGACGTAGGTCGGAGATTATGCCTAACCATCATAAAATTCTTGTGTCTCCTTTTACTTTTCTACCTTTTCATTTATTTTGAGCAAAACCAGTGCTTTCATCTGATTTCTGGATATTGATCCATTTTCTAGGTTTACAAATCTCATTCGTCTAACCTGGGTGGAGAAGGCTTTTTTCCTAAAGTCAAAACCTTCTACAACTCCGTCTTAGGTAACTTATTACTCTTATTACTTCAATCATCATTAGAATTCTCCTCTAAGCCTTTAAACTATATTCTTATTATCCGAATAAATGAAAAAAAGTAGACATTATTTCGAGATTTTGTTGGATAAAAGTAGAAGCGATCTCTTAATACTTAGCAGGGAGGGGAGAGACTTTGTAAAGACCAAAAGAAGTCGAACGATGAATATAAGAAACAATTACAATCCCTTAAGTGCTTAGAGGATTTTAAAAATAAAAAACCCTTCCTTAAAAAATCTCGTTTCCATCAGTCAAACTTCCACAAAGAAAATGAAGAACTAATTCCCCCTTTTAGATGTTTTTTGAAGATAGAGATAAACTCATGAATTG
Source organism: Allium cepa (assembly GCA_030765085.1). Classification (NCBI taxonomy): domain Eukaryota; kingdom Viridiplantae; phylum Streptophyta; class Magnoliopsida; order Asparagales; family Amaryllidaceae; genus Allium; species Allium cepa. The sequence goes on along the minus strand of CM060939.1, from coordinate 922,123,047 downwards.
CCTCTACTTAGTTTATACGGGATTCCCAACTACTAATTTTTCTTTCCTTGGTGATGGTTATAGAGCTTTATTAGGTGACTCCATAAAAGATATCTTGATGAGTGTGCTTCAGACTCTCATCCTAGGGTTAACATTGTTCCTCTAACAATCGATTCGCTTCCCTAGACAAAGTTAAATATAATAGAGATAGGTTTGTCTTTGAATACTATAAGCAATCTATTTACTAACCCCTATAATCTTCATTGTTTAACTATATGGAGACTTATGCTTTAATAAATGTTTTTGTGACTTTTGCTATAAATTTTATGGTATAATTTCTAGCTTTAGTTTGTCCTTGGTATGCAGGATTCGGATATTTTACCTATATCCACTCTGCCTCTTATTCCTAATGATTTTCTAAGTACATTAGTTAAGTTAACAAGAACTGTCGGAGAAAATTCTTCCTTGAGTGAAAAGTCTCACTTAACGAGATACTGCCTTCCTCATGACTTTCATCGCATATACACTTGATTTTGTAATTTGGATTTTAGTTTTCTAGGAGACCAGGAAGATCATTTCCTTCATGAAGTTTGAACTAATTATTTGAAATACTATGTGGTGAAACCAGGCCTCTTTTTCAAAATTAAAGAATTAATTGGGATGTACTTTTTTGTTTTAGATTTTACTCGAACGTAATTGCATTATTTGTAGATTATTTATTAACGAAGAATTTCTATTTGTACTATTTTAACCGATCAACTGTTTTTCTTAATTTTCATTTTATGTGTGGATTTAGGATTAAAAAAATAGCCTCTGTCACTTGATGATCCAAACCTCTCTCAACGTCTCAGTAATATTCAATATAGGATGGTTTTCAGAAATGCAAGTATTTGATCCTTGGATTATCCTCGATTGATAAAGCATAAGTGAACAAATGGTATGACAAGCATATGCGGTCAAACTCTATCTTGAAAATTTCTCAAGAAGTGATTTCTTCATTTAAAAAGAGAATATTTTCCAAAGACTAGGAAATTTAGGAATTGATCAGGAAACATAATTTAGGAACATGTTCCTTACTATTCACTCAATAATCTGAATACGACATAAAAATTGCTTAATTTAATCAAAGCATGTTCTTTTTACAACCCGATTTGGTGAAATTTAGAAATGAATGCAAGTCTTGATAATTTACTTTAACTGAGGTGGACACATGACTTCCTACCCCAACTCTAGTTCATTTTTCCAAGAAAACCTTGTTGCAAAGATCCACCTCGTCCCATTGTCGTTCAGTAAGCGCGGCTAATCATTTCATTCCATTCTTAAACTCCCTTCGTAGAGAATGATTCAAGAGAATTGGCTAAATTGAGTAGGTCATTCAGTTTGAATGTAATTGGAAGTTAAAGGAGTTTTAAATAAGAGTTTTCTTGGGATAGTTTGGCTAAAGTTCCTATTAAGTTTCAAAATACACCAAACATTCTTGCCAAAAAAATATATGTAAATTAGGTCTCTAGAATTAAGTTACTAAATAACTGAATACATTTATGCAAGTATTTAGCGAATAATTGTAGACATTTATGCAATTATATCTAAAAATTGCAAACATTTCCGCAATTATTCACTGAATTATTACAAAAATTTCCGCAGTTATTCACCATAAAAATTGTAGAAATTTCAGCAATTATTCACTGAATAATTGCAAACATTTATGCAGTTTTTGGATATAATTGGATAAGTGTCTGCAACTATTCACTGAATAATGCATAAATATATGCAATTATTAGGTAAATTCCAGGGACCTAATTTACAATCTTTTTTTAGGAAGGAGTTTTCGTGTACTAAGTTTGATTTTAAGGACCAGAGCCTAATATTCACAATCTTTTAACAAGTTTTCTAATCTTCGCCTTTAGATATAAAACTTAGTACATGAAAGGAATAAGCACATTCACCATCATTACTCATGAAATCCTTCCTTGAGAATTGGTTCTCTTAAAACGATTCATATTGAAGTTCCTATGGACTAACACTAGTGAATTATTTTTTCTTCTTCCATTCTCTGATTATTTTCACTAAACAAATTCTTGTAATTTCGTACCCCTTACATGATACTTGATCGTCTTTGCTTATGCTCAACAATGGTTGGCTTTATGCCTGTTTGTACCATGATAATGGAGTTACTCTCCACCCTTATATTCCTCCTTCCCTTTTGACTTTTCCATTGAAGGCCAATAATCCAGTATATCCCTTGTTAAAGTGTACATTTCCTCTTGTTGAAGACAAAGAGGAGTAGTTATTTTCATCTTAAGTCCTTTGAAGAGATGGTTTTCTCGATCATTCTTATCCCTTTAGGGGATATTACTAGCGCTTCTTCATCCAATTCAGTTTCCTCTTTAAGTTATGAGACCACTCATTTTCTTTAGGAATTCGGTCAATTGTGCTTTTCCACTTTTGAGAGAATCGATTAAACTCATGGGTTATTTCTTCTTCAAAGATAATTCCTTTAACTTGAGATTGTATCCTCATTTTCATTAGATAAAAGAGTCATCGTTCATTATATTAACTCTTCCATGCGTTTGAGTAGGTTTTCGTTTTTCTAATCTTGACGCTAAGGCAAAAGTGGGCTTTTCCCCTATATGAAACAGGTTCAAGTTCCTTTTACTTGGGTCGTATCGTGCGACCTTTCTCTTTCTTCTAAGTTTAGAGGGCTAGGTTCCTTTAGGTTTAATATTTCCTTTTCACTATATTACTAGGAAGTTTGGCAAAATGTTAGCCAATATAAGTTTGGTTCCGACTTGTAACACCTAGTAAAATTAACGATAATTAATTGATAATTAGTAAGGCTCCAAAAATGGAATTTGAGAAAATGACAGAATTTGGTCATGAAACTTGCACCATTGCGTCCAAGAATATTTTCTAAGCAACTTTCATATTTGGAGTTCCACGATTGAAGTTCAAACGAAAAGTTATTGGCATTCGAAGTTTCCAAAGCGAAAATAGTAAAATATGAAAAAAGGAAATAAATAAGCATTAAATACAGGAGCCCGCCGACCAACCCCCTCATTGGGAGATGGACGGCTAGTGGTCAACTGCCTATAGGGAGCAGTCGATCGATTGCATGATGGCGACTAGGTCTGAACCTTGGTCGACGGCCTATATTTAACTATTTTTATTAATGGTTACGATTGATTTGTGCGTCTATAAACAAAGGCCTAATCGCTTACTTCCCTTCTTATATTTTCCAATTCAAGCGCCAAAGCTCTATCATTTTCCCTTATCCACTATTTCTAAACATTATAAAATATTATACACACACATACACAAAACTTGGAGAAGGGTGGAAAATAGAAGAGAAGAAGAAAAGAAGCGAATCAATACCGTCGAAAAAGATATTTCAACTTATATTCCCCTTACGCTCCAATCCCTTCTCAAATCTCTAATAACATGTATATACCTTGTTATACATATTCTTTTGGATTAGAAGGGAAAAAGGAATCAAGTATCAGATCTGGAGATTTGGAAAGCTTAAAATGATGAGTTGGAAATTATATAATTTATTCATAACATTGAAATTCATCTCGTTTAATTCTTATTTAATTATTATGCTTAAATACGATCTAATGAATTGTAGGCCTAAAATAAACGTATATGATTAGCACTTACAATTAAATAGGTAATTAGAATAGAAATAGTATGTGCAACGTTTTCTAAAAATTTGAAATCAGTTCGAAATATTCATTTGTATAATGTTAGTAAAGTTGTAAAATTATTCCAGATCTATAATTGGGTTGTAAATTAGGTTGCCCTTGGAATGTGAGGGTTCCATGTAATTTCCATCGGTTATCCAATTCTAAAATATATATATATATATATAAGCACATCGTTTGAATTAACAAGGAATATACCAAAAAGGGAAAGGGGTGTGCAAGATATAAATATTCTTTTCCACAGTTTACATTGTCTATTTCAATAAAAGAGAAGAAATAATTCCTTATAATTTCAAACGAAGCAAGGACCTCACTTTTGGTTAGTTTATGGAAAATTATAATGGTAATCATTTTTAGAAGGATAGCTCTGATTAATTAAAATGTGGAAAGGAATGTTCTAATTTAGAAAGTAATAATTAGAAATATATATGTGTGTGTGTGTGTGTGTGTGTGTATAAACATATAATCACACAACATTCAAAAATAGAAATATATAAATAGCGTAATTTATGACCATATACGTATTAGTTATTAACATCTTAATAATTAATGGATTAGGATTTATGGACATTAATTACAAATTCAACGAACAATAAATTTGTAGTTAATAGAGAGTTAAAGGGAATTAAATGGGGACTGATTAGAGAAATTAAAAAGGCATTTATGGGAAAATGAATAGGCGTAATAGTCTGATTTTGAAACTAGTAAATAAATGTCATTATAAAATTTAATATAGAAATTATGGGAAAATGAATAGCTATAATAATTGGATCTTGAAACGGGTAAATATATTAAAGAAATTAGATAAGGATTGATTAGTGATTGTTTCGAAATTAAGGACTGATTATAATGGGTAATAGACATTTATTAGACATTACATGAAAATCAAAGCCTAAGTATATAAATTAGGAATAATAACATAGCACATAAGGATTAATACTATTAATTGTACACAGGAAGTAATATAATTTTTATAGTAGGAAATAATATAGCTGAAATTGTACGTTTAGGCCAAATGTGAATTAGTGGGCCTAACCCCACACATAGGCTTTAGGTAGTAGGTCTGGTTTAGTGGGTTGGAATGCGAGGTCGTTAGAGTTACATAACAAAAGTTCTCCCTTCAGCTAGAGGCTATCAGCAATTGTGTACACTTACTACTGATGTATGACATCTTCAACCGTAGGACCCGTGGGGAAAGGATATGCCTTGTAGATAGGTAGGCGAAAATATACTGGTGTTCGCCTTGGATTTGAAGTACTAAATGGTCCGGTAGCATTTGGAAAATGGGGTCTGCCTCGTATCCAATAAGATTTAGTTAGTAACCGGAAGGAGCATTTCCTTGACTTACTCAGGTTAGTCTAAATGGGATGTCGGCTGTTGAGAGTCGGCGGGCTATGCCAATTGTTGGTATCGGTATTTAGTAGTAGGTCTATCATATAGGCTTTGATGCCTAGTGATCCCAAGTGAACAATAACAAAGACTCGGGGTTATGCCTTGATGGATTTTGATTCCTACTACTACGGAATCGTATGCGAGATGCACAGACTTCGAAGTAGACGGCTAGACGAAAAATTAGTTTAGTGGAGGTGGGCTAGTTAACTCGGGTTATGAGACTTTGAATTGCATTAGTCGTACGACGATTAAATTATATTACAAAGTCGTATATAGGGTTCATCAGTCTCTGTAGCTAGAACTGATTGATTAGTGTTGATATTGCGAAGGGCTCGCTTCAGGGACTCGAAGTATTAAATGACCATTGAGTTTGTCTCATCCCTATTTAAGAAGTATTAAGTGGTAGAGATTTTAGGTAGTGAAATGATTAGATGTAAATGAATATTAGCATATATAAATGAAATGATACCATAGAAAAGGTTAAGATAGGCATATCGTACGTGCATATAAAATTTAACGGATTAGCCACAGATTATAGACGTAACACTTAAATAGAAATCAACCGGCATAAATTAATATGACGGGAAAAGTATGTAACTATCCAATCACCAGGACGTTGTTTTGATCTCCCTTCTCGTAACAACTCATATGTGAGATTTAGAAGGTCTGGATAATAGAGCAAGACAGGAACTGTGGATGGTGAACTCTTCTTATTCATGTTCGACGTTGACAAAACAATTAAGTACCCAAGAAACAATATTCCAAGGAACTGACCTTAGTCAATACTTATGTTATATTATATTTTCAATTATGTCGTGAGTTTATATGTTGCAATCATCTGAAAACAAGATGTGAAGGAGTGAAGCAAGATCCCGCAAAGAGGTGTATACTAATTACCATAAGAAGATAAGTCCGATTTTTGATGGAGTGAGTTTAGTATGAATGGAAAAGAAGGAAAGTCCAAAAGGTAGGACGATTAAAGGCCATTTTTAAGTCCAACCCTATGTGAAAGAATTTAATAAAAAGATTTTTGAAAATAACTTAAAATGTTTTGAATGGGTTTTTCAAAGATTTATTTTGAAGTTATTATTTTGAAAAAGCAAGGAAAATTTGAAATTCTAAGTTTAAAATTTGATTTAGTCAAAAAGTTTGGATTTACATATTTTTGATAAAGAGATTTTTCATTTTTGAAATGAATAGAAAATAGAGCGTAGATTCGGCTCGGGGACTTCTCCTATTTTTGTAAATTTAAAGTTCTTTTTCAAAAATTCTTCCTATAGGGTGGATAAATGGAAGTGGTATTTGATTGAAATGAGGTTAAAAAAAGGGTAAGAATGCCTAACAATTTAGATAGAAATAGCATTAGATACAATATATATATAGAAAAATAATAGGAATATGATAGGAAGAATGGATATATTCTATGGATATATAGTAATTGCACATATATGTTGGATAAATACTTAGATAGATGTTACAATTATGCATATCTTTTAGAAGTACCCGACTTGTGATATGAAAATCACCGTCAATAATAGAAGCGGAGATAGCATAAGTATAGGAAAATAATACGATGAATTTAATCATTGTCTACGGCATTTTTCATTGTTAAAGTTATAAAAGATGTTTTGAAAAAAAATGGTTTGGCATGGTAATTTAGTCTTTGAATGTTTTGAGTTAAAAATCCTACCTTTAATAGAAGTAAATCTTTGATATAAAAAGTCTTTAGAAAGGGAATTTTTTCATAGCTCCATTTTGGAAATCAAGTAATTTTTGAATTTAATAAAAAGGTTTCTAAATTTATATTCTTTAAAGATGAAAGTTTTGAATCCAGTACTTCATGATTGCGAAGTTTAAATTTTATAAGAAGGGTGAGAACCGAAACAAGCTTTTAATATGGAGTAGATAAGGATCATTACCTAGATAAGACAGGGTAAAGGTTTAGGCTATGAATAAAATAGCTACTAATGCTCGTAAGGTAACAAGAAGGAATCCCCTTGAATATAAGGAATGTTGGTACGAAACTAGGAATATTTTATTGGAGATGTGTGGAAGCCATGAAAAGAACCCTCAAAGGAATGGTGAAGGGTACCAAAGTACAATTTTGTGAATCTCATGGTATGCTCGCATGAAGGATCAAGGATGCAGAGGAAGTAAATACCAAAGTTTGAGGATACTCTCAAGAGATGTTGATAGGAGAAGGTAGTGGTATGATTGGAGAAGAAAATAATAAGGTGGCACAAACCTAAAGGATGTTGCTTGATTTAAGGTTATAGAAAGTAAGATGGCCGGTAGGAGTTATTCCACCAAGTCAATTTTTCGTTGAGTTGTTCCAATTGTGCGTATCTTATATTACTTATCTATTGCGGTGTGAGAATGTACAATTTATCTTTAACAATCCGCATCTTTTACGATTGTATATTTAAATATTTTATTTAAATATAGCATCGTTAGTTGGATTTAAGACTGAAAAGCAACATATTGCAAACAGTCGAATTAGGACTCGAGACCGCTTCCATTGAGTCCAAAATGCCGTTTGCGTCCTTTTTGAGTATAAACATAGATATGTTTGGAGTTAGCTTGAATTTTGACATTTTCACTTAGGACTTTGGGTTTGGGTTTCAGCCCATTAACCCCAACTTAAGACCCAAGCTCCACCCCACTCCTCTTCATCCAATTCATTTCTAATTCCTAACACTTCAAGCTTTAGAAAAATGGGGAAAGAGATTGGAAATTAGAATTCCTAAGCCCTAGCTCCTTTGCAAATTCAAGTTATAGCTCCAAACTAAAAAGAGAAGCTTAGGTAAGTATCTCCTTCTACTTCTCCATCTCAATCTCTCTCCAATTTCTGAAATTTCCTATAACTTAACTTAGGAAATATTTGCTTTTGATCTTAGTTTGGAGCTTTTAGAGTTGAGATTGAAGAGTGGTTGGTCCTCCTTTGTTTTCAAGCTTCTTCTTCCTTATTTTTGTGTAAAATGTGAGATTTCTATCTCACATCTATGTCTATATCTATCTTTGTTGTCAGGTATGAATTCCTAACACTTATTGATGTTCATTTGCTTTTGGTTTGAATTGGTTTTATGGATGTTCCAATTTTTGGTGTTTTGAAGTTAAGTCTTTAAAAATCATAGCTTTGATGCTTGATCATGCTATTAGTGGCGTATCGAGGAGCCTATAGGGCTGGGTTTTCGATTGGCAAAAACCCCTAGCGCCCATGTTCGTCCGATCGCAAATTGTGGAGAGTTTCCTTTTTATTTTGCTATGCTGAAAATACTGGAAAACGGGTTATAGTCGACTGGCTCTCTGAGTTCAGTCGACTGACCTGGAACCCGAGAGTTTTTTAGGCACTGAGTCCAGTCGAGTGAACTCAGTGTCTAGTTGACTAACCTACTTGTTTCAGTCCAAGTTGCCTATTCTGCTAGAAATTCCAAATTTTAATCGATTCTTGATTCTCCGATTTGTTGTTATCACCTTTGATGACTTTGATAACTTCTTTTTCAGGATTTTTGGGGAATATCCATTTTGATGGATTTGGTATCGATTTCTTTGAATTTAATTCACGTCTTCAAATGTGAATTTTGGTGATTTATTGTGTTTACATTCATTTCTATGGTTTGTCACTTTTAAATGCAATGGTTTCTATGGTAGTAGTAAAGACTCAAACTCGTTCTCAAAGATGATTTCAACTCTAATTTTAATACAAAGCTCGTTTATAAAATCGTTTTCCAATCACTAGTATATACAAACCTTTACCTCATTCGTTCGAGAAATCTAATTAAACGGCTTAGCAAAACAAGTGGTACGAAACGCTTGCGTTTCCTTCGTTGGTTAGTTCTTAGACTCGTTCGATTGAAACTCTTGTGACAACTTTCGAGTGGAAATTTACATCTTGTCCGTAAATATTTAAGTTAATCCAATGGTTATGGGATATGAAGCTAAACCCATTTATTTACTAGCTTAGTGTAATCGACACTTCTCTGTGATCGATGAAGATCATTTGTGATTTAGACTAGCCATGTGCGATGTCTATTTGTCTGCGAGGGAGACTAAACCCCGTTTCTGTGGAGTTTCGGCTCAAAAATTGGTGGGGTAGCGACCCATGGTCTTCGGGCTGTTTGTAGGGCCTCGGCTCAAAATTTAATAGTTAGCAACCATAGAATAGCGTTCCGTTTTTTGATACATGTGTTGGTGAGTTTTCATGCTCCCGTTTTGTGATAGGCCTCCCCCTTTTGTGATTTCTGGATTTCTATTGATGATTTCTAGAATTTGTGTTTCACCAATTTTCATGATTTACATTGATAAGCTGTGATATCCCGAAAATTTGGGACAATATCAATTTAATAATCTACATTAAAAATTAAATTGATTTGATAATATTTGTTAATAATTTAATAACCTTCTTTTAAATTAATATTTAACTGATAATTTATCTTTTAAAAGTTAATCAAATTGCCTTCGATTTATAATGTATATATCTGTATATATTGTGAATGGATAATCTTTGTTTTAAATTTAATAAATAAACATGTTTCTAATTCTAATATTTTTAATAATTTAGAAATTGGATATTAAGCTATTTAATAAGTGATCATATGATTTTAAATTACTCAAGATTTAAGTTTAGTTTGTTTAAAATAATTTTAGCTTACATTTAAATTTAGAAAGAGGGTTGTTTAATTTGTTTTAAATTTAACTTGATAAAAATAAGTAGTTTATTAATAAAGAGATAAATTCTTTTATAAATCATTTGACTTAATAATGAGCTCTATTAATAATGTAAATCTTTACAAATGAATTTTTAATAAAATTTTCATGTCAACTTTATTCATATATATGTGTGTTTGAATGGAAGTTATAATTTGGAAATTAAAAATAAAGGTTTTCAAAATGTTTAAATTAAAATAAACATTATTAATATTCATATAAGTATAAAATAAAATAATAATAAGTAATCAAATATTTGTTAGTCTATGTTTAAAAATAAAAGGAAAAAAATAAAAGTAAACACACATGCTAGAAATAGAACTAAATACTTAGACTAAATTTATAACAAATAACTAAAGCAACTTTACATATGTAATAAAGCATAACCAGACTAAAGTTAAAAAAAAAAATAAGGCCTGTAAGTAATTTGTAGTGCAAGCTAATGCAAAATAAAGTTCAAAACGCATGCTTGTAAGTATGCAAGGCAAAATAATAGAAGTATACAGGAAAGAATAGAAAAGAAAACAATATGTGCAGGTAGCTTACAAAGTAAGATGCAGGCAGAATAGTAAAAAAAAGAAACAAGTATGAAAAAAACATGATAAATATCTAAGCATAAAATTGGGTAAACTGAGACACAAGTACATTAGCATTAATGACACCATTTATTAGCAGCAAACAAGTCATTTCTAATTGTTTTTTTTTTCAGCCTCCTAATACAAGATTTGGCCTGATAAAACAAAACACATAGTATCTGCAAATAGCTTGTCTCAGATGCCACCTTCCCCTATAAGCTTCTTTTTATACATGCTTTCTCATTCAGTTCGTTCAACATAGCATAGCATAACAAACATTTAATTTTTATATAGCTGAAGCTTTGTATAACAAAAATACATCAATGCAAAGTCAAAGCAAAAATATTTTACAGCAATTCCAGTTTTAAAGTATTAGCTGTTGCAAAACAAGAATGCTCTGTCTCTTCCAAATGCAATGGTGAGTAACATTTTTTTTAAATAACTTAAGTTCTAAACTTATTGTATGTTTAAATTGAATGCTTAACATATTTGTGTGAATATTTATTTATTTCTTTATCTGGGCATTGGTGAGTTTGAATTACTGCATATTGAATTTTCAGTGAGTAACATCACAATCTAATTTTTTTTTTTAAGTTTAGTTGTTCTGTGCATATTTCTCCCTGAAGTTTAATTTATCTGTGGGTAACTTCTTTTTAAAATACTTAAGTATCTGGATTGCTAGATTTAAGTATAAGGGTAACAATGTTTTATGTTTATATATGGATCAAATTCTGTGTGTTTGTGAAATATGATAATTATATAATCCTGTAATGTATCCCTGTATTTAAAATTCAAACTCAGGTTTGATTTAAAAACTTAACATTTGCTTGATTTACTGGTTGAGATGACCTAAAATCTAAACAAGATATGTTGTCTTGATTATAAAGTTAAGATTTAAATTTAATAAAGTTAAAAATAACTTAAATTTTGTTCTGGAAACTAAAGGAAACAAGGAGGTTTTAATTTGTGTAAAATTCAAATTTGCTAATTTAACAATTCAGTATCATGAATTGAATCTTTATACTTAATAACGATTTTAGAAAGCAAAATTTCATTTTTATGTTAAGGGTTGAGGGTGCGGTTTTGAGTTGCACTGACTTTTGTTTTTGGGGTTGCTCCGATGATCTAGTGGATCTGGAGCGTTGGGGTTCTTCCTGGAGGTGGGGGAATGATTGGTGGGTGGAGGAAAAATGACTGGTGATTGGCCTGAGTACGGTGGTGGCAGCGGTAGGCAATCAAATTTCCTAAACCTAATTTTTACTGTGCATAAATAATCGATCACCACGGATCACAGAGACGATCGAGTTCAACTGGGTTTTGGGTATTGGAAGAGGGGAGGTAGGCGAAGGTTTGGCCGGATTCGTTGGTGCTCTGATGGTCGGAGATGAAGACGAGGCGTGTTGACAGGTATGGGGCATTGTGTCAGTGTTCGAGTTCCAAGTTTTGGATTAGGAACTCGATTTTTATTTCGAGCGACTGCGTGATTTCTGGGGGTCGAGATCGCATATGGGGATGGACGGCGACATGATGAAGGTGGCGATGACAGCTGGACGTTGCCAGAGTCACGGTGCATATGCACCGTGCATTTTTTTTTCTTCTGGTAACTGTTAGAGTTGAGCAGGAATGGAACTCGAGTTTTACTCGAGAAAATCGAGTATTTACTCGAAGCGTTTAGGGTTCTAACTCGAAGTGTTTGCAGTATGGTCTCGGGTCTGTTTGGCTTCAGGCCTTTAACCTGGCAGTGATGAGTTTTTGAAATTAGGTGGAATGTAAACTTAAAATAGAATGTAAAACAAGGGTTTTTAAAATTCAAAGTTTAAGTTTAGATTAAATGAACTTTTGAATCCAAAGTTTTAAATGAACTTTTAATTTAAAGCAAGATTTAAATCAAGTTTCAAACCTTGAACTTAAATCAGTTTTATCAATGTGAATGTGAACAAGTTTTAAATGTTTCAAAGTAGATTTTTAATAGCAAATTTGTTTTCAAATAAATGTTTAAAATGGTTAAACACTTTAAATCTTAATTTCAAAATGGAATTTGAATTTAAGTGAAATGTTTTAAAAGCACTTTGATATTAATGAAATCATTAATTAAAGAAATGAATTATTTTAGAGATAATTAAGGAAATGGAAATGATTTAATTAATAAGGTAATTAAAGAAAGATTTGTTTAATAAATAATTTAGATTAATCCAGAATAATTGATAATGATTAAATCTAAGATAATTTCTTAGGAGGTAAGTTAAGAAATGTTGTTAGTCAATGAAGATAATTAACTAAGAATTATTAAGCAATTAATTAATGTGATTAGTTTAATTAATTAAGATAATTAATTTTTAAATTGTCTAAATAATTACTTAATGAAAGTAATTAAGGGATTAATTACTTATTGTAATTAATTGAGATAAGTGATTAATTTAAGTTAGTTAATTTATTTTAATTAATTTAAGAAAATCATTTGATAAATTGATAAGTGTAATTACTTAGTGTATGCAATGGAGCACAATTACTTAAGAAAGTAATTAATGTTAATTACTGAATGTAATTAGTGAAAGATGATATGTTAATAAAGTAATTTGGATAATTACTTTTGAAATTAATCAGAGGATTAATTAATGGAGATAATTAATTATGGGATAATTAATTTATTAATATGAGTAATTAAGGGTAGTTAATTACTGGTTGATATTAATCAAAGGTGATTAATAATTGTGTTTAATACAAGATTAATCACTTAATGTGATTAATAAAGTAATTTAATCTGAATTAGAGATCATTAATTAATATAATTAATGATGTAAATTAAGAATTGTTTAATTAAGAAATAATTAATAATGTAGAGATTAATTTATGTAATTAATTAAGAATAAATGTAATTAATTATAAATGAAGTAATTAAAAGTTAATTACTAGGAATGATTTAGAATAATTAATTTGTGAAATTAATTAAAGACTAATTACTTATTGTAATTAGAAATGATTAATCAAAGGTGTTTAATCAAGATGCATATCTAGAGAGTAATCAATTTATTTAATTTATAATTGATAAAAGATTGTATAAGCAGGATTTATAGATGAAGTAATTAATTTAATTTACTTTAAATTAATTGGAGATAGAAGTAGTTAATTTAATTCATTTTAAATTAATTACAAATGGTATGATTATAAATCATTGTTTATGGATGAATGAAATTAATATTTCATTTGATGGTTGTGAACTTAGATATGAGATGAATAATATCTAGGTGACTTGGATGTTTGTTTAAGCATGATAGTACATTATTATCTGATTGGGTTGATAATTTTGATTATCTGTTTATGATGATGATATGATTATCTACTGTGATATTATGAATTATCTATCTGTGTGTGTATTGATGATTTTGAATTAAACTGTTAAGACTAAATAGACAACTTGGCCTTAAAAGACATGTTTTGGATTTCGATGAGACCGGGATCGGTTTTCCTTACTTGGAATATCCGAAAACCACATCGATTCCAAATTAACGATAGGTCGTGAAGCTGAAGTGAAGATGAAGATTCAAAGTGCAGGAGTTGTCGTCGTTAACTCTGAGGGTGATTCCAAAACGAGTGTAACGAGATAATGCCTTCGGTTTCGTTCGAACCCGGAACGAACTTGTATGGATTGAATGCTTTCAACACATCGTCAGGTGGGCGATGAGCATTCTAAGAAATGTTTTCTATAAAGGTAATCGCAGCCTCAAGCCTCATCAACCGGGAATGGCTAAAACAAGGGAGGTGCAGCAAGGTTAGGTGGGTCATGCCCAAGCAGGACAAGATTTTCCCCTGTCTAGATGTCCCTTTTTATTCGGCTGTGTGGGCGGTTGGATGTACACCAACTGCGGGGTTATCTTGTTCGGGACTGTTCAGTAAGGAGTGGTTCCGGCCTTGTGTTGCAGGGGGTCGGGAGTGATCCTCGGTTCGTTGATCTAGGACACATACTGTGACGGGCTATACCCCAGTAGCCCTGCCATTGTATGGAATCCACAATCCAATAAGTGCCAACGGTTTTGATTGTATTACCCACTTTTGTGGCTAGTAGCTGGAATTTATCATGTAACAATTTCGGCTATTTTCTATTTACTTGAAAACCCTAGACCTATTATAATATCACAGAATTTCCTATCAAATGTTTTGGTTAGCGTAAGGTAAATTTTTTTCCATGTTTATGTGTGGGGAGTCTTACGTGATACCATTTATTTTCAAAAGATTTTCAAAGTTAAGCAACTTTAACCTGTTACTCATACCAGACCCATGTCTGACCCGGAGTTTATTTTTGTTTTTCATAAACTCTCGGGTACCCAAATTTTTACGGGTAGCCAAGGGATTCAGGTTAGCTTTGACGAAATTTGGAGGAGCAATGGAGCAGGTGGCTTCAGCGTTGTAGATATATATATAGTTCCGCTGTGTTGGTATCTCTGAGTCGTTTGTTTGAGCTGTATTGTATTGAGTTGTACAACTAGACAGGTGTTTATAACTGTCTAGTATGTGATGTATTATCTGTATAACTCTAATGGATGTTGTATATTATGTAAATACTTATATAATCATTATAATTTATTCGTTCCGCTGTGAGATTCTGATGTTGTTGTTCTTTCATCTCTATCTTTTCTATTTTCTCATCCCTTTCTTTCTTTAATGACGATACGTCTTCCTGGGCGTAGTAAGTCAGGGTCGTTACAGTGGTATCAGAGCGCTAGGTTGAGTGAATACCTACGCTCTTGAGTGATTTCTTCTTGAGAGAGCGTATTTGTAATTTTGATATTTATATATCTATATATTTATATATTTGTTTCTACCTATTTGTTGGGTTACCTTTTCGGGTTTTCCAATATGTGTTATAAAGGTAGATAGGTAGTGGTGTGTGTAACACAACTATCAATGATTTGAAGTGTAATTGTCAAGACTGTAGGCCTAATACTGTCTCGAGTAATTTTTGGGTGGTGTAAGGATTTCATTGATCTCTGAAGGAAATCTGTCAAGGTTCGGAGATCATCTTTGAAGTGTTAGAGTTTGGTTGAGCTAGAATTTGGATCTGTCGGGTGGACAGAAGTAAGTCAAGATATTTTGATACATCAAGGTATAGTAGCTGTGTGATGAGACACAGTGACTATGGATATCTCCGACGATGTTTCTTTGGAACAAGTAAGGAAGAGTGACTGCTTCGGTGTTGTGGCTATGCTCAGCTGGGTGTTTTGTTTGTTTTGAGGTCCGAGTTTCTCGAAGAGATTTGGATAGGAAATCTTAGCATCTGTGGCAGCAATGCAGCTTGGGATGTTTTCGGTGTTGGCAAGAGATCTTCTGGCTTAGCAGTTTTTCTGGAATGGAATTCAGAAGTAATTATGTAGACCCGTTTCTTCGATAGATTGGCCACATAAGTGTAAGCTATTCTGATTTGTAAAAAGAGAGCAGTAACTTAGGAATTTGGCTGGATTGATCACAAAAGTGACTTGCGATGGTTTGGGTGTTCTTTTGGGGTTCAGAGATTTTTCTGGATGTCTTCTGGAAGTTAGAGTTTTGTTAACATCTGGAATTTGAGTTTGGTGAAGCAGCTCAGAATTTTGGAAGAACTTCTGAGTTTTATTTTTGGAATGTGTTGACCGGTCTGTGCTTGAGTTCATCATCGGCATTTTTTTTCATCTGCTCAGTCAGAGTTGCGCAGTGGAAGCATGGTGGCAGCTGTTTTAGTTTGGAAACAATTGGATGTTGCAATATTTGGATTAGAGAGTTCTACAGGAAATTTTTCAGGATCTGAGACCAGATTGGAGTGCACCTGTTTTATCTCTCCGGACGAGAGATGTGAGTTCTGTTTTTTGATTTTGGAATAGAGTTGTATTCTGAGTTTTGGTTGATCTTGGAAAGATTGTTGGATTGTTTCTGGTTCAGTTTGTTTATAGGACATCAGCAAGGGTTGAGCTGATTAGGAAAGATGAAGGAAGCCCAGGATCGTCCGAAGAGTTTTGTGGATTAAAGACGAAGGAATTTGGATTTCCAAGTCAGAGATTTGATTTTGGATAAGTGTTTGGTTTCAGGATTGAATTGTCAGTTTGGATAACTGGAATTCGGAGTGTTTCACATATCTCTGAGGGAATACGTGTAAGGTCTATCTTTGATTTTAGAGTCAGCAGTTCAGGGAATTTCGGTTGTTGGGTCAGACTTGAGTTTGGTCTGATATTTTGATTTGTTTTGTAGATTTAGATGTGTGGGAACTCTGTAGTTTAGTAGTATTATTGGTTGTTTGGATTCTGTAGAGCGAGTAACCCGGTATTTATACTTGGGGAAACTCGAGAAAATTCTATTTAGAATTTTGTCAGGATAGTTAGATTTGTTTGTTTGGATGAATTGGTTGCTATGATTGTTAGTTTCTGGTTGATATATGCTTGTGTTTCAAATTAAAATTTTTAATCGGATTATTAAATTACCTTTGTTTTAAATTTCGGGGACGAAATTCTTTTAAGGGGGGAAGAATGTGATATCCCGGAAATTTGGGACAATATCAATTTAATAATCTACATTAAAAATTAAATTGATTTGATAGTATTTGTTAATAATTTAATAATCTTCTTTTAAATTAATATTTAACTGATAATTTATCTTTTAAAAGTTAATCAAATTGCCTTCTATTTATAATGTATGTATCTGTATATATTGTGAATGGATAATCTTTGTTTTAAATTTAATAAATAGACATGTTTCTAATTCTAATATTTTTAATAATTTAGAAATTGGATATTAAGCTATTTAATAAGTGATCATATGATTTTAAATTACTCAAGATTTAAGTTTAGTTTGTTTAAAATAATTTTAGCTTACATTTAAATTAAGAAAAAGGGTTGTTTAATTTGTTTTAAATTTAACTTGATAAAAATAAGTAGTTTATTAATCAAGAGATAAATTCTTTTATAAATCATTTGACTTAATAATGAGCTCTATTAATAATGTAAATCTTTACAAGTGAATTTTTAATAAAATTTTCATGTCAACTTTACTCATATATATGTGTGTTTGAATGGAAGTTATAATTTGGAAATTAAAAATAAAGGTTTTCAAAATGTTTAAATTAAAATAAACATTATTAATATTCATATAAGTATAAAATAAAATAATAATAAGTAATCAAATATTTGTTAGTCTATGTTTAAAAATAAAAGGAAAAAAATAAAAGTAAACACACATGCTAGAAATAGAACTAAATACTTAGACTAAATTTATAACAAATAACTAAAGCAACTTTACATATGCAATAAAGCATAACCAGACTAAAGTTAAAAAAAAAAATAAGGCCTGTAAGTAATTTGTAGTGCAAGCCAATGCAAAATAAAGTTCAAAACACATGCTTGTAAGTATGCAAGGCAAAATAATAGAAGTATACAGGAAAGAATAGAAAAGAAAACAATATGTGCAGGTAGCTTACAAAGTAAGATGCAGGCAGAATGGTAAAAAAAAAGAAACAAGTATGGAAAAAACATGATAAATATCTAAGCATAAAATTGGATAAATTGAGACACAAGTACATTAGCATTAATGACACCATTTATTAGCAGCAAACAAGTCATTTCTAATTGTTTTTTTTTTCAGCCTCCTAATACAAGATTTGGCCTGATAAAACAAAACACATAGTATCTGCAAATAGCTTGTCTCAGATGCCACCTTCCCCTATAAGCTTCTTTTTATACATGCTTTCTCATTCAGTTCGTTCAACATAGCATAGCATAACAAACATTTAATTTTTATATAGCTGAAGCTTTGTATAACAAAAATACATCAATGCAAAGTCAAAGCAAAAATATTTTACAGCAATTCCAGTTTTAAAGTATTAGCTGTTGCAAAACAAGAATGCTCTGTCTCTTCCAAATGCAATGGTGAGTAACATTTTTTTTTAAATAACTTAAGTTCTAAACTTATTGTATGTTTAAATTGAATGCTTAACATATTTGTGTGAATATTTATTTATTTCTTTATCTGGGCATTGGTGAGTTTGAATTACTGCATATTGAATTTTCAGTGAGTAACATCACAATCTAATTTTTTTTTAAGTTTAGTTGTTCTGTGCATATTTCTCCCTGAAGTTTAATTTATCTGTGGGTAACTTCTTTTTAAAATACTTAAGTATCTGGATTGCTAGATTTAAGTATAAGGGTAACAATGTTTTATGTTTATATATGGATCAAATTCTGTGTGTTTGTGAAATAGGATAATTATATAATCCTGTAATGTATCCCTATATTTAGAATTCAAACTCAGGTTTGATTTAAAAACTTAACATTTGCTTGATTTACTTGTTGAGATGACCTAAAATCTAAACAAGATATGTTGTCTTGATTATGAAGTTAATATTTAAATTTAATAAAGTTAAAAATAACTTAAATTTTGTTCTGGAAACTAAAGGAAACAGGGAGGTTTTAATTTGTGTAAAATTCAAATTTGCTAATTTAACAATTCAGTATCATGAATTGAATCTTTATACTTAATAACGATTTTAGAAAGCAAAATTTCATTTTTATGTTAAGGGTTGAGGGTGCGGTTTTGAGTTGCACTGACTTTTGTTTTTGGGGTTGCTCCGATGATCTAGTGGATCTGGAGCGTTGGGGTTCTTCCTGGAGGTGGGGGAATGATTAGTGGGTGGAGGAAAAATGACTGGTGTTTGGCCTGAGTACGGTGGTGGCAGTGGTAGGCAATCAAATTTCCTAAACCTAATTTTTACTATGCATAAATAATCGATCACCACGGATCACAGAGACGATCGAGTTCAACTGGGTTTTGGGTATTGGAAGAGGGGAGGTAGGCGAAGGTTTGGCCGGATTCGTTGGTGCTCCGATGGTCGGAGATGAAGACGAGGCGTGTTGACAGGTATGGGGCATTGTGTCAGTGTTCGAGTTCCAGGTTTTGGATTAGGAACTCGATTTTTATTTCGAGCGACTGCGTGATTTCTGGGGGTCGAGATCGCATATGGGGATGGACGGCGACATGATGAAGGTGGCGATGACAGCTGGACGTTGCCAGAGTCACGGTGCATATGCACCGTGCATTTTTTTTTCTGGTAACTGTTGGAGTTGAGCAGGAATGGAACTCGAGTTTTACTCGAGAAAATCGAGTATTTACTCGAAGCGTTTAGGGTTCTAACTCGAAGTGTTTGCAGTATGGTCTCGGGTCTGTTTGGGTTCAGGCCTTTAACTTGGCAGTGATGAGTTTTTGAAATTAGGTGGAATGTAAACTTAAAATAGAATGTAAAACAGGGGTTTTTAAAATTCAAAGTTTAAGTTTAGATTAAATGAACTTTTGAATCCAAAGTTTTAAATGAACTTTTAATTTAAAGCAAGATTTAAATCAAGTTTCAAACCTTGAACTTAAATCAGTTTTACCAATGTAAATGTGAACAAGTTTTAAATGTTTCAAAGTAGATTTTTGAAAGCAAATTTGTTTTCAAATAAATGTTTAAAATGGTTAAACATTTTAAATCTTAATTTCAAAATGGAATTTGAATTTAAGTGTAATGTTTTAAAAGCACTTTGATATTAATGAAATCATTAATTAAAGAAATGAATTATTTTAGAGATAATTAAGGAAATGGAAATGATTTAATTAATAAGGTAATTAAAGAAAGATTTGTTTAATTAATAATTTAGATTAATCCAGAATAATTGATAATGATTAAATCTAAGATAATTTCTTAGGGAGGTAAATTAAGAAATGTTGTTAGTCAATGAAGATAATTAACTAAGAATTATTAAGCAATTAATTAATGTGATTAGTTTAATTAATTAAGATAATTAATTTTTAAATGGTTTAAATAATTACTTAATGAAAGTAATTAAGGGATTAATTACTTATTGTAATTAATTGAGATAAGTGATTAATTTAAGTTAGTTAATTTATTTTAATTAATTTAAGAAAATCATTTGATAAATTGATAAGTGTAATTACTTAGTGTATGCAATGGAGCACAATTACTCAAGAAAGTAATTAATGTTAATTACTCAATGTAATTAGTGAAAGATGATATGTTAATAAAGTAATTTGGATAATTACTTTTGAAATTAATCAGAGGATTAATTAATGGAGATAATTAATTATGGGATAATTAATTTATTAATATGAGTAATTAAGGTAGTTAATTACTGGTTGATATTAATCAAAGGTGATTAATAATTGTGTTTAATACAAGATTAATCACTTAATGTGATTAATAAAGTAATTTAATCTTAATTAGAGATCATTAATTAATATAATTAATGATGTAAATTAAGAATTGTTTAATTAAGAAATAATTAATAATATGGAGATTAATTTATGTGATTAATTAAGAATAAATGTAATTAATTATAAATGAAGTAATTAAAAGTTAATTACTAGGAATGATTTAGAACAATTAATTTTTGAAATTAATTAAAGACTAATTACTTATTGTAATTAGAAATGATTAATCAAAGGTGTTTAATCAAGATGCATATCTAGAGAGTAATCAATTTATTTAATTTATAATTGATAAATGATTGTATAAGCAGGATTTATAGATGAAGTAATTAATTTAATTTACTTTAAATTAATTGGAGATAGAAGTAGTTAATTTAATTCATTTTAAATTAATTACAAATGGTATGATTATAAATCATTGCTTATGGATGAATGAAATTAATATTTCATTTGATGGTTGTGAACTCAGATATGAGATGAATAATATCTAGGTGACTTGGATGTTTGTTTAAGCATGATAGTATATTATTATCTGATTGGGTTGATAATTTTGATTATCTGTTTATGATGATGACGATATGATTATCTACTGTGATATTATGAATTATCTATCTGTGTGTATATTGATGATTTTGAATTAAACTGTTAAGACTAAATAGACAACTTGGCCTTAAAAGACACGTTTTGGATTTCGATGAGACCGGGATCGGTTTTCCTTAATTGGAATATCCGAAAACCACATCGATTCCAAATTAACGATAGGTCGTGAAGCTGAAGTGAAGATGAAGATTCAAAGTGCAAGGGTTGTCGTCGTTAACTCTGAGGGTGATTCCAAAACGAGTGTAACGAGATAATGCCTTCGGTTTCGTTCGAGCCCGGAACGAACTTGTATGGTTGAATGCTTTCAACGCATCGTCAGGTGGGCGATGAGCATTCTAAGAAATGTTTTCTATAAAGGTAATCGCAGCCTCAAGCCTCATCAACCGGGAATGGCTAAAACAGGGGAGGTGCAGCAAGGTTAGGTGGGTCATGCCCAAGCAGGACAAGATTTTCCCCTGTCTAGATGTCCCTTTTTATTCGGCTGTGTGGGCGGTTGGATGTACACCAACTGCGGGGTTATCTTGTTCGGGACTGTTCAGTAAGGAATGGTTCCGGCCTTGTGTTGCAGGGGGTCGGGAGTGATCCTCGGTACGTTGATCTAGGCCACGTACTGTGACGGGCGGTACCCCAGTAGCCCTGCCATTGTATGGAATCCACAATCCAATAAGTGCCAACGGTTTTGATTGTATTACCCACTTTTGTGGCTAGTAGCTGGAATTTATCATGTAACAATTTCGGCTATTTTCTATTTACTTGAAAACCCTAGACCTATTATAATATCACAGAATTTCCTATCAAATGTTTTGGTTAGCGTAAGGTAAAAACTTTTCCATGTTTATGTGTGGGGAGTCTTACGTGCTACCATTTATTTTCAAATGATTTTCAAAGTTAAGCAACTTTAACCTGTTACTCATACCAGACCCATGTCCGACCCGGAGTTTATTTTTGTTTTCCATAAACTCTCGGGTACCCAAATTTTTATGGGTAGCCAAGGGATTCAGGTTAGCTTTGACGAAATTTGGAGGAGCAATGGAGCAGGTGGCTTCAGCGTTGTAGATATATATATAGTTCCGCTGTGTTGGTATCTCTGAGTCGTTTGTTTGAGCTGTATTGTATTGAGTTGTACAACTAGACAGGTGTTTATAACTGTCTAGTATGATGTATTATCTGTATAACTCTGATGGATGTTGTATATTATGTAAATACTTATATAATCATTATAATTTATTCGTTCCGCTGTGAGATTCTGATGTTGTTGTTCTTTCTTCTCTATCTTTTCTATTTTCTCATCCCTTTCTTTCTTTAATGACGATACGTCTTCCTGGGCGTAGGAAGTCGGGGTCGTTACATAAGCTTTATCAATATTTGTGCATTGGTGAATTTGTGTTTCACTAACTTTTCTGATTGGCAATTATAAATTTGTCAATATTTGTCGTTTGGTGAAAGTGTTAAAGAGTATGACATTCTTTTCGGTGCTTTGATATTTCTTGAGATATTATATGATTTTAGTTGTTGTTAAATGTATACTTGTCACGGTATGGCATTATTGTTACCATACATTTTTGTCATATCTCTTGTTCTATCTCATTTTATCTTATATTTATAGCTAGACTGATCCATTTATTATTTTCTTATTAAATAATACTCGGGTCAGACCGAGATGTTACAGGTGCTTATGGTTGACTCCTCATCTTGGAGTATTATCTGACTTTTGGCTAACTACATTAGATTGGTAGTTTTTGTTGTTATACATTAGAGATAGAGACTCCTTGATGTATACATATTCTTTTGTGTAGCATTTGTATCTATTTTTTTGTTATATTATGGATCTTGTTTGACCACTACTCTGATGTACACTTTTACGTGTTATATTCATATTTGTTTCCGCCTTTGAGATATGAACTTCTGTGACTGATTTGTGTTGTGCTTATTTCTATATTTGTTTTCGAAGATATTATAGCCACTGTGTAGTAGCTTTGAGTTTGCATTAGTATGTCGGATTAATGAAATGCATGTTCTACTATCTGACATATCGACGCTCGCAAAAAGCAATTACACGAATGTTCGCTCCTCAACAGCCTTATTCTTCTCCAGTTGACGGCATTACTCCGTAGTGTTCTTGGATAGCGTGAGTATAGAGGTGGGGCATCACAGCTTGGTATCAGAGCCAAACTTCGGAATAATGTAGAACAATCTAGGAAGGATCATCGTCCTAAGTTCTTCTTAGGAGTCGTGCCTTAGGATTTTATTCGAGTCTTCGAACATGTTATCCTATTTTCTTTTACGATGCCTTATTTTATCAATCATGATTGTTTGACATTCATTTTGTGAATAATCTTTCTCTTCATCTTTCTTTCTTGCTTAAAGAAGAGAAATGGTTAGACCAGGTCGTCCCAGTGCCGGTCAATCCAGTGCCACGCCCTAGGATGGTGTATTTATGTCTGTCCAACAGCTTCTTGATCTTGTAAAGAATGCTCAAGTTGCCGGCCCATTCCAGAGCCTACTCACCCTAAATCTAGGTTTGCACGTTTGTGCAGTGATTATACCAACTTGGGTGGGAAGCCATTCAAGGGTACCAAAAGCGTCATTGAGGTCCAAGCTTGGCTTAGAACATGCGATCGCATCTTTTCTCGCATGAATTTTATTGATCTTCATCGAGTCCAAGTGGCTTCGAGTATGCTCCAAGAAAGGGCATTAGATTGGTATGAGCTTCTTATTTCTAAAATTATGGAAGCAGGTCTTACTTTGGAGCAATTTCGGGAAAGATTCGAATAAAAGTTTGTGCCGGAAGCTGAAAAAGTGACTTTGGCCCATCGTTTTATTAACCTTGTTCAAGGTGAATCTTCTGTGGCAGATTATGTCGCGTCTTTTGAATCCCTCTCTTAATATGGGGTCGAGTATGTAAATACCCCATTGAAGAAAAATCAAAGATTCGTCAATGGCTTGAATAAGAATCTCAAAAAGCCTTTACTTCTGAAACTGGAAGTTTCTTTTGATCAACTTGTTGATCTCGCTCTTCGACTTGAAGAGGCAGATAAAGAGAGTGATGTTGAAGTTATGGGTACCAAACCGAACTTCAACAACAACAAGAAGAGGTCTAATAAGTTCAAAGGTCCTTATCCCAACGAGAAGGGGAAGCAAACTCCGGTAGCAAAGACTTCTACCTCTAGTGGTGGCCAATGCAACAATTGTTGTTCTAAGGACCATTATGCCAATAAGTGCTCAAAGACCCTTGCTTGTCGCTATTGCAAAAGTTTGGGTCATTATATATCTGCATGTCCCGAATTTCAAAGCAAGAAGGAGGGAAAGCTAAATGTTTTACAAGCATCTAGTAACACTTCCCATGGTCAAAGTTTTTCTCATTCTATCCTTGATGGCATTATTATGTTTTGTGATCGACCTATTCGAGTTCTTTTTGATACGGGTGCATCACATTCTTTTATATCAAAAGAGCTTGTTGATACTTTTTCTTTGAGTGTTATGGCTTTAATGACTTCTTTAAGAACTGTGAATCTGGTTGGTGGATCCGCAACACTCAGTTTTCTTTGTAAAGATGTTGTGATTATTTTGTGTGATTTTTCTTTTCGAGCCAATTTGCATGTCATGCGTTACTTAGGCTTCGGAATGATTTTGGGAATGGATTGGCTTAACCGTTATGAAACCCATATCCTATGTCTTGAGCGGACTATTCATCTTTGACATCCTCAATCTGTTAAGAATATTTCTATTGTTCTTAAGGATTCAGATTCCAATTTGGTAGCATCTTTGTATTCTTTAAATCCTCATGATGACGAGGAGGATGTCATTTCTCTCGTTCACGTTGTTCGTGAATTTTCCGACATATTTGAGCCCATTTTATGATTACCACT
Organism: Allium cepa; assembly: GCA_030765085.1. Taxonomy (NCBI): domain Eukaryota; kingdom Viridiplantae; phylum Streptophyta; class Magnoliopsida; order Asparagales; family Amaryllidaceae; genus Allium; species Allium cepa. Next base: position 922,098,009 of record CM060939.1, on the reverse strand, counting down.
TAAGCGAGCAATTGAGTTCAGAATCAATCTAATCCATAGAGCTCTACCTATCACTCGTTTACCTTATCATATGTCTAATAAGGAAAATGAGGAGATGCGTAAACAATTATCCGAATTGGAGACAAAGCAGTTTATTCGTTTTAGTTCCTCTCCTTGGGGAGACTCGGCTATTTTTGTGAAGAAATCCGATGGCACACTTAGGCTTTGCGTTGACTACTACAAGCTTAATGATCTTACCATCAAGAATAAATATCCTTTACCTCGGATTGATGATCTATTCGATCAACTTAGCGGTGCTAGAGTCTTTTCACGGTTAGACTTAGAAACTGGTTTTCATCAGCTTCGTATTTCAGAGGATAGCATTCCTTTGACATCATTCCGTACTTGTTATGGATCCTATGAATGGCTTGTTATGCCATTTGGTTTAACTAATGCTCCGGCTTATTTCGTTGACCTTATGAATCGAGCTTCCAAAGACTTCCTCGATCGATTTGTTCTCATCTTTATTGATGATATTCTTGTTTATTCTAAAACCGAGGAGGAGCATGAAAAGCATCTTCGAATTGTATTGGAAACTCTTAGGAGCAATCAATGGAAAGCAAAAATTTCTAAATGTCATTTTTGGCAATCTCATGTGAAATTTCTTGGACATATCATTTCTGAATCCGGAATTTCCATGGATCCTTCAAAGATTGAAGCAATTCAAAATTGGAAGTGACCGGAGAGTGTGACGGAAATTCGTAGTTTTCTTGTATTGGAGGGTTATTACCGTCGTTTCATAAAAGACTTTTCTAAAATTGTCGTGCCTCTTACTAGCTTGACAAAGAGAGAAGTTAAATACATTTGGTCAGACAAATGTGAAGCTTCTTTTCAGAAATTAAAAGAACTCCTTTCCGATGCTCCTATTCTTGTTATTCCCGAAGGGAACCAAGATTTTATTGTTTATACCAATGCTAGTCGTGTTGGTTTGGGAGCCGTTCCTATGCACAGGGAACGTGTCATTGCTTATGCTTCTAGGAAATTAAAGCCTGTCGAAACTAGATATGCCACTCATGATTTAGAGCTCGCGCCTATTGTTTTCGCCTTAGAATTTGGCGCCATTTTCTTTTGGTAGAAAAATTTGTTCTCTGCACCGATCATAAATCTTTGAAGTATTTATTTTCTCAAAAGGAACTTAATTTGCGTCAACAACGTTGGCCCGAATTCCTTGCATCTTATGATCTTCATATTCTTTATACTCTCAGAAAGGGAAATCGTGTTGCTGATGCCCTTAGCCGTAAGCAACAAGCGGTTATTTCTATGATGATATCCGAATGGAATGATCTTGAGACTTTATCCACTTGTGAGATTCAAGATCGTGAATCCGATTTATGTGCATCTCTTGTTCTATATAGCCTTGAGGCTCATCCCTCTCTTTTAGATCGCATTCTTGAAGCTCAAAAGCTAGATCTTGAATTGGCTCTTCTTAGCCAAAATTTTAGGGATAAAATTGATATTGAAGGTTTGAAAGAATTTGATATTGATGCTCGTGGCGGTATTCTAAAACTTGGTAGACTTATCGTGACTTCGTAGAGATATTATAGAGGATTCTCACCGTTCTAAATTTACCATTCATCCCGGTAGTAGTAAAATGTATGCGGATATGAAGCGGCTTTATTATTGGGATGGAATGAAATCCGATTTGCTAACTTTGTTAAGCGTTGCATGACTTGCCAACTCGTTAAGGCCGAGCATCAAAGAACCGGTGGGTTATTGCAACCTTTGGACATTCCAATTTGGAAGCGGGATCAAATTTCCAGGGATTTTATTAACGGCCTTCCCCGTTCTCATTCGGGCCATCATAGCCTATGGGTGATAGTTGATAGACTTACGAAATCCGCCCATTTTATTCCCATTCGGTCCAATCGGACCGTACCTCTTTTGGCCAAACTCTTTATTAAAGAAATTGTTAAATTGCATAGAGTTCCTACTTCTATTGTTAGTGATCGTGATCCATTGTTTATTAGTGGATTTTGCAAGAGTCTTCAAAAAGCTTTGGGAACAAAGCTTAATTTTAGCACCGCTTATCACCCTCACTCCAATGGATAAACTGAGCGTATGAATCAAACTCTTGAAGATCTTCTTTGTGCATGTTTTCTTGATTTTAGTGGAAGTTGGGAAGATCATATTTCTCTTGTTGAGTTTTCCTATAATAATAGCTTCCAATCTAGTATTGGTATGGCATCTTTTTAGGCACTCTATGGAAGGCCATGCCGATCTCCTTCTTGATGGCTTGAAGCCGATGAGAAGCTGGTATTAGGTCCTGATTTTATTCATGATTCCATAGAAAAGATTGACCTTATTCGCCATAGGATGAAAGAAGCTCAAAGTAGGCCAAAATCCTATGCCAATAACCGAAGAAGGAAATTAGAATTTTCTGTGGGAGATTTGGTATTTATTCGTGTTTCACCTATGAAGGGTGTTGTGCGTTTCAGATTCCGTGGCAGAGATTGTTTTCCGCTACGACTTCGATCGGAAAAATTAGCACCTCGATATATTGGTCCATTTCCCATTACCGAACGCGTTGGTTCCGTGGCTTATCGCCTTTTATTACCGGTTCAGTTTTCTGCTATTCATGACGTGTTTCACGTTTCTCAATTAAGGAAATGCCTTCGGGATTCTGATTCTATTCTTGAGCCCGGTGTTGTTGAAGAAATTGAAGTATCGCCTAATTTGACTTATGAGCAACATCCTATTCGCATCATTGCTACGGAGGTTAAACACCTTCGAAATAAAGATGTCCCTCTTGTGAAAGTTCAATGATCCTCAAATACTAAGGGTTATTCTTGGAAATCTAGAGAATTCATCGAGCGAACACATCCAGACTTACTCTCTCGTGCTCTTTGAGGTGAACTTTCCATTTCAAATTTCTTTTGTGTTGATATGCTTTTATGGTGGTTACTTTTTATTTCTTCGTAAATATTGCGAGGACACAATTTCTTTAAGGAGGGGAGTTTGTAACAACCCGCATATTTTATGATTATGTATTTAAATATAGCATCGTTAGTCGGATTTAAGTCTGAAAAGCTACATATTGCAAACAGTCGAATTAGGACTCGAGACCTCTTCCATTGAGTCCAAAATGTCGTTTGCAACCTTTTTGAGTATAAACATCGATATGTTTGGAGTTAGCTTGAATTTCGACATTTTCACTTAGGGCTTTGGGTTTAGGTTTCAGCCCATTAACCCCAACTTAAGACCCAAGCTCCACCCCACTCCTCTTCATCCATTTCATTTCTAATTCCTAACACCTCAAGCTTTAGAAAAATGGGGAAAGAGATTGGAAATTAGAATTCCTAAGCCCTAGCTTCTTTGCAAATTCAAGTTCTAGCTCCAAATTCAAAAGAGAAGCTTAGGTAAGTATCTCCTTCTTCTTCTCCATCTCAATCTCTCTCTAATTTCTGGAATTTCCTATAACCTAACTTAGGAAATTTTTGCTTTTATTCTTAGTTTGGAGCTTTTAGAGTTGAGATTGAAGAGAGATTGATCCTCCTTTGTTTTCAAGCTTCTTCTTCCTTGTTTTTTTGTAAAAGGTGAAATTTCTATCTCACATCTATATCTATATCCATCTTTGCTGTTAGGTACGAATTCCTAAAACTTGTTGACGTTCATTTGCTTTTTGTTTGAATTGATTTTATGGATGTTCCAATTTTTGGTGTTTTGAAGTTAAATCTTAAAAACCATAGCTTTGATGCTTGATCATGCTTTTGGTGGCGTATCGAGGAGCCTATAGGACTGGGTCGTCGATTGGCATAAACCCCTAGCGCCCGTGCTCGTCCGATCACAAATTGTGGAGAGTTTCCTCTTCATTTTGCTATGTTGAAAATACTAGAAAATGGGTTCCAGTCGACTGGCCCTCTGAGTTCAGTCGACTGACCTGGAACCCGAGAGTTTTTCAGGCACCGAGTCCAGTCGACCGAACTCAATGTCCAGTCGACTGATCTCTTGTTTCAGTCCAAGTTGTCGATTTTGCTAGAAATTCCAACTTTTAATCGATTCTTGTTTCTCTGATTTGTTGTTATCGCCTTTGATGACTTTGATAACTTCTTTTTCGGGATTTTTGGGGAATATCTGTTTTGATGGACTTGGTATCGATTTCTTTGGATTTAATTCACGTCTTCGAACGTGAATTTTTGTGATTGATTGTGTTTATAATCATTTTTATGGTTTATCACTTTTAAATGCAAAGGTTTCTATGGTAGTAGTAAATATTCAAACTCTTTCTCAAAGATGATTTCAACTCTATTTTTAATACATAGCACATTTATAAAACCATTTTCCAATCTACTAGTATATACAAACCTTTACCTCATTCGTTCGAGAAATCCAATTAAACGACTTAGCAAACAAGTGGTATGAAACGTTTGCATTAACTTCGTCCGTTAATTCTTAGACTCATTCGATTGATTCGAGTGGAAATTTACAGTTTGTACGTAAATATTTAAGTTAAGCCAGTGGTTATAGGACATGAAGCTAAACTCGTCTATTTACTAGCTTAGTAATAATCGACACTTCTCTATGATCGATGATGATCATTTTGTGCTTTAGACTAGCCATGTGCGATGTCTCTTTGTCTGCGAGGGAGACTAAACCCCGTTTCTGTAGAGTTTCGGCTCAAAAATTGGTGAGGTAGCGACCCATGGTCTTCGGGCCATTTGTGGAGCCTCGGCCCAAAATTTAATGGTTAGCAACCATGGAATAGCGTTCTGTTTTGTGATACGGGTGTTGATAAGTTTTCATGCTCCCGTTTTGTGATAGGCCTCCCCCTTTTGTGATTTCTGGATTTCTATTGATGATTTCTAGAATTTATGTTTCACCAATTTTCGTGATTTACATTGATAAGCTTTATCAATATTTGTGCATTTGTGAACTTGTGTTCACTAACTTTTCCGATTGGCATTGATAAGTTTGTCAATATTTGTGGTTTGGGGAAAGTGTTGAAGAATATGACATTCTTTTCGGTGCTTTGGATTTCTTGAGATATTGTATGATTTTAGTTGTTGTTAGATGTATACTTGTCACAGTATGGCATTATTGTTATCATATGTTTTTGTCATATCTCTTATTCTATCTCATTTTATCTGATATTTATAGCTAGACTGATTTGTTTATTATTTTCTTATTAAATAATAATCGGGTCAGACCGAGATGTTACAGGTGCTTCTGCTTGACTCGTCATCTGGGAGTATTATCTGACTTTTGGCTAACTACATTTGATTGGTAGTTTTTGTTGTTATACATTAGAGATAGAGACTCCTTGATGTATACATATTCTTTTGTGTAGCACTTGTATCTATTCTTTTGTTATATTGTGGATCTTGTTTGACCACTACTCTGATGTACACTTTTACATGTTATATTCATATATGTTTCTGCCTTTGAGATGTGAACTTCTGTGACTGATTTGTGTTATGCTTATTTCTATATATTTTTTCGAAGATATTATAGCCACTATGTTGTAGCTTTGCGTTTGCATCGGCATGTCGGATTGATGAAGCGCATGTTATACTATCTGACACATGGGCGCTCCTACAAAGCAATTACACGGATGGTTGCTCCTCAACAGCCTTATTCTTCATGCTAGTTGACGGCATTATTCCGCAGTGTTCATGACTAGCATGATTATAGAGGTGGGGAGTCATATTATCCCATAATCAGATATAATAATTGATGTAACTGATGGACCACATTTAGTAGGAGCTAAGAAGGAGAGTTATGAAGGTGGGTGATAGCTGAATGATATATTAGGAATGCCCATCTTAATTTAGTAAGGAGTGTTATAGCTACAGCCTCATTAACCTCAGCTGATGAAGTGTAGCTTCCAGCTTTTTTTAGGCTTTTAAGTTGTAATCGCTAGTTGTCTCCCTTCAAATTTATGAAAAGCGTATGATATGGTATAAGATATATTCTTATTTATGTATGTATGTATGTGAGGTGTGTATGTATGTGTGTGTGTGTTTACATTATAGAAATATAATAATGTAAATAAGGAAATCTCATAAGAACACTTAACTTGTGATCAAATGTAGGTAAGATTGGAAGTTAATAAAATAATTAGGAAAATTAAGTTAACTAGAAATTAAAAATACTTAGATCCCAAAACTTTAGAAGTTTGGGGAAAATAAACCTTAGCAAATGAAAGAAATGGGAAAGCTGTTGCGAACTTACGAGTCACTATCCTTATGCCTTAAAAGCTAAGGGTCCGTTTGGTTTCATTTTGTATTTTGAGTTTTGTATTTCCAACTTGCACTAAGAAATAGCAAAAAATAAAGGAAGAAGATTATTAATTCTTATCTATTGCGGCGACCAACGGACAACGAAGGAGTTGGATTGTTCTCCATGCTTTTGTTATCTCTCAAAACACGAAAATAAAATAAACTTGTTTTCTATTTTACTGGTTAATTTCATTTTTTAAAATTGTTTGTTTTTCAACAATACATATAACGGACGCGCTTTTGTATAGACGAAAACACAAACTAAAAACGACAAGCTAAACGGGGCCTAAAATTTATAAATACGCTGGTAGGTTGTTTGTTGTTTTAGAGTAAAAAAAAGCAAAGGTTCCTCAAATCCAAAATTAATTGCACAATACTTTGGTTGAATCCCGATTTTGCTAAGATGTGGCTTGATTTGTTTTAAAGAATAAAGCAAGCAAACTTTTTGAAAAAAAAATGCTCAAAAGCTTTGGAAATTTTTGTTTAAATGCTTTTGAAAAGTTGGTTTCAAAATATTTAAAAGTTACGAAATGATATTGGTATATATAGAAGTGATATGAAATATTTTCAAAAAGTGATTTGAGAATTTAATGATTGTTTTATTAATAGTTTTGGAAATGTTTTGAAAGTAATTTTAAAAGTGAGGGAATGTTTTAGAAAACAAAATGGTGGACAAATTTAGTATAAAGGAATTTTAAATAATTTGGAAAAGTTGGTATAAGTTCCACTACAATAATTCTACTATTTTCCTATGAGCTTTTGACGTCCTAATTTTTTTATCGATGCTAAAATCCCATCAGAAAACGAGCGTCATTAAATTGTTTAACGTCACTAAGGCGTCACAAAAATAACGTCGCAAAGGCGTCGCTAAATTTTAACGACGCATTTACGACGCCAAATTTGTAATATTGAAGGCGTCGCATTGGCGTCGTTAATATTTAGCGATGCAATTGTGACGCCCAATTTTTGAGTCATTAAATGCGTCGCAATGGCGTTGCTAATATTTGACGACTCCATTACGACATCGATTCTCTGCTGCAAAAAAATTAATTAGTTTATCTTGCTTTTACCAAGGAACAACGTTAATCATCAACATTATAAACTATGTTATCATTAACACTACACCAATCAACTTGTTAGATAAAACTAATTTCAAAAAAACCAGACGCAACAAAATCCAAATATTGATCGCAACATCTAATAAAAAATCAGCGAAGCATCAACAACCCTTATTCCTTTATTTGCTACATCCTACCAATTACAATTATTCAAACAATAATTAGAACAAATAATATTCAAACATGTTTCACAAACACATCAGTAACTGCCATAAGATGTTTCAAACACAAACATATCAGCAACTACCTTGGAAAAACATCTCAGTTGAAAACATAGTTGCAAACATTAGAGTTGTTAAACTGAAAGAGTTTCTAAACTGAAAGAAATATTAATTAATAAGCTCATCAGCTAACTCGGTGATCACTTCAAAGCAGGTTCAAACTTCAGAGCAGTTTAAAACAATGAGCCTCTTCTTCATCGGTCATCACCTTCCACAACTGCCCACTAGTAAGATTGCTCAAAACACATGTACGGCCATTAAGACAAGCAAAACCCTATAATATGTAAATGTAATGTTAAATAAAGATGTGAGTGATAAGCCTAGTCTACTCAGTTTATTTTGGCAACTCATTAAAATATGAATAATAACTAGGTAATAACTATGTAAGTATGAAAATATTATATATGTCAACATCTCCATCTTGCCTTTTACCTACATTCACATATATACCATATTACCTTATTGTCTTTATGTCTTCCATTATAGATAGGCAATGTATTTCTTACACATAGCCTGTAAAACTGTACACATAAGCAACAGAATACGCCATTAGACATCTTAATTGTATGCCTGTATGATACATCAACATGTATTGTCTAGGACAAAAGAAACCAACAATTTTCGCTTCTCAGTTAAAAAAGCACAACTATATTATGCACTAATGCACCACGTTATATTACATTTTTGTTTGCTCAACCATACAATCACTTGTAAATTTGCAAATGTTTACATCAAAATTTTAGAAAATGCACTCAGCCCTTAACCAAGTACGATATGCACCACTAGGTGCTTAACGACAGCATAGCTTGCAACTTCTAAATACAAAGCATGGACCTTTTTTATAATTAAATATACACATGCATGCATGCAACACTGGTGATATGTTTTTAGGCGTGTTTTTCTTTTTAGAATGATTCAAGCATGGTTTACGTAATAATTTAATGCACCTACATCCATGAGAAGCTACACTTGCATAGTTGATAATTGTAACGACCAAGAATTTTATTACTTCGATTTGAGAATATTTAAATTATTTTAAATATTCAATTAATGGTTTCTTTTAATTAATAATTAATGATAGTGAAATAGTGTAATACCCCAAAAATTTTGAGGAAAATTATTTTAAAAAAACAATTCGTTTAAAAATATTTGGATCCAATATTGATGGAGTTTTTGAATTGAATGATGTGCAGAGATATGTGTGCACATGCACACTGAAAATGGAAAGGGAAAGGATTTAAAATTTCTGGAAAAAAAATGAAATGGTAATGATAAATAAAACAAATAAACAAAGGAAGGAAGCATTTCAAATATGATTTTGAAATATGAGCTATTAATCAAATTAAATATGTTTTCTGTATACATTGAAATTGAAGACTTTCTGTGAAAATAAATATGTATACACATTGAAACTAGAAATATATTTAGATACTGAAAAGAAACAGAGAAATCTTATTTAAAAATGAGAGAGTAAATTCTTTATTTAAAAGCATTGGATTGTAACTTAAGCCTAACTTAAGTTAAAAATAAAATATATGCTTAAATATACTTTCTGTGAAACAGGGGGAAATTAAATAAAATAAATATTTATATACTTATACACATGTATATTTTCTGTGGGAGAAAATGTTAAAGCCAAGCAAAAGAAGTAACATTAAATTGGCATAAAACACTAAACAAGTAAGCATGTGTATGTGTAGGCAAAAAATAGCAAAGAGGATTTTCAGAAATAAGTAAAAGTATAAAACATAGTGGTCACACTTTCAACGTGATTTAAATAAGTGAGAGATATTCAAAAATAACCATTTTTGAAAAGCAAAAGGAGGAAAGTACTGTCCATAAACAGCTAATGCAGCCGGGGTGATTAAGGATGGAAATGTGAAAAATATAAAATGTAAAATACATGATAATAGCTAGGACAAAAGTGGAATTTTATCTCGATAAAACCCTAGAGAAAAACATGTATATAAATGGGCAGTTATAACGAGAAAATCATTTTACCCGAGTTTCTTAAATAAAAAAGTAAGGAAGAAATATAATTAGAAAAAAGGGAGAAACACACAAGGATTTTTGATCAAAGAAGGAAGAACTTAGGTGAGTAACCTCACCAAATTCATGGCATTAAGACCTAAGATGAGGCAGCCAATTCATATATTGCTATTGGTTTATTTCTGGTTTTATTGAATATAATTTTATCAATGCTCTTTGGATGTTTTTAGATCTGTTATGATTTTATTATGGATGTTTTTGGGTGATCTTTGATCTGTTGCAATGTTTGCCATTAGATGTGCAACTTTCTGTTTATTTTGCTCAGAAATGTTAAGGCCCAGATTTTCAAAATTATGGGAAGAATACTCTCAACTGTTATAGATCTATGGCATGGGAATTTTAATAAAGAAAAATATTATGTGCCGCATTATACTATGTATAAGTGCTGAGGCTTAAAAAGGAAAAAAACTAAGGGTGCAATAGAAATTCTATATGTGTTGAGCCCTTAATTAAAGGGAAAAAAAACCCACAAGCTAAGAATTATGGTTAAGCTAGATCTTGAATCTGGTTCAACCATAGTTACCTGCAGATCAAAAATAAATTCTATATGCCATGTCTCTATTTTTCAGTTGAAAATATTCTTGCATTTTATTGAGATCAAGACATAATGACAACATCCTTGAAAATGCTTGCCTGCTTGTTTTTAAAAGAAATTGTATGCTAGTAAGATGCATGGATAATTCCATGTTTACAATGTTTGGTTCAACTAGCTATCTGATGATAGGATTTTAACCAAGACATCTAGTAAATAAACTAGGGATGTGAGCCAAGAAGGCTGTTGGAATGCTTGTTATATTTGACGTGTGCAAGTTGACACATGGTTTGTTTAAGCCCTGAGATCTTTGTGCAATGATGTGAATTAGTTCATTGCAATGTGTCCCTGTGATTCCCTAATAGAAGATGACGCTAGGAATTTAAATTAATGTATACTACCTATAAATGAAGAAATAGGAATATGAGTATTTCTTAGATTGGTTGGAATGGAACTATGGTAGTTCCAGTGAATATATGTATGCTGTAGATTGATATTCATGATTACATAATTAAATATGTGTAGATTGATGATAGATGAAGATATCATTCTCGAACTAAAGTTTGTGAAACATAGTAAAACAGTTGATTAAAGAAATTACATATATACAAAATCAGTACTTATGCTCATCACCCAGTTTGCTTAATGCTTTGAATATTTTGATGTTGCTCATACCAGATCTCAGATCTGACCCTTGTTTTCTCATGGCATATGGGGTTGTCTCATTTTAAAATGGGGCAGCCACTAATGCTCTTTCAGGAAATGCAAAGCTTAAATAGGAAGAAAATGTTAATGGCTAGTGAGGAAAAGAAATGGATGAACATGCTTGCTAGTTTTAATAAGAGCTTAAAATGATTTTATCTGCATGTATTCATGAGAGAGTAGTGTTTGAATTTGATGTTATGTAATGTATTGGCTATGTTAGATTAAACTGGATATTTTTCTATTGAATTTTGCTATGCATTAAGGTTTAAAGAATTGAAGTATTATCTGAGTTCAATCAGACAAAAAAATAGACTTGAAAATTATCTTTGTAAAATCTGAGAAAATGATATAAGTGTAATGAGCATTGCCTTACAAAGACTTATATGAACTAGTCATGTTTTATTCAATCAAAAGCAGTTAGTTATGAAGCTAAACATCTGGTTTTAATTTTGAGATTTATTTTTAAGTGTTTGATTGCTTTTACTAAAATATTTTGTGAAGGTTTAAGTTCATTCCTAAGTTGTTTTGGGAAGAACAAATGGTTTGAGAAGGTTGCAGACACCATGCAAAATGAATGGCATATCAATTGCCATGACCAAGGTGCCTGGTTAACACAGCCACATGGTTCAACCAGCTTCAAAAGGATGGGGTCTTGGTTGATCATGTTGGTCTGCAGCTTGAAAATAAAAATGCATTTTAAAATTCTTTGTTACTTTAGCAAGTGTTTCGTCAAAGATCTCTTTCAAATACTAATGATAAATATGCTTCTTAGCTGATTGGTATTATCAATCCAGGAAGCATTTTGAAATTCTAAGCCTGGTTCACTTAAAACATAGTGGTTATTCACTTTTTAAACCTTTTTAAAATCGAGTACTTTTATCATAGAAAACTTAAGAACAAGTAATTAAATGATTTACTTGTGTTGTGTCATATGTTATAAGTCAAGAACAGGAGAGGTTTAAAGAAAAATACATAAGTTGAAAATGATAAATGTAGATATCATTTTTTGATACTTAGTCAAATATCAAACATTTGAACTACGGAAAAAAAATCATGGTTTGTATGATCAAATCCAGTACAAACAAATATGAACAGGATCTACTTATATGACTCAAATATCAAAGAATATAGGAATTTAAATTATGAGTAGATTAATTTTAAATTCAAATCAAACAGAACTGGATCTTCTTTACAAATTTGAAAAAAAAATATACTCTGATTTAAACAAGAGGAACACATACATCATCATATGTATGTGCATATATTTCTATGATTAAACTAATATATTTATATTAGTAGGAATTCAAATCCCGGACTAATTGTTGGAAGAAAAAAGAAAATGACCCTGAGAAATTAAACCAAGTTTAATTGAGCAAAAACAATCCTAGAAAAATGTAGGTAAAATTGGAGGGTCATTTCAAATAGTTTTCAAACTGCGTTTACAAAAGTATTTAGTTCAAAAAAAATAAAAAATGTGATCGAAAATCGTTTTTCGAATTTTCCAATTTTTAGTGTCTAAAAGTAGTCAGAAATGTTGTGTACATTTAGTTAACACTATACACCCATATATTAATAACCTAAGTATGGTTAATAATGTAATAAGGTAAAAATGTATTTACTTAAGTATAAAAAGAGATGTGACATTTAACCAAAAATTTAAATAAAAATATAATGAGAAGGATATGTCACATTATCTCTTGCATCCTAGTACAAGAAAGTGTTTTATTTGATGGAAAAAGGGGGGCTCTTGTGTTTGTGTGTGGAGAGGGGAAAGGAGCTGGATGGTGATGATGTGACAGTAAATGAAAGGAGGGTATGTACTTTATGGCTAATTTGGTTATTTCAAATTTTATGAAAATAATTTCAAATTTTCTCTCTTTCTTTCATTTCATTTCTTACTTTTCAAAATCTCATCTTCTTCTTCGTTAAGTTCAAAACACATTTTAATAGCTTCACTTGTTTTAAAGAAATTAAAAACCAAGTCTTTTTCTACTTCTAAACTCTTTAAAATCTTTTAACAATCCTTTCTTTTCTTCCCACGGCCCTCTTCTTTCAAAAACAAAGACATGTTTGATGTGATTTTTTGTTTGATGATAACAAAATATATATCAAAGATTTATATGTGTTTACAGTTTAGACTATATACAGAAAGGAAGAAATATTCATATTGAATAATTATACTATTGCACAGAATTTATATAATTCAACCAGTATTTTTTATTCAATATAATATTTTATTACAACACTTAAACAATATAAAGTTTTCAGCTCTCTCTATATATACATACACCAGTTCATACATTTTACATTTCTCACTACAACACTCAACACTCAGTTTTTCACTCTGTCTACATATCTGCATCTATCTGCATTGTCCAGCTACACTTCTTGTCTTGTCTCCTATGTACCTGTATAATTAGCAACTACAACAGTAATCTGAAAACAAACAAATTTGAATTTGCAAAAATAGAAATTTGTTTTGTGTCTCAGATACATGGGTTATTGTCATCATCTTTGATTGTGTAATATCTGTACATATCAGTGTTCTTACAGGAAATCGTGAGTGGCTGCAATACACACGTGTACATTTATACACGTGTGCACTGCCTCGCCAACTCGTGTGCGCTATCAACAATTGCAATCAATACTTCAATGAATTCAACATGAAGCAGTGCAAACTCCCAAAGATACAACAGTGAAGGAAACTGCATCACAGCAGCATGAAAAAGTGTATACAACATCAAAATACACAAAATATGGAAACTGCACCAATGCACAGAAATCACAAACAAGGTCAAACCCAAGATAGGATTCAACTCAAGGCAACTTGAAGCATACGAGGTCAGACAAATCACTGCAACAACAAACACAGTGAAGACCACAAAGATCAGACATGACCAAAGAGAAGTAGTGCAAGCATATGAAATGGAGCAACTTGAGCTCAAGAATGATCAAGTGCAGACAAATGAAACAACAGGCAAATGCATATACAAACTATGGTGAATGCAGATACAACATGTCAAAGAATACTACAAGGCCAACACAGTGATCATTATCACTGACTCCATTAATCAAGACACAGCAGTGATCAGATGAATCATGAAATGCAACATCAAACCAGAGAACACATTACAGTGGTCATGAATGCGGTAACAACACCGCACCAGAATGCATCAAAAGCAAACCGAGTACAACACAGCAAACAACTCTGTGCACATGTGAAGCCAGAAGAATTGCACAACTACAAGTACAGGGATGAATACAACATGATGAAGCAGTGGAAACAAACTCAAGTGCACGTGAACATGGCAGCAGACCAGTGACAACAACCAAGTAAAGAACATGGATGTACAAGGCAATGCACCAATGCAAGTGACTAATGCAACATGAAGTGAATCAAGTTCAAAACATCATAACAACAAGTACAGTGTTCCTCAAAGACGAATTCGAGCTAGAAACAAATGACATGCACCAGCAAGCTATCAAGAATCAGATCACAACTACATGCAGATCAAATGAAGTTCTGATTTAATCCCATAGCAAAATCAAGTCACAATGAAAGTACAAACCCAAGAATATATGCATACACACATACATATGTATGTATGCACATATATAGTAAACAGGTGAATGTGCAGTAGGAAACACAAGACAGTGGCAAGTACAAGTCAGTGCAGAAATCAAGCCAAAGTTAAAGATCAAATTCGTATTTTTAATTAAGTCAAAGAAATCAAATTTTGGAAAGAAATCTCTGCATCAAACTTCTCGACTAAATATGGTCAGTATTAATTCAAATAGGGGCCGAGACAACAAATAAAGGAAGATATCTTCGAATCAATTAATTCGAATACAAATATGGTCAGCAATTATTCGAAATTGAATCAAGAAAGGAATACTCCAAATCCAGAACAAATTCAGGAAAATAATCAACGACGTGAAGAAATCAAATCTGACAGTGGTTATTAGGGTTTCAACCCTATAAATAAACCCCAAGAAATCATCATAGAACATAGAGAAATCGAGTTAAAAAGCAAGCAATCAAACGAGCAACAAAAGAAATAATATACCGAATCATCAACAACTCGATCATCAGAGAACGAGCAAGCCGAGCAACGCAATTTCAAAGTCAACAATTAATCATCAGAAATCGAGCACAAGCAAGAGCCGATAGCCGCAATTTGGATCGATGGCGTAAAGCCCTAATTTTTCTCAAAGACTCAAGCCCTAATCTCAAAAGCAAGGCCGACATTATTTTTACAAGCAAAAGAAGGAACGAAGTGGATCGGGTTAAAGAATATTAGACCGGCTTTGTTTAATTATTAAAGGGGTGTTAGTTTTATTTAGGGTTTAAACTTTAAAAGTTTTTTTTTTAAAGTTGAGCAAAAATTAGGGATTAACATTTATATTTTAATCTTTGCTCCTGCAATTAATTTTGAAGTTGTTTCTTTTCTTTTTGAGTCAAAAGAATTCGTAAATCACCACCTAGGGTTTAGGTGTTGTCAGATTGTCTAGTTAGAATTAGTCCAGTTAGCAGGGTTTGCGAGTTTGCAAAACTCTATAGGCGGTAGCAGGGTTTGCAAGTCTGTTAGAGTGTTTGTAAGCGGGAAACTGTTCAATTCTAATAGAAATCTGGGAATGCAGCAGTAGGCAGGGGTTGCCGAAGCTGGGTAAATTTTGTGTGTGATTTACTTTTCAGCATATTTATTTCTACAGTTTGTTTTTGTGTTTAATTCGGAAAAATTTGCTATAACCCTATTCACCCCCCCCCCTCTAGGGTTAATCTAGATCCTACAAGACACCCTTAAACACCTTAGGCCAAGCCCTACAACCCCCTAAGCCAAGCCTAATTTTCACTTACCTAGGCCAAAAATCAAGTTTTTAAGTAGGAACGAAGATCTAAGGCAATCTAAGTTCGAGTGCTGATTTAGTTTGTTTCCATAAACTTTTGGTGCGTAAAACTCACTAATTTTAGGGAAAGTTTTAACCTTCAATTATATGTTTTATTATTGTTGTATAATATTGGTTGTTGGATGGATTATGGTGGTGATTTGGTTTGGTATATATGTGTCTGTATGGGATATGGAATTTGGACTTGAAAATGAAGTCTAATGTTGAGATTAGTTGGAAGTTATGATCATCTAACTCTATGATTTCGTTCATGTATGTGCTGTATATGAAAGGAAGTTAGCATTTTGCTTGTATAAGTGACTTAGAGGTCCCTTGGTTTTAAATCGGATTTACTTTTATCATTTACTAGGAAAGTTATAAAGTTTTAAACTTTATTTCAAAACTTCATACTATGTTTTATAAAGTAAGTCAAAAGCAAATGTTTAATCGGTTTAGAAGTAAAGCCAGTTTGAAAATTTTTGGTATGGATGTGATTCAGAAAATTGGTTTTTCTAAATCAAAAGTTTATTAATTTTCATGAATTTAATTAATTTTTATTTAAGTTTAGTTATTGTTAAATCAAGGTTTAAACTTATTTTAAATTAATTCAATAAAGGTTTTAATTTTAGTTACTTTATCCAAGGATCGGTTTTTATTTGGAAAGCAGTTTCCTTTTATAACTAAATTGATTAAAACAAGAAATTCTTTTTGTCTGTTTCATTAAGTATCCAAACAAATATGAATAGATTATTGATGACATTTGTTTAACAGAATAAATCCTCATTCTACGATAATTTGACAGAATAGATTATGGATGATATTCGTGTAGCAGAATAAATCCTCATTTACTATTATATTAATGTGGACTTATGTGAATTAACTAAGATGCCGATGAATTGGATAAGTGATGGACTAACTAGTGATTGCTAATTGATTTTATTTACATATTTGTTGCTTATGTGAATTCCAATTATGTGACTTGAAAAATCAAATTGAACTAAAAGGTAACTTGATTTAATATCATTGTAATTACTAAGCCCCTTACCGAATTTGTAAAGTTACATAATTAAATTAACTTCAATTGTAAAACAAGCTGTGATTAATTGTTTTTAAATGATTTTTGAAAGTAATTTATTTAATGTTTCAAGTTATTTAATTTTATTATTAATGTTGTTAGTTAATTGGTTTAGTTTTTGTTTAAAGTTAATTGATTATTTATTTATGATGTTTAAAAGTAATTAATTAATTAATTAAAGGTATTTATTAAATGATAATTTGTTTATAAAAAGGATATACTTAATAAAAGAATTTATTTAAAGGAGATTTTTCAAATGATATTTTATATAGGATATTTATAAAGGAGTAATAAAGGAAGATTTATAAAAGACGTTTTATAAATTAAATTAGAGATTTATCAAAGTATTGTAAATTTGAAATGGGCTTATAAACAGGGAATTTTTATAAGAAATGAGATCTGGTTTTGACTATTTAATTCTCCTTAATTATAGTG
Organism: Allium cepa; assembly: GCA_030765085.1. Lineage (NCBI taxonomy): Eukaryota > Viridiplantae > Streptophyta > Magnoliopsida > Asparagales > Amaryllidaceae > Allium > Allium cepa. The sequence goes on along the minus strand of CM060939.1, from coordinate 922,080,733 downwards.
GTACGGAAACATTCTTTCCATACTTAACATCGAAGAATAAATGATTTGATTTATAGTAAGTAATGTTTTAAATGAAAAATGTTTGGCCAATTTAAATATAAAAATTTGAAAAAGAGAAAATCTACCTTAAGTTTTGTAATATGCTTATACCGTTGAGATAAAATATATATTTTATAAATATTGAAAGTATAATGTTTCAGTAATATACTTATACCGGTGAGATAAGTATATGGATGTTTTCTGAATATTGAAAGGAGTATAAGAGGTATATGAAATATATTTTATAAAGGTATTTCAAACCAAAGATAAATGGGATTTAATTAATGAAAGACTAATTAATAAGAAGCTTAGTGGATCACATATGGAATTAAATCTATATTTGATTATTTGTTTGTTTGACAGTTAAATAACCGACATTCAAAAATTTGGATCAATTTTTAACTCTGAAAATATCTAGAAGAAAACACGAGAATTATATGGTACAATCATCTTTGGGGATGCTATATTGTACGTATAAACCTGCGCATTCTTCTAGGACAAACGATAAGAAGATCCGTCCACTTAAATGGTTAAGGGGCGATCCCGCTCTTATATATTGCTAGTTTATTTCTGAAAGAACCAGATTTAAGTTTAATAGAACCTATCGAATGTTGGTTCGATTAGACATAGATTGCATAAGTATGAATTATCCAAAAACCACTTCGAACCACTAAAGCGTTCGAATTTGAAGCATCTTGATGATGGGATCGAAGACGGAGCTTTTGAAGTGTAAAGGCTACTTGCTACTAATCCTGAGGGTGATTCCAAAATGGATGTAGCAAAAGTACTGTCTTCGGTTTGTTTATATCCTGAAGTGTAAAGTTTGTTTGTTATCCAATACTTCAAGAATTTCTAGAACTTCTTGGTCATAAACTCCATATCATCATCAATAGCATCATCATCTAGTTCATCTGTGTCGATCATAGCATTGAGTGCGAGTGATTTCTTCTCATTTGCCTGATTCTCTTTTCTAATCTGCAACTTTACTTCATAGGACCTTAGGTTACCAATTAAATCTTTTATTTTCATAATACTAATATCATTGGCTTCTTCAATTGCCAGAGTCTTTTGATCCCATTCACTAGGAAGTGAATTCAAGATCTTTCTAACTTGGTCTTCTTCGGTAATTTTCTTTCCTAATGATATTAAGGCATGTACTATATCTTGAAATCTAGAATACATATCAGAAATAGACTCATTTGGTTTCATTTGAAAGAGTTGAAATTGTTTGTTTTACTTCATTGGTGCCTTCATGTGTGACTTGCAGTGTTCTCCAAATTTCATATACAAAATTACAAATAGACACTCGATTAAATTCATTTCTATCTAAGGAGAAAAATAAAATGTTCATGGCCTTAGAGTTATTAAGTGCTTCTGACTTTTGTTCTAATGTCCATTTTGAATATTCAGTTTGAGGCTCTATATACTCTATTTGGGTAATGTTCCAAATATCCAAACCATTAGACTGTATATAACATTTCATCCTACAAGCCCAATATGCATAATTAATGCCATCGAATAGAGGGGGTCTAGTGGTAGATTGCTCTTCTACAAAAGTGTTAAAAAATGTGTTGCTAGTGGCATTAGCCATTTATACTTTTCAAAAACCAAGTGATGAATTTTTGAAAACCAATGCTCCGATACCAAATGTTGGAAACTAGAGTGTCAACAACACAATGTCGGATCTTAAGGCTATTCAGGCACTAGAAGTAGTGAAATGTGTATTAACCACTTACTTATGAATATAAAACTGTGTTTACTCAAATCACAAATATAAAGAAGTAATCGGAGAATAAGTAAGTAATAAAGTAAAATGCAGTAATGTAAATAACATCCGGATTTTTATACTGGTTCAGATTAACCAATCCTACATCCAGTCCTGCCCTCTATCGTGCAGAATTCTACTATAATCGCTTGCTTTCCACGGGTGGCAAGAACACCTTTACAATCTTGGTTTCACGGGCTATAAGACACGCCCTCTTGATTTTACAGGCTACAAGAACACCTCCTTATCACCAACAACAAACTATGGCAAGTAGTCGTATCTTCAATACAGATTCTTCCAGATTCGGTACAATGATCCTATAGACCTCCAATGGCAATATATCTTTGAATTCTTTGAGGAATAGGATTAAATCAGAGAGAGAACGATGTGAATTAAAGTACAACTCTCTGATGTTGTGTGGTTTGCAAATCAGTGAAGAATTGGAGCGAAACCGTATCGATTTGCAAGGAGATTGAAAGAGTGGGAAATGGATTTCTTTTGCAACTGTTTAGAGAAGGAGTAAGAGAAAATAAAAATTCTTGATGTTAATATTCGTTTTCATATAAAGTGGTTGAAGAGACGTGTATTTCAGTGAAGAGGTGGAGGGAAATGTCTCTTCATTTAAAATTTGAAATTCTGAAAATTGGCTAGCATGTCGACAACCCCCTACCCCTTTGTCGACAAGGTTGTGTTGCAAAATGAACAACAACACTAATAAGTGTTGCGAATTTTCAGCATTTCAAATTACCTTATATTTATGGATTTTTGTGATTCGGTTGAGGTCATGATGATCTTTAAGTATAATTTCCATGAGATCTTTAACAAGATATTCTAAGGTTCAACCAACTCCTCATCACTTCAAACACCTTTATCCTTCAGCATTCTTCTCTAATTGGGTTTTGTTCTTCAATTGCTCTGATTAACCTTCTTCTATAATTCATTTGCTTCCACTGTACTCTTTTTTATCTCTGTAAATGTCTCCATAATATATCTGATATGACTGCATAACTCGAAGATATGTTAGTAGTAATATTTATGTGGTTGTTGTCATCAAAATCAATATCTAGAGTATTAACAATCTCCCTGTAACAAACAGATTTTCGTTCTTCGAAAATCCGACATCGATACTCACTTTATCGACTGCCGAGAAATCGAAGGCCGAAAACCGAGATGTTATGGGGTTTTAAAAAGAATTTAGAAAAAGAAAAAGAGAGAAGAAGAGAAAAGAAGATAGAAAATAGAGGGAAAAGAAGATAGAGCATTTTTAGAAAACAGAGAAACAGAAAATAGAGAGAGAGGAAGATAGAAAAATAGAAAATTTGATAATAGAAGATAGAAAATTTTAAAAATAGAACGGGACAGAAAGGAACAACAACAGAATCTCAAAATTCGCAGCGAAACAACATATAATAATAAATGAATAATCTTTAAACAAAGAACTATATCAGTTATTACATTACATCACATTTTATTACATCATATCATCACATCAGAGTGTACAACAACATACAACAACAAACAATACAGCGGAAAAAGAAATACTATATAAACTAGTAATACGCCATGCCATCCAGCTTGCCTCCAGCAACTCCAGAATATCCAGAATATCCCGATAAACCTAACTCTTAACTGCCCGTGTGGAAATTGGTGGGCACCCAGAGTTTAGGAAGGAAAACAATAAACTCCGAGTCAGTCATGTGACTGGTGTGAGAACTCAAAACAGTTTATTTACTTTAAAATCAAAATAGAGGAATATTTTAAATCAATTCGCAATGCTTTTAAAAATGAGACTACCATAAGGCCTCCCGCACACACACACATGCAAACGCAGAATCGGAGGAGATTTCTCCTTATGATAGTCAAAGATGCTTGATACGCATTTAAAATACCATTTGATATTATTACTAGTGCATAGTGTAATAACAAATCATTTCAAAAATAAAGATATAAATCTTAGCCAACATACGACCATTATCGTATGCCTACTATAGCTACTATCCAAACAGTGGTGACCACCATAAGTGAATAGCAGGTTCTACAACTAATACCGTAAAAGTTTCGTATTGGGAATTGGATTTCCAACAAATGGTCAGGCCAAGGAACTTCCCATTGCCACATGAGAATGCCTCTGGATGGACATCCCCGAGAACCAAACCGGATCTCTACCAACACAAGGCCGGGTTACTCCTAACTGAGTAACAACTGACCGAATATGCCATCCCCCGGTCCTTTGGGACCTTTATCAACCGAGCGCTCGTAATCAATTCACACAATCATAAAGTGTTTTCAACATGAGTAAGTATCTGGGCTCCATACCATGATACCACCCTTTTCCAGAAGGAAATGGACACATCCTAAAGGGTGCTACCCCTCATAACCTTGCTGCTTCTTTCCTGTTTTGACCATTCACGGGGTGTGAGGCTCGACGAATTCACGTCCACAAAAACATACTTTATACAAAAGCCATGCTTTGGGTCAACAAATGATCAACACAATGATCACTAAGATAGACGATCAAATAAATGATCCTATCACAAATAATCAACACAATGATCATTTCAGCATCACTCAGCATGTCACATTACCAAACTGGGAATATATCGCTGATAACTTCAACTATATAACCTTTGAGCTCGTACGTCTCAAAGAAGGGTGTTAAGAAAAGAATAAATTCTCCGCCACCAACAGAAATATATTTGAAAGAAATCGGCTTTATATCTCAACTTGTAATGTCAGGCATACAATCCATACAAGTCTGTTCCGGGCTCGAACAGAACCGAAGGCACTTACAAAGAAGTCCTTGCAAATCCGGATATTCACAATCCTGATCGGATTCACCATCACATATGGAGAACTCAATACCGTAGCAAACTCGGTGCAGAGTCAATCGATAGTTCATCCTATCACTCTCGCAAATACCGGTCTTCAACACCGATCTTCAAATGCGATTCACAACGACGTATCACATATTCGGAGTGGGTTATACGACCCCATGGTCCTTTCCCGGTTAACCCGAATAGTGAGCGCTTATTCAAAAATAAGTGTGCATTCAAATTCAATCAATTCACATCAAATACCCATTCAAAGGGAAATACTGATAGTCGGTTATTGAACTATCACTGGATATGCACACATCACCAGATTCCAAATAATTTTCCAAATTATTTATTTTCCAAAATATTTTTACTAGATATATAATTTCAACACTTCAAAAATAAATCAATATTTATTTTTTTACCAATTCCACTTTTCACTTATAAATTCCATAATGAATTTATATTTCAAAATATCCATGCATATGCGATTTCAATAATTCATTTCAATTTATCTTCAAAAAGATAAATTCTAAATATTCACTTCATATTGGAAAACATTTCCATACTTATTTATTCATAAGTAATTCACAAATCTTTTTATTTTCAACCTTAGAAAATATTCAATATACTTAAATCGAATTAAGTATATATTTCATTCTTTAAGGAAATCATTCACTTAACATATTTATTTGGGCCAAAACGAATGTTGCGTAAAACATCGTTACGACAACCCAAATTCACTAGTATAGGGATTCGAAATTAAAATAGATATATAAATCCCAATACTATTCAAAACATTTCCTTTCGGAAATCATTTACTATAACAACAGTGTTATAGTCCACCATTCCCTTTTATTTCTCGAAAACATCTATTTCAACAATAAATGTTGAAATCTATGGTTTCGAATCTCAACACCTTTTAAAAACATTATTAGATTGTTTTAATTCTATTTAAAACATCAAATCTAAAACTTTTCCTTTAACGTGTTATTCACTATTTAAAATAAGTGTATAAACTTCGTTAACAAATTTCATCGTTCCTATTCACTTTAATTTGAAGGATTATTCACTATCTAAAACGTGAATATAACTCCATTAATAGGTTATAACAATTAACTTATCAAAATAAGTCGTTTGCGAATTTATAAAACAACGTTTATAAATTCCATTACTATTTATTTATAAAAACTTCTTTTACAAATTCCTTTATTAACCTATTTCCGTTTATAACTCAATTATAAACTAAAAGTTCATATTATAAGTTAAATACTTATAAAACGATTATTTTACAAAATCGTTCCTTTAACCTTCATAATTATAAATCTTATAACTTATAAGATTCAATGATTTATTCAAAACCATTCTTTCAATAACTTTATAAAATTTATAAATCTTACTATTTATAAATTTCATCTATAACTTCACCATTTTTAATTTTATAAATTCCATTCATTTACAAAATTCGTTTTCACTTCATTCAAACACTTATAAAAACTCGTTTTATAATGTCACTATTTCGATTTATAAATATCCGTTTATAAATCTCTTAATATAAATCAATTTATATTATTCTTTAAAACGTATTCAAATTCCTTTATAATTTCACCGTTCTCTTGATTTATAAAATAATCAAATTTTATAAATCTTATATTCAAACTTTTAATAATAAACTCACAAATCCAGTTTAAACTATTTTATAAAATCATTGGTTCATATTTCTCAAAAACCAGCTTTTAACTATATTTCACAAAAACCATAATTTTATAACTTATAAAATTATAACTTTTATTTATTTATAATGGATAAATTCCAGAAATAAAGTATATTTTCAAAAATCATTTTAAAACCATTTTAAAATCCCAAAATTTGGGTCCAATGATGCTATACACCAAATAGTCAATCACGACTACAACGATATCATATATTAATATGAAAATCCATCAAATATCAAAATATCTGAAATTAAATAAAAACTGTTGAGGAATCCAGTTGGATCCCTCCAACCTGTTTTCCTGCATCCAAAAACATTAGCACAATACCAATTTCGCTCCAGTACGAAATTTATCGCGGTACATGTTCTTATTAAATATTATCCGCTTAATAACGGCGTAATAGGGTCTCATCCGCTAAACAAAAAATGCGGGAAATCAACAACTGCAATATATACATATGCCAATATATATATATTGATATTATATATAATACCAATTTCACTGTTTATGAAATATTCGCGGTATATGTTTATATTAAATAACATCCGCTTACTAACGGCGTAATAGGGTCTCATCCGCTAAACAAAAAATGCGGGAAATCAACAACTGCAATATATACATATGCCAATATATATATATTGATATTATATATAATACCAATTTCACTGTTTATGAAATATTCGCGGTATATGTTTATAATAAATAACATCCGCTTACTAACGGCGCATAATGTCTATTTTAACAATCAATACATAACAATCATCATTCAAACATGCACTCAAATATTTTAAATCTAACTATTTAAAATAAAATCGAAATCTATTCGATTGAGTGAGAAGTTCTCACCTTGGTTTCAATTTCGTTTTAGCTTTTATTTCGAATAAAATTAAACGCGCGTTTAATTTTACCCGAAATTCTCACTAACTCCAAACGACTCCAAACCAACTCCATCGCGTAGTGCTCGTCCATACGATTCCAACGCAACTGAGTTTGCATTTTTTCGACCTCGTATGAAAAAGTTATGTAATTTACAAGTTTGTACACGACTTAAATATAATTAAAACAACATTAATCCACAAATCTTATACCCAAAGCAATCCTAGCCACTAGATCCACTGCCAACTCATCTCCACCGCACCCCCCCCCCTTCTTCCTAACACACGCAAGTTACAGGAGATAGCCGCACAAAGTAACCCATTAGCCTAAATTAGGTTTTCATATTTCGATCACCTCGCTCAACTAAACACGATCAAACCACCACCAACCTGAAGCTCATGACCATAGCCATGCTCGGCCCCAACAGTAGTGAACTCGGCCCCATGTACAGCCTCGAATGGCGTGTGAAAACTGAAGCATACGGCCCCTTCTTGCTCCCTCATCGTTGCTCCATTCCCGATCATATCCGTATGGATTTAAAGCTCATCTCGTGTTCTTCATCTTTGTAGTTGATGGCTTCGTGAATCGATGAATGGATTGGGAGTAATTGAGGGTTGAAATTGGGCAATTTCTGGCCTTTGAATCTGGTGGAGGCGGCTAGGGTTTAAAATATTAGGGTTTTGTTATTTTTTTTTATTTTAGATTTAAGGTGATATTTATAGGAAAAGCAAGCGTAAACACTATTCATCCCGGAAATTCCGAACTCCGATTTAGACGCCGTAACCAGTGTACCTAGGGTTTATCCCGCGTTCCGGACACAATGGAACAGGTTTCGGAAGCTAATTCGGAAGTATGTGCGAGTTATGGCTGCAAACGCTCAATTTAAATTAAACCGATTTAACTCGATTTCTAGGCGTTTTAATTTGTACCGGACAAACGGTAAATCCGATTGACTTGAAATTTGAAACCTTACAATAATATCACATTACGGATCCGATGAAACTGGTTTCGTCGAAATCCGAGACTTTTTGAAAAATGGCTATTTTGACTCGCCAAATTTAAATTAAAAATAATTCGATGCGTTTCGAGCTGCCACGATCAAACGATAACTCCGATTGACACGAAAATTGAAATCCGGTAATAACTAACTATTACGGATCCAATGAAACTGGTTTCGTTCAATTCTGAGACTGTTCAAAAATTGACTATTTTCACTAGTCGATTTAAATATTAAAATATTCAATTTTCACAAATAAACTTTTAATTCAATTTTAAAAGTTCTAAAATATCGTTCTAACTTCAATATGATTAAATAAAATTTTACAAATCATTTTCAATCATATTTAACTCGATTTTCAATTATTTCCATAATTTAACATATTAAATTATCGATTTAATAATCCAATTAAATCCAAAAATTCAAATAAAAATTTATTTGACTTATAAATTCACTTATAAATATTTAAAATTAATTAAATATTCAAATTTAAATTATTAAAAATTCCGGGTCGTTACAATCTTTCCCCCTTAAAAGAATTTCGTCCTCGAAATTACAAGTAAGAAAAGTTATAGAATCTATTAACTTTCCAAAATCCATAATTAAACTTCTTACAATTCTCTACTAAGTTTTCAAATCATACTTAGTTATGTTTTCAAAAACAAACTATATCATTTAACTTTCAATTCCAAAATCAAAGTTATAGTTTTCAAAATTTTCCAATTTTCTCAAATTTTTCTAACGCCTTAAATTTTCGGAAAAATTCGCCATAGTCTCCTTTGCGCGGCTCGATCCGAAAGAAAAATGACAGTATATATATCACAAATATACATCTCATCAAGTAATGAGGCATCCCGCAGGGAAAAAGTGTAAAAGTGCGATATTTAATCCGAGATATGTACCTTATATTTTATTAGCGAGCATATACGGCTAATATAGCGCTAAAGCGAACTCCAAATGCGAAGCAAACGCGATCCGCACCTACTAATCTCAACAAACAACATGAGAAACATGCATATATGACAATAGTATCGATATACAACATATAGCAACATAACAACTATATATGTCACATAGCAAATGCAACTAAACAACAAATGCAAACATCAACCATCTATTAAATCTATATTCATTCATATTCTCTTTAATATTAAATGAAATGGTTTTCAATTTAATCACATTTGATTCATTTACATTGGATGTTCTTACTAACATTCATTCTCAATTTTAATTAGTTTGCATTCACTAATTAAATCTAATTCACATTCAATTCTATTCAAATTTATTTACTTCTAATTTGAATTCAATTACATAGCTTCCAATTTCATTAACTCTTAATGAATTTTATACAACCAATCAACAATCATATAACAACCAAAGTATATTAATTTCAACCAAATTCCTTTGCTTATATTCATTCATTTTTTTATTCAACTTCTAATAACATTAGATTTTAATGAATCAACACTTATATTCATTATTTTATTTAATCCATTTGATTATTTACAACTCATATTCATAAATATATTAACTTCTTATATATATAAGTTTATTTCACAATTGTAAATCACTTTAATTATACTTCAATTCTTATAATTCTTTTACTTATACAATTATTCTTTAATTTAGATTATTCAAACAACCTAACAATCAACTTACATACAATTTAATAATTTTGAAAAATTATTTCTTTATATATAAAATATAATCAAGGCAAAATTATTTCATTTACCCAATTAAAACAATATTGTGTCGAATTGTTCTATTCAAGTGTTTAGAAACCCCTTCGGCAAAGTTGTACATACCGTGCTGAGGAAGGTTCATATGCCACTCAATAAACCAATCATCACAATATAAAACAATTTTGTATTCACTAACAAATACGCTCTCATAGCTATTATTACACTCAAACTCATTCTAGAGTACTGCTGACTCTATCTCTAATGAATTATACCCAACAGAACCATGGTTGTCTCTTAACCATAAGCTCTGATACCAAATGTAACAAACAGATTTTCGTTCTTCGAAAATCCGACATCGATACTCACTTTATCGACTGCCGAGAAATCGAAGGCCGAAAACCGAGATGTTATGGGGTTTTAAAAAGAATTTAGAAAAAGAAAAAGAGAGAAGAAGAGAAAAGAAGATAGAAAATAGAGGGAAAAGAAGATAGAGCATTTTTAGAAAACAGAGAAACAGAAAATAGAGAGAGAGGAAGATAGAAAAATAGAAAATTTGATAATAGAAGATAGAAAATTTTAAAAATAGAACGGGACAGAAAGGAACAACAACAGAATCTCAAAATTCGCAGCGGAACAACATATAATAATAAATGAATAATCTTTAAACAAAGAACTATATCAGTTATTACATTACATCACATTTTATTACATCATATCATCACATCAGAGTGTACAACAACATACAACAACAAACAATACAGCGGAAAAAGAAATACTATATAAACTAGTAATACGCCATGCCATCCAGCTTGCCTCCAGCAACTCCAGAATATCCAGAATATCCTGATAAACCTAACTCTTAACTGCCCGTGTGGAAATTGGTGGGCACCCAGAGTTTAGGAAGGAAAACAATAAACTCCGAGTCAGTCATGTGACTGGTGTGAGAACTCAAAACAGTTTATTTACTTTAAAAACAAAATAGAGGAATATTTTAAATCAATTCGCAATGCTTTTAAAAATGAGACTACCATAAGGCCTCCCGCACACACACACATGCAAACGCAGAATCGGAGGAGATTTCTCCTTATGATAGTCAAAGATGCTTGATATGCATTTAAAATACCATTTGATATTATTACTAGTGCATACTGTAATAACAAATCATTTCAAAAATAAAGATATAAATCTTAGCCAACATACGACCATTATCGTATGCCTACTATAGCTACTATCCAAACAGTGGTGACCACCATAAGTGAATAGCAGGTTCTACAACTAATACCGTAAAAGTTTCGTATTGGGAATTGGATTTCCAACAAATGGTCAGGCCAAGGAACTTCCCATTGCCACATGAGAATGCCTCTGGATGGACATCCCCGAGAACCAAACCGGATCTCTACCAACACAAGGCCGGGTTACTCCTAACTGAGTAACAACTGACCGAATATGCCATCCCCCGGTCCTTTGGGACCTTTATCAACCGAGCGCTCGTAATCAATTCACACAATCATAAAGTGTTTTCAACATGAGTAAGTATCTGGGCTCCATACCATGATACCACCCTTTTCCAGAAGGAAATGGACACATCCTAAAGGGTGCTACCCCTCATAACCTTGCTGCTTCTTTCCTGTTTTGACCATTCACGGGGTGTGAGGCTCGACGAATTCACGTCCACAAAAACATACTTTATACAAAAGCCATGCTTTGGGTCAACAAATGATCAACACAATGATCACTAAGAAAGACGATCAAATAAATGATCCTATCACAAATAATCAACACAATGATCATTTCAGCATCACTCAGCATGTCACATTACCAAACTGGGAATATATCGCTGATAACTTCAACTATATAACCTTTGAGCTCGTACGTCTCAAAGAAGGGTGTTAAGCAAAGAATAAATTCTCCGCCACCAACAGAAATATATTTGAAAGAAATCGGCTTTATATCTCAACTTGTAATGTCAGGCATACAATCCATACAAGTCTGTTCCGGGCTCGAACAGAACCGAAGGCACTTACAAAGAAGTCCTTGCAAATCCGGATATTCACAATCCTGATCGGATTCACCATCACATATGGAGAACTCAATACCGTAGCTACTCGGTGCAGAGTCAATCGATAGTTCATCCTATCACTCTCGCAAATACCGGTCTTCAACACCGATCTTCAAATGCGATTCACAACGACGTATCACATATTCGGAGTGGGTTATACGACCCCATGGTCCTTTCCCGGTTAACCCGAATAGTGAGCGCTTATTCAAAAATAAGTGTGCATTCAAATTCAATCAATTCACATCAAATACCCATTCAAAGGGAAATACTGATAGTCGGTTATTGAACTATCACTGGATATGCACACATCACCAGATTCCAAATAATTTTCCAAATTATTTATTTTCCAAAATATTTTTACTAGATATATAATTTCAACACTTCAAAAATAAATCAATATTTATTTTTTTACCAATTCCACTTTTCACTTATAAATTCCATAATGAATTTATATTTCAAAATATCCATGCATATGCGATTTCAATAATTCATTTCAATTTATCTTCAAAAAGATAAATTCTAAATATTCACTTCATATTGGAAAACATTTCCATACTTATTTATTCATAAGTAATTCACAAATCTTTTTATTTTCAACCTTAGAAAATATTCAATATACTTAAATCGAATTAAGTATATATTTCATTCTTTAAGGAAATCATTCACTTAACATATTTATTTGGGCCAAAACGAATGTTGCGTAAAACATCGTTACGACAACCCAAATTCACTAGTATAGGGATTCGAAATTAAAATAGATATATAAATCCCAATACTATTCAAAACATTTCCTTTCGGAAATCATTTACTATAACAACAGTGTTATAGTCCACCATTCCCTTTTATTTCTCGAAAACATCTATTTCAACAATAAATGTTGAAATCTATGGTTTCGAATCTCAACACCTTTTAAAAACATTATTAGATTGTTTTAATTCTATTTAAAACATCAAATCTAAAACTTTTCCTTTAACGTGTTATTCACTATTTAAAATAAGTGTATAAACTTCGTTAACAAATTTCATCGTTCCTATTCACTTTAATTTGAAGGATTATTCACTATCTAAAACGTGAATATAACTCCATTAATAGGTTATAACAATTAACTTATCAAAATAAGTCGTTTGCGAATTTATAAAACAACGTTTATAAATTCCATTACTATTTATTTATAAAAACTTCTTTTACAAATTCCTTTATTAACCTATTTCCGTTTATAACTCAATTATAAACTAAAAGTTCATATTATAAGTTAAATACTTATAAAACGATTATTTTACAAAATCATTCCTTTATCCTTCATAATTATAAATCTTATAACTTATAAGATTCAATGATTTATTCAAAACCATTCTTTCAATAACTTTATAAAATTTATAAATCTTACTATTTATAAATTTCATCTATAACTTCACCATTTTTAATTTTATAAATTCCATTCATTTACAAAATTCGTTTTCACTCCATTCAAACACTTATAAAAACTCGTTTTATAATGTCACTATTTCGATTTATAAATATACGTTTATAAATCTCTTAATATAAATCAATTTATATTATTCTTTAAAACGTATTCAAATTCCTTTATAATTTCACCGTTCTCTTGATTTATAAAATAATCAAATTTTATAAATCTTATATTCAAACTTTTAATAATAAACTCAAAAATCCAGTTTAAACTATTTTATAAAATCATTGGTTCATATTTCTCAAAAACCAGCTTTTAACTATATTTCACAAAAACCATAATTTTATAACTTATAAAATTATAACTTTTATTTATTTATAATGGATAAATTCCAGAAATAAAGTATATTTTCAAAAATCATTTTAAAACCATTTTAAAATCCCAAAATTTGTGTCCAATGATGCTATACACCAAATAGTCAATCACGACTACAACGATATCATATATCAATATGAAAATCCATCAAATATCAAAATATCTGAAATTAAATAAAAACTGTTGAGGAATCCAGTTGGATCCCTCCAACCTGTTTTCCTGCATCCAAAAACATTAGCACAATACCAATTTCGCTCCAGTACGAAATTTATCGCGGTACATGTTCTTATTAAATATTATCCGCTTAATAACGGCGTAATAGGGTCTCATCCGCTAAACAAAAAATGCGGGAAATCAACAACTGCAATATATACATATGCCAATATATATATATTGATATTATATATAATACCAATTTCACTGTTTATGAAATAGTCGCGGTATATGTTTATATTAAATAACATCCGCTTACTAACGGCGTAATAGGGTCTCATCCGCTAAACAAAAAATGCGGGAAATCAACAACTGCAATATATACATATGCCAATATATATATATTGATATTATATATAATACCAATTTCACTGTTTATGAAATATTCGCGGTATATGTTTATAATAAATAACATCCGCTTACTAACGGCGCATAATGTCTATTTTAACAATCAATACATAACAATCATCATTCAAACATGCATTCAAATATTTTAAATCTAACTATTTAAAATAAAATCGAAATCTATTCGATTGAGTGAGAAGTTCTCACCTTGGTTTCAATTTCGTTTTAGCTTTTATTTCGAATAAAATTAAACGCGCGTTTAATTTTACCCGAAATTCTCACTAACTCCAAACGACTCCAAACCAACTCCATCGCGTAGTGCTCGTCCATACGATTCCAACGCAACTGAGTTTGCATTTTTTCGACCTCGTATGAAAAAGTTATGTAATTTACAAGTTTGTACACGACTTAAATATAATTAAAACAACATTAATCCACAAATCTTATACCCAAAGCAATCCTAGCCACTAGATCCACTGCCAACTCATCTCCACCGCACCCCCCCCCTTCTTCCTAACACACGCAAGTTACAGGAGATAGCCGCACAAAGTAACCCATTAGCCTAAATTAGGTTTTCATATTTCGATCACCTCGCTCAACTAAACACGATCAAACCACCACCAACCTGAAGCTCATGACCATAGCCATGCTCGGCCCCAACAGTAGTGAACTCGGCCCCATGTACAGCCTCGAATGGTGTGTGAAAACTGAAGCATACGGCCCCTTCTTGCTCCCTCATCGTTGCTCCATTCCCGATCATATCCGTATGGATTTAAAGCTCATCTCGTGTTCTTCATCTTTGTAGTTGATGGCTTCGTGAATCGATGAATGGATTGGGAGTAATTGAGGGTTGAAATTGGGCAATTTCTGGCCTTTGAATCTGGTGGAGGCGGCTAGGGTTTAAAATATTAGGGTTTTGTTATTTTTTTTTTTATTTTAGATTTAAGGTGATATTTATAGGAAAAGCAAGCGTAAACACTATTCATCCCGGAAATTCCGAACTCCGATTTAGACGCCGTAACCAGCGTATCTAGGGTTTATCCCGCGTTCCGGACATAATGGAACAGGTTTCGGAAGCTAATTCGGAAGTATGTGCGAGTTATGGCTGCAAACGCTCAATTTAAATTAAACCGATTTAACTCGATTTCTAGGCGTTTTAATTTGTACCGGACAAACGGTAAATCCGATTGACTTGAAATTTGAAACCTTACAATAATATCACATTACGGATCCGATGAATCTGGTTTCGTCGAAATCCGAGACTTTTTGAAAAATGGCTATTTTGACTCGCCAAATTTAAATTAAAAATAATTCGATGCGTTTCGAGCTGACACGATCAAACGATAACTCCGATTGACACGAAAATTGAAATCCGGTAATAACTAACTATTACGGATCCAATGAAACTGGTTTCGTTCAATTCTGAGACTGTTCAAAAATTGACTATTTTCACTAGTCGATTTAAATATTAAAATATTCAATTTTCACAAATAAACTTTTAATTCAATTTTAAAAGTTCTAAAATATCGTTCTAACTTCAATATGATTAAATAAAATTTTACAAATCATTTTCAATCATATTTAACTCGATTTCAATTATTTCCATAATTTAACATATTAAATTATCGATTTAATAATCCAATTAAATCCAAAAATTCAAATAAAAATTTATTTGACTTATAAATTCACTTATAAATATTTAAAATTAATTAAATATTCAAATTTAAATTATTAAAAATTCTGGGTCGTTACAATCCCCCTTTTTGATGATGACAACCATATAAATATTTTAGAGATAAAATATATTACTCATTATTTGACTCCCCAACTCTATGCACTCCCCATATCATTTTGCCTAGTATATTTATACCTTTTCTCCCCCTTTGTCATCAACAAAAAGGGCGAAAAAGAGTCGCTTAAATCACTGCTAGACAATTTGTAGAGTTTGTATATAGAGATAAATGCTTATAAATAAAACACAAGAGGGGTAACCAAATCAATTCAAAAATATGAAATAAACTTATAAAATAATAAGATGAGTTTCAGAGTTACCGACTTTGCCGATGCTGATAACAAATCCTTTTCATATTTATCCAATGTTCAATAGATTTCTTATCATATGCTTTGAGCATCTGCTATCTGATATATATTGTTCGGTACCTGAAAAATTATAAAATATGCACACTGGTACCCTTTTTATTCTGGGTCCATGGGGTTAAGTTTTGGGGTGCCAAACCAATAAAGAGTTTGAATGTCCCTTCAAAATATAATCATTAGATGAATGAACCTTATTAATAAAATTATCAATATATTTTTCTTTTTCAATATCATTCAACCTTTTTGGAACCCATAAATTAATGAATCTATTTGGAGGTTTTAACTTTAATTTCCTAGGTTTTGGTTTGAACATGGTAGCCTTAACAAACTTTGTGTTTTGAATAATATTTTTCTTTGATTTAGCCTTAGGGATGTATCCAAGTCCATGTTTATTCCTAGTGTGTTTAGATGCAGATAATAATTTTTCTAGATTGTCCTCCCCTTCGTTAAATTTATCGATAGCAGTTTTCATTTTGTCAAAATCCTTATTGCGGTTAATAATAACTTTGTCCAGAATGTTATTTTGTCATTCAGATCAGTGATCTGTGACTTCATTGAAAGATTTTCTGAATTTAAGGATTCATTTTCACTTTTTAGTTTTTCAAAATTTCCAAGTGTCAAATCCTTTTCACCATTATACCTAATAAGTCTTTCAATTTCATCCTTTAGACATTGTTTTTCTTTAGTTAACCTTTCAATAAATACTATTTATTTATTTTTTTGAACTGGTACTTTATATACAACAAATCATTGGGACAACATATCCCATGTCAAATAAACGTTCGAAAGCAAGTTTCGAACTTGTGACATCCTGCACCAAAGCCGAATCAATTAACCACTTGGACAAAGCTGCTTGTCTTCAATAAATATTTTTAATCTATCTATATTCGCCAAACTATTGTTGTACTCTTTCCTAAGTATTTTATATCCCTGATACATGTCATTCAAAACATTAGTAATTTTTCTTTATTAAAATTCCATACTTGGTCATCCTTTGCCATGAAGCATATGTTGGCATTTTCTATTTCTAAATCACTATCACTTGATGATATATCTGAATCATCCTATTTTGCATTGAACGCCTGTTTCCTCTCCTTATTGAAAGTGTTTGACTTTGATTTCATAAGTTTGGGACAGTCTCTTTTCAAATGACCGGGTTTATCACATTCGAAACACTAAACAACATTTCTATTTCTAGAATTATTGTTGTTAGTTTTTTGAAGTTTGTTTGTTATCCAATACTTCAAGAATTTCTTGAACTTCTTGGTCATAAACTCGATATCATCATCAATAGCATCATCATCTGGTTCATCTGTGTCGATCATAGCATTGAGTGCTAGTGATTTCTTCTCATTTGCCTGATTCTCTTTTCTAATCTGCAACATTACTTCATAGGACATTAGGTTACCAATTAAATCTTCTATTTTCATAATACTAATATCATTAGCTTCTTCAATTGCCAGAGTCTTCTGATCACATTCACTAGGAAGTGAATTCAAGATCTTTCTGACTTGGTCTTCTTCAGTAATTTTCTTTCCTAATGATATTAAGGCATGTGCTATATCTTGAAATCTAGAATACATATCAAAAATAGACTCATTTGGTTTCATTTGAAAGAGTTGAAATTGGTTAATTAGCATAGATATCTTTATTTGTTTTACTTCATCAGTGCCTTCATGTGTGATTTGCAGTGTTCTCCAAATTTCATTTGCAGAATTATAAATAGACACTCGATTAAATTCATTTCTATCTAAGGAGCAAAATAAAAAGTTCATGGCCTTAGAGTTATTAAGTGCTTCTGTCTTTTGGTCTGATGTCCATTTTGAATATTCAGTTTGAGGCTCCATGTACTCTATTTGGGTAATGTTCCAAATATCAAAACCATTAGACTGCAAATAACATTTCATCCTACAAGCCCAATATGCATAACTACTACCATCGAATAGAGGAGGTCTAGTGGTAGATTACCTTCTACAAAAGTAAAAAATGTGTTACTAGTGTCATTAGCCATTTATACTTTTCAAAAACCAAGTTGTGAATTTTTGAAAACCGATGCTCTGATACCAAATGTTGGAAACAGAGTGTCTATAACACAATGTTAGATCTTAAGGCTATTCAGACACTAGAAGTGGTGAAATGTATATTAACCACTTACTTATGAATATAAAACTGTGTTTACTCAAATTGCAAACAGAAAGAAGTAATCAGAGAATAAGTAATAAAGTAAAATGCAGTAATGTAAATAACACCTGGATTTTTATACTGGTTCGGATTAACCAGTCCTACATCCATTCCTGCACTCTATCATGCAGAATTCCACTATAATCGCTTGCTTTCCACAGGTGGCAAGAACACCTTTACAATCTTGGTTTCACAGGCTATAAGACATGCCCTCTTGATTTTATAGGCCACAAGAACACCTTCTCCTTATCACCGTCAACAAACTATAGCAAGTAGTCGTATCTTCAATGCAGATTCTTGCAGATTCGGTACAATGATCCTATAGACCTCCAATGGCAATATATCTTTGAATTCTATGAGGAATAGGATTAAATCAGAGAGAGAATGATTTGAATTAAAGTACAACTCTCTGATGTTGTGTGGTTCGCAAATCAGTGAAGAATTGGAGCGAAACCGTATCGATTTGCAAGGAGATTGAAAGAGTATGCAATGGATTTATTTTGCAAATTATTGGAGAAGAAGGAGTAAGAAAAAATAAGAATTCTTGATGTTAAAATTCATTTTCAGAGGCCTTTATATAGTGGTTGAAGAGACTGTCTTTCGGTGAAGAGGTGGAGGGAAATGTCTCTTCATTTAAAATTTGAAATTCTGAAAAACGGCTAGCATGTCGACAACCCCCTACCCCCCTTGTCGACAAGGGTGTGCTGCAAAATGAACAGCAACACTAATAAGTGTTGAAAATTTTCAGCATTTCAAATTACCTTATATTTATGGATTTTTATGATTCGGTTGAGGTCAATGGTTGATGATCTTCAAGTATAATTGCCATGAGATCTTTAACAAGATATTCTAAGGTTCAACCAACTCCTCATCACTTCAAACACCTTTATCCTTCAGCATTCTTCTCTAATTGGGCTTTGTTCTTCAGTTGCTCCGATTAACCTTCTTCTATAATTCATTTGCTTCCACTGTATTCTTGTTTATCTCTGTAAATGTCTCCATAATATATCTGATATGACTGCATAACTCGAAGATACGTTTGTAGTAATATTTATGTGGTTGTTGTCATCAAAATCAATACTTGGAGTATTAATTGAGAGCTCTCGGGAAAAGGTTGCAAAGCAATCAGGGTGGTGACATATTTGGTGCTATCCGGTAAGGGGTAGGCTGGTCCTAATTCGCAGAGGGCGAATGGTTTTTTACGTCGATGCATTTTTTAGAGGTATACTGTGATGGGCGGTATCCCAGTAGCACAGTCGTTGATGGAAATCCAATCTCCAATACGTGCCTTTCCGGACTTAGGTGTGCCCAACGACGTTGAAATGTGAGATGCAAGCATTTCAGTAATTTAATATTTATTTTCCGCTCTATATATTATTATAATATCACTTAATTTTATAATAAAAATGATTTGGTTATGGTAAGGTAAAAACTCGTCCATGTTTACGTGCGGTGTGGTCTTACGAGGTACTTTATTTTGAAAGGTTTTATATAACATAAAAATCCATTTGATTATGTTTCATGCTGGTTTTACTAGACTAATTCGGATATTATTTTTCTTATAATATTCTGGTCAACCCAAGCATATCTTCTAGATTTAGCTGGACACTTTGGAGTTTTCAAAAGACGAATCAGATGCCTCCAAGACGTGCTTCCATATTTTTTGATCTTCCGCTGCTTGTTCTTGTTGTAATTATCAGCAATTGTGAGGGCAGGTTGTTCTAACTGTCCATGCTGATGACGGGTTAGTATTATACTCTAACTAATATATGTATATAAAAGTTTTCTTTTTGTAAAGTTCTTTTGTAAAGTTCATTGATATATCATAGATACCCATCACGTTGTGAGATTTTGTTTTTTCTTTTCTGTTCTTTCATCCCAACAATCCGTCTTTTAGGCATTTGGACGTTTGACACGTGAATACAGTATGTATTAGTGTCGACTTCTTAGGATCGAAAAGGCAAGATGTTACAATAATAATCATCTTATCAATGCAGTTTGTGGATGCAAAACACAAACCCATTTTTAAAAGATAGATACTCAATTCCATTATATTCATAAAAGAACATAGCTTTTCATGCTTAAGAGATTCTCATATTCAACTATATAAACGCTATATGATTATATTATTATCGCACCATCCTTGCACTTTCTTATGTTGCTTTATGCAATGCATTTTTAGATATGGATGCCCGAACTAAAATGATATTTTCAAGAGCAAGATCCTAAAAAGTCCCCTGTTAAAATTTACAACAGAGAAATATGCATAAAAGAAACATACATTAGAAAATTGCATTGAATTGAAAATCAGTTAAAGAAGGCCTAAATGTTCTAATTTAATATGATATAAGAAAGTAGTAAAATGAAATATCAAACATACAAAGTGCCCTCAGCTTTTTTGCGTCAATTGAGTAAAATAAAGTCTCCCACTTCGTAAAAGCAACATGTTATCAATAATAGCTTGATTCGGCATTTAAATATTTTATTTGTGGACTTGCTCTATAAAGCCTGACAATGTAGTTCTTTTCACAAAATTTGTACTCTTTATCTCCAAAACAAAAGTGCAACAACCCGTAATATTATCAACTTGAATAAGAATATTTAAGTAATTTTAAATATTCAATTGACTGTTTTAAAAGATAAATAATCTATTTTAATTATTATATAATGATAATAAGTGATTTATAATAACTTTATAAATATATAAACTTGTTTTATAAAGATATATAAACTTCGTCGCATTCTGATAGTTCGACGTTGTATTTTTAAAAGGGTTTTTAATATTATTAATATGATTTTATAGCTCAAATAATCTTGTTTTTAATTATTTAAAGATGATAAAAGATTTATTTTCAAGTATTATTTATATAAATAAATAGTTTGATTAAAAATTGAAATTATGACCGGGATTCGAATTCCGGATTTACAACGGTTTTACGAACTGAAATTATTTTAAGTTATAGAAACCTTGTTTGTACATGCACACACATGCATATACATGCACATATACATATAAATGTGTATCACAATTAGTCAAATCAAAGCCAAAAGAAATTCCTAAACATATATACATATAGACTCCTTATGTATAAACAAATGCGAAAAAGAAAACTCATGGTAACTCAATCAAGAGAAGGCAAGCACATGGGGGGTATGGGCCGAAGTGATAGAAATGAAGGGAGGCGTATGTAAGCAAGATGAGGGGAGGAGTATTTTGGTCCATTGCAAGCTAAAGGACTGAGGCTTCTAACCCAATAAATACATACACATACTTTCATAAATTCATTCATTCCATCTTCATCTTCTCTTCTTCTTCCTTAAACTCTTTAATTGCTTCCTTCCTATAAATGAAGAAATATAAATATATATTTACATATAATATCATTCCAAGATCAAAACAAGTGAAAACTACCTTCTCTTTTCCTCTATAGTACACGACCACCCTCATCTCCATCTTCGGTCGAGCAACCACCTCCCGAGAAGGCAAGGCCGAGCATCCCCTAAGTGAAGGAAAAAGCTTCCATAAGCTTCGATGTGGAGAGAGGAATTGTTTTGTCGGTTCCGAAGTACTTAACAAAGGAGAGCATGAAAGTGAGTTAACCACGCTTTGAATTCTTTGATAATATCACTTGATATTCACTTGTTAATCACTTTTTTATATTACTTATCTATCACTTAATATTGGTTGCTATTAGTAATAACTTATATGGTTGTTTAATAGGTTGGTTACGCCCTTGATCATATGTTAAAATGATTACTTATATGGTTATTTAATAGGTTTGGATGATGATTGGTTGATTATATAAAAGTTTGGTTGTGATAGATATGATTATTATGATTTATAAGTTGTAAATCATATATGATTAGAAATGATAGCAATGTGAATTAACAATACATATCTCGTTATTCACATTATACACAAATATTAATATGTATACAGTATATGTTAGGCCTCTTTGTTTTTAAAACCAAAAGAAATGTCATTTTATAATATTGGAATTTACTTTGGAAAAGTAAATAAATGAGCAAGTGAGTTTTGAAATAGATTTGGAATTTGTTTTAAAATGAAAGGAATTGGAGAAGTGAAGCTTCAAATTATTTGGAAAATAAAATCTATGATTTCATTTATGAAAAAAATAGTTTTAAAAGGTGAAAAATTATATAGAAATATCGTATGGTTTAAATGAAGGATTTTGAATTAAAAAGGTTGACAAAAATGAATAATATAGTATTATAATAGGGAGAAAGAAGTAAAATAGATTTATGACAAGTAAAATAGTCAAATATTGGTTTAAATTGGTTTATTATGTTATTAAAATGATTAAAAGTGTTTCGGACAAATTTTATAGAATTTGAATAAAAGGTGAAAATAAGTCGTGCGTTTCAGCAATTCGCAATTTCGTGACCTTAAAAGTTAAACTGAATAAAATATAAGTCGAAATTCATTGAAACAAGAATATTCCGAACCCTTGTGGGCATGGTCTTCAAATGAAAAATAAAAATCAAGATTTCGTTTAGTAATTTTTGAGATATGTCCAAATCAACATTTCAAAATCGCCATTTTCGGCAGTTCAAAAAATATTGGTTTCAACACTTTAAAAATGGATACTTTTAAGTCTTTAAAAATGTGAAATAAATTCCAAAAATATGTTAAAGTGTGTTAAAAGGAATATGAATTATTAAAATGGGCATACATGAAATGAAATTGGTGTTTTAATCTATAAAGCTTTAAAATCACTATTCATCGACACTTTGGCAATGGAATTTGGTAATCATTGAATAAATGATTTGAACTTCGGTTTTCTTCCTAAATCTTTTTGAAATGTTTTTCAAATGATAAATCAAATACTTTTAAAAGGTTTACAGTCGATCAAATAATTTGACCGCCTTATGGGTGATAGAGAGATAGTCCTTGGGCTGGAGTTTAGAAAACCAGTTGCATGCTGTCCCTATCTATCTCTATCTGGACTGGCCCGACGGAGAGGAAAGTTAATTTGACTTACTCGAATCGTATTTTCTTAAGATAAAAGAAAAGAGATTTGTAGTTTTCCAAAAGGGTTAAACAAGATTTAAAATAGGATTTTGATGGTAAAGAGGACATTCTAGTAAAACTTTATATTAAACTCCATATATACTATCTGTATGAATTTAAAAAGTGATTTCACCGTTATTCGATGAATAGTTAGATTGAATATGGATTAGTATTGAGTATAATCAATCTAGAAGCTATGAATCTTTTTTTACTCAATACTAAGTGATTTGGTTTTACAGTAAATGATGTCTTAAATAACATTCTTTTTAACCCATTTAAAACATGTTTCGAAAAAATAAAATCTTTATTAATTATGCAAATAATAGAATATGAAAATATTTTCCTAAGTTATTAAAAGGAAATGATTTGGTATTTCCAAAGTTAAAAAGAGGTTTAATAATTCTATATATCTCGAAATAGATTTATTGGATAAAAAGATATCTTGAAAATTAAATAATATTTTGAGTAAAAGAAGAAAAGAGGATTTAATGAAAGAGGCTTAACAAACCTCTACACATATATACATCTTTTTATCGATAATTGGTTTGGAGAAACCGGGATCGGATTTGGGTGATTCCTATCCGAAAAACCACTTCGAACTAATATATGTGTTCGAAAGTGAAGACATGTTGAAAACAATGATTTTGAAGACGAAGATCTTCATAACGTAAGGCTGCTTGCTACTAACCTCATGATTGCCATATCATATGGTGGCAGTAGCAACTTCAGTTTGTCCAGTTCCTATACAACTTATATGACGGGTGTCTGACATTGTATTTCTAAAGTGAAAATAAGGGACACATCCCTAAAATCAAACTTAATACACAAAACATCCTTCTCAACAAAAAGATATAAATTACATCCCTATTTTCAAATACTACAATTTTCTTCCCTACAATACGTCTCTTCTCCATTGCAGCAACGTTGATTCTTCATATGTGGATGTTATTCTCACATCCGTACTCAAAATTTGCACCCCATCAATTATCAATCTTTAAAACGCAATATTTTTTTTTAGAAATAATGGATTAACAAACCGTTTTCACCATTAAATCGCAAATTTTATTATCTTTCTAATGAGTGGCATTATGCATATATAAAAACAATGACAGTACAAGTTATTCGCAAAAATTGCCGAAATGTCTGCAATTATACGCAATAATTGCTGAAATATTTGCAATTATAGTATGATTGCAGGCAATTCAGCAACTATATGCAATTGTTGCATAAATGTCTGCAATTATACAATAAGGTTGCAGAAATGTCTGCAATTATGTGCAATAGTTGCACACAATTCAACAACTATATGCAACTTGTATGGATGAATGCTGGTATTGTATTTCTGCCTGGAGGACAGTGTTAGAATTCCAAGAGAGAATTGCTATAAGGAAATAGTAAGAGCGTAACCTCTCAAGCCTCAACCCGGTAATGGTAAAACAGGGTAGATGCAACAGGGCTATGTGGGCCGCTTCTATCAAGGTATGGTTTGCACCTTATCTAGAGTCGATATCTATATGTATGCTCTGTAGCCCATTTTGGTTGTTGATCACAACCTAGAGGAGATCATATTCGATACTATCCAGTCAGGGATAGGTCGTTCCTATGTTGGTAAGGTTGCAATGGTAACTGCGGCCTCCAGTACGTTTTATCTAGAGGTGTATTCTTTTCGAAAGGTAGTCCTTTACCTTGCCATGATCATATCTATATGTTCTACCTCTCTTTCTTTCTAGCATTTGGAAGCTCAGGATGTGAATACTGTGGATGTATTAGAGTTGACTTTTAAGGGTAAAAAGACGGGTCGTTATATTATAAGTATGGAATCTTTTAGAAAAAGGTAGAAAAAGCAAAGGTTTAAAGTAAGAAATCTTTGAAGTACCATTTGAGATAAGTATGTGAAGACTCTTTGAAGTACTGAAAAGAGTATGAATGAATAGTAAAAATTGATAATGATGTTTTGTTAGATAAAAATATTTTTACTAATAAAAGAGGTTTTAATTAATAAAAGATTAATTAAACAAAAAGGGGATTAAAAGTCGTTTGTGTGACTTAATTGTGCTTTGTATGACTTGATCATTCTTTGTGTGTTTACTCGTTAATGGAAAACATTTAATCGTATACTTAGCACTAAAAGTCGATGAAGTAGGCTTGTATATATGTGGGAATTAAGAATGATGTTCGTGTAGGGATATGAAAAATGGAGCTCTAACCTACCAGCTTCACTCTTGATTGAGGGATTATGTGGGATGAAAATATCAAAAAAGGTTAAGTATAGGAAACTTGGTTTCCATATGCGATCGCTCTCATTATCATTGAATGACCAAATTCGTCAAGTTAGTCTTGAAGAGATCAATCTTGATAAGTGTTTTACTTACCAAAAACCACTTCAAAACTAAGATACGTGTTCTATCTCTTGGATGTGGATTTGTTCGAGATGTTGGAATCCACGTATGGTTTCGAGATCTGTTCGAGATGTGAAAATCCAATTTGGGATTCATGTTTCGTTCAAGTGATGAAGACTCGTGTGAAAGATGCCGAATGTAACCTCTACCTCGGAAATGACTAAAAATAGAATAGGCCTCACTACCTGGGGTTTAGTTGACATATGTCAGCGTGTTGTCCACATCTAGCGATACATATCGATTGTTGGTCGGTGGGAGTTGATGATAATTGGTTCTCGTTGTCCGCGTTTATGTCCGGACGTTGGGCCGCTTGTGTTTACCTAAATGGTATATTTTATCTAGAGATATACGACGCACGAAAGGTACTTTTTAACCCTTGTGCATGAGATTAGATCCGGCTCCACCGGAGAAACCTCTATGGAAAATCGAACATACAAACATTCCTTATCGAATTTGATTATACTCCTAATATGCTGTTGAATGTAATGAATGTAACCATTCCGACTATATCATATATTCTACACCCCAGGCATTATTTATTATATCACTTATGTACTTATTAGATGGTGGTTCTTTTGAGGGGATAACGATTATGGCATTTCATACGGTCTCAAAAGTATTATTATATGCTATCCACATATTACTTGAGTTTCTCATACTTGACTTATGTTTGACACATGGCTTTTGTTTTGCTTAAATTCCTCGTGTGCTCTTTCGAGTAGTTTGAGAAAGGTAGGACTTCGTTGATGTTCATTGGAGCTCGAGAAGACGAGCTGGATGTTTCACCTATCGTAGTACTCTTATTTCAACTACATTACTTTATATATATCAACATTTATGTGGACAAGTCGTTATAACTGTCCAGGCTAATGATAGTACTTAGGTTTTGTAACTTCGAAATTTTTGTATCGGAGTAGCCCCTTCGTACTATTATTTTGGTACTATATATTTCTGTTTTGCTAGTGAGATTATGATGTTGTGTTCTCTTCTTTCTTGTTCTATTTTTTTTCTTTTTATTTTACTCTAACTTTTCGTCTTTCTGGCACTTGGGTGCCCGGCATGTGAATAACGTGGATGTATTGGTGTCGATATTCGGGAGTTGAAAAGACGAATAAATACATTTATGAAGGAGTTTTCATTGTTGTTTCCATCTGTTTGAGAAAGTTCCCTTTAGAAAATAGTCTTTAACCAAAGTCATCCACAAACCCCTTTTCTACCTCAGCCTCCAAGATCTAATCTACATCCATCTAGTCAATGCTTGTAGCCAATAAAACTACTACTGGAACAAGTCCCATAAGCTCTGTGTCCATATAGCCTTTTGTGGAAAATCATTATTTTAATTACCAACTTTGAAGACCCGCAACCTTAACTCTCAAAATTCGACACTAATGCATCCACGGTATTCACGTGTTGTAAATCCAAGTGCCACTGAGATAGATTATCAGGGATAAAGTAAAGTAAAGATAAAAGATAGAAACGCAAATTCTCACATTACGTTTAAATTTATAGATAGATAGTACATACAACCACTCTCACAGGGGAACATCAGAGTTTTGGTACGAACTAGCCCAACCAGGAATAGTTATAATTGCCTGCTCCCACAGTTGCTGGTACAAACTGAACTTAGACATAATGGAAACTATAAAGATAGATAGATGTCTACCCTAGTTGCTCCAGCTCCATGCTCCAAAAACACTTCCAGCGTGCTTTACCCAAAATACTCCAAAATGGGATCCTGACTACTTGGCTGCCTGGAAAAATAGGGCACGCAGAGTTTAAAGGGAAAACATAATAAACTCCAAGTCAGTCATGATACTGGTGTGAGAACTCAAAATACAATGTTTAAACACAAAAGGTATCTCATAAGACCACACCGCAAATAAATGCGGACGAGTTCTTACCTTATGATAACCAAATCTTTATTACGTAAAAATAAGGATATTATTTTTAATGACATTTCTTTGAAAACATTTACAAGTAAACTTATTAATCTTAGCCGAAATTGTTACATTATTAAATTCCAACATACCAACTTGTAATATAAGACTTTCTAAATCCAAAATCGTACAGGCTCTTATTGGAGAATGGGTTTCCATACAATGACCAACTGAAGAGATTACCTTCCGCAATGCATCTCTAGAGGAATGTACCGAGGCCCAACTGATCTTCCTCTACCAACACAAGACCGTCCTACCTCTTCCTAGATAGTACCAAATATGTCATCCACCCAGTCATTACCGACCTATCCGAGACGTCTCTTAGCATACATCACAATAATTTAAACCCAAACATTGGTAGAAATATACTTAGAAGGGATGATCATACCCCAATGGTTATGAACCAAATGCCTTGCTGCGTCTATCCTATTTCGGTCATTTCTGGGTGTGAGGCTTGAGGTAACGATTACCTTTCCCATAGCCCATCATCTTTCTTCTTTGAATGAGACACTGCAATTCCATAATTACACAATTGATTTCTACAAACGTATAACTCCTAAGCTCATACGTCTTAGAAAAGAGTGCTAAGCTAAGAGAAGTTACCTTCTCCGCCACCAAGCAGATAATATATTCATAGAGATCACTTATGTAACTAGAAATGCAACGTCAGACATTCGTCCATACAAGTTTTCCAGATATAGGACAAACCGAAGGCACTCTCCTACCACATCCAATCGGGAGTTACCCCTATGATTAGTAGCAATTAGTCCTTGCATTGATATTTCTACTGCTGCTATTTGTATGTTGTGAGTTTATCCCCAAATGATCAACAAGCAGTCCTTTATTAAGAAAATCCAAAATATCATATCCATGTCTTCACTGCGAATACGTAAATTGGTTTGAAGTGGTCTTCGGATAGGAATCATCCAAATCCGACCCCAGTTCCTTCAAACCAATCACTTGTAAAAGACGTCAAGTAAATATGTGAATAATATTTGCTTATTTTGTTTCATTTATAAAAATTTCTTTTAAATATATATAACTTTAAAACACTTCTTTCCGGCATATACAGAATCATTAAACCTATCTTATCAAATCCTTTTTTCCTAAAACCTTTTTATATTTAACCCATTTTCGACATTTCGACCTTATTTATCCCTTGCACAGGGAAGAGGCCAGGTGAGCCAACGCATTGGTTGCTTCTAAACATCTCCTTAGTTTATGTGCCTCATATCCGGATGTCACGAATAGAAAAATCTGGTGTACTCATTGGCCTTTAGAGCCAACATCAAATTTCTTAATTTGTGATAGCTTTTCTTTAAATCGTTTATTTAAATTCTTTTTAAATAAACTATAAAACTTCTAAATCGCCATTAAAACACTTAATTATCCATTTGAAAACATTTATAGATTTGGAAAAGAGTTGTTAAGTTTAAAACTAAATTTCAAAGGTTATAGAAAAGTGGTGTAGAAAGTGCTGCAAAAAGTGCTTTTAAGAGCTATATTAATGAAAACGATTTTTTTTATCATTTAAAAAATCTTTTTTTACAATTAAATTAACTTCTAAAACACTTTAAAAGATTTTTAGAATTTACTTCATTTTAAACAATTTTAAAATATCATTTTTAAAGAAATCCTTTTATGGATTCCGAACTACAAAACCGTGATTTTTCCAAAAACTTGTTTTACTCATACTTCAAAATCTATTTAGCGAAATCTCGATTTTTTTTTTGAAAACTATGGATATATTAGATTGGAAAATTCTTATCTCGAAGTCCAAGCTATATTCCATTCCATATACTCGTTTGACTTTTATGGCGCGAAATCGCGAATTATCGTTACGCGACGTGCCTATTTTTGACTAATATTCAATTATTATTAAAACTTTACCGAAACACTTTCATATGTTTATAAAGCATTTCAAACTCATTTTAAACCTTTTTAGAGAGGTTGAACTTCCCATATACCCCAATTCACTAAAATAGAGGAAATTGATTTCCTTTGTGCTTATCGACGTGTATTTCCGTGGCATGCATATATATTCAACATTCATTTTCAACAACCATCATCAAATCAACATCAAACATATATAACATCTAATAGCATATAATACTATAGTTTAGGGGTTTTCACCATAAATTTTAAACAATTACAAAAAATTCGCTATAGCTCCGCTATTTGGTTTCCAAAACTCTCTATTTTTCGGACTTAAGCACCTAGGTGCCTTGACCAAAGCTTGGGGCAGCTTGGGGAGCTCATGGTCTAGGGGGGAGAAAGGAAGTGACTCAGCCTTCAACGAAATAGGGTGGAGGCCGTGAAGAACAAGGAGAAAAGGTGGAGTTTCGGGATTGTTTTGAGGTGTTTAAGTATATGTAACTATATATTATAAATTTGAATTCTTTTTGATTGAATTTTGCCATAATTTCTTTTTGGGTAAACGTCATGAAAGAGGAGGATAAAGGTTTAAAAAAATGAAGAACAAGATGAATGAAAATGAAGAGGAGGGCGTATGGTATTTATAGGCAAAGAAGAGAATAAAAATATCTATGCACACGTCATCTTTTGCATCACCATCACATGCACCTTCATTATCACAGCCTCCCCACCTATGCACGGCAAAAGCTCCATCACTCATGTGCCCATAACTTATATCACTTTAGGATATGCACTTGTTGTTTGACTTTTGTATGCCTAAGAAGTAAGGAAACTAAAATATCTTATATATTTTATGTTGTATTTTTATACTTAATTATATTTGTATATGTATGTTTATGTGCATGTTATCATGTATGCACATGTACATGTACATGTGTATGTGTATGTTACATATATCCACAACGTTGCACAACTTCCACATGTTGTATCGTCACAAATTCCAATTCCGATTTTTGGTCATATTTTCTCTTTTTAGTTAATATGCATATATTTGTAAACAAATTTTGAAAATTAATTTTCTAATCATTCTTAACTAATTAAAATGATCATATTTTATTTATAAAACCATATAAATTTATATTAGTAATTATTTATAAAATATCGATAATGCGAAACGAACATTTATTTTAAGTGATATACTTATGAATCATTATAGACTCCCCTTATCAAAAGAATTTCATCCTCGAAATTAAGATAAAAGAAAAATATCTCAAAAGGAAATATATTCAATATGATGGGATATATACAAAAGTATGGATAAGTGACCACACCATAGGCGATGAGTATATACCACAACTTGATCTTTTGCTCTTTTTAGATAAGGGTTTTAAATGCGCACTCTCAAAGATTAAACTCATTCTAGGGTATTACTAACCCTATCTCTAAAGAGTTATACCCCACCGAAGCCAAGTTTCTTGCTTGATCTTCACTTATACCAAATGTGAAGACCCGTCTCCTCGACTCTCAAAAATCGACACTAATACATCCATGGTATTCACGTTCATAAATCCAAGTGCCGGGGAGGCAGATTATCAAGGGTAAAGTAAAGTAAAGATAAAAGATAGAAACACAAATTCTCACATTACGTTTAAATTTATAGATAGATAGTACATACAACCACTCTCACTGGGTACATTAGAGTTTGGTATGAACTAACCCAGCCAGAAACAGTTATAACTGTCTGCTCCCACAATTACTGGTGCAAACTAAACTTAGACACAGAGGATAATAAAAAGATAGATATATGTCCACACCGGATGCTCCAGCTCCATGCTCCAAAAACTCTTCCAGCATGCTTTACCCAAAATACTCCAAAACGGGATCCTGACTACTTGGCTGCTCGAAAAAATAGGGCACCCAGAGTTTAAAGGGAAAATAAAATAAACTCCAGGTCAGTCATAGGACTGGTGTAAGAACTCAAAATACGATATTTGAAAACAAAAGGTATCTCATAAGACCATGCCGCATATAAACACAGACGGGTTTATCTTATGAATAACCAAATCTTTATAACGTAAAAATAGGGTATATTATTTTTAATGACATTTCTTTGAAAACATTTTCAAGTAAACTTATGGCCAACTGAAGAGATTACCTTCCGGCAGTGCATCTCTAGAGGAATGTACTGAGGCCCAACTGATGGTCCTCTACCAACACAAGACTATCTTGCCTCTTCATAGATGGTATCGAAATATGTCATCACCTCGGTCATTACCGACCTGTCCGAGCATCTCTTAGCATACATCACAATAATTTAAATTCGAACGTTATAGTAGGTAAAAATATATCTAGATTGGGATGATCATACCCTAATGGTTGCGAACCACATAGCCTTGCTGCATCTACCCTATTTCAGTCATTTCTGGGTTGAGGCTTGAGGTAACGTTTACCATTCTCATAGCCCGTCATCTTTCCCCTTTGAATTCCACACTTCATTTCATAATCACACAACTGATTTCTACAAACGTATAACTTCTAAGCTCGTACGTCTCAAGAAATGGTGTGAAGCTAAGAGAAATTACCTTCTCCACCATCAAGCATATAATACTTTCATAGAGATTATTTATGTAACTAGAAATGCAACGTTAAACATTCTTCCATACAAGTTGTCCAGGTACAAGACCAACTGAAGGCACTCTCCTACCATATCCTGTCGGGAGTTACCCCTAGGATTAGTAGCAATTTCATCCTTGCATTAGATATTTCATAACGAAGAGAATAATGGTACTATATGTATATATTGGAAGTTTATCCTCAGATGATCAACAAGCAGTCCTTCATTATGAAAATCCCAAATATAATATCCATGTCTTCACTTCGAATATGTAAATTGGTTCGAAGTGGTCTTCGGATAGGAATCTTCCACCCCAGTTCCTTCGAACCAATCATCGATAAAAGAGGTCAAGTAAATAGGTGAATAGTATTTGCTTACTTTGTTTCTTTTATCAAAAAAATATTTTAAAGATATATAACTTTAAAACACTTCTTTTTTGTATATACGGAATCATTAAACCTCTCTAATCTAATCCTTTGATTTCTTAAAACCTTTTTATACTTAATTCGTTTTCGACATTTCGACCTTATATATCCCTCGCCAAGGAAGAGGCCAGGTGAGATAGGACATAAGTTGCTCCTGAACATCTCCTTAGTTTAAGCACCTCAAATCCGGATCTCATGAATAGAAAATCCAGTCTACTCGTCGGCTTTTAAAGCCAAGATTAAATTTCCTAATTTGTTATAGCTTTTCTTTAAATCGTTTATTTAAATTATTTTTAAATAAACTATAAAAATTCCAAATCACCATTAGAACACTTAATTATCCATTTGAAAACATTTATAAAATATTTGAAAAATAATTATTAAATTTAAAACTAAATTTCAAAGGTTATAGTAAAGTGATGCAAAAAGTGCTTTTAAAAGCTATATTAATCAAAACAATTTTTTTAATCATTTGGAAATTCATTTTCATAACTCACTTTTAAAACATTTTAAAATATTTATAGAATATATTTCATATATTAAAATAATTTTAAAACATCATTTTCAAAGAAATCCTTTTATGGCTTCTGAACTGCAAAACCCCGATTTTTCCATAAACTTGCTTTACTCATACTTCAAAATCTACTAGTCGAAATCTCGATTTTCTTTTTTTTGAAACTATGGATATATTAGTTTGGAAAATTCTTATCGTGAAGAATTCCGAGCTATATTCCATTCTATATACTCGTTTGACTTTTATGGCGTGAAATCGTGAACTGTCGTTACGCGATGCGCCTATTTTTGACTAAATTTTCAATTATCATTCAAACTTCACCAAAACTTTCATATGTTTATAAAACATTTCGAACTCGTTTTAAAAAAATTTATAGTGGTTTAACTTTCCATATACACCAATTCATTAAAATAGAGGAAAGTAATTTCCTTTGTGCTTATCGACGTGTATTTCCTTGACATGCATATATATATTCAACATTCATTTTTAACAACCATCATTAACAATCAAAATCAAACATATATAACATCCACTAAGTTATAACTAGATTCAAACTTATTAAATTTAGATTTCAAACATATAAAATAATAAAATTTAATTTTAACTTGCACATATTTGTGTGTGTGTGTATGTATGTGTATAGGTATACATGTATAGGTATATAGATTCTATCATATACATATTTTAAAATAAAATTATGGATAACAAAGATGTGAATAAAGGGTGAATGTGTCTGTTGCGGTTTAATTCCAATGTTTACGCATGTATACATTAAATATGTACATTACTTATATGTTGAACTTACAAAATATGCACCATAGTATATTTGAATATATCACAATTTGTACTATAAATTTGTTACTGATGACATTTAATAAATTGATCAATTTAATTAAAGGAAGAGAAATGAAATGCTTCCCACTCCAAATAAAAAAATCTTTCATTAATTAATTGCATGAGTTTTAGAGAAAAAGCAAAAGTTTTCCCTTCTCTAAATTAACTAAGTAATTGTCATGCATATGGGTGCATTTGATACACTCATTTAAATTTAAATCTAAATCAAACTCTATTTTGAACAACTTAAACAAAGTAAAATTTTATTTAAAATTCGATTAGATTGGATTTAATATACCTTTAGACTTCATGGGTCCAAAAGATCCAAAATATGAAGAAGAAAGTTTGAATTCTAACTATTTCAACCACTTCCAACCGGCTCGGTTCCTTCAATGGTATCGAAACCAAATAGTGTGTGCAGTCTGATTTAACTTACTAGATCCTAACTATTTAGTAGGGTTTTTGGAAAGGTATTGTCAAAGGATTGAGTTTGAGTAATCAAGTATTATGCCCTACCTAGCTACTAGTCTGGTCCGAAGGTTGAAAGTAAGCCCAAAGGTTATCTTTAATAAAAATGCCCAAATTGATTTTGGGCCTTGTGCTAGTTTTCAAAATTTTCTAGAAAATATAAAATATTTTTTAAATTAAAAGTTAAGTTCAAAATATAAGAGAGAATTTTGTAAAAGTTATGAAATGCATTCAAAATTTTCAAATTTATTTTGAGAAACTAAATAATTAATTTTAAAAATTACATTTTTAAATTTTAATTAATATGATTAATAAAATTAAAAATAATAACTAATTAAAAGTTAGTTCATTAAAACATATATGTTGATATATGTAACGACCCGTTGAAATTAATAATATTTAATAAATTAAATTAATATAATTTCTAATTTGTTTAAGAATAAATGTAGAAATTTGGTATAGTAGTTGTAACCTAGTGTAACAATAAAATTTTATGACAATAGATTTGGATAATGTAATTTGTCACTTTTTGTTAAAAGTAAATTTTAAGAAATCAATAAATGTTGAATTGAGAATATTAATAAAAAAATATTAACTAAAATGAGATTCATTAATATAAAATCAGTAGTGAAGATGTCACCTTTGGTTGTAATAAAGGTGAATGCTATTAGTGGATGTCAACACTGAATAAAATTTATTTAGAATAAAAAGAATTTAAATGCATGTTTGAATAGAGTATTAAATTGATAGATTAAGCGTAAGTAATTAGAATTTAACCCTATAAGATATGGAACTGAATGTATGAATATAATTTTGTAGAAATAGTTAATTAACAACTTATTTATGCATACCCAATTTAATATAAATAACAAAAGGGCTAGCACTTGATGTGCCTAAGTATTAATATATTGGAACTATAATAAAATAGAGAGTTTGGTAGTAAATAGAAATAAAAAGACCGTTATTAACTAGTAAATTAATAAATGGATTCTAACAATAGATAGTAATTAATGCGTGTATATTGGGCATTTGCGGATTACCAATTTTTCTACCTATTCATATAATTTATTTATGTAAATCTAAACCTATGGCAACATTTTGTTAATAAATGTTGGAAGTGAATTTGAATATATCAAAGGATAACAAGTGTTTAGGTTAACCATTTATTTTATTTAGTTAAGAAGGGAAATAGATTGAAATAAAGCTAATTTAATTTTTTTGGTTGTTAATGGGTATAATTAAATAAGGAGAAGTTATAGGAAATAAAACGCGCACTAATGAGATGTAATATAATTCCAAAGTTATTTATACCCACAAATAGGTTAATTACTATATAGAAAGAGTCTAAATCAATAAATGAATTTATTAAGATTACATTTATAATTTTATAACCTTTATGCTGATTTAAGTTCAATTAATTTATTTGATTAAATAGTGCAGTAGCGTAGTTTTGTACGGTAGTTGAAATAGCTAATTCTTTTAGGTGAAGTTAAGGCTAATTCTATGTATATATTTGACCTATTGTTGATATAGATTCTAGGAAGCAGGATCTATTAATTAAATGGAGTATTAGATTCAATAATTGCATTTATCGCATAAATAAAGAGAATATAACGGTTAAAATTGGCGTTATTGAAATTAAAAAGGAATGGGGGAATAATAATCTGAAATCATTGCAATAGATATTAATTTAAGGTTACCTTAAATAAATTAAGGTAATAAATGGAGGATAGTGTAAATATCTTTATAATACGATGATTTGTGTAGTTAGGGTAGTTTTGATTTGTCACTTAAGATGGAGGATTTTTATAAAATGTAATAAATGCAGTTTAAATTAAGGCATTGACGTTTGGGTATTTAAGAAGTGATAAACTAAAATTTATTTATTTATTTGAAAATTTGAAATCCAATTTGTGGATTTATTGCAAATAAGTGAAATTTGTGTTTAACCATTACATCGATAGGAATAAATTAAATTTAAGGTTATATTAATAAAATTTGGACTAGAGAAATGATATGAATTGGCTTTAGAAGCCTTAAATATAAAATGGGAAGTAGACGAGATTTCACGTTACAACCATTTTTTAAAAATCCTGATGTATGTAGAAATATTTATGAAATATAACGTAAACCAATGTTGAATCAAAAGAATAGAGTCAACACTTATTTATTCATTTAATGTGATATAACTACGAGTATGATTTATTGCAAATTACATGGAAATCTAATATATATGACATTACCTAAAAAGGAAGAGTAGATAAAATTTATGATAAACATATTTGTATATGAAGGTTATTGATTTAAGGAGAAATTGGGCAAGTTTTATGTATTTGAGTTAAGTGCAACCTTTAATAGATAAATTTAGTGCAATTAAAAGAAATTGACATTTAATATTTCGATAACTTAAAATTTGATGGGATAAGAACATTTGGGTAATGAAGGGATGACAAATATTAGCTGTGATTCTAGAAGGAATTAAATAGATAATGGGAAAATTAAAATCAGGTTCTAAGCAATAATTATTAAATAACAGAAGTTTAGGAGTAAAGTGAGATAATTGAAAATTTTAATCATTCATATAAGTTATTTGTTTATTAATATGAGTTAGCTAATAAATTTAACTTGGGCAATACCTATATATTGGAAACACATTTGTAAAGTGTAATTAATTGAATTTGGTGAATTGGGAATGAATCCAAGGTTATAGGAATTGATGTAATACTACGCAAATAAAAGGTAACTGCATAAAATCAATGTTTCGTAATAAATTGTAATTGATAATTAAGTAGGAATGGGTTTGAATTTGACAAAAAGGAAAATTTATTATTTGCTTACCCATCTATTCAATCTATTAAATTTGATCAGATCCATTTGCAATTAAACGAATTTATTTACAAGTTAGTATGTATTTAGCTGATAACTATAAACCAATTAGGGCAATTGGGTATATATATATATATATTACCAGTTAAGTTATATAAGATAATGGTTGACTTAATTAAGGGAGTTTATGTAATAATTTCATTTATTTTGTAAGTGGAAATAAAACGTTAATGATAACAAGTATTCAAAATTTACCATCTATTTAGTATATTAAGTATAATTGATAATCAACTGCAGCAAGTAATAAATAATAAATACGTAACGTTAAATGAAGTAATATTTGAAATTTAATATTTAGAAACTATGTAAATATAAGTGCAGATGAAATTGGGGATATTTACATATTGAAATATGAATCCAATGATAAATCAATCTAATTGACAATAAATAATGGAAAGTAAATTTAATTAAATTTTGGAAATTTAATATATATATATATATATACAGTTATAAACCCTAGCTCCATCCTATTGTCATTTGCTGTATATTCATTTCTTCATCTCCTTCTCCTCCTCAAATGGTTGCAAAACCTAGATCTACTTCAATCCAAATTTCAATGAAAATGCAAACACTTCAGAAAAATTCCGCAAAAAAATATATGTTAATGTTCTCGAGGCACGTAATCTACTGGTGCAATTCGTTTTCTGTTTTGAACATTCGTTTGACCAGAATTAATTCAAACAGTCCGTGACCATTCATCATCGTCGTCGCAAACTTCGTCGGATCGTCAAACCTTTTCTGGGTTTTGTAGAGTGGACGATGGGGATCGCATCTATATGGTTTTTGTGTCGATTCAACGGTTAGATCGTCGTAGATCTTCGATTAGGGTTTCTGGAAGGGGGCCGCGTGCGTTTCTGGGAATAGAAGGAGTGACGTGGCACATATATTTGTAAGTGATGAATGTGTGTCGTTTTATTTATTTTCAATTTTGAATTCAATCATCATTTTTCGCCATAACTTTCTCATACGAAGTCGGATTCACACGAAATTTCTTTTGTTAGGATCGTAATTTAATTCCGGATTTGATGACGCTAGTTTGGACGAATTCCGAGAAGGACAAACTTTTGGGTTTAAATCGAATTTAAATTCGATTTAAATTCAAAAGGTGAGTGTTTAAACCCACTCACAACTACTAGAAGCTTTTATGTTTGTTAAACTAATTTTAGAAATGAATAGAAATTTATTTATGAGTATTTGGCATGTTTATTTTATTCATATCTGTTGAATTGCATTTATTTAATTTAACTGTTAATTTAATTAATTTATTGCGTATAAATTTACAGTTAAAATTTATTTGTTTGTATATGAACTGCTAGTTAACAGTTATATAATTTATTACTGAATATAGACTGTAGATTAATAGCTGTTAAATTTAAATTGAATAAAATTGCCAGTATTACCTGTTATGTAGTACCAAAAATAATATTGTTATTGATTGATATTGATTGATGATTGCGATTTGGATGATGGATGATGTTGATGAATGGATGTTTATTGTATATCATTAAATTGCAAATTATCATGCATATTTCATTTCATTCGGGATTGTGGTTTGAAATGATATATAACCGCAAAATTTTATACCTTTTAAATTGCGGATTGAAATGATAAATATCCGTATCACTTGACCATAGGATAGAAAATTATATACAGGCACCGCGGTCTATATATAACTATTTTTATGTGATTTCTATGGTTTGGATGGAATACGGTTTATAATAATCTTAAATTTTATATTGTATAAATATTTTTCTTCCATATATATATACATATGAAGTTGAAAATTTTGAAATTAAAAGGTGTATAAAAATCTTTATTAAAAATGGAAGAAAATAAGAAAATGGAGTTTAATAATTTATATCATATGTTTAAATGTTAAGTTTGGAAATTTTAAGATATGATATTTATAATTGGATTTTTCCCAAAATAAATTGAAATGAATATTCTAGTATAATTTGAATTGGGAAAATATATATATTTTATTACTAGAAACTGAAGTCTTATTATTTATGGATTTTATGTGAATATTCAAGACTAATTAATAGAACAATTGATCTGTTGAAAGAATAAAATCCAATTTTAGTTTGAAAATATTGTTACTCAAAATGGATATATGTATATATATATATATATATATATATATATATATATATATAAGTTGAAGTGGTTTTGGAACTTGAGAGAGATAATACAAATTTTGGTTTAGACTTTATAAAGAAATGTATTTGTAAAGCCATGAGAACTATTTTCTTTACAAAGTAACATTTAAGTTAAACCTTTTAATTCATATACCGTTGAATATCCAAACCATTCAAGTTTTAAAAGTTATGGTTTTTAAATTATGAATTTCGAAATATTATGCTTTGAAAGGATATTTGGCTTTCAGACGTTATAAATTTTAAAGCATTTGGATTTTTGAAAAGGTTTATATTTGGGATAAAGCATATCATATTTTTGGGTTTTAAAATGATATCGTATTCAAAATTTTAAAATGGAAATGTTTATTCTGGTTTTAAAGTATGAGCTATTTTTAAATGACCGCGGTGTTATAATAACGATGGGTTAGCAAAGAGACCGGGATCGGATATGGACATACTCTCTGTCGATACCGAAAACCACTTTGACTAACCGTGTACGCGGTGGAGATTCCAGAATGAAGTAGGTGGTGGCGACGTTTCCTGTAAGGTAAATACGTGGACCCGACTCCCGTGAGTTGGCATAAGGTGGCTAAAACAGGAGCGATTCTCAGGCCAATGAGGTCATTCCTCTGATCGGACCCTCCTCTTCGATATTATACTTTGATTTTGGATTGATTCAGTGGCCACTTCTATATTTTGATTTTGGGGAGTTAGTCCGAGGTGGGCCGTAACTGCGGCTACGCGTTTCCACCAGCCTGCATAGCAATTGGTATATCTACCCTGGCATTGCCTAGTTGTGCCGTGTCACCTATCATACCGAGCCTTTACTACGAGTTTCTATTTGTGTCGTACCTATGGAGTATCCTCTGGTAGCTTCCCGATCAGGAGGTATTACGGTACTGTATAGACTATTGGCATTATTTGTGTTAAGGGCTATATGGGTAACCCCTTAACGCTATTAAAAAGTAAGTTTATTTTATAAATAGACACTATTATAATAGCGCAATATACTACATAGTAAATAGTTTAACGGATCCTTAGGAGATGTAAATCCCGAGCATCTCTTGAGTTACTGTAC
Source organism: Allium cepa (assembly GCA_030765085.1). Classification (NCBI taxonomy): domain Eukaryota; kingdom Viridiplantae; phylum Streptophyta; class Magnoliopsida; order Asparagales; family Amaryllidaceae; genus Allium; species Allium cepa. The sequence continues at coordinate 922,039,968 of CM060939.1, read as the reverse complement.
TCATATTTATTTCTGTTAATTTAACTCACATAAGATCTTTTAGTTCTGACTCGAGTGTTTTTGTCTTTTCAAATTCGCTCGGGTCAGTCCGAGCGTTTCAGGATCGAAGACTTTAGCTTTGGAGGACGAAGACGAAGAATCTGTATTATTATTATTTATAGTATGCACCACACTCTTTCTATTCCGCTGCATTGTGTGTATTGGTATGTGTAACTCTGATATTTATTGTATAAAGAAGAATTAACTGTTTTGTAACCATTTATGAACTGTATATTTATTATTATATTTTATCCTTCCGCTGTGAGATTCTATTTTGTTTTATTTCTTCTCTGTTTTTTTTTCTTATTTACCCCTTAACAATCCGCCCTTGCGTATGCTTTTAATTGGCACGTGTGTCGGTTTAAAGTGTGCGAAAAAGGCGGGATGTTACAATATATGTATATAACTATGATAGTTATAGTTATTTATTTTATCTCAAAATTGTCAATGATAAATTAAATTAAATTTTCGAATTAACTAAAATATGTAATTAAATTGTTTCATTAAATAAATTTTATTAAATAAAATTAATTAAAATGTATACATATATTTATATGTATACGTAAACAAACTATAAATGTTATAGTTGATTAGCTTTCTTCAATATGTAAGATGAGTAAAGCAAAAGTTTAGAAACTTTATATAAATTAAATGAAATTAAATATGAATTAATTAATAAAATTAAAATTAATTAAATAAGGTTTAACTTATAAGATATATGTTTATATTATATAAGTAAATATAATTACAAAAATTATAAATAAATTTATACTTATATAACTATATATGTATAAAATTAAGTGGACCTGGAAAAAGAACCTAAATCAAATTTAAGAAGTAAATACATACGTATAGAACGTATACTATGATTTCAGATGTGTTTAACACTTGAATCATGATGGTATTTCAAAAGAAATACATTATTCTTTAAATCGATATCACTAAATTAAATACACTATAGGATATATGAATCTATAGTATAAAAGTTGTCCTTTTCCATTTACATGTTAATAAATTACTTACATACTCTCTAATTGTTGAGAAAACTTAAGGTAGAAATGTTATGCGTAGTATTATTAATATACTTATAAACATGGTAAGGTACATGCATGTATTTGTTGAGAAAACTCAAGGTACGTACATTTATACTTTGGTCGTCACGAACTGGTAGGTATGAGTGAATAAACTCTTTCGATTTATTGAGCAAACTCAAGGTCAAGATTGAGATTAAGACAAAGACCACCGGTTATGAGTTGTATATGATACAACCGATAAAGGGTCATCCATCGCTTGCGGGGTTAGTTAGAATCCAGAGGCAAGCGAGTCCTAAAGTCCACAAGAGAAATAACAAGATTTCTATGTTTTTCTTAGGATTTTAAGAAAAATAAAAATCTAGTATGAGCTTTATTAGAAAAATGAAATGATATCATTTAACATTTCTAATATTCTAAGAATGTTTGCTATATAAATTTAAAATAATCTACATCGATAAATTTTTGCAAGTAATATAATTGAAAAAATGTATATCAGTTGAAATATACAATTGAACCGGATTAAGATTGACAAGACACCTTTAAATCCTCTAGCATGCTTTCACTTCAAAACCCATGCAAGTGCCAATTTAAAAAACCATTAAAGCATTCATGCCTCAATCGCTTAAAATTTTATTTGCTTCAGATTGTGTATTGTTTTGTTATGAGTTTTGAACTCTTAAGAAATACAAGAATATTGACCCATACTCAATCACATAAAATGTTTTTATGGTGAATAGCCATAGTTCATAACGTACGATACTAATTGGAAATTAGGTCATTAGAAATAAGCAAATGAACCATTATGCAAAATCGTATATTCAATTTAATAAATTGATTATAATAAGGATTTCCTTCGAATGGTTTGACCATTTTAGAAAGGAAATTTGATGTTCAAGAATGGATGCAACTTATGCATGGTTGGGATGAAGAGGGTGAATGGTCACCTCTACTTCATAAGGGACATTGGAAATGAGAATTATATAAAATACTAAATGATATTTAATATAGATGAGAAAAGAGATTTCTGTTCCAAATTATGTTATAATATAGACAATTGTTTTCTATAAAATTCATTTCTACGAGTTCAAGATATTTGATCAAATACTCTTGATGGTAAACTAGCTAGAGTGAAAGAAATAAATAGACATAATAAGTAGTTGAATGGAGCTTCGTATTTAATATGCTATTATAGTAAATGTAACAACCCTGAATTTTGAACAATTTAAATTGAAAATATTTAATTAATTTTAAATATTTGAATGATGGTTTAGTTTGAATTCCCAATATAACTATGAATTGGCGATTAAATTTTAGAATTTAATCTATTGAAAATTGAATAAAATTTTGAATCTTCAATTTTAAGTTGATTAAAAATAATTTAAAGGCTTAGAAAACTCACATTGATTATACTGAAGATAATAGAAGCTTCAGAATTGAATTTGAAAGTGATTCGTACAGTTTGGAAATTTTATCGTTTAAAAGGAATTTAAAAGTAGCCTTCCAAGGCACGGTCTCGGAGTTCGACAAAACCAGTTCCATTGAGTCCGGAATATTGTATCATTATCAGATTTCAATTTTCGTGGCGTTATGAGTTGATATATGAGTATACGACATATAAACGTGTCAAAGAGAATTTATACAAAACAAATTGAATTTGAAATGAAAAAAAATAAAAAATATATATATAAAAAAAATAACATGCTTTATTCTTTTTCACCCGCATCCCATAACTCACGCGTTAACCCAATCCCTTGTTTCAGCCTTAATCCACGCCATAACTCACGCCCAAAATCGTGCCCGAAATCACGTTTTCCCCTTTTGTTTTATATTCGTTCGAAACCCTAACAAATCATGCGGAAAAAAAATCAAACGAGAAAATAAAAGAATGGCGGCCTCGTTATCTTCTTTTCTTCGTCTTCAAAAAAAAATTAGGGCTCGTTCAAATCAAAGGCCCCGGCTTCAAATAGTTCGATCAATCGACACCTTCGTCGCCTCGCTCACGACCGCGCCAGACAAAGGTGAGTGATCCCCTCACTCACATCTAATTTCATTCTTCAGTCATTCGAGTTTTTTTTTAGATGTTGATGATTTTTATCTATCCTGGTTCGTCTTCTTGTTTTACACGGCTGTGATGAATTTTGCTGTGATGATTTTGTTTATATAGGGTTTGAATCCCTGTTTTCTCGTTCGTATAAAAATTGGGCTTCGGCCATTTGATTTTGTTTTAATTTAATATTGCTTCGATTTTGGCTTTGCTGGCCACCACGATGTCGACTTATGACTCGTTCAACTTCGACTTCGATTTTGAAATAGTATTTTGACTTCACCAATTTTTATTTTTCGTAAATTGCTAGCCTTAACTTGGAACTTCATTGACTAGTACAAGTGTTGTTGCTTGATCGTGTGCCATTGAGCCTTGCTCGAATTTGCCACTACCGTTTTGATTCTCCAAACTGCTGCTTTAAATTCTTTGGCATTCGATTTAATTCTAAATGGCCTTCGGCCATTTTGACTATTGAAACCCGCTGCTTGTTTATTTGGAAACTGCAGTTTGAAATCTCTGTTGGTCTTTACCGCTACTACATTGTGACTATATGTTGTGTTGCTTCGAGTTTGAAATGTCCTCTGTCTGTACATTTGTATTATTGAACACTTGAGTTGTTCCACTATGCACTATTGTGTGCTATGCTATTGCTGAGTTTGTTTTTTTTTACTATGGCATTTGTTTTGATACAACTGTTGTTAGTTGCATACATGTTGATGCCAATTGCCTCTGTTGTGTAGCTAGTCACTCTGTTGCACTATGTTATGTTGTGTCACTACTTCACTATCATTTTGTTGACATTAGTTGAACCAGCCGCATGTTTGGTTCTTATGAACCTAGTATGACACGAGCTTTGCCTCTGTTTTCACTGTGCAGTTGTGTTGCCTTATCTTTGAGCTTTTGACAGTCATGTCTAATTTGAGAACAATTGTATTGTTTTGAAAGTGCTGTTGTTTTATATTTGGACTTCTTCTGATTCATTTCATGTTGCCATCATTGTTTACCTTTACTACCATTCTGCAGTAGCTTCCTGTTGGACCATTGCATGTGCACTTGGATAATTTGAGCCTTTATGCTCTGTGGGTTCGGGTTGCATGAAAAAATCAATTGTTGTCAACCCGTGGCCTTTATGCCTTGATGTTATTCGTTTATATGTATTTATGTGCATTTTTCCTTTAGTGTTGTAGTGTGTGCCTGTACTTTTCTGTACATGTTTGCACAGTGATCACTTCACTTGAATCTGCACTAGCCTTTGAACCTGACTTTGTTGCATTGACTAGTACCATCATTACTTGCTCTTGTAACTTGTCTGGTTTATTGAAATTCATTTTTACCAGGACATGTTCACTACATTCAATTATGAACTATATTAAGGATACTTTTGATGCTATTGATGTGTTTTGTCACCTCAGTTCGATTCACACAGGGGATCTAGTATCATTGATTTCGAATTATTTTGAGTTGTAACATTGAACCCTGTAACATGATGGTTTAGGTGGCACCTCTTGCTGTTTTGTTGCAATTCATTTTCATGTGCAGTCTTTGTTTTTGGTAGTCTTATATACTGTTACTGCACACTCCGGCCTCATGTTGCATTTGATCCATTTGGATTTACGGTCGAGGATGAATTGCGCTGAGTCACTGACTTGACCTCTGCAGTTTTGATGGCTGTTAGTATTCACTGTTGTGGCGAGGCCGTACACGCGTGCGTGTACTGCAGCCACACAGATTTAACGTTTTAAATGTGTCGAGGCCGTACACGCGTGCGTGTACTGCAGCCAATCAATATGGATGTTTTAAGTGACATTTCAATTGTTTGAATTGATTTGGTTTAAATTTGATGATTTCGTTGTTAATTGCCGTTTACGCAAATTCTGATGTTTTTTTCTAAATTATCTTCAATAATAATCCCTTCATCTATCTTCGTTGATAATTTGAATCTACTGATTTATTGTTAAACACTGTTAAGTGTTATGTTTACCGTTATCCGTTTTCTTTGTTGAAAGGATCGGATAGGTGAATTTATATTTGACTGTCGTCTAATTGTTAACTGATTATTATTGCCTCTATGCACTAATAACTGAGTTTGAATTAGACTGACCCGTGTATTATTTTCTTTTAAATGTAATACTCGGGTCAGACCCTGTATTTTACAGCTTGAAGATTTTCGGGCAGCGAAGTTAGAGAGAGAGGGGGAAAACGCTTCACTTTAGCTTTTCGGGGATTTATTTTTGTACCTAAAGAAATATTCCGCTGTATAAATTAATGCATTGTACAAACTCTGATATATGTAAGAAAATTCATTATGTGAAATATAATTATTCTGTGTTTCTGTGGCTGATTCTGTTTAAACTCTATAAAGTGAATAACAATCCATCATTTTGAACGTTTCAAGTTGGTTTAATTACCGACTAGGGGCGTTCAGAAGGGCGGGTCGTTACAAAAGTGGTATCGGAGCTTTGGTTTATACAAAGCTCAGTTTATGATGTTTAATATGAATAGTTACTAGAATCATTTTAAAGAAAACGTTTTTCAAATCTAACGAAGTATAAAAAAATTTGTTGTTTTTGAAAATAAAAGGTATTTTGAAAATTCAAATTTTTCGGAAATTCCCCTCTCTAAATTTAGGTTTGCGATAGTTTCTCTTCGATAAGGTCTCCTTAGATTTGAGTTCCGATCATTCGAAAACCCATTATCGAATTGCTGAGATTTATGAAAAATAAAATATAAGTGAAGTGAATTAATGAATTGGTTTAATTCAAATATTTTGAATATCTCTAAAGTAATAATTGTGAAATAAAATGACATGTCAATTTAGTATAGCCAAGGGGATCATTAAATTATAACTTGGGAATTTGATTCTGAAACCTTTTGAAAATTGATTTCAAATGTTTTGAAAAAAAAATACTAGTAGTTTATACAGAAGAAAAATTTTCAAGTAATCTTTCAAAATATTTTCGAAAATAATAAAATAAAATAAATTTTGTTTTCATGTTTCAAGCAAAGTTTAATAAGCAAGTATGTATATATATGTATATTTCAAATGTTTGAAATAAAATCCGGAGTTGAATCTCAAGTTTGGTTGAATAATAATCCTATATATAAGGATAATGTAAATTTGCAAATTGTCTTAGGAAAATGATTGAATAATCCAACCTTTGCTAATAAGGATTGTAAATTTTTAGTAGGAAACTTCGAAAACATCTTGTTAATTATAATGGCGAAAACCGAAACACAAAAAGCAGCACGCCGTGAACAAAGAGAAATTTCTTGTAGAGAAGCAGCAGTGGCACGTGCGGAAATCGAAAGGAAATTCAATGAAAGGCAGGCACCTGGTCCCTATGATGATGTTATCTGTTATCGATGTCATAAAAAGGGACATTATGTCGTTAAGTGCCGAGAGAAGAGAATGAAAAGGAATGTGGATGTCCGGTTCGCTCGTCCTGAGATTGTGTGTTTTAAATGTCGAGGAGTAGGGCATTTTCTTAGTCATTGCCCTAAAGTGAAAAGGAAGAAGCGCGCACTCGATTTATCCGTCGACAGATTGACAATCTGCTACCATTGTCGCCTGACTGGACATATAGACAGAAACAGCACCGAAAGACAACATGGAAAGCAAGCTATAGCCCGATCAGCTAGAGCGAAAAGTGTAAGGGTGATAGATAAGGATGGAAGCATCTCATATTTTTGTGGGAAATGTAGGAATTGGGGACATGTTGATTTTGAATGTGTTAATCCTCCTTTAATACAACTTGAAATAGTGTAAACCGTGGAGGGAAGTTGTCAAAGATGCGTACTACCAGACAGGAAGTCGATAGTCCTCAATAATTCTGAATCTTAAACCAATCAATATATTTTGTAATGCTATCTTTTGTAATCCAAAATCTTCTATGTACGTATTTTAAAGGTATTAAGCTATGGATAGTTATACAGAACGAAGTATTTTAATAAAAATAACATCTTGGGAAGGAAATTTATTTGTTGACTTAACTGTATGAATCAAACTAGTTTTGATGTAAAGCTTATATTTCAAGTGTAAACTAATGCCTAAAATAGTTAATGTGGACATATAAATCTAATGAAACCAAGTCAATGAATGGCTTACTAAAGAATTAGTTGATTAATTTGGAAATAGAAAGCAAATGCAAAAAAAAATTCAAATGGAATTTAGATTTAAAATTTGAAGTTGTCAACATGATAATCCATAATAGGTTTAATAGATTCAGTGATGAATTTGAATTTGAACATCAGAGAATTAAGTAAGTGAAAAAAACTTAATATTGAAAAGTTTGAAATCGGTTTAAAACCAATATTGTGAAAAGTATGCGGAATTCAAACTATGAAATAAGTCCAAGTATTGAATTTGGTAAACGATGTATATTCGCGATTTTGGACAGTGAATATATTATTGAATAAAACGGATATGTTTTAGGGAAGTGATATTATGAAATGAAGTTAATTGTTTTAAAAGATGTTTTAAAATGCATTAAGTATCGAATACATAGATTTCAACATTCATTGTTGAAATAGGCGTTTTCGAGAAATAGAAGGAAATGGCGGACTATAACACTGTTGTTATAGTAAATGGTTTCCGAAAGGAAATGTTTTATATAGTATTGGGATTTATATATCTATCTTAAATTCGAATCCCTATACTAGAGATTTTGAGTTGTCGTAACGATGTTTTACGTAACATTCATTTTGACTCAAATAAATGTGTTTAAAAGAACGCTTTCCTTAAAGAATGGAATATATACTTGATTATGATTTAAGTATATTGAATATTTTTCAAGTGTTGAAAATAAATGGATTTGTGAATTACTTATTATTAAATAAGTATGGAAATGTTTTTCAATATGAAATAGAAGGTTTGAAATTCTATCTTTTAAAGATAAATTGAAAAGTGAATATTTGAAATTTGTTTCAAATGGTTAAGTGTGGAAAATTATATATATCTTGTAAAGATATTTATGAGAAATTTGAACAATTAGTTCAACTTGAAATTTTTCAAAAAGATTGAATCTTGAGTTAAATTGAGTTTAACTTCGACACCAAAAACAAATATAAGTTGAGCTTTGAATTTCGGATAGTCGATTTGGATTGTATGTCTAACATGGTGAATTGATGACATAGCAATTGATCTCTATTAAATATATATCTGTTTGGTGGGCGGAGAATTTATTCTTTTAGCTATATACATCCTTCTCTGAGACGTACGAGCTTAGAGGTTATATATCGGTAGGCATCAATTATGTGTTGAGAATTGACGATGTAACGTGAAATCCAAATCGAATGTGAAGTCGATAATGAATTGGATTATGAATGTGAATTGGGTTTGAGATAACCTTAAAATTTCAAATCGACTTAGAGGAAAATTTTAAACGAAATGGAAAATTTAGAAATCCTCTATTTGATATGGGTATGGGATATTGTGGTTTTCGGAACTTGTATATGTGAATGTAATACTTCGAAAACCATCAGTTTGAAAAGTCATTATTATGAAAATCCTATGTAAGTTTACATAGGTATGATATGTACGAAATGTGAAATGAAGTACTATATGTATATGACATTATGTTTTCTAAACTGAGGATATGGACAAGTACCTTCCATTTAAAATTTGAGAAGGTGTTGGAACTCGGTGTGAGTGTCCATTTGAAATTCGTAGCTACGTAGAATTTCCATAAGTTGGAATGTCCATTTGGACTAGAATCCCTCATGATGGATCATCGTGATGGGATCATGTGAGTTGATGATGTATGCAAGCGTAATTCGTGGGGCGTGATGCCTACAGTTACAAGCGATTCTACTGGGATAGTAGCGCAACCGCCGCGTAAACTGCGATCTAGAGGCCAAAGCGTAATTTGAGAGGCGAGATGCCTACGGTCACAAGCGTTTCTACTGGGATAGTAGCGAAACCGCCGTGTGAACCGCGATCTATGGCAACAACCATGGCGAAATTCAAGAGATGTGAAATCTACAGATTACAAGCGATTCTACTGGGATAGTAGCGTAACCGCCGGGTAAAAACTGTGATCCATGGGGGAACGTGCTTTCCATAACCATTTTTAAAAGAATTTTTAAAAGTATTTTCACTGGGAGTTGAAGCAAGTATATTTAGTACTTGGAGATTTTTAGTCCTGCGCCTGGCCAGCGTATGCCTAATGTCTGTGAGAACGACGATAGACTTGTTAAACATCGAGTTAGCAAGTATTTTCAAAACTTTAAATAGCAAATCAATAGTCTGAAATTAAAATTACATAATTCCAACCTAATTGAATTAAGGAAGAAGATATTTAAAATATCTTGAAAGTCCACAGCTTTGAAAAAAAAATATGATATGCAAATCTCTAGCATGAAGAGTTTCAAGTTTAAATCTGAGTTTTGTAAGTCAAAAATTTTGGTAAAAGACTTTTGCGTCTTGATTTTAGAAAATAATGAACAAAGCTAGGGAGATAAAATAAATGGAATGAATCCTATATTTATTTTTAATAAGATTCGAGCTTGGTAAAATTGTGTAGGGTATAAATATCGGTGAGATTTCAACAATCATTTTTCCTAACTTGTAATTTCGGGACGAAATTCTTTTAAGGAGGGAAGATTGTAACAACCCTGAATTTTGAACAATTTAAATTGAAAATATTTAATTAATTTTAAATATTTGAATGATGGTTTAGTTTGAATTCCCAATATAACTATGAATTGGCGATTAAATTTTAGAATTTAATCTATTGAAAATTGAATAAAATTTTGAATCTTCAATTTTAAGCTGATTAAAAATAATTTAAAGGCTTAGAAAACTCAAATTGATTATACTGAAGATAATAGAAGCTTCAGAATTGAATTTGAAAGTGATTCGTACAGTTTGGAAATTTTATCGTTTAAATTGAATTTAAAAATAGCCTTCTGAGGCACGGTCTTGAAATTCGACAAAACCAGTTCCATTGGGTCCGGAATATTGTATCATTATCAGATTTCAATTTTCGTGGCGTTCTGAGTTGATATATGAGTATACGACATATAAACGTGTCAAAGAGAATTTATACAAAACAAATTGAATTTGAAATGAAAAAATATATATATATATATATATATATATATATATATATATATATATATATATAAATAACATGCTTTATTCTTTTTCACCAGCATCCCATAACTCACGCCTTAACCCTATCCCTTGTTTCAGCCTTAATCCACGCCATAACTCACGCCCAAAATCGTGCTTGAAATCACGTTTTCCCCTTTTGTTTTATATTCGTTCAAAACCCTAACAAATCATACGGAAAAAAAATCAAACGAGAAAATAAAAAGAATGGCGGCCTCGTTATTTTCTTTCCTTCTTCTTCAAAAAAAAATTAGGGCTCGTTCAAATCAAGGGCGCCGGCTTCAAATAGTTCGATCGATCGACACCTTCTTCGCCTCGCTCGCGACCGCGCCAGGCAAAGGTGAGTGATCCCCTCACTCACATCTAATTTCATTCTTCAGTCATTCGAGTTTCTTTTTAAATGTTGATGATTTTTATCTATCCTGGTTCGTCTTCTTGTCTTACAAGGCTGTGATGATTTTTGCTGTGATGATTTTGTTTATATAGGGTTTGAATCCCTGTTTTCTCGTTCGTATAAAAATTGGGCTTCGGCCATTTGATTTTGTTTTAATTTAACATTGCTTCGATTTTGGCTTTGCTGGCCACCACGATGTCGACTTATGACTCGTTCAACTTCGACTTCGATTTTGAAATAGTATTTTGACTTCGCCAATTTTTATTTTTCGTGAATTGCTGGCCTTGACTTGGAACTTCTTTGACTAGTACAAGTGTTGTGCTTGATCGTGTGCCATTGAGCCTTGCTCGAATTTTCCACTACCGTTTTAGTTCTCTAAACTGCTGCTTTAAATTCTTTGGCATTCGATTAAATTTTAAATGGCCTTCGGCCATTTTGACTTTTGAAACCCGCTGCTTGTTTATTTGGAAACTGCAGTTTGAAATCTCTGTTGGTCTTTACCGCTACTACATTGTGACTGTATGTTGTGTTGCTTCGAGTTTGAAATGTCCTCTGTCTGTACATTTGTATTATTGAACACTTGAGTTGTTCCACTGTGCACTGTTGTATGCTGTGCTATTGCTGAGTTTGTTTTTTTTTAACTATGGCATTTGTTTTGATACAACTACTGTTAGTTGCATACATGTTGATGCCAATTGCCTCAGTTGTGTAGCTGGTCAATGTGTTGCACTATGCTATGCTGTGTCACTACTTCACTATCATTTTGTTGACATTAGTTGAACCAGCCGCATGTTTGGTTCTTATGAACCTAGTATGACACGAGCTTTGCCTCTATTTTCACTGTGCAGTTGTGTTGCCTTATCTTTGAGCTTTTGACAGTCATGTCTAATTTGAGAACAATTGTATTGTTTTGAAAGTGCTGTTGTTTTATATTTGGACTTCTTCTGATTCATTTCATGTTGCCATCATTGTTTACCTTTACTACCATTCTGCAGTAGCTTCCTGTTGGACCATTGCATGTGCACTTGGACAATTTGAGCCTTTATGCTCTGTGGGTTCGGGTTGCATGAAAAATTCAATTATTGTCAACCCATGGCCTTTATGCCTTGATGCTATTCGTTTATATGTATTTATGTGCATTTTTCCTTAAGTGCTGTAGTGTGTGCATGTACTTTTCTGTACATGTTTGCACAATGATCACTTCACTTGAATCTGCACTAGCCTTTGAACCTGACTTTGTTGCATTGACTAGTACCATCATTACTTGCTCTTGTAACTTGTCTGGTTTATTGAAATTCATTTTTACCAGGACATGTCCACTACATTCAATTATGAACTATATTAAGGATACTTTTGATGCTATTGATGTGTTTTGTCACCTCAGTTCGATTCACACAGGGGATCTAGTATCATTGATTTCGAATTATTTTGAGTTGTAACATTGAACCCTGTAACATGATGGTTTAAGTGGCACCTCTTGCTGTCTTGTTGCAATTCATTTTCTTGTGCAGTCTTTGTTTTTGGTAGTCTTATATACTGTTACTGCACACTCCGGCCTCATGTTGCATTTGATCCATTTGGATTTATGGTAGAGGCTGAATTGCGTTGAATCACTGACTTGACCTCTGCAGTTTTGATGGCTGTTAGTATTCACTGTTGTGGCAAGGCCATACACGCGTGCGTGTACTGCAGCCACACAGATTTAACGTTTTAAATGTGGCGAGGCCGTACACGCGTGCGTGTACTGCAGCCAATCAATATGGATGTTTTACGTGACATTTCAATTGTTTGAATTGATTTGGTTTAAATTTGATGATTTCGTTATTAATTGCCGTTTACGCAAAATCTGATGTTTTTTTCTAAATTATCTTCAATAATAATCCCTTCATCTATCTTCGTTGATAATTTGAACCTACTGATTTATTGTTAAACACTGTTAAGTGGTATGTTTACCGTTATCCGTTTTCTTTGTTGAAAGGATCGGATAGGTGAATTTATATTTGACTGTCGCCTAATTGTTAACTGATTATTATTGCCTCTATGCACTAATAACTGAGTTTGAATTAGACTGACCCGTGTATTATTTTCTTTTGAATGTAATACTCGGGTCAGACCCATTATTTTACAGCTTGAAGATTTTCGGGCAGCGAAGTTAGAGAGAGAGGGGGAAAACGCTTCACTTTAGCTTTTCGAGGATTTATTTTTGTACCTAAAGAAATATTCCGCTGTATAAATTAATGCATTGTACAAACTCTGATATATGTAAGAAAATTCATTATGTGAAATATAATTATTCTATGTTTATGTGGCTGATTCTGTTTAAGCTCTATAAACTAAATAACAATCCGTCATTTTGAAAATTTCAAGTTGGTTTAATTACCGACTAGGGGCGGTCAGAAGGGCGGGTCGTTACAGTAACGGTGGAAAAGTGGGAGTATGCCATATAGTACTTGACAACTGATGCATCAAGTAACGAGAAATTGTTTTTATAAATATACCAAATATTATTTATGAAATAATAATTAATTCAGTATTGACTAAAAGTGAATACTGTTTTATTTTATTATGAATGATTAGAATATTTGCTATGAAATATATCTATTAGAATAACGATATTTGTTGCATTACCTATATAACGCACAAGCAAGTATAATTTTTTACAATTATTTTGGAATCAAGAATAAAGCACCCATTTAGCGGAAGCAACAAAAGAGTTGGTGAATCATTCAGATTGGTACATAAAGATGTATACAGTCTAAAGTCCAATGATACAAAAAAAGGGTTCCAAATACATTGTTTAATTCACAGATGGATTATCACAGAAATAAAAATGTGTATTTGATGTACATGAGTGTGATGACCCACCTTTTTGGATGGTTTAAATCGACAATAAACCATACATGTCTAACTCAAACCATTCAAAAGGGAAGATTGTTAATAGGGTAAATAAGAAAATAAGAGAAAAGAAGGTAGAATAAAACACAGAATCTCGTAGTGGAATGACAAAATATAATAATCAAATAAACATTTCATGAAGCTGTTTTATAATATACACTTGATTACACAACTTTTGCAACAAAATCAAAGTACAATCAACAACATACCAAACTAATGTAGCAGAATAATACCAATAAAATAATATACCAAACTTCGTCTTCGTCCTCCAGAAATAAAGTCTTCAAACATTGAAATGCTCAAGCTGACCCGAGCGTAATGAAAAGACAAAACACTCGAGTCAGAACTAAAAATTCTTGTGTAAGTTACATCAACAGAAAATAAATATGAGTGTAATAGCTTCAGAGATTTTTACGGGATTTTACATCTCTTATCCAGTGTACAACGTGCGTGCAATAACTTAAGAAATGTTACAGAATTTTTCATCTCCTAAGGATCTGTTAAACTATCTATATGTAGTAAATTATGCTATATATGTAGTGTCCAATCAGTAAAGTAAATATTTTTCTTAGTGTTAAGGCTTTACATTGATCCCTTTAACACATTTTTAAGCAGGTAGTCCATGCAGGTCCTGTAACACAACTAGTAACGTCGGTAGCCAACTAGTCCCCTATATGTACCATACTAAAAAAAAATCGTAGTGATCGTGAATAAGGATAAAGAGCATGACAAGGCACATGAAGCAATGCCCAAGGTAGGATAGCACCAGTTCGGGCCGCAGGGCTGGTGGTAACGCATCGTATCCACGACCGCCCACCACGTCCAACAGTCCCAAAATCAAATCAAATCAAGATGCACCGATAGAGCCAACATCAATATAGTAATACGAAGAGGTGTGTCCGCTAGAAGTAGCTAGCCCACATGGCCCCGACAAGCCATCCTGTTTTAGTCATTTCAAATTGGCACAAGTGTCGGGGTCATCCATCATCGTTCAATTTCTTCAAATTCAGCAAATGCCTCCAATTCAACCACTTCATTCTGGATCATCCACCACGTACACAGTCGTTAAAGTGGTTCCAATATCAACAGAGAGTATGCCTATAAGAGGACCCAGTCTTTTTAGCAACCAAACATCATATTTCACAACGGTTGGTTCCTTTACATTTCAAAACCATTTCATATTTGATATCAAAATAGCATATTTAATTCAAATTATCCTTCATTTCAAAATCATCGTATTTACCCAAAATATGTCGATTGCACTTGAAAATATCATTTCAAATTCCAATTTAGGTTATAAACTCATTTAACCACATTTGTATTTAAATCAACAATTTGAATGTAAACATCTCAACCTTTGCACAGTTTGAAATTTTTAAAAATATTTTGAATAGTTTAAATTGTTTAAGATAGTTTAAATAGTTTGATATAAATATGGTCTGAGTATTGAAAATAGTTTATATAGTAAAATAGTTTAGAAAATCTATATAATTTGAATATTAAATAAAAATAGATTCTAAACAGTTTATATAAAAATAATTTATTTGTAAATAGTATCAAATCAAACAGTTTTTTTCGTTTTATCTCGAACCCATGTCCTAATTCCAAATCAATAAAACTTAATTTTCAATCTTTTAATTAATTTGACTCAATTTCAATTTAGTTTCAAATCAACTCGATTTCAATTTCAATTCGTAATAACTTCAATTTTTCAGAAACATTCATTTTTAACTTCAACATTCAATTCCAATTTCAATTTATTGATTTAAATCACTTAAATCAAATCAACCTCATTGTTTAATTTTTTTAGATATAAATCTTTAAAATAATTCAATTTTCAAATTTTAAGTCGTATATCGATTATAACTTCACATTTCCAATTCGATTCTCTTAAACAATTTCTTTTAACCCATTTCAATTTCAACCTTTCAAAGCTTAAATTAGAAATTAATTTAATTTGTATAAATCCACAATTTATTATCTTTTAAAAAAAATTCATTTAACCAAAATTCAAATTCAATATTTTAAAGCCATTTAATTTAACCAACCCAGTATCCGTATATAACTTTCTATCCTATGGCCAAGTGATCAGTTATTTCAAATTTTAAATGCAGGGATGGATATATATCATTTCAATCCAAATCAAGGGTCGTAGGTATATATCATTTCAACCTATTTCTTAATTTATTCGAATGATCCTAATGACAATTTATAGGGTGTCAAATAATATATAGGATGATAGCATGGAAGTAAAAAATAAATAAACATACAATCAACCAAAACGTAAACAAATAGACATCTATTACAATCAACATCCAAATCAGCCAATAAATCACAATAATCAATTAGTTATCAATATAAGGCACCTAACTAGCAATTAAATTCGATATTAATTTAAATATCAATTTAATTCAGTATAAATTTAAATTAAATTTAAATGACAATTTAAATCACCAAACAGTAACCAATAAAAAAAATTATCACTTCATAAATTTAATTCAATAATATAAGAAGGTTCGGTTTTGCGTGAGTGGGTTAAATCACTCACTTTTGATTTATAGCCGATTAAAAATCCAAACAAATACCAAAATTTGAATAGTGTCCAAATTCAACCAAATCAGTTTCATGTTGTTTGGGATTACGATACGATCCCAAAAGAAGAAACCGCATTCAAATCCAAGTTTGTATGCAAACGTTATGAGTGTCTGAAGGTTTAAAATTAAAATTAAAATTAAAAAAAATGAAGGGAAAATAAGCAAAATCGCTCACCTCTCTCTACCTAACGGCCATGCGGCCTCTCTAGAAATTCGACCAACAGCCGCCGCCTAAACCTCGAAAATGCCGCCACCACATCCAACTTCACCACGATCTAACTCCACCGCCAAGGCGCCCACGCCATGCCACCCCATCACCCTCCGACCGGTCGCTCATAGCGCCGCCGCCAGCCTCCAGGCCGAGAACGAAATCCGACCGTTCATTATCAATTTCAAGCGAATCGAGATGCCTTCGACTGAAACCAAATATCTAGATGAACTCGCCTCAGCCTTCTCTATGCGCCAGTACCTCCCGATCGTTGATTGGTCAACGATCCACCGTTGATTTGTAAACCCTAACAACGAACGACCGAAACTTCTTCATCCATTTCTGGCCAAACCAAACCTTGATTGCAAAAAAGAACAATAGGTGGAGATTGCGTTCGTTGACAACTTCGCAACGATATATTATTCGATAGGTTTAAAGAAGTCTGAATTTTGGCGTTTGGTTTGTAATTGAAATTAAAGTTTTGAAATGTCTTCCATTGAGAAGGAACAGACAATTGAACAGATAGATAAAAAATGTACATACACCAAATGAAAATAAGGAGCTTCTAGGGTTTTAGAAAATATCTATTTATATAGACGGAGATGGATAAATACGAATGGACAGATCGAATTGGATCGAAAACGATAACAATGACCTAAAAAGCCTGTTTCGTCCCCGAAACAAAATTAGGTCATTCAATATATCGAAATATATGTTTTTGATATTTTTAAACTCAATGGAACTAGTTTAAAACCCTAATTCCACTATATATAGAAGTTAGCTTTCAAAATCAAATTATATTCATTTAAATTTTTTAATTGATACCTACGCGTTTCGAGCTCGCACGATCAAATGATAAATCTGATCGCTACGAAACTTGAAATCTTACAATAATTCAATGTTGTGGATCCGATGAACCTGGTTTCGTCAAAATCCGAGATAGCGCCCAAAAACCCAATTTTACACGTCAATTAAATAAATTATTATTTTAAAATCAATTTAACCACTTTTAAATTTTAAATTAAAAGTTAGAAATTTTCAACATTTCTGATTACATAGAAATTAATAATCTTTTACAATAAATCCAATATTTAAATATTGCACTAATTTCAGCATTCAATTATAACTGTAACAAACCCCAGTTAATTATATTTTAATTTCAATCAAATTCTTTTATTTCGATTTACATTTTTATTATTGAATCAACTATTACCTTATAAATATGATAAACATTAATTTACATTTTATTACATTCATATTCTACAGTTATCATCTTATCTCATATTAACTGCAATATTTAATTACATTTACATTCATTACCTAATTTTCGAACTAATTTCAAACGATTATATAATGAGGTAATAATTATAACAATTGTCGTATATTAGTAATCCAAACACACTCCTAAATTTATTGTTTACAAACGGAAGCTGATAAATTTACGTACTAATTTGTTGATTTCACATTTTATACCAAACCCAATTAAATAAAATAACATACAATTTCACCATTAATACAACACTGAATTTATTCCTTATTTACAATTATAACCAAATTGACTTTACAATAACTTCAATTGATTGAAATGACATTAGGATAGTTGTCAATAACATTCAAACACTAATACTAAATTATATTGTAATCTAATATTCCCTCTTTATAAGTTATAAATTTGATTTTTTACAGTATTCAATTTCAAATTCTTGTTAAATTTACTATTTTTAATTATCAAAAATACCGCTCGTTTCAATGAGTATGTATTTGACAAGTTCATTGAATATAAATGGAAGTAGAAGATGTAACATACAAAAGAAATAAGAAATTTTGATTTGATCGAACATGCGAGTATATAGGAAAATGGTTCCAAACATGCCTATAAATGAATAAGATTCAATTTCAAAAGTCACTCCTCCCTTTGTTACAAGTACCTTATTGGACAAAGAATGACTAATAATGAGTGAAGTTGAGTTAACTTCTTTCTATAAGTTCGTGTGCTTAAGAGTATATATATGAGGTTAAAATTACTTTTATCCAAGGCATAATTTACGAGATCATACAAGATAAATTTTTATAGGAAACCCCTATATATCCTAGATCAAGTAGTTGGCAGGTTGTGTGAGTCGGGAGGCTACACGTAATACTTGCATGTGCGAAATCTTTTGTGGACCACCCTAAAGGAGTTTGGGACCGATCAACATTGATTGATCAAAAGTATCATAAACTAAAACAGTTTCGTACATATATTTAGGTAGTTCATAAAATGTTTATGAATACTTATTCCATTCCACAAAGAAGGAATTTCTTTTAGAAATTATTGGTAGTAAAATGGACTTGGATATAATCCAAAGATAAACCTAGTAACGAAGGATAGAATAATGTTGACCGAACTAAATAGGCATGACATATTTGAATGTCTAATGATAAATCTTGCACATCAAAGAGAAGTTATAAATTTGATTTTAAATCTCAAGTATGTATATAATAAAGAATATTTAAAATCCAGAAGATAGTTTTAAAAACAAACGAAGTTTAAAACAAAAGTTTATTTAAAAAAAAACAAAGAATATTTTAAGGCTAAAATATCTTTTTGAAAAGATAATTTTTAAGGCTAAAATGTTTGAAAAGTAGTTTTGAAAATCATTTTGAAAAAAACATTTTGAAGTAGTTTTGCAAGCTTCTTCCTGTAGAATATTTCATCACCAGGGCTCAAGAACTTATACAAAACTTGGATGTTCGTGGGTTTGTAAGCCACTTGTTGTAGGTTTGTAAGCTACTTGTCATGGGTATGTAAGCTATTAAGAAGGTAGAAATGAGTTCCATCTCAAATGAAATTTGGAATGAAGATTTCCATGCAATTATAAAGTTTTAACAAAACTAGACACTTATCTTGAAATCTTGATTTTGATACTCATGAGTCTTCAAACTTGATTACTTCATTCTTGATCTTTATACAGTACAGTCTTCAATAGTCAGTACCTGCTTTATATATATCTTGCATAATAACATTCATATATCTAGACAATAGTGTTAGTATATAAGTTATAATAAAATAAGTTATAAAGGTTGTTGTCATCATAACCACTATCTCCAGTTCTTAACAATAGAAGTGTCTCCAGTAGTCGGGTCAGATCTGGCCTGTATCACATCATTCCAAGCTTCGCATATGAGAAAATTTTCTCCTTGTTTAATAGTTAACTTCGACTTATCTTTCAGAATAGTACCATCCAGTATTGTAACGATTCGCTATTTTGACCGTCGAAAGTCGACACCGAACGCTACCATTGTGTTCCAATGTCGCACATCCAATTGACAAAAGGGCAGATTGTTAGGGTAAATAAAAAGAAAATGACAGAGAGAAGAGAAAAATAGAATCTCACAGGGGAATCTACAACATATAATATAACAAGAACATTAAAAACCGTCATTCCAAACATACAGAGCATATCAGATTTAAAAACAAACCTTATCAGCTGGACAATTATAAAATTCTGACCTTACAAATGTTGATAGGTATAATATATAATACAACAGAAAATTAAAACACTACGATGGGTAAATCTTCAGCTCACCTCCAAGATCTCCATATCTCCGAAGCCAACCTGGAAAAATACTCGGTCTGACCCGAGCATTATAATAAACAACACCCGGATGAGTCTGGAAATACCAGAGTGAGATAACTCGAAAAATGAGGATCATATAAAAGTTCCATGAGCCCATGCCGCTAATGCGGAATGAGTTTTTACCTCACAAGAATAACATCCATACAGGCAAGAGCAGAAATAAATATCAGGAAACAAATGCAAATAGAGATGGACATAATTAATATTAAAACGGACATGAAAGAATGGAAATAAACCGAGTAAAATCCAAACTGGACGGAATGAATAAAACGAGTAAAACAGTCCAACTTGATAGAATGTTCGAAATAAGGTAACAATCCAAACTTAATAGAATGGACTGAATAAGATAACAATCCAATTTAATAGAATGGGCTAAAACAATACTTAAATGCCATGATGAGGAGTTGGCTCTACTCGTGGCAATTTAAAGATAAACATATTCAAGGTTTTCGAATCAAATAAGGAAATGAAAAATTCCAACAAATTACTAGGAGAGTGCGCCCCCTTAAATATATCTCTAGTGATATACTCTTGGGAAGATCATATACTTGGTGACCTACTCGGGAAAAGTACAGTCGGACCCCGCCAAACCTTTTCGAGAATTCGAATATTTCATATCTAAACACAAACTGTTTTTCACGTGACGGTACATAAAAAATCTAGATGGGATGTGAAATACCCTTTTGATGGGAGCAACCCCACATAGTTAGACGCCCCTTAGCTCTTTGGATTTAGTCATTTTCAACAAAGGATAATAAAACTCAACAGAGCAATAAACCGTCTTAGAATGATGTTAATTAAGTGGCTGAAGAAACCGATAGCTGAGATACCAACTATCGAGGGTATAAGGCGATCGTATATGTGAATTAAGTCTTGTATACTTATCACTACTCATTGGATCCAAACTTGTATTGTTTCTTGGTTATCAATAATATCAGACAAGTCAAGGTAGTGTTACCTCAAAGTCATGTCCAATAATTATTCTTAACTTTAGAAATAGTGACAAGTTTACTTCTTCGATGTTTAGTGCTAATTATACAAATAAATCGTTGTCATATAGGCGATTCGCTTTATAGAAATAATTCATTTCCATAAACGAATCAAACATCTTCTTTTTAAAACGAGATGAACTTGTGCTTGATTTTCATATTTCCATATTGGTAAAACACTTTTAAAATTAGTTCTTGATTGTTAAAACATTAAGAGAATAATTTTTTCAAGTGCGTGACCCCGAATGCCTAAACCAACATCGGACCGAACACCCAGAAGATTATTCAACTTAACATCTCAATAATCGAGTTCCAATTCCTTTCTATAACTTTAAAACAATATTGGTTATCCCAAAAAATAATTAATCACATTTAAAATATTTTAAACAAACAAATCCATTATCTTTAATAAAATAGATAATTATTTCCACACTTTTATAACATTGGTAAATCAACTTTAAAATCTTTATTAAATCAGTTGATTAAAGCAATTTTATTATATTAGATAATTTACTTAAATCATTTTTATTAAATCGAATAATTAATTTTAAATATCATTAATTACAAAGATTAATTAAATACAAATAATCATTAGTTAAAACGAATAAGTCATCTCAAAAATCATTTATTAAAATGATAAGTAATTTTAAATTCCATCAATTAAAACAATTAATCAAGTTCAAATAATCATAAATTAATTGGATTAATCAAATTCAACCTCCATTAGCTAAAACGATCAATTAAAACATCATTTTTTAAAACGATTTATTTAATTATAAAACACCATTAATTCAAATGATTTAGCTAAATCCCAATCATTAGTTAAAATAATTAATTAAATTCAAAACAACCATTAATTAAAATGATTAATAAAATTCAAATATCATTATTTAAAATGATTAATTACTTTTAAGTATCATTAATTTAAAATGATTATTAATTTCAATCATCATTAATTAAAATAATTAATTAAGTTCAGTAAATTAATTAAACTCCATTACCTTAATTAAAAGAATTATTTAGACTCAAATAATCATTAGTTAAAACGATTAATTAGGTATAAAAACATCATTAGCAAAAATGATTAATCAGATTTAAAGATAAACCAATTTTTAATCATCATTTATTAAATGTAACAACCCAAAATTTCCGAACCCAAAAATTCCAGGTAGTTATGAAAAAGAAGAAAAAGATAGAAGAAGAAGAAGAAGAAGGAGAACAGAAACATCAACATCACACATTCGCAGCGGACAAAATAATAATAGTTTACAAAAGAATAATATTCTGTCGATTACATTTAATACATCAGAGTTACCCATATATACAAACACTGGGTATACACAATTATCATGTCTCAGATTTACAATAATATAATACAGCGGAAATACTCCATACGTTCTTGCCATCCAGCTCGCCTCCTAAGCTCCCGAACGTCCTTACGTGGAAATCTGTAATACTCGGTCTGACCCGAGCATTACATTAAAATAACACCCGGGTCAGGCTGGAAACCGGCATGAGTAAACCCGTCTAACATGGAATACAAAGCATACAACTTATATAAAACCTGGGGTAACTCGTTTCAATTCACAAAGCCACAATTTATTATAGACATCACTTATTCCACACATACATTTTCTAAATACCAAGATTTAGATCTAAATAGTCCAATTTGTTTAAATCACAACATTCCAGCCTATAGATTTACATATCAATCTATAAAATTCGAAGGGGTTCCGGGTATTTCCTAATACCCAATCCCGATCTCGATCTCTTCGAATCTCAAGTCATCCTAACCCAAGTTATCCAAATGAAATACACAACATTTCATATCAGAGATATCAATTTATTCAAAGCATTCAATACCATTCAATCATTCATAAGCAAAGTTTAATCACATACAAATTTAATTTAATTAATCCTGATTGAATTACTAAACCTTAACGACTTAGATTTCTTCGTTGACGTTAATTAATTTCAAATCAATTCATCAATCATCCCTTTATTATTGATCTTAATTAATCACCCTGGATTAATTATCTTTTAATTACATTCAAGTAATTATCTTTAATTAATTTAACGATATTAATTCTTCTTGATCATAATTAATAAGTAATCTTAATTACTTCATAAATTAATTAACTATATTAATTACATTAATCCTTAAGTACTTATATTAATTAATTTCTCATAAGTCGCTTATTATAGATTAATTTAATCTTAATTAATCAAATCTTTAATTACATCATTAATTATATAAATTAATGATTTCCAATTATATTTTAATTTATCCTAATCCAAATTAATTGCTTAAATTAAACCACCATATTAATCATTCTCGATTAATCTCAACCTATAATTAACAATATTTTATTTACTTCATTAAATTAATAAATTACTCCTTAATTAACTATCTTAATTAACCTTTTGATTAATTTCACAAAGTAATTATATTTTATTAATTACGTTAAGTAATTACCTATCAATCCATCCATTGATTATTCTAAGTTAATCAAACTTAATTAATTAACTTAAACCTACATTAATTAATTCAAAACCCTTAATTACTAAATTAATCAACCCAAATCATTAATTAATTGAATTAATTATACATTTTAATTACCCTTCTAATTTTGATGAATCACAATCATTAAGCCCTTTTGACATTAAAATGAAAACATTTTCTTATTTATGACTTAAGTTTAAAACAATTAAAAACCCAAATACTTCGAGTCAAACCACAATTAACTCGAGAACCATCCAAAAACAAAGTCACCAGATCATCAATTTATAGTGCACATCAAATCAATTCAATCATTCAACCAATTATTTAAATTTAACCATTTAAATTTAGATAAAAATCCAAAGGAGTGAGATTTACTCACCTTTTGTTTTGTTGTTTGCAATCCATTCCAAACTGGCTTGTTTCCATGGTTTTAACCTTGTATAAACATTATATAATTTAATAATATTTGAAACAAGCAAACAGTAAATTTCCATCTATTAATTAAATTAATGATATAATTTTAAACTAGAAATTTTCCTCTTCAAACTACTTATACATTTATAAAAATAATTTATAGATTTGAAAATCTAACTTTTATAAGTTCTCATATACTCGAAAATCTTATTCATATATATATATATATATATATATATATATATAGAAAATTGCCTTTACATATACTCCACTGAAAATAAATTTATAAAAAAAATTCACTGATTAAATACAAAGATGAATAAAATTAACAAAGTTATACCTTCAGCCTCGCAATCGATCTCGACTCGCCCTTCTGCCATCGCATGCTTCGGCCTCCAACAGAATCGTCTCAGAAAGAAAAATCGCAAACCATCAATAACACCATCTACATCCGGTTGCGCTCCCTTCCTCTGGCCTCACAACCGAAGCCTAACGCCATTCCTTCCCCAAAGCTTGAGCTCGAGCCTGAGACACGCGAGCTTCCACTCTCGCGATCGCTGAACAACCCCAAACCTAGATCCGCCCCCACTTCATCACTCGCTACGTAGCTCGCCCATACCCTTCGTTTCCCCAAAGTCGAACAACAGCTATGACGAGAAATCCCAATTTCGAACCACGACGGCTCGCGAATCGCCCAATTAAATGCGGTAGTGTTCGCCGCGATTTCGTTGCTTCGGCCATTGATTTAATTTTGTTTTTCAATTTTAAACTAGGGCCGAAGAACGGAAAGGGGGCTTGAAAATCGAATTGAAAGAACGGGGGGTAGATGCGATCTCTTCTGCCATTTTTATTTTTATTTTTATTTTCGTGATGTTGGAATTTCTACAAATGAAATGGAACTCATGTTTTTAAAGGGGAAAAAAGACGGAGGATCGCATATTTTAGAAGGCAAAGGAAATGTGTTGAATGCACTTGCTACCGTGTTTTTTTGAGGAGATAAAACAGCTGATGTGAATTTCGTTGACCGGTCAACCATATATATATTTTTATAAATTTCAAATTTATATATAAATGCAACTTAAAATTCCAAACTCCTATCGAGGCGTGTCGCTAGGCGTTGTAAGGTTTTATCCGCATTCCGAACACAATGGAATGGGTTTCGGAAGCTAATTCAATCATATGCGCGAGTTATAGAAGAAAACGATCAATTTTAAATTAAATCGATTAAAATAGTTTCTAAGCGTTTTGAGCTGCCAGGGTCAAACGACAACTCCGATTGCTACGAAAATTGAAATCCAAAAATAACTAACTATTACGGATCCAATGGAACTGGTTTCATCGAATTCCGAGACTGTCCCTCGAAAGCTATTTTTAAATATCGATTTAAACCATATATTAGTAAAACTTAACAAAACGCTTCCGAATTCAAGTTTAACGCTTTTACTATCTTCAGTATTATCAATATAAATTTCGCAAGCCTTCAAATTATTTTTAACAGGTTTAAAACTCCATATTCAACATTTTACCCAATTTCGGTTTATTAAATCCAATAACTTAATTGCTATTAATAATAATATTTGAATTCAAGTTAAAAATTAACTTTTAAATATTTAAAATCATTTAGTTATTCCAATTTGAATTGTTAAAAATTCTGGGTCGTCACATTCCTCCCCTTAAAAGAATTTCGTCCCGAAATTACTAGTTAGGAAGAATGGTCCAATACCCGTTTACTTTTTCCCCAAACCCAACAGTTCAACATCTTACCAACTTTCTTTTATAAACGACTCCATATTATTCTTACTAACTTCCCAAACTCTTCCATAGTTTTCAAACAATACCCTTTTGCTCAATCATTTAAATTTCAATTTAAAACCAAATTTTGAATTATCAAAATTTTCTCAAAAATTTTCTAACTCTCTAAATTTTCGAAATTTTTTGCCAACGTCTCCTTTGCGCGGCTAGCTCGGTACAACTAGAAAATGCCTCTATGGGCTCCTAAATTCTAAAAGAAAACAAAACGCCAAGTGGCTAGATCAAAAACCCAATCCAATATCATATAGAAATTTAAATACATACCTTTTAGTCGGGCAATTCAAATTTATCTTCTGAAATCAAAACCAATTTTCTTTTCCCTTTATAATACCTGCTTATCCTACTTAGCAATAATATCGAATCGTAACTTTTAAAATCATTTATATATTTCCTTATAAAAGTTTTCACATCTGCTTCTATTCAACTTAGTTTTCTCATTCCCATATGAATTCAATTTGTTTTCAATTTTGAATATTGAATTTTATCTTTCATTTATAACTGATTCATATTAGTTTCATCTACTAATTTACTTTAATTTCCAATTTGAAATCGTTTATAGCTAACCAAAATTTTCAAAAATTTTCTAACTCTCAAAATTTCAAAAATTTTTGGCCGAGTCTCCTTTGTACGGAGGAACTTTTGCAATTTGACAAGAGATATAAATATATATACATCGACCCACATGGTCGGAAAAAGCAAAAACAGTTCTTATTTCCTATTTTTATTGCATAGGCGTACCTTTATTTAGCATTTTAAGAAAACGGCTTATTATTTAAGCAATTAGCGCAATCCAAATCCAGCCAAACGGCCTTCAGATACCTGTACTTACTCAATTCAAATATGTAAGTGCCATATATAGAAAATCTATTAGCATTTCACTTACTTTCAATAGCTAATGTGACAGCCCGCAAATCCGTACCCCTTGAATCAATACTATTTTCCTCTATTAACTCAAGTGGCACAGAATTACGAACCATTAGGGTTTAAGAAGAAGAGATAGAAGAAGAAGAAACTAAACAATAACAGAATCTCACAATCGCAGCGGAATAAAATATAATAGTGAATATAGAACTTTACACAAAATGAAATCTATTACTTTATATACATCATATCATCAGAGTATCTTATACATCAAAAATCACAAATCAGACCTACCATACAATCAAGGCAGCGGATATAAATATAAGTACATATCATACGTCTCGGACTCCAGCTCCTTTCCTGCTCCATAACAACCTATCCTGAACGTATAATACTCGGTCTGACCCGAGCATTATAATAAAATAACACCCGAGTCAGTCTGGAATACCAGCTGATAATAATGCATCCAAATTTATTATTAAAGTTTCAAAAATCCTTTGAAAACAAAAGCATCTCGTAAGACCACGCCACAAATAAACATGTCGGGTTTTTACCTTACGATAGCTAAAACACTTTTTATAGAAATCCTCTGATATTATAATAGGGTCTATTTACAAATACTTATAAAATAGCCGAAATTGTTACATTCATTAAATTCCAGCTACTAGCCACAAAAGTGGGTAATACAAACAAAACGCGTACAAGGCTCGTAGGGAAAATGGATTTCCAACAATGACTAGGCACTGGGGTACCACCTGTCACAGTACGGGGCCTAGATCACCGTACCGAGGACTACTCCCTTCATCCCCTGCAACACAAGGCCGGAACCATTCCTTACTGAACAGTCCCGAACAAGATAAACCCCGTGGTTGGCGCGACCAACCACCCACTAAGCCGAAATATATATAAAGGGACATGTAGACAGGGGAAATATCTTGTCCTGCTTGGGCATGACCCACTAAACCTTGCTGCATATCCCCTGATTTTCAGTCATTCCCGGTTGATGAGGCTTGAGGCTTAGCGTTACCTTTAGAACGTTTTCACTTAGAATGCCCATCGTCCACCTGACGATGTTTCGCAAGCATTCATCCATACAAGTCCGTCCCGGGTTCGAACGGAACCGAAGATACTACTCCTACTACATCCATTTTGGAAATATCCTCAGGATATGTAGGGACTAGCCCTTGCACTTCGCTGCTCCATCTTCGACCCCGAACACGTTTTTCGCACGAAACGTACAAATCGGATCGAAGTGGTTTTCGAGAAATAAATCTCGATCCCGGTCTCTTCGAAACGATCAACGCCTTTGTCCAATATTGATAGTCGGTGATTTAACTATCAATTTATATTCGTAAACATCCATAAGCATCCATCACACAATAAATAATTCCCATATTATCTATTTGCCTCAGATATCTTTGAAAGATATATTTCCAAAGTTTCAAAGCTCATTTGAAATCAATCCCCAAAATTCTTTCCTTTACAAGGTAAATCCTTTACCATATATTCCCATTGGAAATAACCAGGTTCAAAACGACTTAGTTTGGAAACAGTTAAAAACATTTTATATTGGAATATACTCTAAAATACGTAAATTCACTTCTAGTTACTTAATCAAAATATAATTCCAAAATATGTACAGTAAAACCATTTATTAAGATATAAACTTTGATTTTAAATAAGGTTTTTAATAAACTAAATTTAAAAGTAGTGTTTTTAATAAGATAAATACTAATTTCAAATGACTTAAATCCAAAACTAGTCTTTTAAACAAATCCATTTATAAAAATAATTATTAAGGTATTTATAAAATTTTCTGTTGCTAATTGTCAATAATTATTTAAAACAATAATTTCCAAACACACTTTTAAACAAGTTTGAATTTTTAAAACTTTCTTTTTATAAAATCAGTTTAACTCGAACTTGGTTATCCCAAGGAATCTCATTTCCACTTAAACATCACAGAAATCCTTCTCACGATTTCTGTCAAACTATTTTAATTTAGTTTTATATTTTAATAACATAAATTTTATTTACCCATTTATCAACTAATAACCTTTCTCTTTATTAATCATTCCAGATTTACAATTTTTCAACTCCATTCTAAATAGATTTCAAATTTTAATTCTTTTAAATTCATTATTTAACAATATCACTTATTTCTCTAAAATTCAATTTATCCATTTAAATTAGATTTTGGATTTATAATTTATTCAGCAACATTCTAATAAAATTTTATTTTAGTTTTCCATCCAAACAGATTCCAATGTTTGTATTCCCTTAGATTCCTTATTTATTAATTTCTTAATTTCTTTTGAAACCCAATATAATTTCTTTATAATTAAAACTCTAAATTTCTCTATAATTAACATTCTGGGTTTGTAGTTTATCCCACAATATCTCAATACAATTTAATTCCAAATTTATCCATCACAATATATAAACAGGTATCAACATCAATTATAAAAATAAACACTATATAGTGAGGAGTCCAGTTGGATCCCTCCAACCTGTTTTCCCTGCATCCACAAATATTTGCACAACTATATATATCAATCCAGACTGATAATAACAATAATATGCAACCAATCACACAGATATTTAAATATTTATCATTTAAATCAGCCAATATCCAGATGTGAGTGAGAATAACTCACCTTGAGTTTCGGCGAGCGTTCGAAATTTAAATTAAACCGAACGATGTCCGATTTAACTTAAATTTCTACTTGCTCGGAATGAATCCGGATCTGCGCCATCACGTAGAACGCGCTTCTGCGATTCCAACGTTTCCAGTTTCATTAAATTCTGATACAGTATGTATGAGATATTAATTTTCAAAGTTCATTTTCCAATTTAAAAACAATATCGTTTAATTAAAATTTTATTATACCCAAACCACTTCTGGCCGCAAGATCTAGAACCCACATCAAAGCCACACGTTCTTTCTTCCCCTTCTTACATACGCGACTTCTCCAGGTTCAAACAACCCAAAGTCGCGTTTAGGGTTTCAAACCGCATCACCTTGAATCGCCGCTACCTCAATCAAGCGCCTCCAGCGTGAAGCCCTCCATCGCCTCGACCCCCATCCCAAACCTCAAGAAGCTCGGTCGCCACCAGGTACAGAAAAACGCAGACGAACGTAAATGAAACGCGGCCCCAAATCTCCTTCCTCACGGCCCTAAACACGATCACCACCGATCAATACGTAGAGCTCGGGGCGCTTGACGACTTTGCAGTTGAAGATTATTGAAATTAATTTGTGGATTTATCGAAAATTAGAGACGAGTGAGGAAGATTCTCGGCCATGAAATACAAGTAACGGCGGCTACGAACTTGAACTCGGGTTTAGTGATTATAAGATAATATATATATGTTATTTAATAATATTTTAATCAACAATTATCTCAATTTATCCACATATGCAAACGATCCCGAATTCTCACGTTCCGACAGGCGATTCTAGGGTTTTTCCGCGTTCCGAACACAATGGAACAGGTTTCGTAAGCCAATTCGGTCGTATGTGCGGGTTACGGAATTAAACGATCAATTTAAAATTAAATCGATTAAAACGATTTCGATGCGTTTCGAGCTGCCGGGGTTAAACGACAGCTCTGATTGCTATGAAAATTGAAATCCGATAATAACTAAATAATACGGATACAATGGAACTGGTTTCGTCGAATTCCGAGACTGTATCCCGGAAGGCTATTTTAACTCGTCTATTAAATCGGGCGATTTTCAGAGTTGACGAAAACGCTTGAAATTTTACTTTTAAAATTTTTATTAACTTTACAATAAATCATATAACATTTATGAACACATTAACAATCATTTTGACTCATTTCGAATCAAAATCCGATTAATTGCATTTTTATATTATTAAATCCTATTATTAAATTAATATAAAATCCCAGATTCAATCTGTTAACTTTTAATTTCTTCTAATAGTCCAATTTTAAAACTCAAACACAATTAGACCTAAATTAAATTTTAGAATCTAATTTTATTTCCATTTACACTCGAAATTATCAATTACCCCAATTCAAATATTGAATTAGTATTATTCAGTTACCAATTAAAGTCCCGATTCAATATTTAATTATTGTTCTCGATTATTTGAAATTGAAATAGAATTACTATAACTAAAAATTATAGCTTATTTTATTTCAAGATTCAATTTATAATCCATATTCAACATTTAAAATGAATTAAATGTTCAAATTAAGCGACCTAAAATTCCGGGTCGTTACATTCCTCCCCCCTTATAAAATTTCGTCCCCGAAATTTACTAAGGTAGAAAGAATACTCCTACACTTATTAACTTAACCCAAACTTCTCTAGTTACAACTTATATACATTTTCCAAAACCATTAGCTCAATTTCAAACCCATTTGCTTTATTAACTCTAAAGCTTTAAATTTTAACTTATAACTTCCCAAATTACTTAACTTTCCCAAAACCCAAAAATATTCTAACTCCCGAAATTTCTGGAAAATTTTGGCAGAGTCTCCCCTGTACGGAGGAGCTTTCGCGATATCGCGATACACACAAATATATATACATCAACCCACACGGTCGGAAACCAAAATATATCACAATATATATATATATCGTTTTCCAATTATATTTGCGTAGGCGTACCTGTTTAGCAAATTTTAAAAGCATGCGGCTAATATTACGCATATACGCGCTCCAACTCTCTCGGACGCCACGCATACCTGTACTAAACTCAAAAAAACACATCAGTTTTCAAAATATGAGCATTTTAATAACATCTCCAATATAAATGTAAGCCAAATATAACTATTTACATTCCAAACGACACTTTGCATAATTTCCTAAGTAAATCATATTGTATAACATATACAAAGTCCCTTTTCCACTTTCAAGCTCCATTTTATTTCACATAAAGGGTTTACATACAAGTTCGGCCATTTCAATTCATAATTAATACAAATTCATTTCTATTCCATTTCAATTCCAAATTGATTTACAAACCAATTTTATTTCCAATGATGAAACATTTCCATTTCTTTTATGATTCATTTCTCATTCATATGCAAACATCACTTATCCAAAAGTCAATTCATTCCAATTGATTTACAAACCCATTCCATTTGCTATTTTAAATCAATCACTTGCATTCTGTTACAAACTCTTTTAATTAGATTCCAGTTCATTTCAATTTATTTCAAACATCAATTTCAATTGTTTGTTAAACAATTCAATTTCGAATACAAGCCAACTTCGTTCCATTCAGGCAAAATAATTTATCACTTAAGTTTATAACCATTAAAATTAATTCTACTTAGATTCATATTTTCACAAGCCAAGTATTTTTATTCTATTTCAAATTTTTAATTCAATATCTTATTCACACCTCAAAATCATCATTTAAGTTCAAATTAATGACATCCCATTCTATTTTGTTTACAGCCCAACATTCTTGCTTTATCTCAATTATTGAATTATACCTCAAATCTTATATTTCCAATTCATTATCCAATATATTTATATGAATATCATTCCATTCTGGATTATTGACAACTCATACATCTTTAATTTATCTCAGAAATTAATTAATACCATTTCACTTGCAATTCAAAATTTTATTATCCAACAAATTTAATTCAACATTACTTAGTAAAGCTCTTTGTTTAATTATCCAATCCATGTTAAGTTTATCTTATTAACAAAGAGACCATTTAAATTATTTCTCTCATTCGAATTTACTTACAATTCAAAACCATCATTATTATAGCTAAGTCCATTGTCTTCTTATAAAGCAAATTTTATTCTCATTTGATTCACACCCAATACACTTTTAATCCATTTACAAAGTCTAATACACTTTGTTTATTTATTCAATCCATTTTTAGATTTATTTTATTGGCAAAGAAACCACTTTAAATTATTTCACTCGTTGGAATTTATTTACCACAAATTTAAACCCCATGCCAAAATTGGATTTTTATTTACTTTCCAAATTTTGATCAATTATCAAAATTCTATTCATTTCAATACAATTCCCAATTAATTGTAATTTAACTTAGCTACTAACCTAATCCATATTAGGTTTTAATTCACTTCCTCAATTCATTTTGAATTCATTTATAATATCACCATTTTTCCCATACATAAGTCCAAGACTTATTTGCTAACTCAAGAACATCCACATTTATGTTCCCACTTTACATTTCATTTATGGACAAATTTTGAATTTGCCACACCATTCAACTCTCTCCATTTATGGAATAAAATTTTACTTTCATTCAAGATTTTAGATTTCTTATCTAAGTTCATTTCCATTTTATATTCACAAGTTTAAATTATAACACTTAATAACTTAAGTATGTGAATTTCTTTAGGTAATAATAAGCAATTCGCATTTCACCTTTATATCCAATTCATTTATTATTTTTTCAAATTCACAAATTTTAATTCTCCATATACAAGTTCAAAACTTGTTTACTAAGTGAATTTCATTCACTTCTTTATATCCCACTTTACCTTATCTCAATTCGCATTTCATTTGAGATTAGATTTGAATTTACCATACCATTCCACTATTTCCTCATTGTAATTATAATTCCATTTTTATTTATATAAGTTCACCAACTTATTTATTTTAAAAGCTTATATAGCTCTCTTTTAATCCATCTACATCTTATAATCACAATTTCAGATTCACATATATATATATCGCTGAATTATTAAGGATATAAGTTTTCTCTCACCTGAATCCTTTGCTAATTCCAAATCCATAGTTTCAAACTATAAGCATAACACCTGATAGCTCAGGAGTTCAATTCATTTCACAATGACCCTCAATTCCAAGGTCATCTTACATTTAATTTAATTCAAATCAACTATATTTTAAGTCCAATTTATTTATCTTATCCAAGTTAAATTCAAATTTCTATTTACTTCAATATATTTTATCCACCTCCATTTTCTTAAGTTAAATTTTAATTCTAAGATTACCATTTTCATTTCTTCTTCTTGGTATTAACTTCACTTAATAAGTTTAATAATTAATTCATTTCAACTTTACACATTATGAAATTAGAATTTCCCAGAATTCAATTTTTCGGTTTTATTTCAAAACCATCTTGAAATATATCAATTATATACCTATTCGGTATATCAATCAAATCTCAGATTTCCAAAACAATTTGTTTATACCAAAATAAATTTTCCTCCTTTTTGAAATGTCCAAATCAACGAATATACCCAACAAATCCAAACAACACCATAACCAAATACTAGGGAAGCAATCCATCACTTTAGAAACTCGAAAATGAATTCTAATGATGTGGCCAGCATCATCAGGATTATTTTCCAGCGACTGAAGTGAGTTCAATGCTTCTTACTTTCCCAAACTCATTTCAATCAGTTTTCCATTCAAACATATTACTCAAAATAATATTTCATCATTGCCCTCAATACATTGGAAAACATTTCAAACCTTCCCAGGATTTTCAATTTCCCAAACCCCTTATCTTTTCATTACCTTTAAAATGCTTCCCAAAACTTCCGGGTTTAAAAATTCTGGTTTAATTCAAATTTAATTTCACTTTCTTATTTACAACATATTTAATTAATTCTATTTGGTTATAAACCATTTTAATATTTTATCTTCTAATTAGCTTATCATTTCTCATTCTGATCAAATTTAGATTCTTATTGGACTTTTAATATTAGCAATCCAAACGTTCAAATATATATATAATTTCAGAAAATTATTCCTTTTATATCAAAATATAATTTTGGGTAAAATTATTTCATTTACCCACTTTAAAAACAATACCATGTCGGTTTATCTTGTTTAAGAGTTTAGAAACCCCTATCGATACGGTTGTACTTCCCGCACCGACCAGAATTCATAAACTCTCAACCGTTAAGTTAACACAGTATAAAAACATTTTATATACACTAACAAGTACGCTCTCATATCTATTAATACGCTCAACTCATTATAGAGTACTATTGACTCTGTTTAATGAGTAATTACCCCACCAAAACCTAGGTTGTCGCCAACCTAAGCTCCGATACCAAGTGTGACAGCCCGCAAATCCGTACCCCTTGAATCAATACTATTTTACCTCTATTAACTCAAGTGGCACAGAATTACGAACCATTAGGGTTTAAGAAGAAGAGATAGAAGAAGAAGAAACTAAACAATAACAGAATCTCACAATCGCAGCGGAATAAAATATAATAGTGAATATAGAACTTTACACAAAATGAAATCTATTACTTTATATACATCATATCATCAGAGTATCTTATACATCAACAATCACAAATCAGACCTACCATACAATCACGGCAGCGGATATAAATACAAGTACATATCATACGTCTCAGACTCCAACTCCTTTCCTGCTCCATAGCAACCTATCCTGAACGTATAATACTCGGTCTGACCCGAGCATTATAATAAAATAACACCCGAGTCAATCTGTAATACCAGCTGATAATAATGCATCCAAATTTATTATTAAAGTTTCAAAAATCCTTTGAAAACAAAAGCATCTCGTAAGACCACGCCACAAATAAACATGTCGGGTTTTTACCTTACGATAGCTAAAACACTTTTTATAGAAATCCTCTGATATTATAATAGGGTCTATTTACAAATACTTATAAAATAGCCGAAATTGTTACATTCATTAAATTCCAGCTACTAGCCACAAAAGTGGGTAATACAAACAAAACTCGTACAAGGCTCGTAGGGAAAATGGATTTCCAATAATGACTAGGCACTGGGGTACCACCTGTCAGAGTATGGGGCCTAGATCACCGTACCGAGGACTACTCCCTTCATCCCCTGCAACACAAGGCCGGAACCATTCCTTACTGAACAGTCCCGAACAAGATAAACCCCGTGGTTGGCGCGACCAACCACCCACTAAGCCGAAATATATATAAAGGGACATGTAGACAGGGGAAATATCTTGTCCTGCTTGGGCATGACCCACCTAACCTTGCTGCATATCCCCTGATTTTCAGTCATTCCCGGTTGATGAGGCTTGAGGCTAAGCGTTACCTTTAGAACGTTTTCACTTAGAATGCCCATCGTCCACCTGACGATATTTCGCAAGTATTCATCCATACAAGTCCGTCCCGGGTTCGAACGGAACCGAAGGCACTACTCCTACTACATCCATTTTGGAAATATCCTCAGGATTAGTAGCGACTAGCCCTTGCACTTCGCTGCTCCATCTTCGACCCCGAACACGTTTTTCGCACGAAACGTACAAATCGGATCGAAGTGGTTTTCGAGAAATAAATCTCGATCCTGGTCTATTCGAAACGATCAACGCCTTTGTCCAATATTGATAGTCGGTGATTTAACTATCAATTTATATTCGTAAACATCCATAAGCATCCATCACACAATAAATAATTCCCATATTATTTATTTGCCTCAGATATCTTTGAAAGATATATTTCCAAAGTTTCAAAGCTCATTTGAAATCAATCCCCAAAATTCTTTCCTTTACAAGGTAAATCCTTTACCATATATTCCCATTGGAAATAACCAGGTTCAAAACGACTTAGTTTGAAAACGGTTAAAAACATTTTATATTGGAATATACTCTAAAATACGTAAATTCACTTCTAGTTACTTACTCAAAATATAATTCCAAAATATGTACAGTAAAACCATTTATTAAGATATAAACTTTGATTTTAAATAAGGTTTTTAATAAACTAAATTTAAAAGTAGTGTTTTTAATAAG
This sequence comes from Allium cepa, assembly GCA_030765085.1. Classification (NCBI taxonomy): domain Eukaryota; kingdom Viridiplantae; phylum Streptophyta; class Magnoliopsida; order Asparagales; family Amaryllidaceae; genus Allium; species Allium cepa. The sequence continues at coordinate 922,003,701 of CM060939.1, read as the reverse complement.
ATAAATACTAATTTCAAATGACTTAAATCCAAAACTAGTCTTTTAAACAAATCCATTTATAAAAATAATTATTAAGGTATTTATAAAATTTTCTGTTGCTAATTGTCAATAATTATTTAAAACAATAATTTCCAAACACACTTTTAAACAAGTTTGAATTTTTAAAACTTTCTTTTTATAAAATCAGTTTAACTCGAACTTGGTTATCCCAAGGAATCTCATTTCCACTTAAACATCACAGAAATCCTTCTCACGATTTCTGTCAAACTTTTTTAATTTATTTTTATATTTTAATAACATAAAATTTATTTTCCCATTTATCAACTAATAACCTTTCTCTTTATTAATCATTCCAGATTTACAATTTTTCAACTCCATTCTAAATAGATTTCAAATTTTAATTCTTTTAAATTCATTATTTAACATTATCACTTATTTCTCTAAAATTCAATGTATCCATTTAAATTAGATTTTGGATTTATAATTTATTCAGCAACATTCCAATAAAATTTTATTTTAGTTTTCCATCCAAACAGATTCCAATGTTTGTATTCCCTTAAATTCCTTATTTATTAATTTCTTAATTTCTTTTGAAACCCAATTTAATTTCTTTATAATTAAAACTCTAAATTTCTCTATAATTAACATTCTGGGTTTGTAGTTTATCCCATAATATCTCAATACAATTTAATTCCAAATTTATCCATCACAATATATAAACAGGTATCAACATCAATTATAAAAATAAACACTATATAGTGAGGAGTCCAGTTGGATCCCTCCAACCTGTTTTCCCTGCATCCACAAATATTAGCACAACTATATATATCAATCCAGACTGATAATAACAATAATATGCAACCAATCACATAGATATTTAAATATTTATCATTTAAATCAGCCAATATCCAGATGTGAGTGAGAATAACTCACCTTGAGTTTCGGCGAGCGTTCGAAATTTAAATTAAACCGAACGATGTCCGATTTAACTTAAATTTCTACTTGCCCGGAATGTATCCGGATCTGCGCCATCACGTAGAACGCGCTTCTGCGATTCCAACGTTTCCAGTTTCATTAAATTCTGATACAGTATGTATGAGATATTAATTTTCAAAGTTCATTTTCCAATTTAAAAACAATATCGTTTAATTAAAATTTTATTATACCCAAACCACTTCTGGCCGCAAGATCTAGAACCCACATCAGAGCCACACGTTCTTTCTTCCCCTTCTTACATACGCGACATCTCCAGGTTCAAACAACCCAAAGTCGCGTTTAGGGTTTCAAACCGCATCACCTTGAATCGCTGCTACCTCAATCAAGCGCCTCCAGCGTGAAGCCCTCCATCGCCTCGACCCCCATCCCAAACCTCAAGAAGCTCGGTCGCTACCAGGTACAGAAAAACGCAGACGAACGTAACTGAAACGCGGCCCCAAATCTCCTTCCTCACGGCCCTAAACACGATCACCACCGATCAATACGTAGAGGTCGGGGCGCTTGACGACTTTGTAGTTGAAGATTATTGAAATTAATTTGTGGATTTATCGAAAATTAGAGACGAGTGAGGAAGATTCTCGGCCATGAAATACAAGTAACGGCGGCTACGAACTTGAACTAGGGTTTAGTGATTATAAGATAATATATATATGTTATTTAATAATATTTTAATCAACAATTATCTCAATTTATCCACATATGCAAACGATCCCGAATTCTCACGTTCCGACAGGCGATTCTAGGGTTTTTCCGCGTTCCGGACACAATGGAATAGGTTTCGTAAGCCAATTCGGTCATATGTGCGGGTTACGGAATTAAACGATCAATTTAAAATTAAATCGATTAAAACGATTTCTATGCGTTTCGAGCTGCCGGGGTTAAACGACAACTCCGATTGCTACGAAAATTGAAATCCGATAATAACTAACTATTACGGATCCAATGGAACTAGTTTCGTCGAATTCCGAGACTGTGCCCCGGAAGGCTATTTTAACTCGTCTATTAAATCGGGCGATTTTCAGAGTTGACGAAAACGCTTGAAATTTTACTTTTAAAATTTTTATTAACTTTACAATAAACATATAACATTTATAAACACATTAACAATCATTTTGACTCATTTCGAATCAAAATCCGATTAATTGCATTTTTATATTATTAAATCCTATTATTAAATTAATATAAAATCCCAGATTCAATCTGTTAACTTTTAATTTCTTCTAATGGTCCAATTTTAAAACTCAAACCCAATTAGACCTAAATTAAATTTTAGAATCTAATTTTTTATTTCCATTTACACTCGAAATTATCAATTACCCCAATTCTAATATTGAATTAGTATTATTCAGTTACCAATTAAAGTCCCGATTCAATATGTAATTATTGTTCTCGATTATTTGAAATTGAAATAGAATTACTATAACTAAAAATTATAGCTTATTTTATTTCAAGATTCAATTTATAATCCATATTCAACATTTAAAATGAATTAAATGTTCAAATTAAGCGACCTAAAATTCCGGGTCGTTACAGCTAAACACATGCATTTCATAAGCAACAAGCACCAAACGATTTCCATAAGCGATTCATATAACTTTAAAGCTAATTCAATTGCTTTCAACCAATTCATAAGCCATTTCATTCAATTTTAATGGCTTGCAACTCAATTTCTTACGTTCAATTGATTTTTAATCCAAACAAGCTCATATTCACTTCAAATGATTCGAAATCAATTTTATTTAATCTCTATCAACTCATAGAATTTTAATTACTTTTGTTTACGCCAAACGACAACAATTTTTATGAAATTTCGACGATATTCGCTTAATAGAGTATCTATTTTAGTTTATAACTACTTTAAATTAATTTTCTACTCATTCTATATTTAATTCCATTTCATTTCTAATTTAATCCCCAACCATACATTGCATTTCATTTCATCTCCGCATTGGTTTCATTTTAAAACTATTTCATTGAGCTTGACAACATTCGATGCTTATACTAATATCCATTTCCCAAAAATAAATTTAACCCAAACTTTTTATTTAATAATCTTCCATTTTAATAACCCAACACCAACTAAAACTTTGATTTAATTTTTTTATTCAAGCAGACTCCATCCATTTATTATTTCATTCAATTAACCCATTTATTCACCTTATTTTTTTTATTTTTAATTCACCTACTTAATTCATTTTCGAATTTATTTATTAATATAATGCCAAACTCAATTTATTTCTATTCACCTGGTTTTTTTGCAACTCAAACCATTTCCATTATAATTCACTTTCATTTCATTCGACAACATTTCCCTTATATCTAATTTACTTGCAAATTTCGTTAAATATTATTTATATCACACGCAAATTTTATTTATAATTCAAACCATCACTATTTCGATCCAACTCTATTTTATTTTTATTTTTACAGCATCTCTACTTATTTAATTCATTATCAAATCCAAGTCGTATTCTATCTAAAATTTGAATTCATTTCCAATCTCCATTATTAACTTACAATCCTTTTATTTAACCGAGTTAAATTTTTATTAATATACTCTATCAAATAATTATTTATCTAATTAGCTTACTTCCAAAAATTTTAAATCAATCTTCGATTTTTATTACAAAAATCACTTCATTAAATTTCTCCTGAATTCAAAAATTTTCATAATTCCAGTTTGGATTTCTTTCATTTTCCAAAATTCCAACACCTTTATTTTAAAATTTTAGAAATGCTTTTAAATTCATATAGTACTATTAAAATAGCTCTTTATAAAAATACTTCTTATAACTCGATGTCTCAACCAGTCCATCTTTGTTCTCACAGAAATTCTGTCATACGTTGATCAGGCGTAGGATTGAAAATCTATAAGTACTTAGTAAACTCATTTCAACACCCGGTGAAAATACTGGGAAAATAATTTTATTGAAAATATAGAAAACGGTTTTTGAAAATAAAGGAAAAATCTTTGGTGAGAATGCTCTGGAAATCAACACCCCCATCCATGGTCGTAGTTACATCCTGGGTTACGTTGCCATTGTAGCAAAAGTCCATGTAACTGTGGTGCTTTTCGCCCCTCGATTCGCCATGGAACCCACAATAGATCGCAGTTACATTCCAGGGTTACATTCCCATCACAGCAAAAGTCTATGTAACTGTAGGCATCAACGCCCCTCGATTTTCGCTGTCAAAATGAAACTTCTCCACTCCTACAAGGTCGCAGTCTACCGATATAAAATCAAACGTAGACTGTTGACTCTCAGCAGCACACACGACTTTCTCTATGTTACCATAGGTCGCAGTCTACTGATATGAAATCAAAGTAGACTGTTGGCTCTCAGCGGCACAAACGACTTTCGCTATGTTACCATAGGTCGCAGTCTACCGATATAAAATCAAACGTAGACTGTTGGCTCTCAGCGGCACACACGACTTTCTATATGGTATACACTACTCATAATCCTCAGGAACTAGTTTTGTCCGGACTCCTCACAGGATCAACTTTAGAACCTCCCCTTGGGGCTCAAGGCAGCACCACCCGGTGGCACTCCTGAGAAGTTCATTTCAAGGGAGCGCATTTTCCCCCAGACCCATCATCAAAACACTTTATATTATACACCTATAGTATCTTTAAAACCATACACCTAGTATGGTCTCATACAAAGCTCCTTTATACAAAATCGATTATCCCAAAATCGATAATTCTCAAACTAGGCTTTCCAAATTCAATATTGATTTTATCCAAAAATCAAAAGCCTTTCTAAATCTAATGGTTCCCAAAACCTTTTTTTCCAAAATCCTCATAAGATCCTTTATATATATAGATATATATAAAATCCTTGATAAAAATCTTTGGATCATTTAAACTTGTGTAAAACTCCTTTTATACTTCAAACACTTTCAAAATCATTTCCTTCCAGCAATAGATTTAACAAGAGGAGATTTATCTTTATAACAAAGATATATGACTTGTTTATTCAAAATAAAATATTCGAATTTGATTATTCTCTTTCAATATAATTTTCATTCAAATCTGTACGATGTACACTTATCATCCGTATGCTATACCAATCCGATCGCTCACTCGATCACACAATTTCACTTCCGAACTAGTATCGTCCACCCGACTTCCTAGTGCGGACTCAGATCTGGTTTCTTGATCAGAAACTGTCATCTTCCTTGCATAGCTATAACTATGATAGAGAATATCCAGAACCAATCAACAATCCATATCTAGGTTCGCCGTCGAGAATCAAGTGAGAAATCCCAATTCAAATCGATAAACTATCTCAAAATTCTGTGCTCGAATCTGGATCAAATCACTATGCGAATAGAATAATATACGTACATCCTACGTATTTATTTTCATTGATTATTAGCCAAATCAATTTCTCTTTTTATTCACATTTCCTTGAATTTCTATCCACATATTTACAATTGCCTCAATTCCATTGAATTATCACTTCAATTCTTCTCTATTGGGTATTTAATCAATAACAGTTTGAACTCCGACCGGTTTATTTTTAGAAAATAGCTTGAAAATTTTAAAAAAATAGATAAGTAGTTGAAAAATAATTATTAGTTTGCAAAATAGCTGTAAAATAGTTAACTAATTGTAAAATAGTTGAAAAATAATCAAATAGTTATAGAAATTTTAGATGATTGCAAAATAGTTGTAAAATAGTAATTAATTTGTAAAATGGTTTAAAAATAGTAATTAGTTTGTAAATAGTTGAAAAATGGTTAGTAGTTCCAAAAATAATTGTAAAACAAATATAAAATAATTTGGCTTTAAAACGAAAGGTTGTATTTATTAAATAGCTTGGAAAAACAAGTTTATATTAAAACAATTTATATTGAAAATAGTCCAGAGTCAAAACTGTTCACTTCCCTATCCATTCAATTTAAATTTCCACTTCCATTTAAATTGACTCAATTCCAATTTAATTAACTCCAATTTCCATTGGACTTGATTTATTCCCAATTCAAGTTGAACTAATTCTCAATTTCTTTCAACTTCAAATAAAATTCCATTTGATTCTTACTTATTCAACTTTATTTACAGTTCCAAATTATTCAAATAAATTTGGACTAACTTCAAATTGAATCCACTTCAATTTCAAATCATTTCAATTCCTGCTTGAATTTAATCCCAATTCCCATTTAAATTTTAAACCTTCAGATTAATAACCTTTCCACTTAAGTTTAAAATTTTCTTCACTTTGGGTTTCACATCACATTCCAAGAAAAATTCAAAACTCAACCTTAGAGTTTATTTCATATTTATTTCCTTTACACACCAGGCTACCTTTAAATTTTAAACCACCCTTGGTTTTAATTTCAAAACAAATCCCTTAAAAATCTTCCAAACATTTCTTGTTTTAAAATAAGACTATATTCAAAATAGTCTGAATTATATTATTTGTTATTTTCTTCAACTCTTTGAAACAATTGATTGTTTCTAGACTTAGGTTTTAAAACTTCACAATTTTAAAACCTACTTCAATTTAGAAGTTATACTCATCTTATAAATTTACTTCATTTGGCTTACTTAATAACAAATATATCATTATTAAACACAATAACTATTTATGATAATACCCAAGGTTATCATATCTAGATACCAATTCCTTTTATATTATTCTTACTTTTATAAATTCAAGATTAAATTTTAGTTGAATCCATTTCAAACTTACCTTTATTTAATTTTAATTTGGTTGTATTTCTGGTGTTTTTTTTACTTAATTTAATTCTAATTCAAGATTTCAATTTGGTTGTATTATATTACTTTTTTTCAATAATTTAACAACCAATCACCTACATATTTATTAGAAGGAAATATTGCTTTATATATCAAAATATATTTTTATATAAAATCATTTAAAACCTTTATATAAGCAAATAACAAGTACGCTCTCATGCATATATAGACACACACACACACACTCAACTCATTCTAGAGTACTACGGACTCTATTTAATGAGTAATCCCCACCAGAGCCAAGGTTCTCGCTTAACCTTTCAGCTTTGATACCAACTGTAACGACCCGAAATTTCCGAACCCGAAAATTCAAAATAGTTATGAAAAAGAAGAAAAAGATAGAAGAAGAAGAAGAACAGAAACATCAACATCTCACATTCACGCGGATAAAATAACAATAATAAATAATAACAGTTTACAAAAGAATAATATTCTGTCGATTACATTTAATACATCAGAGTTACACGTATATACAGACACTAGGTATACACAATTATCATGTACAATAATATAATAAAGCGGAAATACTCTATAAGTTCTTGCCTTCTAGCTCGCCTCCTGGGCTCCAGAACGTCCTTACCAGGAAATCTGTAATACTCGGTCTGACCCGAGCATTACATCAAAGTAGCACCCGGGTCAGGCTGGAAACCAGCGTGAGTAAACCCATCTAACATGTAATACAAAGCATACAACTTATATAAAACCCGGGGTAACTCGTTTCAATTCACAAAGCCATAATTTATTATAGACATCACTTATTCCACACATCCATTTTCTAAATACCAAGATTTAGATTTAAATAGTCCAATTCCTTTAAATCACTACATTCCAGCCTATAGACTTACATATCAATCTATAAAATTCGAAGTGGTTTCGGGTATTTCCTAATACCCGATCCCGATCTCTTCGAGTCTCAAGTCATCCTAACCCAAGTTATCCAATTGAATTACACAACATTTCATATCAGAGATATCAATTTATTCAAAGCATTCAATACCATTCAATCATTCATAAGCAAAGTTTAATCACATAGAAATTTAATTTAATTAATCCTGATTGAATTACTAAACCTCGACGACTTAGATTTCTTCGTTAACTTTAATTAATTTCAAATCAATTCATCAATCATCCCTTCATTATTCATCTTAATTAATCACCCTGGATTAATTATCTTTTAATTACATTCAAGTAATTATCTTTAATTAATTTCACGATATTAATTCTTCTTGATCATAATTAATAAGTAACCCTAATTACTTTATAAATTAATTAACTATATTAATTACATTAATCCTTAATTGCTTATATTAATTAACTTCTCATAAGTTGCTTATTATTGATTAGTTTAATCTTAATTAATCAAATCTTTAATTACATCATTAATTATATAAATTAATGATTTCCAATTATATTTTAATTTATCCTAATCTAAATTAATTACTTAAATTAAACCACCATATTAATCATTCTCGATTAATCTCAACCTGTAATTAACTATATTTTATTTACTTTATTAAATAAATTAATCACTCCTTAATTAACTATCTTAATTAACCTCTTGATTAATTTCACAAAGTAATTATATTTTATTAATTACATTAAGCAATTACCTATCAATCCATCCATTGATTATTCTAAATTAATCAAACTTAATTAATTAACTTAAACCTTCATTAATTAATTCAAAACCCTTAATTACTAAATTAATCAACCAAAATCATTAATTAATTGAATTAATTATACATTTTAATTACCCTTCTAATTTTAATGAATCACAATCATTAAGCCCTTATTAACATTAAAATGAAAACATTTTCTTATTTATGACTTAAGATTAAAACAATTTAAAACCCAAATACTTCGAGTCAAACCACAATTAACTCGAGAACTATCCAAAACCAAAGTCACCAGATCATCAGTTTACAGTGCACATCAAATCAATTCAATCATTCAACCATTTATTTAAACTTAACCATTTAAATTTAGATAAAAATCCAAAGGAGTGAGATTTACTCACCTTTTATTTTGATGTTTGCAATCCATTCCAAACTGGCTTGTTTCTATGGTTTTAACCTTGTATAAACATTATATAATTTAATAATATTTGAAACAAGCGAACCGTAAATTTCCATTTATTAATTAAATTAATGATATAATTTTAAACTAGAAATTTTCCTCTTGAAACTACTTATACATTTATAAAAATAATTTATAGATTTCAAAATCTAACTTTTATAAGTTTTCATATACTCGAAAATCTTATTCATATATATATATATATATATATATATAGAAATTGCATTTACATATACTCCACTGTAAATAAATTTATAAAAAAAAATCACTAATTAAACACAGAGATGAATAAAATTAACAAAGCAATACCTTCAGCCTTGCAATCGATCTCGACTCGCCCTTCTGCCTTCGCATGCTTCGGCCTCCAGCGGAATCGTCTTATAAAGAAAAAATCGTGAACCATCAATAACACCATGTACATGCGGTTGCGCTCCCTTCCTCCGGCCTCACGACTGAAGCCTAACGCCATTCCTTCCCCAAAGCTTGAGCTCGAGCCCGAGACACGCGAGCTTCCACTCTCGCGATCGCCGAACAACCCCAAACTTAGATCCGCCCCCACTTCGTCACTCGCTGTGTAGCTCGTCCATACCCTTCGTTTCCCTAAATTCGAACAACAGCTATGACGGGAAATCCCAATTTCGAACCACGACGGCTCGCGAATCGTCCAATTAAACGCGGCAGTGTTCGCCGCGACTTAGTTGCTTCGGCCATTGATTTAATTTTGTTTTTCGATTTTAAACTAGGGCCAAAGAAGAGAAAGGGGGCTTGAAAATCAAACTGAAAGAATGGGGGAGGTTAGATGCGATCTCTTCTGCTATTTTTATTTTTATTTTCGTGAAGTTGGAATTTTTTCTACAAATGAAATGGAATTCATGTTTTTAAAAGGGAAGAAAGACAGAGGATCACGTATTTGAGAAGGCAAAGGAAGCATGTTGAATACACTTGCTACAGTGTTTTTCTAAGGTGATAAAACAGCTGATGTGAATTTCGTTGACCAGTCAACCATATATATTTTTATAAATTTCAAATTTAAATTTAAATGCAACTTAAAATTCCAAACTCCTATCGAGGCATGCCATTAGGCGTTATAAGGTTTTATCCGCATTCCGAACACAAGGGAACGGGTTTCGGAAGCTAATTCAATCATATGCGCGAGTTACAGAAGAAAACGATCAATTTTAAATTAAATCGATTAAAATAGTTTCTAAGCGTTTTGAGCTGTCAGGGTCAAAGGACAACTCCGATTGCTACGAAAATTGAAATCCGATAATAACTAACTATTATGGATCCAATGGAACTGGTTTCATTGAATTCCGAGACTGTCCCCTGGAAGGCTATTTTTAAATATCGATTTAAACCATATATTAGTAAAACTTAACAAAACGCTTCCGAATTCAAGTTTAATGCTTTTACTATCTTCAGTATTATCAATATAAATTTCGCAAGCCTTCAAATTATTTTTAACAGGTTTAAAACTCCATATTCAACATTTTGCCCAATTTCGGTTTATTAAATCCAATAACTTAATTGCTATTAATAATAATATTTGAATTCAAGTTAAAAATTAACTTTTAAATATTTAAAATCAATTAGTTATTCCAATTTAAATTGTTAAAAATTCTGGGTCATCACATTAAATTAGTTAATTAATCCCAAAATCTTTATTAAAAATGATCACTTATTTTAAATTATCATTAATAGAAACGATCAATGAATTTTTCAATATCCTATTTAGAGAACACACAACCTAAAGTTCATATGACAAGGTTTTGGAAATGAAATTGAATAAACGATGTCATGGCGAAATCGCTATAGCGGCATTTAACAGTTTAAGTAGGATATCAGGATTTATTTCAATTAACCATCAATATATCAGCACAAGGATGTAAATAAATAATTATTAGCAATAAAACCCCTTTGGGTCTCTTTATAGATTTTTCCTGCAAAACAATGGTTACGAATAATATATAGATAATCATATGGGTTTATAACGATCAAATTAATATGTCATCCATTTTCCAAACGAAAATTCAACTAAACAGTCAATCAAACAATTAATTAGCATCCAAGCAATCAATAAATTTTTATAACATCATTGATATGTATAAAAAATTTAGTGCGAGTTAAACTCACATTGATATTCGTTTTCGCCAAAACGTTCTAATTTGGACTAAAACCGAACGGACGTTCGATTTTAGCTTAAGTTTCAATGAGCTCCAAATCAAACCAAACCAACTCCATTTCGTAGCTTACGTTGAATCAATCCTAACGCAACTGACCGCATTCAATTCCGACCTAATATGAGCACGTTATTGAGTTTATAAGATTAAAAATTAAATAAGATAATTAAGAGTAATTACATCATTAACTTAATAATTAACTTAACAAATCTCGTTCATTAATAACAATTTTAAAAGAAAATTACAAATTTAAATAAACAAAACAAAACCCTAGTTTAAATAACTCAAGCCAAATATTAAATACAATATGACCAGCCCAATTGTTAATAAAATAAGACGTCTTCCCCTTTTCTATTTTTGCTTGTGGCAGCCTCGTTTTCTTTGTAAAATGGCTTTGGTCGGTTCCTTCGTTCCTCTTTGAAAATTAGAGTTTTTCCAAAATTGAAGTCACCATTTAGAAATTTGATTGATTGAGAGTATGCTTCGACTTGATTGGCTATATCGATTGATTGGCTATATCGATCGATTCCTTGGCTTTGATAGTATTGCGGCTATTTCAGTGACGAGTTCAAATGCTACTTAATTTGTAAGTAATTTGCCCCTTTTCGAAATTTGTTTATGCTTAATTTTATTGTTCTCGAACTCGTGATTATATGTCAGTGATGATGTGGGAATTTATAGGGATTGAAACCCTTAATTTCCGTTCGTATATTTCTTAATTGAATTATGATTTTTTAATCGAACGATGGTAATAAATTTGACTTGTTCATTTCGTTGATACGTTGCTTCATGAATTTGAACTTGCTTCGTTCTTTTTCCTATGACTTCAGCATTTTGAATTTGTTATAATATTTGCGACTTTGTCAAGATTGACTTGTTGGCATTTAAATTCGGTGATATAATATTATGACTTGCTCATCATGTTTCCTCTGATTGACTTTACTGTAATATTATTTTATTCCACGACCGGTTTGAACTGCTACTGTGTGATCATTTCTTTTGTAAACTGCTCCTTGACTTGGAACTATAACTTGCAACTGTTTTTACATATAAAATGCTTCACTGTTATGTAAACTGATTCACTATCTTGTTGTATATGTTCATTGCATTTCACTATTCCTTGTTGGGTGTGATTGCACTTTAGTGTACAGTCTAGTGTGAATGTCGTATGAATGTATGCCTCTGGGCTGTTTTTCCTGAGTTGCTTCAGATTAAACCACCTGGTCTTGTTAGCAGCTTCATGTGTACATTGATTTAGAGAACTTCAACATGTTGTTTTGGTGTTGGTTGGAATGTCTGGTTTCATGTATATTTTGGTCTGGTACACTTTGGTTCTAATGTGTTGATACACTTGGTTGAACAAATTCAAGTGTTACAAAAGAATAATATTCTATCGATTACATTTAATACATCAGAGTTACACATATATACATACACTAGGTATACACGATTATCATGTCTCAGATTTACAATAATATAATACATCGGAAATACTCTATATGTTCTTGCCATCCAGCTCGCCTCCTGAGCTCCAGAACGTCCTTACCTGGAAATCTGTAATACTCGGTCTGACCCCAAGCATTACATCAAAGTAACACCCGGGTCAGGCTGGAAACCAGCGTGAGTAAACCCATCTAACATGGAATACAAAGCATACATGCTCCGGCATGTATTATGAGCTAATGCATCGTGGATGTATACCATAAGAGTGCATGATAAGCTTAGTAAAATTACTCAAATACACTAGTGAATTTCATCTCCTTTAAAAAAATTGGGATATAATTTGTAAAATAAAATTAGGAGAAACCTAATGCTAATTTTTTATAATCGTAAGGATGTATGCCAAAATTTCCCAAAAAGGAATCTATTTCGACAAAATTTATAAAGCCCATCGCGATTTTGGGACAACTTTTATAGTCCGTTCAAAAATGTTATCACTTAGGGTCCCCTCTTTGCGAGCATTTCGGTGTAGTTCCATGTACAAAAAATATATGTTTATACTTTGCAATTTTAAAAATACATAGCAATCCCTCTTTCTTTTGGAAAACTCTAAGTCACTTTTGTTGCATCAAAATTTGTTGCCCCTACAAGACTCGAACCCAGTACATCATGGAGCAAATAAGGGCATTACCACTAAACTACGGCTTCCAACGTGTGTAATTTTTAACCAATTCTTTATATTTAAATACTTTATAACTCAAATATTAGTAAATTTTTCTATGACCCAATGGGTTGCCTAGCCACGGGATTGGTGGCCTGCCATTGTGGGTCGGCCCTGTGTGTGTATAAACCAATGTTGTAATAATTCTCTTGGGTAAGTATGGACCAGCGATTAATCACCTAGGCCAGAATTAATGGAAGCTGGGAATTTTTGACAACTCGTGCATTTTGGATAAAATTTTAGTGCTTTGTTTAGTGTCAATTGTTATGAATTAAAATTTTGAGATTTTAGATATGCTTAAGAGTAGCCAAGGAGGCAAGAGCGTCTAAAACTAGCACATTGATGCTTATACATGCACCGAAGCTTAAGTAATGTGTAATTAGTGCCTCAATATATATTTAGATTCTTACTAAGATGCTAAATCTTATCTAGGCAAGCCTAGACGAATCGTTAGGTAGTGGGCCTAGCTTAGTGCCTAAGCGGGCCTAAACGAAGGCCTTGAAGGATTTGTACAATAGTGATTCAGCATATTTACAAAGAACTCTGAAAGATACAATTAAAGTTTAGATTGATTTCGAAAAGAAAAAAAGGAAATTTCTTGTACCGATATTAAAAATATGGGTGTAATTTAATTTCTTTTTAGAAGATTTTTTCACATGTGAAACTTGAAAATAAGGGACGAGTCCTAATTTTCACTTTTTGTTTTCTGTTTTTATTATTGAATTATATCTGTAGCTACTTATGATTCACGTATGAAATGTGATTATACATTAAATAATATGATGAATTTAAAGTAAATATTGAAAAAAAGGGTAAAAGAATGTGGTGTTTATCAAAGTTCTACTCCACTTATTAGCACCGTTGGCGTTCATTAGAGACACGTGGTATGTTTTGTGGCGTTTGTCGTTAATCTCCAAAATCTCATGTTGTTGTAAAATAGTCAAAGTTTCACCAAATTCGAACTCTCTTTCTCCAATCCACAAAATTTGAACAATCAAGTGTGGATTAATCGAAGAAATTACAATGGGGTCTGCATTATTCGTCACATTTCCTACATCGAGGCTTTCTGAATTAGAAGGAGACATTATAGATTATTTGCTCATACATGATATCAATAGTCTTGGTCAACATTTCATGGTCTGACCACTATGTCTTCTCACTACAAAATAACTACTATTTACCAAGGTCAAAATGGCATTGAGGAGAAGTCGGTGAAAAATATTCTGACGTTGTGCATGCCATATAGGGCATCATGAGTAAGAAAATTTCGACGCCTTGATGATGAAGGAACCATGACAATCGGAAGTTAGTGAAATAGATAAATTTCAAAAAAAAAATCTTATTTTGGATTTTTTTTGGTCCATAAAGTCTAAAGGTATATTAGATCCAATCTAATAAAGTTTTAAAAAAATCTTATTTTGTTTAAGTTGTTCAAATGGAGTTTGAATTTGATTTAAATTTAAATGTATGAGCAAATATACCCATGTGTGTGATAGTTATTTGTCAAAGTTAATTTAGAAAAGAAAACCTTTCATTTATTTCTCTGAAACTTATGTAATTAACTGAGGGAAGACTTTGTTTTTATTTAGGCAGAGAAAACTATCATTTCTCTCACTTTAATTAAAATGATTGATTTATTAAATGTTATTAATGAGAAATTTATTGTACAAGATATAAACTATGAGTATATTCAAATATACTTTGTGTATATTGTGTGAGTACATGCAACATATAAGCAGTGTAATTAGTTAATGTGTACGTATGTAGGTGTTGCAATTTACACTACAAGGACACATTTGTCATTTAAATATGTCTTTGTTGCCCATAATTTTATTTTAAAATATATATGTATATAATATAAACTATTTGTATACATACATATACGCATCCACACACACACATACATATACATATATATGCATATATTATATGTATGTATGTATGTATGTATATGCATGTGTGTGTGTAACAACCCGCATATTTATCGAGTTTGTATTTAAATATTTTATTTAAATATTAACTCGTTAATCGGATTTTGGTCCGAAAAGCTACTTTTTGCAAACGGTCAAATTAGGACTCGAGACCACTTCCATTGAGTTCGAAATGCCGTTTACAACTTTTTTAAGTATAAACATCGATAGGTTTGGAGTTAGTGAAATTTCACTAAGTTTTCCCGCTTTGGATTTGGGTTGGTTTAGCCTATTAAGCGCAAGTTCCAACCCTCTTCTCCTCAGTCTTCATAAATTTCCTAACTAATCAAGCTTTGGCATTAATGGTGGAGGGAATGGGAAATTAAAATTCCAAAACTCAAATTCAATTGCAATCCATCTTTCTACTCCAAATTCAAGAAGAAGACATTGGATTCAAGCTTCTTGTGCTTAGATAGAAGAAGGATTGGTTCTTGCTTGCTTAAAACTTCATTTTCATTGATATTTGGTGCAAAGGTGAGATTTTTATCTCACAATTCTAGCCTATAACTATATTGGACTGTTGGGAATGATTCCCTATCATTTTTGCATGCATGTTAGCATTTGGTTTGGATTGGATTGGCGAAAAACTCCAATTTTTAGCGTTTTGTTGAATTTTCTGCACTTAGGTCGTTCTGGCCATTTTTAGGTCGTTCGGAGTTAAGTCGTTCGTCCATAGGTCGTGAGTCGTTCACGAGTTAACCCTAGGTCGTTCTGGCCATTTTTAGCTCGTTCGGAGTTAAGTCGTTCGTCCATAGGTCGTGATTCGTTCACGAGTTAACCCTAGGTCGTTCTGGCCATTTTTAGCTCGTTCGGAGTTAAGTCGTTCATCCATAGGTCGTGAGTCGTTTACGAGTTAACCCTTAAGTCGTGCAGCCCTTCAGTCACGCAACCCTTAAGTCGGTTACGAGTTATCCCGATAGGTCGTTGGACCCTTAACTCGTAGGTCGTTGGACCTTATCTCGTTAGGTCGCTCCTGGCCTAACCCTTAAGTCGTGCAACCCTTAAGTCGGTTACGAGTTATCCCGATAGGTCGTTGGACCCTTAACTCGTAGGTCATTGGACCTTATCTCGTTAGGTCGCTCCTGGCCTAACCCTTAAGTCGTGCAACCCTTAAGTCGTGCAGCCCTTCAGTCACGCAACTCTTAAGTCGGCTACGAGTTATCCCGATAGGTCGTTGGACCCTTAACTCGTAGGTCGTTGGACCTTATCTCGTTAGGTCGCTCCTGGCCAAACTCTTAAGTCGTGCAACTCTTAAGTCGTGGAACCCTTAAGTCGTGGAACCCTTCAGTCATGCAACTCTTAAGTCGGTCACGAGTTATCCTGTTAGGTCGCGACCTCTGTTAAGTCGGCCATGTTGGGTCGTGAGTCACCATTAGGTCGCGAACACCTCTAGGTCGCAACCACTAAGTCGCTTGACCCCTTAGACCCCTAGGTCGCAACCGTTAGGTCGCTCGACCCTATCCCTCTTAGGTCGTTAGACCCCCTTTTTGTCTTCACTAGGTCGTACCATTTTGGACGGGGCTTTGCCCCGCACCCCGCCGGGGGCGCTGCCCCCTGGACCCCCGCGACCTGACCGGGCAGGTCGAACCCCGTAAGCGGTGGCGTTGCCCCCACACCCCCACCTTGGGGGGTTGCCACCCCCCTGGACCCCCCCTCCGTAGGGTATCTTATCTGAAAAACATTGAGCTGATTTCCTTGGATTTTATTCACATCTCCGTATGCGATTTTTGTGACTGATTGTTTCTACAATTGCTTCTGTGTTTTGTCACTTTATAATATAAAGGTTTCGATACTAGTAGTAAATATCAAAACTCTTTTAACAAACAATTTCAACTCTATTTTTAATAACAAAGCTCTTTTCTTAAACCGTTTTCCAATCTATTAGTATATACAAACCTTTACATCACTCGGATGAGAAATCTAATTAAACGACTTAGTAAAACAAGTGGTATGAAACGCTTGCGTTCACTTCGTCGGTTAATTCTTGGACTTGTTCGATTGAACCTCTTGTGACAATTTTATTAGTGAAGATTTATAGTTTGTTCGTAAATATTTAAGTTAAGCAAGTGGTTATGGGACATGAAGCTAAACTTCTATATTTACTAGCTTAGTGTAATTGACACTTCTCGTTGATCATGACGATCATTCTGATGATTTAGACTAGCAACTGTGCGATGTCTCTTGTTGCGAGGTTAGACTAGACACCACTTGTGTGATTCCACTCACACATACCTTTTTGCTTTTTGGTTAGTCTGGACCTTAATCTGTGTGATTCCATTCACACATGTGGGGTAGCTCCCCTTGGTCTTCGGACCGTCATGTGATAGGCCTCTTTCTCTTTTCTATGATTTCTGGACTTCTTGCATTGACTTCTAGAATTTATGTCATTGACTTGTTATGAGTACAAGTTTGGGGTATGATGCCCTTTCCGAATCTTTGAGAAGATTCTTGTGATATTGATTATGTCTTATTGATTGATCTTCTGTTGATCATTATTTACATACTTATAGTGGTATGTCATTATGGGTGTTTATGTTTATGCCATATCTTTTATGTTATATCATGTCATCTGATATTTATAGCTAGACTGACCCATTTATTATTTTCTTAAATAATACTCGGGTCAGACCGAGATGTTACAGGTGCTTCTGCTTGACTTTTTCCCAGGGATTCATCACTCTTTCTTTTGGCTAACTGTTTAGATTAGCAGTTTTTGTTGTATACACTTGAGATATAGACTCATAGTTGTATTCTTTTGTATAGCACGTGTTGTTATTCTTTTGTATTATCGTGGATCTTACTAACCACTACTCTGATGTACACTTTCATGTGTTAGTTATATATTCATATCTTCTTCCGCCTTTGTGATATGGATATCTATGACTGATTTGTGATATGATTATTTCTGTGTTTGTTTTCGAAGATTATTTATAGCCACCGTGTGATAAGCAATTACATGGATGGTCGCTCCTCAACAGCCTTATTCTCCGTGCTAGTTGACAGCACTACTCCGGAGTGTTCTTGGCTAGCGTGGGTATAGAGGTGGGGCGTCGCAGTGTGTGTGCGTATAAATATAGACATACACAATCAAATTAAAATTAAGTTTGATTATTTGACATGTTTGAATCTAAAATTAATATTTTGAATCTATTTATAACTTAGGAAGGGTGTATGATTAAAATAATGATTTTTCACGAAAGGCCATTTTGTAAACTTTAAGTTAAAATAACTGAGGCACATGCATGCACGCACAAATACACACACAAACAAGTGCAAATTATGTATAAAATTAAAACAACATATGTTTGTATGTATGTATATGTAAAGTTTGTAATCTAATGTATGTTTTGAAATTGAAGCAACAAATTGGAATCTAATTTTAACTTAAAAGGAAATGAAAAGTTTTGTGATGTTTTGCACAAAAGTCCACTTGTCTTTTTTTCAAAACAACTTTCAAACAAAAGTATACAATGACAATATTATAATCAAACAACAAACATGAAAATCATACATTCATTCAAGTTTCGAAGAATTTCAAGTGGACAACATGTGTATTTTATCCATACTTATGTATGTAACAAGTAACAAAATTAAATCAATGGATTATAACTAGTTTTCAGTCAAAATTGTGTTTTTTTAAATAATAGTTTTTAAAAGAATAACAAAATAACTAGAACTTAGACATATAAATTCATGGTAAATGTTTCAAATCTAAGGATTAAATGAGTTGTTACATGTGATAGATCTAATGTTAGCAAGATAAACATGTAATAAATTAAAGTATATCATAAAATAGATCTAAATAAAAATTAACATGATGAACATATGTTATTAATTGAGGTGTAGCAAAAGAGGATTTAATCAGCATATATTCAGATGGGATGAGTTATGTAGAGGATCTAAATCATATGAACAAGGTGAATGTATAAATAAATGAAATTAAAATTGTTATCTAGATGCAGCCAAGAAAACACGCCTTGAATGATGAAGAACTCCAAAATTCCATTGAATTGACCTTGGATCTTACAATTATCAAGAGACAACAGCCACCTCGAATTGATTTGATTTTGTTCGAATTTGTTTTTGGGAAATTTGTGGCTTAGGAGCCAAAAAAATTCGGCTTAATTCATCATCATGTGATTCATTCGGAGTATTCATTGTTTTGGTTTTGCGACTAAATTCATTCAGCGATCAATATCGAATAATCCAAATATTAACGTTCATACGTCATCTTAGCTAGTGGTGTAACATTTTGGCCGAATTTATTGCTTACACATGTTTTGATAAAACTTAATTTTACTTATTATAAGTGGTACCCTGTAGTAACGATTATTTACAACAATTATTTTCGTCAAACTATATCACATTAGAATTTATGAAATTTGGTTTTGGTAAAGCTCATACATCGTCCACATTCAACTTTGTAAGTCCAAACACAGAATCCTTGATTCAATAATAATTATTATTATTAATTTTATCGCTCTATCTAGATACTTTGACTTTAAGTTGACTATAGTTGATCGTAATTCTAATATCATATAACCAAGTGTAGGATCTAGATTAACCCTAGAGGGGGGGTGAATAGGGTTATAGCAAATTTTCTCGAATTAAACACAGAAATATAATAGCAGAAATAAATATGCTGAAAAGTAAATCACACACAAAATTTACCCAGCTTCGGCAACCCCTGCCTACTGCTGCATTCACAGATTTCTATTAGAATTAAACAGTATCACGCTTACAAACACTCTACTAGACTCGCAGACCCTTTTGCTCCCGCTCACAAACACTCTACTAGACTCGCACACCCTGCTCCCGCCTATAGAGTTTCGCTTACTCGCAAACACTGCTCCCGCCTATAGAGCTTTGCAAACTCGCACACCCTGCTCACTGAACTAATTCAAAATAGACAATCTGACACTACCTAAACTTAGGTGGTGATTTACTACTCCTTTGACTTGAAAAGAAAAAACAACTTCAAAAATACAACCAGGAGCAAAAAATTAAAATATGTACTTTGGACACGTGATTTTTGCTCAAACTAAAAACCCCTATTATAAAATTAAAAACTAAAACCCCTATTATAAAATTAAAACCCCTCCTTTTAATAATAAGGCCGGCCCAAAAAAGTAAATAGTAGTTTTTAATTCCCCTTTTGATAAACTTCGGCCCGTTCCTTTTTCTCTTGATAATGGTGGCCGTTTGTTCTTCTCGTCTCTTTAAAATTTGGCGATCTCGTCCTTGCGCTCTCTGTTCCAAATTAGGGCTTTTGCGAAGCTCCGATACTACTTCGATCTTTGTTGATTGTTCGTGATTTATCCTGCCTTGATCGATTTCGTGTTGCTTCCTTCGGTTGCTTCGGTGAGTTCGATTATTGATTCGGTAACAATTTTTTTCTCTGATACTTGTATTCGAACTCGATTGTAGTTATGCCGATGATGATTGGGCTTATATAGGATTTGAAATCCTATTTTTGCGTTCGTTTATTCGTGTTTGAATTTGTTAATTTGTTCATCTCGGCCACTCGATTACACTTGGATGCTTGTGATAAAATCTGACTTTGTCAATTTCGTATTTTTGATGCTTGGTTGACACGGCTTGGATTTGTGACTTGGTCAGTTTTCTTTGCTACCATGGTTTCGAATTTTACTTGTTCAACGTTGACTTCGGCTTGGTCTTTTGATGTTGATATGATTTATGGCTTGTTCATGTGAGTATATATTTTTATTACTTGTAAATCACGGTGTTGATGATTTTCGTGAATTTTTTTTTTACTGCTTGGCTGTTTGATTATTTCTTGTTGTACTCGGCTTGACTTTCTGAAAGATGCGTACTTGAGTTCGTCTTGCTCACCATGTTGCATACTTAATGTTGTCACTGTGTTCGACATGGTCTTTGTAGTACTTGGTTACTGGTCGAGTTCATTTGTACATTTGTTCACCTACACTCTTCGTTTGGTCTACTTGCATTGTTTCTGGCTTCATCTGTAGTCTTGTTCATTGATGGTTTTGGTCGTTGTATTTGCTGGGTACACAGTCTTGACCTGTTGCAGTCCTGTAGTTGCATTCATTGGTCATTTAGCCTTATACCTGTAGTTGTACTGCATTGTGTATATTCATAATACATGTATTGCTGTTGGCTTCGGGTAACTTCGACACTTTCATCTCGAGCTTGTGTAATTTGAACCTGGTTTGGTGTGCATTGTGCCTTGTACTTGCAGTTTGGTCCATTGAGTTGTTGCAATTGAGTTCAAGTTTCTCTGTAACTTCGCTTTTTGCCTTGCATTGACCATGGCTTTTCTTGGTGGTGCATTTTGTTGCGGCCTGTACATGTATTACTAGCTCTGGTTCATCTTTGTTGCTTCACCACAGTTTGCATTTGCCACACTTGTGTTCCCTGTTATCAACTGGCCTTGATTATGTTTTGATTCAAAACTTCTGTTCACCTGCATGTATTGTTGGTTCATTGTGATATTTGTTCATTTGTGTTTCACTGGTAGCACTTGAGTTGTTGCAGTTGATTTAGTTGTTCCCTGTACTTGTGCACTGTTGTGTCTGGTTCTTTTCATTCATGTTGCAACTCAAATGTTTCACTCTGATATATATATATATATATATATGCATTTGCCACTGAGCTTGATTCAT
Source organism: Allium cepa (assembly GCA_030765085.1). Taxonomy (NCBI): domain Eukaryota; kingdom Viridiplantae; phylum Streptophyta; class Magnoliopsida; order Asparagales; family Amaryllidaceae; genus Allium; species Allium cepa. The sequence goes on along the minus strand of CM060939.1, from coordinate 921,981,910 downwards.
GCAGTCTTCATTAGCTCGTGTGCTTCCAGTGTTGCCACTGTGTCAAGTATGGTTTCATTCCTTGTAGTTATCTGGTAGTAGCTGTTGTATCACTTGGTGTCTTGAACATTGTTTTGATGCCTGATACATATTACTTGACCATTGTTGCTGCATTGCTTACTGTCACTACTGCTTCGAGTCAGTTTCATTGTTGCTGCTCCTTCGGTGCACTATGCTTTGTGTACATGTCTTGTTGAGTTTGTAGTTTGTTGTCACTGGTTCATTGGACCGCATACATGTTGTAAGTGATACTTTGGACCTTTTGCCTTCAGTTGCTTGTCGAATTTGCATGTATCTGTATCACTTTGGTATACTGCAGCTTGTATTCTGCCTTAAGTTGAATCCCGTGTGTTATTTGGGTTTGACCTTGTGCTGAATCGTTAACAGTGCTTTTGTTTGATTTGTGCACACGAGTTGGCGGGGCAGTGCACACGTGTACAAATGTATGTGTGTGTACTGCAGCCACTTATGTATACCTGTCCCTGTAATATCTATGTGCGCGACTTTGTGATGAAATCAAGTGTGAATGATGACGAACAACCCAAATAACTGAGGCAAATCATATTTTCAAAAAATCGTATTTCATTTTATATTGCAAAAATATTTCTTTTTCAATTTTACTGCGTTAGTGAATATTTTTGCAGATTGCTCAGATGCTGGATTCAAACTGGAATGCAGTTGAAGATAAAAATACGAGTGTGAGTGATATGTAGTGAGGTTAACTGTAAATGTGAAATGTGATGTGATTGTAATCAAAGTTGTATAGTTATAGTGAGAGATTGAAATTGTACTATTCAAAATTGTAATAAATATTTGTTTGAATAAAATTTCTGTTTGAATTCAAATTCTGTGTCATTTAATTTTATTTAGCAAATATTTATTTATTTTATGAAAAATAAAATAGTACATTAACAAATACATTTAAACGAATGATATATGTTTATTATCATCAAACAAAATCATATAAGCGCAAAGCGCATATTCAACAATCTCCCCCTTTTGATGATAACAAACATATTTAAGATTTTGAATGTATTAAACGTATTTGATCGTTCAATTTGCTCCCCCTATTTAAATGCTTCATCTCTACATGATGCTCCCCCTACATATATGCATACAAATAAAAATATGTAAATGAGCCTATATGCAAATGGAAAATTATTTGACATTTGCTTGAATTTATTTGACAAAATCTTAACTTTTCTCTCCCCCTTTTGTTATCAGCAAAAGAATAACAGTGTTATAAAAATAGGGATGAAGTGATAGACATGAATCAAACATTTAACTCAATTAAATATATATATCAAATTTCAATAAAACTCAAACAAAAATCATAATTACCCTTGTCAAGCGCATATTCCACTTTCAGAAGTGATGGGGATAAAATCATCAAAAATCATACAATTCTGTCTATTTGTGGTATATTTATTTCAGGAAATTTGAATATCTACTAACCATGCATAACCGTTAGGACTTTTAAATGAGATTAGTAGTATTCACAATTTTTATTTAAAAAATAAAATCAAGTATCTTCTAACCACGCATGACCGTGAGGACTTTTAAATGGGATTAGAATCAACTTGTCTATTTGAATCAATTAATTTTGATATGCGTTCCATACATGCATAACCGTGAGGACTTTTAAATGAGCATGGAAGCACATAATCAAAAATCCAAGTAATTCACCCATGCATGACCGTGAGGACTTTTAAATGAGAGTGAATACTTTGGATATTTATTTTTATTGCCAAATATAATAGATTGAAGCACAAATAATTTCCTTCACAAATTTAAATATATTGAAGAACAAATGATTCCTTTGTAAACTACCACAAATTTACATACTAAATATGATCTTGATGAGTGATGGTCGATAGAAAGATGATAGAAATAGAAATGATCATGGAATTTTTACCCAACAAAAAGTTTTTATAACTCTTGTTATGAAATTCTAAAGAAATTTTCTAATTATACTTTCTTGAGTTATAATATATGATAAATATCAACATTCATCTCTTTTTCAATCACTATTCATCTTTTCGATAATCAAAGGGAGTCAGATTAGTCAAAATTTGTCATTTAAAATCAAATTAAAAATTATAAATCAATTTTTCAAAAATGATTAGGCTGTAAATATGGTCAAACATGATTTTCTCGAGGGGGTTTTATAAGAAAATTTTCTGCTATTTGAAAATTATTTCAAATGAAAAATATGCAGATATTTTCTTTGAAAAAAAAACGATGCAGCAAATGAATGTTTCAAAAAAATAATCACGTTCCACTAGTAATTTTTCTATCAACTATATTACCAGTGCATCTGAATTTAAATTTCACTCAATATTCACTTGTTGAATCAAACCATGAAATGTGCACCAAAAATTTCAAACTTAACATCATTCTTTTGAATTTGAATTTAAGCCGTGTTAACACTCAAACAAATATCATGATGTTAATTTCAGAAACCATAGGATAAACAATTATATTCATGAGTAATCAACAGTCAATCAACATCATAATTATTTCAAAAACAATTTCTTGAAGTTTCAACAATTTCTTAAAATCCTTTTTCACATGAATTTGAAATCGTGTAAATTTACAAGTAGTGACCAAAATGTCAGAACCAATATATCTACGTGTAGCATGAGTAACCATCATTTGATCGAACAAATTTATATAAATTAGTTCAAAATTGAAAATCTGATTGGTCATCATTTAAGCACAAATCAATGTCATAAATAAGAACAAGTAAAAAAATCATATCAATTAAGTCCGAATCAGTCAACCATCATAATTACTCCAAGTAATTCTTTTTAAAGATGGTTAGTCAATCTTTTGAAAAAATCATAGCATCAAAATCATCATCTTTTGTTTATCTCAAAATTGGCTGATTTTAATTTAGAGTATGGTGCAGATAATCACATTTAAAAACAATTACCTGTTTTACCTTTACGATAATTTTTCGTGATTGCCCATTGTGATTCTGTCACCTTTATACTAGGCTAAGGAACTTTGCTTTGTCGCCCGTTGTGTTTCTGGAACAGCCGAAATCCAGAGAACACTCTTGTTGTTCCTTAGCCTGCCACCACACCTACACGATAAAAGATTTATGTGACCTATTTGTTTTTATAGGTCCATTGTTGTTAGTGGCAGAATATGAAAAATATGTTTTTGGAGACCCAAAATTATTTATATATGTTCCTTTTGGCACCCAAATTTGTTTGACTTTCAATGATTTTATATTTGTGCCTTTTGGAACCCAAATTGGTATAGTTTTCACGTGTTTGGGTCTATACCAACGATTATTTCGATTATGTCCAAATTCTCTACAAACGTGCTCATTAAATTGACTTGATTAAATTTTGTGTTCCTATGACTATGATTTTCAACATGATTTCCAATATTTCAGATCGAGCAAAAACACTTTTACTTTTTGCATTATCATCATTTTGTGATTTCCCAAAGCCTAGTCCTTTTCTATTGTTAGCAAAAATTTGATTTCCCAATAGCATGTTGAAAGATTTTTCGCCTCTTGAAAAGTTATTCAAAGATTTCTCAAGATTTTGGACTTTGGTTTTTAGTGTTGTATTTTCAGTGACAAGTGAGGTGCATCGATTTATAAAATCCTTTTTCCTAGTGTCGATGGTTTCCTTAAGATTCAAGTTTTATTTTTCAAGATTCTCAGAGTTATTCTTAAGTCTTGTCAATTCTGAATCTAAAACTTTACATCTTTTACATTCTAGGTTTTGAATATTTTCAAGTTCAGTTTCTAACCTAAAATTTTTACGAGCAAGTTCTCTCCCATCAGTTTTCAGTTTTTCAATTTTAGATTCAAGAGCATCAACTACTTTAGTAAGATCAGAACACATAAAAACATGTTCTTTATAAGAAAACTCACCTGCCTCACTAGATTCGTCGGAGGTTGCTTCTGATTCTGATTTTGCCATGCAACACAAGTTAGCCTCCTCTGAGCTGCTATCCGAAGCTTCCTCTCCTTCTTCATCATCCCAAGTCGCTGCAAATACCTTCTTCGCCTTTTTCTTTTCTTTGTTGTTTTTGAGAAGTGGGCATTTTGGTTTGATGTGGCCAGGCTTGTTGCAGTTATAACACGTCAGTTCATTATCGGAATTTTCGGAATCTTTTGACCTATTGCCTTTTGTTTTCTTCTTGCGTGGCTTGAATCTCGACCATTTTCTAAGATTATTGACAGCCATTGCAAGCTCTTCAATTGGATCTTCTCCTTCTTCATCGCTTTCTTCTTTGCTCTTTAGGGCAATCGTCTTTTTCTTTGGTTCGGAGTTGTTGCGTTCTTCCTTTGCTTTTAGCTCAAGCTCATATGTCATCAAGTTTCCAATCAACTCCTCCATGCTTAGCTTACTCAGATCTTTCGATTCTTGGATTGCCGTGACTTTTGCCTCAAAGTTCATTGGTAAGACTCGTAGTATCTTCCGCACAAGCTCTACCTCAGTGAATACCTTCCCAAGTGCTCTAGCGTTGTACACCAAAGTTGAAAAGCGTCCAAACATGTCCTTTATGCTCTCGCCTTTGTCCATCACAAAGTTCTCGTATTCATTGCTGAATAGGGCTAGACGAGACTCCTTGACTTGAGAAGTTCCTTCGTGTGTCACCTCCAAAGTGTGCCATATTTCCTGTGCTGTTGTACAATGAGAAATTCTATTAAATTCATTTTTGTCAAGAGCACATATCAAAGCATTCATGGCTTTAGCATTTGTCGTTTTCAATTTCTTATCGTTAGCATCCCACCTATCCTTAGGTTTAGGAATCTCAGTATCACCAACGATTATAGTGGGAGGTTTATAGCCAGTTTCAATAATATCCCAAACATCATAATCAACAGAACTAAGATAGATACCCATCCTAACTTTCCAATAAGCATAATCGTTCCCGTTAAACATGGGTGGCCTAGCAATAGATTGCCCCTCAGAAAAAGTATTATTTTGTAGACTCATGACTCTAGAGTTAAAAAATAAAAATATACCGGGCTCTGATACCACTTGTAGGATCTAGATTAACCCTAGAGGGGGGGTGAATAGGGTTATAGCAAATTTTCTCGAATTAAACACAGAAATATAATAGCAGAAATAAATATGCTGAAAAGTAAATCACACACAAAATTTACCCAGCTTCGGCAACCCCTGCCTACTGCTGCATTCACAGATTTCTATTAGAATTAAACAGTATCACGCTTACAAACACTCTACTAGACTCGCAAACCCTTTTGCTCCCGCTCACAAACACTCTACTAGACTCGCACACCCTGCTCCCGCCTATAGAGTTTCGCTTACTCGCAAACACTGCTCCCGCCTATAGAGCTTTGCAAACTCGCACACCCTGCTCACTGAACTAATTCAAAATAGACAATCTGACACTACCTAAACTTAGGTGGTGATTTACTACTCCTTTGACTTGAAAAGAAAAAACAACTTCAAAAATACAACCAGGAGCAAAAAATTAAAATATGTACTTTGGACACGTGATTTTTGCTCAAACTAAAAACCCCTATTATAAAATTAAAAACTAAAACCCCTATTATAAAATTAAAACCCCTCCTTTTAATAATAAGGCCGGCCCAAAAAAGTAAATAGTATTTTTTAATTCCCCTTTTGATAAACTTCGGCCCGTTCCTTTTTCTCTTGATAATGGTGGCCGTTTGTTCTTCTCGTCTCTTTAAAATTTGGGGATCTCGTCCTTGCGCTCTCTGTTCCAGATTAGGGCTTTTGCGAAGCTCCGATACTACTTCGATCTTTGTTGATTGTTCGTGATTTATCCTGCCTTGATCGATTTCGTGTTGCTTCCATCGGTTGCTTCGGTGAGTTCGATTATTGATTCGGCAACAATTTTTTTCTCTGATACTTGTATTCGAACTCGATTGTAGTTATGCCGATGATGATTGGGCTTATATAGGATTTGAAATCCTATTTTTGCGTTCGTTTATTCGTGTTTGAATTTGTCAATTTGTTCATCTCGGCCACTCGATTACACTTGGATGCTTGTGATAAAATCTGACTTTGTCAATTTCGTATTTTTGATGCTTGGTTGACACGGCTTGGATTTGTGACTTGGTCAGTTTTCTTTGCTACCATGGTTTCGAATTTTACTTGTTCAACGTTGACTTCGGCTTGGTCTTTTGATGTTGATATGGTTTATGGCTTGTTCATATGAGTATATGTTTTTATTACCTGTAAATCACGATGTTGATGATTTTCGTGAATTTTTTTTTTTACTGCTTGGCTGTTTGATTATTTCTTGTTGTACTCGGCTTGACTTTCTGAAAGATGCGTACTTGAGTTCGTCTTGCTCACCATGTTGCATACTTAATGTTGTCACTGTGTTCGACATGGTCTTTGTAGTACTTGGTTACTGGTCGAGTTCATTTGCACATTTGTTCACCTGCACTCTTCGTTTGGTCTACTTGCGTTGTTTCTGGCTTCATCTGTAGTCTTGTTCATTGATGGTTTTGGTCGTTGTATTTGCTGGGTACACAGTCTTGACTTATTGCAGTCCTGTAGTTGCATTCATTGGTCATTTAGCCTTATACCTATAGTTGTACTGCATTGTGTATATTCATAATACATGTATTGCTGTTGGCTTCGGGTAACTTCGACACTTTCATCTCGAGCTTGTGTAATTTGAACCTGGTTTGGTGTGCATTGTGCCTTGTACTTGCAGTTTGGTCCATTGAGTTGTTGCAATTGAGTTTAAGTTTCTCTGTAACTTCGCTTTTTGCCTTGCATTGACCATGGCTTTTCTTGGTGGTGCATTTTGTTGCGGCCTGTACATGTATTACTAGCTCTGGTTCATCTTTGTTGCTTCACCACAGTTTGCATTTGCCACACTTGTGTTCCCTGTTATCAACTGGCCTTGATTATGTTTTGATTCAAAACTTCTGTTCACCTGCATGTATTGTTGGTTCATTGTGATATTTGTTCATTTGTGTTTCACTGGTAGCACTTGAGTTGTTGCAGTTGATTTAGTTGTTCCCTGTACTTGTGCACTGTTGTGTCTGGTTCTTTTCATTCATGTTGCAACTCAAATGTTTCACTCTGATATATATATATATATGCATTTGCCACTGAGCTTGATTCATGCAGTCTTCATTAGCTCGTGTGCTTCCAGTGTTGCCACTGTGTCAAGTATGGTTTCATGCCTTGTAGTTATCTGGTAGTAGCTGTTGTATCACTTGGTGTCTTGAACATTGTTTTGATGCCTGATACATATTACTTGACCATTGTTGCTGCATTGCTTACTGTCACTACTGCTTCGAGTCAGTTTCATTGTTGCTGCTCCTTCGGTGCACTATGCTTTGTGTACATGTCTTGTTGAGTTTGTAGTTTGTTGTCACTAGTTCATTGGGCTGCATACATGTTGTAAGTGATACTTTAGACCTTTTGCCTTCAGTTGCTTGTCGAATTTGCATGTATCTGTATCACTTTGGTATACTGCAGCTTGTATTCTGCCTTGAGTTGAATCTCGTGTGTTATTTGGGTTTGACCTTGTGCTGAATCGTTAACAGTGCTTTTGTTTGATTTGTGCACACGAGTTGGCGGGGCAGTGCACACGTGTACAAATGTATGTGTGTGTACTGCAGCCACTTATGTATACCTGTCCCTGTAATATCTATGTGCACGACTTTGTGATGAAATCAAGTGTGAATGATGACGAACAACCCAAATAACTGAGGCAAATCATATTTTCAAAAAATCGTATTTCATTTTATATTGCAAAAATATTTCTTTTTCAATTTTACTGCGTTAGTGAATATTTTTGCAGATTGCTTAGATGCTGGATTCAAACTGAAATGCAGTTGAAGATAAAAATACGAGTGTGAGTGATATGTAGTGAGGTTAACTGTAAATGTGAAATGTGAAATGTGATGTGATTGTAATCAAAGTTGTATAGTTATAGTGAGAGATTGAAATTGTACTATTCAAAATTGTAATAAATATTTGTTTGAATAAAATTTCTGTTTGAATTCAAATTCTGTGTCATTTAATTTTATTCAGCAAATATTTATTTATTTTATGAAAAATAAAATAGTACATTAACAAATACATTTAAACGAATGTATATATGTTTATTATCATCAAACAAAAATCATATAAGCGCAAAGCGCATATTCAACACCAAGGAGACGAATTCTCTATTGAATAGTGTTTTCATTTCCAATGCTTCAACTCAGACTTAACTATAATTCTTTGATGGATGTCATGCCACGATTTAACTATAATCAAAATGAAGTGTCCATATTAAAGTTCTATAATATTATTAAGTCGAGCAAATTGTGTAACATCGTCACTACGAGATTCTCTAGTTGACCTTAGTTATATTAACAAACAAAAAACTCTCGAGTAGTTCATTCTATAGTTATCCTATAACTATCGACAACTAACCCTTTAGTGCCCCGGTAGGCATGAGTATTACACTGCCCAACATTTGGAGAGCGTTACGCGGTCTAGTCTCAACGAATGTATTAATATATTGTCTCGAAATATCTTGACTAGGAATATTTAAAATAAATGTTATATTTAATGTGATTAATTTCTTATGATTATAATAGATTGTAATTACTATCACAGAACATATCATATAAGGATTTTCTATTTTATATACTTTAAATTAATTAATTGATTAATTGTATCATAATATAACAAGTATATAATAGAAAGAAAACACATGAATAAGATTGGTTATAGAGTTAGATATATATATATATACAAATTACGTAATTGCCCCTAGGGCATACCCCTAACTCTGTTAATCTCTTACTTGCACTTGGCATCAATCATGGAATCTTTTTCCAACTTCTTCGATCAGTTTTCTTAACTAATCCAGTCAGTCCCTTAGTAAATGGGTATGCTATTTTATTTTAATTATCTACTTTGTCAATCAATCCTCCCATCGTTGATAAAATTTCTTTACCATGTGCAACCGTTCAGAATAAGTCTCTCAACTTTTAGTGAGCTCTAGTGTCTTTTACAAACTGTATCGTAATATTGTTATCATATAACAATGTCATGAGATTCTCAACATTTGGAATCACTCTCGGCACATTTTTAAATATGTGCATTTGCTTATACTTCTTACATTGAATGATATTAAAGGCGGTGTACTTAGCCATTGGTTGAATCAACCACTAACTGTTTGGAACAATTCATACTTAAAGTTCTTAACTTAAGTTTGAACATAAGTTTAGGATCAACGTATACTCAATATTATTAATGAAGTTTGAGTCCTCGCACTCCTTAATAAGGAGTTCATTGTTTGTATAGACAATTCTCTAGTATTTCATAAATACTCGAAAACACTCTAAACTGTCATTAAGTGATCTTAACTCGGATTTGTAACTTGCTCTATGTATCAAATACATGAGTGAAGTGTGATATTATAAACCATATAACATGTATGATAATTTATATTGTCAATGCATAAGAAAGTCATCTTACATGCTCCATTTAAACAATTTTAACATCGTATCTGCGTATATCATTTGAGACAAACTCATCATCTTTTAAGCTGATTATAAAAGATGTCATTCTCAAAATCAACGTCGAGTATTGAAGAGCAACCAAATTGAAATGATTTTAACATGAATACATCATCAACAATCATAAGTTTATTGTTTACTTATAGTTTTAAAAGTATATTTTAGTACCTATTAATATTCTTTCTATAGACACACACTTCTTCTTTATTTTGACTGAAATTAAAATTATTTGAATTTTCTGTCAAAATACATACTTAACTATGATACTTATCGAATAACACTTTCGTATCATTATCCAATACTCACATACTCAATCATCGCTCCCATTGACTTCGAGGCATTTTGGCTGCTATGTGCAAACAATCTATTCTAAATCATTATTTAGAATTTTTGTTTTAACATATATGTACAAAAACTCAAAGCCATATCGAGCGGTAAATTTTGTGAGTAAAATTTGAATTAACTAAAGCACGTTGAATGGCAAATCTGCTACGTTAGTTTCAACAATTAAAAATTTATGATGTTATTCTTGTCAACTGGCTTATATTCCAACCGTATTGATCTTCTTTTGAAGACATTTTTGTAACCAATGGATCATATCCTTTGGGTACCAATATCAAAATCATAATTTGAAAATGTACTTGGAATCCATTTTGCATTTGCGCATCGTACTACATGGTAGAGTCAATACTCTTAATGGCCTATTTAAGATCGAGGAAGTTCTTTTCACGACATTAATAAAATTTATAACTTCTCTTTGATGTGCAAGATTTATCATTAGACATACAAATATGTCATGCCTATTTAGTTCGGTCAACATTATTCTATCCTTCGTTACCTGGTTTATCTTTGGATCATATCCAAGTCCATTTTACTGCCAATAATTTCTGAAAGAAATTCCTTCGTTGTCGAATGGAATAAGTATTCATAGACATTTTATGAACTACCTAAATATATGTACGAAACTGTTTTAGTTTACGACACTTTTGATCAATCAATGTTGATCAGTCCCAAACTCCTTTAGGGTGGTCCACAAAAGATCCCTTACATGCAAGTATTACGTGCAGCCTCCCGACTCACATAACCTGTCAACTACTTGATCTAGGATATATATGGGTTTCTTATAAAAAAATTATCTTGTATGATCTCGTAAATTATGCCTTGGATAAAAGTAATTTTAACCTCATATATATACTCTTAAGTACACGAACTTATAGAAAGAAGTTAACTCAACTTCACTCATTATTAGTCGTACTTTGTCCAACAAAGTACGATTACTCCTTGTATCAAAGGAAGGAGTGACTTTTGAAATTGAATCTTATTCGTTTATAACATTTTTTGGAACCATTTTCCTATATACTCGCATGTTCGATCAAATTAAAATTTCTTATGTCTTTTGTACGTTACATCTTCTACTTCCATTTATATTCAATGAACTTGTCATGGACATACTCATTGAAACGAGCCGTATTTTTGATAATTAAAAATAGTAAATTTAATAAGATTTTGAAATTTACTACTTTAAGAAATAAAAATTTATGACTTATAAAGAGGGAAAATTAAATTACAATATAATTTAATATTCGTATTTGAATGTTATTAACAACTATCCTAATGTCATTTCAATCAATTGAAGTTATTGTAAAGTCAATTTGGTTATAATTGTAAATAAGGAATAAATTCAATGTTGTATTAATGGTGGAATTGTATGTTATTTTATTTAATTGGGTTTAGTATAAAATACGAAATCAACTAATTAGTACGTAAATTTATTAGCTTCTATTTATAAACAATAAATTTAGGAATGTGTTTGGATTACTAATATATGACAATTGTTATAATTATTACCTCATTATTTAATCGTTTGAAATTAGTTCGGAAATTAGTTAATGAATGTAAATGTAATTAAATATTGCAGTTAATATGAGATAAGATGATAATTGTAGAATATGAATATAATAAAATGGAAACTAATGTTTATTATATTTATAAGGTAATAGTTGATTCAATAATAAGAATGTAAATCAAAATAAAAGAATTTGATTGAAATTAAAATATAATTAACTGGGATTGCCCGTTGTCAAAAAAGTATTTATTTTTGATGAGGTCGGAGTTATTAAAGAAGTCCTCCAGCAGCTTGATTTTTTCTTTAGATAGACTTCGCACATTTGACCATTTTCTAACATTTATTTTTGTAGTGGTAGATAATTCAGTTGATACAGTGAATATGTTTGTAACAACCCGCATATTTATCGATTTTTATATTTAAACATTTTATTTAAATATTTTATCGATACTGGAATTTAGTCTGAAAAGCTACTTTTTGCATACGGTCGAATTAGGACTCGGGACCACTCCCATTGAGTTCAAAATGACGTTTGCGATCTTTTTAAGTGTAAACTTTGATATGTTTGGAGTTAGAGGAATTTTGCCACTTTTCACTTGGGGCTTTGGTTTGGGCTGAACCCATTAATCACTTACTAACTCAGTCCCAACCCCTTCTCCTCTTCATTACTTCATTCCTCATTTCCTAATACTCAAGCTTTTATAACAATGGAGAGTGGAAGAGGAAATTAAAACTCCAAGCCCTAGTCTTCATTAGCAAATCCAACTTCTAGCTCCAAATTCAAGAGAATCCATTGGTAAGCATTCTCTTCATCTTCTCCAACTCCTTCTCTCTTGGATTTCAGAAATTCCTAAAACTAACTTCGGGAATGTTCTTCTTTTAAAGCTTAAAATCAAGCTTCTTGAGTTGGATTTGAAGAGTGGTTGATTCTCCTTTGCTTTCGAGCTTCTTCTACATTTGTTTGGGTTCAAATGTGAGATATTTATCTCACATCTTTGTCTATAATTATCTTCGATTGTTAGGTATGAATTCCTAACACTTATTCTTGTGCAATTGATTTTGGTTTGGATTTATTTGGTGTATATTCCAATTTTTGGTGTTTTGAAATCAAAACCTATGAAAATCCTTTTATGGATATTTGGACATTGATAATTGAGGTATATCAAAGAGCCGTTAAGGTTGGGTTGTCGCTTGGCGTAAATCCTTAGTCGTTGTCGCTCAATCGATTGCTTCGGTATCCATTTGGCCATTTTTGGCCTAGGTTCAAGGAATGCCCTGAACCCTTGATTCAGACGTCTGAAACGTAAGATTCAGACGCCTGGATATTATACTGGGAATTTTTATTCCTCGGTATTCAGACGTCTGAATCTATATTTCAAACGTCTGAATTGGTTCATTTGGAACCAGAAAGGAAATAGGCTAAAATGTGCCTATTTCAGACGTCTGAAATCAAAGATTCAAACGTCTGAATTCTGTTTTGGAAAATATTTTATTTTCCAGATTCAGACGTCTGAATCCTTGATTTCAAACGTCTGAATCTACACTCTTTTGCCTATTTGTTTGAGAATTCCAACTTTAATCGATTCGTGTTGACTCCCTTTTGTTATTATCACTTATTATCGACTTTGATGACATTTTCTTTGTATTTTTGGGAATATCCATTTTGATGGATTCGATATCGATTTCTTTGGATTTTATTCACGTCTTCGAATGTGAATTTTGATGATTGATTGTTTCTACAATCATTTCTATGATTTGTCACTTTAAAAATATAAAGGTTTCAATACTAGTAGTAAATATCAAAACTCTTTCATCAAAATGATTTTCAACACTATTTTATTACAAAGCTCGCTCTTTTAAACCGTTTTCCAATCTACTACTATATACAAACCTTTACCTCACTCGTATGAAAAATCTAATTAAACGGCTTAGTAAAGCAAGTGGTATGAAACGCTTGCGTTTACTTCGTCGGTTAATTCTTGGACTTGTTCGATTGAAACTCTTGTGACAATTTTCTAGTGGAAATCTACAATTTGTTCGTAAATATTTAAGTTAAGCTAGTGGTTATGGGACATGAATCTAAGCTCATATATTTACTAGCTTACTGTAATTGACACTTCTTGATGATCATGACGATCATTTTTGTGATTTAGACTAGCAATTGTGCGATGTCTCTTTGTCTGCGAGGGAGACTAAACCTCGTTTCAGTGTGATTTCGACTCACACATGTGGGGTAGCACCCCATGGTCTTCGGGCTGTTCGTGTGTCAAAAATTAATGGCTAGCTACCATGAGATAGCGTCTCGTTCATGTGATACATATGTTGGTGAGTTTTCATGCTCCCGTTCGTGTGATAGGCCTCCCCCCTTTTTTATGATTTCTGGATTTCGTGTGTTGAATTCTGGAAGTTATGCTTCACCAATTTTAGTGATTTTCGTTGATATGATTTATCAACTTTTGTGCATTGGTGAATTCGTGTGTCATTGACTTGTTGTGAATACAAGTTTTGGGTATGAAACCCTTTTTGGATCTTTGAGAAGATTCTTGTGATATGATTAATCTCATGTTGATTTTCAATTACATACTTATTGTAGTATGTCATTATGGTTATCATATGTTTATGCCATATCTCTTATTCTATATCATGTTATCTGATATTTATAGCTAGACTGATCCGTTTATTATTTTCTTATTAAATAATACTCGGGTCAGACCGAGATGTTACAGGTGCTTCTGCTTGACTTCTCCCCAGGGATTCATTACTCTGACTTTTGGCTAACCATATAGATTAGAAGTTTTTGTTGTATACACTTGAGATATAGACTCATAGTTGTATTCTTTTGTATAGCATGTGTTGCTATTCTTTTTGTATTATTGTGGATCCTTTTGACCACAACTCTGATGTACACTTTCATGTGTTAGTTAGATATTCATATCTTCTTCCGCCTTTGTGATATGGATGTATGTGACTGATTTGTGTTATGTTTATTTCTATATTTGTTTCCGAAGATTATATATAGCCACTGTGTGATAGCTTTGAGTGAGTATCGGTATGTCGGACTCCTTAATTGATATATACTCTACTACCTGACATATCGGTGCTCGCACAAAGATATTACACGGATGGTCGCTCCTCAACAGCCTTTTTCTCCGTGCTAGTTGACAGCATTACTTCGTAGTGTTCTTGGCTAGCGTGGGTATAGAGGTGGGGCGTCACAGCTTGGTATCAGAGCCAAACTTCGGAACAATGTGGATTAATCTAGCAAGGATCATGTCCTAAGTCTTTCTTAGGAGTTGTGCCTTAGGATTTATTCGAGTCTTCGTACCGTCTAATCCTATCCTCTTTAATGATTCCTTGTTTTATCAATCAAGTTTGATTGAAATTCATTTTGTGAATAACCTTTTTCTTCTTCTTTCTTTCTTTCCAAAGGAAGAGAAATGGTTAGACCTGGTCGTCCCAGAGCTGGACCATCTAGTGCTCCACCCCAAGATGGAGTTTTTATGACTACCCAGCAACTTCTTGACCTTGTCACAAATACTCAAGCAGCTGGATCTAATCCAGAACCTACTCACCCCAAATCTGGGTTTGCACGTTTGTGCAATGATTACACCAACCTGGGTGGGAAGCCATTTAAAAGTTCTGAAACTATCATCGAGGTCCAGGCTTGGTTGAGGACTTGCGATCGAATCTTCATTTGCATGAATCTCGTCGATCTTCACCGTGTTCAGGTGGCTTCCAGTATGCTCCAAGAGAGAGCATTGGACTGGTACGAACTTCTTATTTATGAGATTAATGAAGCGGATCTCACCTGGGAGCAATTCTGGGAACGCTTCGAATTAAAATTCATGCCAGAAGCAGAGAAAGTGACATTGGCTCTACGTTTCATAGACCTTGTTCAGGGTGAAGCCTCCGTGCTGATTATGTTGCATCCTTCGTGTCACTTTCCAAGTATGGGGTTGAATACATCAACACCCCATTGAAGAAGAACCAGATGTTCGTTTATGGCTTAAATAAAAGCCTCAAGAAGCCATTACTTCTAAAATTAGAAGTTCCCTTCGACCAACTCATTGATATCGCTCTTCGTCTTGAAGAGGCGGATAGGGAAAGTGATGTTGAAGTGGTGGGTTCTAAACCAAACTTCAACAACAAGAAGAGGCCAAATAAATTCAAAGGTCCTTATCCCGTTAAAAAGGGTAAACAGGCAACTCCTGCTGCGAAGACTTTTTCCTCTACTGAAGGGAAATGCTTTAACTGTGGTTCCAGAGACCATTTTGCGAACAAGTGTTCAAAGCCTCGTACTTGTCGCTATTGCAAAAGCCTGGATCATTATTTATCTTCTTGCCCCAAACTTCAAAATAGGAAGGAGGGAAAGCTTAATGTTGCTCAAGCCCCTCGCAACACATCTCGTGGTCAAGGTATTTCTCATTCTATCCTTGATGGTATTATTATATTTCGTGATCAACCTATTCGAGTTCTTTTTGATACGGGAGCATCCCATTCTTTTATATCAAAAGAGCTTGTTGATACTTTTTCTTTAAGTGTTGTTGCTTTAATGACTTCTTTGAGAATTGTGAATCCGGTTGGTGGATCTGCAATTCTTAGTTTGCTTTGTAAAGATGTGGAGATTATTTTATGTGATTTCTCTTTCCTACCCGATTTGCGTGTCATGCGTTATTTAGGCTTTGGGATGATTTTGGAAATGGATTGGCTTAACCGTTATGAAGCTCATATCCTATGTCCTGAGCGGACTATTCATCTTCGACATCCTCAATTTGTTAAGCAAATTTCTATTATTCTCAAAGATTCGGATTCCACTTTATCTGCATCTTTATATTCTTTAAATCCTCGTGATGATGATAACGATGATGAGGAGGACAACATTTCTCTTATTCACGTAGTTCGTGAATTTTCCGACATATTTGAGCCCGTTTTAGAATTGCCACCTAAGCGAGCAGTTGAGTTCAGAATTAATCTTACCCCTGGAGCTCAACCTATTACTCGTCCTCCTTATAGTTTGTCCAATAAAGAAAATGAGGAGATGCACATACAATTATCTGATTTGGAAACGAAGCAATTTATTCGCTCTAGTACCTCGCCTTGGGGAGCTTCGGCTATTTTCGTGAAGAAATTCGATGGTACACTTAGACTTTGCGTTGACTACCGCAAGCTTAATGATCTTACTATCAAGAATAAATATCCTTTACCTCGGATTGATGATCTATTTGACCAACTTAGCGGTGCTAGAGTCTTTTCACAATTGGACTTGGCTACCGGTTTTCATCAGCTTCGTATTGAAGAGGATAGCTGTAACAACCCCCAATTTCGTACCATTCAAATCGACAATAATCCACACATGTCAGACTTGAATGATGCGAAATAACAGATTGTAAATAAATTTGGAGCAAATGAAATCAAATATACAGAATCACAGACACAGAATAACTCGCAGCGGAATATAAAATAACATAGTTGTTCATGAAGCTACTATAACAGAGTCTCAAACCAAATACATCATATAGTCTGAAAAACAACAGAATAGAAATCCCAAATACATGGAAGTTCACTAATACATGAGATAAACTAATACAGCTGAAACAGAAGTAGATAAATATGTAGATAAGTAGAAACTCCAGTGAAAGACCAGCTCCAGGAAGAGAATCCAAAGCTGTGAATACTCAGGCTGACCCGAGCGTAAAGCAAAACATAAAACACTCGAGTCAGGACAATATATACTTATATAATGTAAACCAACTCAAGTGAACTGTAATAAAGATACAACTAACTTAAAGGATGCCTGGGACCGCCCATCCTCTAAGGATCAGTTAAACTATTTACTATATAATAATATTTCGCTATTATACTAATGTCTACAGTAAAATAAACTTACTTTTAAATAGCGTTCCGGGCTACCCATATCACCCTTCACACATAATAGTCCCAGTAGTCCATCCAATATCATGCCATCTTCACTCCGGGTGACTGTCAGAGGATACCACACGGGCTATGGGAGAAAGACAAACTCGTAGTAAAGGCTCGGTATGGTAGGTGACACGACACACAAGGCAATGCCAGGGTAGATATACCAATTACGCACACGGGCTGGTGGTAACGCAGCAGCCACATACGCCCACCCTGAACAACACTCCAAAAATCAAGGGGTGCACCCAATCGATCACAACAGTAATAGAATGGTATCGAAGAAGTGTGTTCAGCCAGAGGTGCTACCTCCTTTGGCCCGAGATCGCTCCTGTTTTAGCCACCTTATGCTAACTCACGGGAGTTAGGTTCACGAAATGTACCTTAGGAACGTCGTCACCATCCTACTTCATTCTGGAATCTCCGCCGCGCACACAGTTGTTAAAGTGGTTTTCGGTATCGACAGAGAGTATGTCCATATCCGATCCCGGTCTCTTTAACAACCAATCGTTATTATAACCCGTAGTTATAATTTCAAAAATGGTATTTATTTCTCAAAATCCAATATCATTTCAAATCCATTTCAAAATATCAACTTATCATTTCATTTGAAAAACATATTCATTTTTATTCAGTTTAAAAATACCATTTCAATTCACATTTCAAAATAGTTCAATTCCAACAAATTACTTCATTTAATCCTTTAAAAGTGAAGTTATTACATTTAATAATTAAATTATTAAACTTCCAAAATTTTCAACTTTCAAAGTTCATTCATTCACTTAATTTTATCAAAACAGTGAAAATTCAACTTTCGCAGCATTTGGAAATTGCTACAGAAAGTTATATTCAAAACAGTTAAATTTAACGAAAGACAGCGTTTAAAATGCTGTAATAGTGTTACATTAGTTTCAAAGAAAAGAAAAAAAAACTTAGTTTAATCCCACAATTATATTTTCTATAATTCACTTTTAACTTATAAAATCACATAATTTTACTTTTATAACCATCATTTAATTTTCTTTAATTTCATGATTTCATAAAGTTAAATTTCCATTTAAAAATTCATATTTAACACTAATTCACTTATTAAATTGCAGTGTCCAATTATAAATTCATTACATTTAAATTTCAACCTAACACTTAAGTTAAAATTCTCAAATATAACTTAGTTTATATTTTTATTTACTTAATTAAAAATTCACCTTTAAGTCAATTCCAAAAGTTCCAATTTTAGTTACAATTTAAAATTTCAACTTAAATATTCATTCATTTCACATTTCAACTTTATTAAAATCATTAATATGATATAAAATCACTTTAAATTCCTTTATATTCAAATTATCATAAATTTATCATGCTTTCATGTTCTATTTAATTTCAAATTATAATTAAATCAAATTTCCCAAAATAGCTTACATTCAAAATTTTCTAACCTTTTCGTTAATTTATTTCACTTGTAATTATTCAGAAAATCAATAATATTTTACCAAAAATCATTTTTAATTAGGTTTAAATCAAAATATTTTAATATTTACATTTCTAAAATAATTTTAAAATTTTTTAGAAAAATATATTAACTACGGGTCTGTATATAATTTTCTACACTAGGAAAAGTGATACGGGTAATATATCATTTCAACCCGTAATTTACAAAGAAAAATCCGGGTTTTATCATTTCAAACCCGCTGTCCCAAGTAAATGAAATAAATTTGAAAATCATTCAGGCCTATCATTTCAGCCCATAATGATTTTCCCTTATTCTAAAGTCCGTTCGGGTATG
This sequence comes from Allium cepa, assembly GCA_030765085.1. Taxonomy (NCBI): domain Eukaryota; kingdom Viridiplantae; phylum Streptophyta; class Magnoliopsida; order Asparagales; family Amaryllidaceae; genus Allium; species Allium cepa. The sequence goes on along the minus strand of CM060939.1, from coordinate 921,962,824 downwards.
TATCATTTCAACCCATAGTGATTCTAATCTAAAGGGAACTTGCAGTGTGATAAACGAATAAAATAACAGAACAGCATAATGTAACAGTAACAAATGTAATAATAGGTGTTTAAGCATGGGTGAACATCATATAATAGTGACATAGCAAATAATAATATAGTGATGCAGTTTACATATTCACAAGTGATCAATTTACTATTCATATAAGTATAAAACTGTCTGGTGAGAATAACTCACTGTTTTGAGCTGATGACACAACGACGAATTGCACAAACGGGATCTACACAAGCACAAAAGCACGACACAGATATGAATGGAGGAGCCAAGGATTAATTCCCTTGAATACCAATCAAACAAACAATATAACGATTATAAGGTTTCAGACCAAAAATACGATAAACTATGCTAGAAATAACTTCATAAAACAAAGCTGAAATGCTTTGCACTTGCTTCCGACATCCCATAGGCTCGGCCAGAGGTGGAGTACAGGTCTAAGGCAATGGTTTTGGGTCAGGTCTGGGTTGCTAAGGTCGGCCTAACATGAGTTTGTTGATGGCAAAAGTTATGGAGATGGAACAACAACACAACAAGGCGTAACTACTAACAACATCACAAGTTTCAAGCAAACAAAGCTCGGCCAAGGCTGTTGTGGTCACGGCCAGAGGAGTGGGGTCCACTATGGTGACATGGAAGAGGGTGATGGAGGTGCTGGAGGTGGTGGTGGTCATGTAGGTGGCGGCCATGGGTGGTGGAAGTGGTGGATGTGAAGGCTTGTGCTTGGCTAGGTCAAGATGTTGGAGTTTGGTGAACTTGGTGAAGGAACTACCACCAAGGGTGGTACGGATGGGGATGGTCAGTGAGGAGGAGGTGCTGGTGGCGTGCTCAGGTGGTGGTAGTGGCGGCAGGGGCTGGAGAGGGGCATGGCCGATCCTATGATAAATAAGATCAAGTGCAAATCAAACGAAAAATCAGCATAAGTGAACAAAAGGAGATAAAGGAAAAATAGAATTTTACCAACTTCTCAACAAGTGATGGCCGAAATTTTTTTTAATGAGATGAAAAATGATGTACGTGAATGAATAATGGAGGTAGGCAGCTGAAGTGTGTGAGTTATTATGGCTAATTGATGGTAAAAGTAAGTTAAAAATGTGAAAAGGCAGGAAAATCAAAAGCCATTAGAAATAAAAGGTCACAAGCCCTTTCAATTTACCTATAATTATTTATAAAAGTTTATATATTCTGAAATAACAATATTATCAGATAAAATTTCGAAACTTTAAAAAAATATAAAAATATATATGCCATTTATCAATTATATAGATTAAAATTAAGGAAAAATAGTTAAAACAGTGAACTAGACTAGAAAATTTGAAATTAAATGAAATAATTTGTAGAAAATTAATAAGAGCTTGTAAAGTATTTTTAAACATAAATAATAATATAAAAAAAAATTATTCACAAAATAAATATTTAAAATTTAATTTAAATATAATTTTTAATGCAGAAAATATCAAAAAATGGGAAAACAGCCCTTAAAAATAGGAAATCAATACAGTAAATTTTGGAAAAATTCTATTATTATTTTTAAAATATTTAGAGATGAAATTTTACAAATAAAACAAATTTAAAATAAAATAAAGAAATTTAAAATGAAGAAAATGGCAGAAAATTAGAAAACAGCCTTTAAAAATAGGAAATAAACACAGTAAATTTTGGAAAAATTACATTTTGATTTTAAGAATGTTTAGAAATGATATCACACAAATAAACAAATTTAAATTAATTTCAAAATGAAATAAAGTCAAATTTAAATATATAGTCAAAATCTAGGGTTGTTACAATAGCATTCCTTTGACATCGTTCCGTACCCGTTATGGATCTTATGAATGGCTTGTTATGCCATTTGGTTTAACGAATGCTCCGGCTTATTTCGTTGACCTTATGAATCGAGTTTTCAAAGATTTCCTCGATCGATTTGTTCTCATCTTCATTGATGATATTCTTGTGTATTCAAAAACTGAGGAGGAACATGAAAAGCATCTTCGGATTGTGTTGGAAACTCTTAGGGGTAATCAATTAAAGGCGAAATTTTCTAAATGCCACTTTTGGCGATCTCGTGTGAAGTTTCTCGGTCATATTATTTCCGAATCCGGAATTTCCGTGGACCCTTCAAAGATTGAAGCGATTCAAGATTGGAAAAGACCTGGGAGTGTGACTGAAATCCGTAGCTTTCTCGGATTGGCGGCTATTACCGTCGTTTCATTAAAGACTTTTCTAAGATTGACGTGCCCCTTACTGTAAGAAGGGAGTGAAATACATTTGGTCGGACAAATGTGAAGCCTCTTTTCAGAAATTGAAAAACCTCCTTTCCGATGCTCCTATTCTTGTTATTCCCGAAGGGAATCAAGGTTTTGTTGTTTATACTGATGCTAGTCGCATTGGTTTGGGTGTCGTTCTTATGCAAAAAGAAGGTGTTATTGCTTATGCTTATAGGCAATTGAAGCAGGTCGAGACTAGATATGCCACACATGATTTAGAACTCGCGGCTATTGTTTTCGCCCTTCGAATTTGGCGTCATTATTTATTGGGAGAGAAATTTTTTCTTTACACGGATCATAGTCTTTGAAATATTTATTTTCTCAAAAGGAACTCAATTTGCGTCAATAACGTTGGCTAGAGTTCCTTGCTCCTTATGATCTTGATTGTAACAACCCGCATATTTTACGATTTTATATTTAAATATTTTAATTAAATATTGCGTCGTTAGTCGGATTTAGGTCCGAAATGCTACTTTTTGCAAACGGCCGAATTGGAGCTCGAAACTACCTCCATTGGTTCCAAAATGGCGTTTGCGATCTTTTTTAGTATAATCTTTGATATGTTTGGAGTTTGTGAAATTTTGACCCCTTTTTCTATTGGGTTTTGGGTTTGGGTTCAGCCCCAATCTCCACTTAACCCTCTAACTCAACTCCTTCTCTTCATTCATCTTCATTTCATTCCATTTCTTAAGCTAAAACTGAAAATGGTGGAAGAGAAGAGGAAATAGAAATTGCAAGCCCTAATTCCATTTGCAAACTCCAAATTCTTGCTCCAAAATCAAAGAGAAGCCATTGGTAAGCTCCTCTTCATCTTCTCCAACTCTTCTCCTCTTCAATTTCAGAAAATTTCCTAAACCTAAATTGGGAAATATATGTTTTATTCTTAGATTGAAGCTTGTTGGGTTGAAGTAGAGTTTGGTTGGTCTTCTCCTTGTTGTTGAGCTTCTTTTTCTTCTTCGTTTTGGGTTAAAGGTGAGTTTTGAACTCACATCTACTTCTCTTGATTTCATTGATGTTGGGTATGAATTCCTAACACCTTGTTCATATGTACTTGTTTTTGGTTTGGATTGAATTGGTGAATATCCAAAATTTTAGTGTTTGGGTTCAATTCTTTAAAGATCCTAACTTTGATATTGGAACATGTTTTTGGTAGCGAATCGGAGAGCTAATGGAGCTGGGGTATCTATTGGCTAAGGCTCCTTAGGTCCATTGCTCGAACGATCGCGTTTTGGAGGAATTGGCATTTCATTAGAAAAAGGGCAGAAACTGCAGAAATATGCAGTTCGGCCGACCGAGCCCTGTAGCCGGTCGACCGACCTGCTACCCCGAGCCATGTCTTATTTCCTGCATCTGGCCAGCCGACCGAGCCTTGCAACCGGTCGACCGACCTGCTCATGTTTTGCCTGTTTTGTCTATTTTTGCATATTTTTGATTGGTTTTCCAAATTTTATCGATTCAAGTTGCTTTTTAATAGTTATTATTGCATCTTTGACTTTGATAACTTATTCTTGACTTCATCCACAGGTTTTTATAAAATAATCTCTCGAATCACATTTAAAAGCTCGTTTCTCCAATTTATAAAATTCTATTTAAATCACACACTTTCGCACTTCGAGCGAAGTGGGAGGGTGGTTAAATGGTTGGGCAAATCACGGACCATGAATCTGTGCGTTTATCCTTCCGATTAATCCCCGACCTATTCAATTGACAGTTTTGACCTTCGGGTTTGGTTTATCGATGACATGAGGTAAACTTTGTACTGCTTTGAGTGTGAAAGTGACTGACGGATAGTAAATCGTTTAGTGCGAACGAGTGGTTATGGGACATACGTTAACACTTTTCGGATTCCTCTTCGAGAGTTGTGACACATTCCGCCAGTTAGTGGTGTCCAGTACTGGGTCTCTGACCTTCACCACTACGGTTTGTTGCCTTCGGGTATGTGCCTTCGGGTTTGTTGCCCTTTAGTATCGCTTCCGATGTTGGTCGTTATGAGCCGCATGGGTGATATTGGGTTGCCCTTTAGTATCGCTTCCGATGTTGGTCGTTATGAGCCGCATGGGTGATATTGGGTTTGGAGTCTTCGGGCTCATGGATCCTTGTTTATACAGTACTGAGCTCGAGCAATTTTCTGATGTTTCATTCATATGTATATTCCCTAGGTATCGCCCTTCGATGTTGGTCATTATGAGCCGCATGATGCATAGCATTTACCTTGCGAAACTTGTATACCTTATTGGTATTTGTTATTTGCCTTTTTGGCTTGATTAGGGATATTTGTATCCTTTTTTTCTATATGTTGCCGATGATATGAGGCTTGTTATCATATGATTCATCTTTGGTTAGATGATTGTGTTATCTCCTTTAGAGATATTTGTTATACTTTGTAACCTTGCAGGTTTATTGTTGTTCAGTTTATCTAACTGATTTGTTTGGCTAGACTGACCCGTGTATTTTATACTCGGGTCAGACCGAGATGTTTCAGGTTAGGTGCATTTGGACTTCGCCTATTTTGCTTCCGCATGGACTACTCTGCTAGCTTCTTTTTATCATAGCTTTTTGTGTAGTCCCATTTTTGTAGTAACTCTGATATGTATTCATCTGGAATCGTTTGTATATTATGGTTTGTTATACCACTTGACATGTATTATTTTGTAAACTCTGTTATGTATCAGTATGTGTGTATATGAGGATCTACTGTTCTGTGATGTAGATTATATTTGAGTTGTTATATTCTGTTCTGATAGATCCTTCAACCACCTATGGTTTTGTTTTAAGTATTCATTGGGTATGTCGACCTGCTTGATATGTTTATTATCGATGTATTCAATAGATAGTTAGAGCAAGGCTATAGATGGTCGCTCCTAACCAGCCTTATTCTCCATGTTAGTTGACGGCATTACCCTGTAGTGTCCTTGGCTAGCGTGGGTATAGAGATGGGGTGTCACAGCGTGGTATCAGAGCTGAGTTCAGGACAAAATATGATAAACCCAGAATAGATGCACATATTACGGTACATCGGAGTGTATAAGTGATACAGATCTTCGAATCAGTGTGTCTCTTTATTCCATCAAGGTTAGATAGAGTTTGGGAATACATCTAGGAATGCATTTCTATTCCGTAGTATTCCATATTGCAATATCTACCTTGTGTATAATCTTGTTCTTATCTTACTTTCAGTGTATGGCTGGAAGAGGCAGGGCATGACGTTCGGATGCTGGGCAATCCAGTGGCTCACATCCGGATGGCGTTTATATGTCTGCTGATCAGTTCTTGGAGTTGTTTAGGAGCACTCAGCCTCCAGTTCCTCCTCGAGTGTCTCCACCTCGCAAGTCTGCCTTTGCACGTCAGTGCAGTGATTTTTCTCATCTTGGAGGAAAGCCGTTTAAGGGCTCTGAATCCATTCTTGAAGTCCAAGCTTGGTTTCGCATAAGTGAGCGTATCTTTTCTCGTATGGATCTTTCTGACCATGGTAGAGTTCTTGTAACTTCTAGCTTATTACAAGAGCGTGCTCTTGATTGGTATGAGCTTCTTATAGCCGAAATTGATGAGTCTACTCTTTCTTGGACTCAGTTTCGGGAGCGATTTGAACTCAAGTTCGTTCCTGAATCTGAAAAAGTTTTATTGACCCGTCGCTTCCTTGAGTTGAAGCAAGGGAAATCTTCTGTTTCTGAGTATGATGCATCATTCGAGGCTTTATCTAAGTACGGTCTTGAATTCATCAGCACTTCTTATAAGAAGAATTTGAAGTTTGTTTCTGGTCTTAAGAAGTATCTTAAGAAATCTTTGTTGCTCCAACTTAAACTTTCTTTTGAGGAGTTGGTTGATTCGGCAATTCACCTCGAGACCGTCGAGAAGGAGTGTGATAGTGATGTTGATGTTGAGGTTTCCAAGAACCCCAACAAGAGGCCGATTCCATTTCAGAAGAAGCATTTTCCTTCTAAGAAGAAGAAGACTGGTGGTTCTAGTTCTCAGCCTCAGTCTTCCGGAACACCTTTCGTTCGAAAGTGTTTCAATTGCGGTTCTCCGGATCATATTATTCGAGCTTGTCCTAAGCCTCTCTTCTGCCGTTATTGCAAGAAGAAAGGTCATCATGTTTCAGCTTGCCCTACTGTTCCGGCTAGTGCCAAGTCTAGCAGGCTTTATGCTGCTAAGGCTTCTGAAGGTCCCTCTCAGCCCAAAGGTATATCTCCATCTATTTTGGAAGGTTTTATTTTATTTCGTGATCATAGTATCCGAGTTCCTTTCGATACGGGTGCTTCACATTCTTTCGTATCGAAGAAGCTCGTTGATGATTTATCTTTGGATGTTTCTTGTTTGGTTACTTCTTTAAGGATTGCGAATCATATTGGGGGATCCGCGACCCTTAGCTTGCTTTGTGATGATGTTGAGATTGTTTTATGTGGCTTTTCTTTTCGTGCGAATCTGCACGTTATTTCTTGTCCGGGATTTGATATGATTTTGGGTATGGACTGGCTAGTGAGATATGATGCCAGGATTATTTGTTCGGAGAGAATTATATATCTTCGACATTCGGATTCGCCTACTCAGTTATCTCATGTTCTTCAGGATGTGGATAATTTCGAGATGGCTTTATATTCTCTTGACTCGCGAGATGATAATGATATATCTCGTATTCCTATTGCTTGTGACTTTTCTGATGTTTTTGAGCCTGTATCGGGTTTGCCACCCAAGAGGGCAATTGAGTTCCGCATTGATCTCATTCCAGGCGCGCAGCCAGTTAGTCGTCCTCCTACGAGGATGTCTACAAAGGAAAATGAGGAACTCAAGAAGCAGCTTTTAGAGCTAGAGTCCAAGCAGTTGATTCAGTCTAGTTTTTCTCCGTGGGGATCCGCGGTCGTCTTTGTGAAGAAGTGTGATGGAACTCTTAGGCTTTGCGTTGAATATCGCAAGCTTAACGAGTTAACCATCAGGCATAGATATCCATTGCCGAGGATCGATGATATGTTCGATCTATTGAGTGGTGCTAAGGTCTTTTCTCGGCTTGACCTTGCCACAGGTTTTCATCAATTACGAGTCACGGAGGATAGCATGCCTCTTACAGCATTCCGCACTCGATATGGTTCTTTCGAGTGGCTCGTTATGCCTTTCGGTTTGACGAACGCTCCTGCTTTCTTTGTTGATCTCATGAATCGGATATTCCGGGAATATCTCGATAAGTTCGTCCTTGTGTTCATTGATGATATCCTTATTTATTCTAAGTCTGAAGCCGAGCATGCTAATCACTTGAGAATTGTCTTGAGTACTCTTCGTCGTCATCAGCTTAGAGCCAAATTCTCCAAGTGCCACTTTTGGGAGAATAAGGTTAAGTTCTTAGGCCATGTTGTATCTTCCGATGGCATTTCTGTCGATCCCTCAAAGATCGAAGCCATCCAGAATTGGAAGAGGCCTGAGAATGTTCATGAGATTCATAGTTTCCTTGGATAGGCGAGTTATTACCATCGGTTCATTAAGGATTTTTCCCGTGTTGTGCTTCCTCTCGCTTGCCTTACTCGGAAAGGCATTTGTTTTGATTGGTCCGACAAGTGTGAAGCTTCCTTTCTGACATTGAAGGAACTTCTCACTAATGCTCCTATTTTAGTGGTTCCCGAGGGAAATCATGATCTTGCTGTCTACACCGATGCTTGTGGTAGTGGTCTCGGTGTTGTTCTTATGCAGAAGGATCGGGTAGTTGCTTATGCTTCTAGGCAACTGCGTCCGAATGAAGTTCGCTATGCCACTCATGATCTTGAGCTTGCCGCCATTGTCTTCGCTTTGAAGATTTGGCGACACTACTTATTAGGCGAGCGCTTCATTCTCTGTACCGATCATAAATCTTTGAAGTATTTGTTCACTCAGAAGAAACTCAATATGAGACAACAACGTTGGCTCGAGTTTCTTGCCTCCTATGACTTTGATATCCAATATACCCCTGGTAAGGGTAATCGTGTTGCTGATGCGCTTAGTCGCAAACATTCGGCTGTTGTTTCCATGATGCATGCCGAATGGGATATTCTTGAGACTCTATCTTTTTGTGAAATTCGGGATCGAGGTTCATCTTCTGATACTCCTATTCTATTATTTAGTTTGGGAGCTCGACCTATTTTATTGGATCGTATTGCCGACGTTCAGCGGCATGATCCTGATTTGTTGCATCTTATTCAGCTTTGTGAGTCTGGATCCTGTGTTGAGGCATTGTGGGATTTCAGGATTGATTCTCATGGGTGTCTTCGTAAGAAGAACCGTCTTTTTGTGCCTTCTGATTTTGCGCTTAGGCATGACATTTTGGATGATTGTCATCGTTCTAAGTATACCATTCATCCTGGTAGTAATAAGATGTATGCCGATATACGTCGTCTTTATTATTGGGAAGGCATGAAGAGCGATGTGGCGAGTTATGTGAGTAATTGCATAACTTGTCAGCGTTTTAAGGCCGAACATCAGCGTCCTTCTGGTCTTCTTCAACCTCTTGAGATTCCATTGTGGAAATGGGATCAGATATCTATGGATTTCATTGACGGCCTACCTCGTTCGAGATCAGGCCATTCTAGTATTTGGGTTATTGTTGATCGCCTTACCAAGTCTGCTCATTTTGTCCCTATTACGTCTAATAGGACAGCTTCGCATTTGGCTAAGTTGTATGTTAAGGAAATCGTGAGATTTCACGGTGTTCCTAGTTCTATTGTGAGTGATCGTGATCCTTTATTCACGAGTCATTTTTGGAAGAGTCTTCAGCAAGCTTTGGGGACAAAACTTAATTTTTCTACAGCTTATCGTCCGCAGTCTGACGGACAGACTGAGCGGGTGAGTCGTATCTTGGAAGATCTTCTCCGTATTTGTATTTTTGATTTTGGTGGTAGTTGGGAGGATCATCTACCTCTTGTAGAATTCTCCTACAACAATAGTTTTCAGTCTAGTATCGGTATGGCTCCTTTCGAAGCCTTATACGGAAGGCCATGTCGATCACCTTCATGTTGGTTGGAATCTGGGGAGAAGCTTATTCTTGGTCCAGATTTTGTTCGTAATTCTTCTGAGAAGATTGATCTTCTTCGGTTGAGAATGAAAGAGGCACAGAGTCGCCAGAAATCCTACGCAGACAACCGTAGGAAGCCTCTCGAGTTCTCGATCGGCGATCTTGTTTTTATTCGTGTTTCTCCTTTAAAGGGGGTTATGCGTTTCAGTACGACTGGGAAATTAGCTCCTCGTTATATAGGACCATTTTCTATTACTGAACATATTGGCCCTGTGGCTTATAGAGTTTCACTTCCAGCTCATTTATCTGGCATTCATGACGTGTTCCACGTCTCGCAACTTCGAAAGTGTCTTCGGGAGTCGGATTCTGTTATTACTTCTCCTGATTTGCAAGAGCTTGAGATCTCACCGGACTTATCTATTGTTCAGCAGCCTATTCGCGTGCTTGACACGGAGGTGCGACACCTTCGAAACAAGGACATGCCGCTCGTTAAGGTTCAATGGTCCGCTAATCCCAATGATTGTACTTGGGAAACCAGAGAATTTATTGAGCGATCTTATCCGGGTTTTCTTTCTTCGCTTGTGAACCGTGAGTATGTCTTTTCATCTCAAGCTTATTTCCTTTTTCTTTTGAATGTTGTATGTATGTGGTTGTTACAAATATCGTCTCTAGGAATTGCGGGGACGCAATTTTGTAAGGAGGAGAGATCTGTAACAACCCACATATTTAACGATTTTATATTTAAATATTTTATTTAAATATAGCGTCGTTAGTCGGATTTAGGTCCGAAATGCTACTTTTTGCAAACGGCCGAATTGGAGCTCGAAACTACCTCCATTGGTTCCAAAATGGCATTTGCGATCTTTTTGAGTATAATCTTTGATATGTTTGGAGTTTGTGAAATTTTGACTCCTTTTTCTATTGGGTTTTGGGTTTGGGTTCAGCCTCAATCTCCACTTAACCCTCTAACTCAACCCCTTCTCTTCATTCTCTTCATTTCATTCCATTTCTTAAGCTAAAACTGAAAAGGGTGGAAGAGAAGAGGAAATAGAAATTGCAAGCCCTAATTCCATTTGCAAACTTCAAATTCTTGCTCCAAAATCAAGGAGAAGCCATTGGTAAGCTCCTCTTCATCTTCTCCAACTCTTCTCCTCTTCAATTTCAGAAAATTTCCTAAACCTAAATTGGGAAATATATGTTTTATTCTTAGATTGAAGCTTGTTGGGTTGAAGTAGAGTTTGGTTGGTCTTCTCCTTGTTGTTGAGCTTCTTCTTCTTCTTTGTTTTGGGTTAAAGGTGAGTTTTGAACTCACATCTACTTCTCTTGATTTCATTGATGTTGGGTATGAATTCCTAACACCTTGTTCATATGTACTTGTTTTTGGTTTGGATTGAATTGGTGAATATCCAAAATTTTAGTGTTTGGGTTCAATTCTTTAAAGATCCTAACTTTGATATTGGAACATGTTTTTGGTAGCGAATCGGAGAGCTAATGGAGCTGGGGTATCTATTGGCTAAGGCTCCTTAGGTCCATTGCTCGAACGATCGTGTTTTGGAAGAATTGGCATTTCATTAGAAAAAGGGTAGAAACTGAAGAAATATGCAGTTCGGCCGACCGAGCCCTGTAGCCGGTCGACCGACCTGCTACCCCGAGCCATGTCTTATTTCCTGCATCTGGCCAGCCGACCGAGCCCTGCAACCGGTCGACCGACCTGCTCATGTTTTACCTGTTTTGTCTATTTTTGCATATTTTTGATTGGTTTTCCAAATTTTATCAATTCAAGTTGCTTTTTAATAGTTATTATTGCATCTTTGACTTCGATAACTTATTCTTGACTTCATCCACAGGTTTTTATAGAATAATCTCTCGAATCACATTTAAAAGCTCGTTTCTCCAATTTATAAAATTCTATTTAAATCACACACTTTCGCACTTCGAGCGAAGTGGGAGGGTGGTTAAATGGTTGGGCAAAACACGGACCATGAATCTGTGCGTTTATCCTTCCGATTAATTCCCGACCTATTCAATTGATCGTTTTGACCTTCGGGTTTGGTTTATCGATGACATGAGGTAAACTTTGTACTGCTTTGTGTGTGATAGTGACTGACAGATAGTAAATCGTTTAGTGCGAACGAGTGATTATGGGACATACGTTAACACTTTTCGGATTCCTCTTCGAGAGTTGTGACACATTCCGCCAGTTAGTGGTGTCCAGTACTGGGTCTCTGACCTTCACCACTACGGTTTGTTGCCTTCGGGTATGTGCTTTCGGGTTTGTGCCTTCGGGTTTGTTGCCCTTTAGTATCGCTTCCGATGTTGGTCTTTATGAGCCGCATGGGTGATATTGGGTTGCCCTTTAGTATCGCTTCCGATGTTGGTCGTTATGAGCCGCATGGGTGATATTGGGTTTGGAGTCTTCGGGCTCATGGATCCTTGTTTATACAGTACTGAGCTCGTGCAATTTTCTGATGTTTCATTCATATGTATATTCCCTAGGTATTGCCCTTCGATGTTGGTCATTATGAGCCGCATGATGCGTAGCGTTTACCTTGCGTAACTTGTATACCTTATTGGTATTTGTTATTTGCCTTTTTGGCTTGATTAGGGATATTTGTATCCTTTGTTTCTATATGTTGCCGATGATATGAGGCTTGTTATCGTATGATTCATCTTTGGTTAGATGATTGTGTTATCTCCTTTAGAGATATTTGTTATACTTTGTAACCTTGCAGGTTTATTGTTGTTCAGTTTATCTAACTGATTTGTTTAGCTAGACTGACCCGTGTATTTTATACTCTGGTCAGACCGAGATGTTTCAGGTTAGGTGCATTTGGACTTGGCCTATTTTGCTTCCGCATGGACTACTCCGCTAGCTTCTTTTTGTCATAGCTTTTTGTGTAGTCCCATTTTTGTAGTAACTCTGATATGTATTCATCTGGAATCGTTTGTATATTGTGGTTTGTTATACCACTTGACATGTATTATTTTGTAAACTCTGTTATGTATCAGTATGTGTGTATATGAGGATCTACTGTTCTGTGATGTAGATTACATTTGAGTTGTTATATTCTGTTCTGATAGATCCTTCAACCACCTATGGTTTTATTTTAAGTATTCAATGGGTATGTCGACCTGCGTGGTATGTTTATTGTCGATGTATTCAATAGATAGTTAGAGCAAGGCTATAGATGGTCGCTCCTAACCAGCCTTATTCTCCGTGTTAGTTGACGGCATTACCCTGTAGTGTCCTTGGCTAGCGTGGGTATAGAGGTGGGGCGTCACATTGATATTCTTTATACCCCCGGTAAGGGTAATCGTGTTGCCGATGCTCTTAGCCGTAAGCAACAAGTAGTTGTTCCTATGATGATATCTGAATGGAACGATCTCGAGATCTTATCCACTTGTGAGGTTCGAGACCGCGTATCCGATTTATGCTCATCATTTGTTTTATGTAGCCTTGAGGCTCATCCTTCTCTTTTAGACCGCATTCTTGAAGCTCAAAGGCTATATCCCGAATTGGCTCTTCTTGGCCAAAATATTAAGGATAAAATTGATATTGAAGGTTTGAAAGACTTTGATATTGATTCTCGTGGCGGCATTCGGAAATTTGGTAGACTTATCGTGCCAAATATTAGTGATCTTCGAAAAGACATCTTAGAAGATTCCCATCGTTCTAAATTTACCATTCATCCCGGTAGTAGTAAAATGTACGCGGATATGAAGCGACTTTATTATTGGAAGGGAATGAAACTTGACATCGCTAACTTCGTTAAGTGTTGCATGACTTGCCAACTCGTTAAGGCCGAACATCAAAGGCCCGGTGGGTTATTGCAACCTTTAGAAATTCCAATTTGGAAGTGGGACAAAATTTTCATGGATTTTATTGACGGCCTTTCCCTTTCTCGTTCGGGTCATGATAGCTTATGGGTGATCGTTGATAGACTTACTAAATCTGCCCATTTTATTCCTGTTCGGTCTAACCGAACCGTTCCTCTTTTGGCCAAGCTCTTTGTTAAAGAGATTGTTAAATTACATGGAGTTCCTACTTCTATTGTTAGTGATCGTGATCCATTGTTTACTAGTGGATTTTGGAAGAGTCTTCAAAAATCTTTAGGAACGAAGCTTAATTTTAGCACCGCTTATCATCCCCAGTCCGATGGACAAACCGAGCGTGTGAATCAAACTCTTGAAGATCTTCTTCGTGCTTGTGTGCTTGATTTCGGTTGAAGCTGGGAAGATCATATTCCACTTGTTGAATTTTCCTATAATAATAGCTTCCAATCTAGTATTGGTATGGCACCTTTCGAGGCACTCTATGGAAGGCCATGCCGATCTCCTTCTTGTTGGCTTGAGGCCGGTGAGACGCTGGTTTTAGGTCCAGACTTTATTCGTGATTCCACAGAGAAGATTGAAATTATTCGACATAGAATGAAAGAAGCCCAGAGTAGACAAAAGTTCTATGCCGATAATCGAAGAAGGAGATTAGAATTTTATGTTGGAGATCTTGTTTTTATTCGTGTGTCACCTATGAAAGGTGTTGTACGTTTCAGTCGGTCGGGAAAGTTAGCACCCCGATATATTGGGCCATTTCCTATCACTGAACATATTGGTTCCATGGCTTATCGCCTATCATTACCGGCTCAGTTTTCTACCATGAATGACGTGTTTCACGTTTCTCAATTACGGAAGTGATTTCGAGATTCTGATTCTATTCTTGAGCCCGGTGTTATGGAAGAGATTGAAGTTTCGCCTAATCTAACTTATGAGCAACATCCTATTCGTATTATTGCTTCGGAGGTTAAGCGCCTTCGAAATAAAGATGTTCCGCTTGTGAAAGTCCAATGGTCCTCAAATCCTAAGGATTGCTCTTGGGAATCTAGAGAATTCATCGAGCGAACGCATCCTGACTTACTTTCTCATGCTCTTTAAGGTGAACTTCTTACTTCAAAATTCTTTTGTGTTGATATGCTTTTATGGTTATTACTATATATCTTCTTCTTAAATATTGCGAGGACGTAATTTCTTTAAGGAGGGGAGTCTGTAACAACCCACATATTTATCGATTTTTATATTTAAACATTTTATTTAAATATTTTATCGATATTCGAAATTTAGTCCGAAAATCTACTTTTTGCATATGGTCGAATTAGGACTCGGGACCACTCCCATTGAGTTCAAAATGACGTTTGCGATCTTTTTAAGTGTAAACTTTGATATGTTTGGAGTTAGAGGAATTTTGCCACTCTTCACTTAGGGCTTTGGTTTGGGCTGAACCCATTAATCACTTACTAACTCAGTCCCAACCCCTTCTCCTCTTCATTACTTCATTCCTCATTTCCTAATACTCAAGCTTTTATAACAATGGAGAGTGGAAGAGGAAATTAAAACTCCAAGCCCTAGTCTTCATTAGCAAATCCAACTTCTACCTCCAAATTCAAGAGAACCCATTGGTACGCCTTCTCTTCATCTTCTCCAACTCCTTCTCTCTTGGATTTTAGAAATTCCAAAATCTAACTTTAGGAATGTTCTTCTTTTAAAGCTTAAAATCAAGCTTCTTGAGTTGGATTTGAAGAGTGGTTGATTCTCCTTTGCTTTCGAGCTTCTTCTTCATTTGTTTGGGTTCAAAGGTGAGATTTTTATCTCACATCTTTGTCTATAATTATCTTCGATTGTTAGGTATGAATTCCTAACACTTATTCTTGTGCAATTGATTTTGGTTTGGATTGATTTGGTGTATATTCCAATTTTTGGTGTTTTGAAATCAAAACCTATGAAAATCCTTTTATGGATATTTGGACATTGATATTTGAGGCATATCGAAGAGCGGTTAAGGCTGGGTTGTCGCTTGGTGTAAATCCTTAGTCGTTGTCGCTCGATCGATTGCTTCGGTATCCGTTTAGCCATTTTTGGCCTAGGTTCAGGGAATGCCCTGAACCCTTGATTCAGACATCTGAAACGTAAGATTCAGACGTCTGAATATTATGTTGGGAATTTTTATTCCTCAGTATTCAGACGTCTGAATCTATATTTCAGACGTCTGAATTGGTTCATTTGGAACCAGAAAGGAAATAGGCTAAAATGTGCCTATTTCAGACGTCTGAAATCAAAGATTCAGAAGTCTGAATTCTGTTTTGGAAAATATTTAATTTTCCAGATTCAGACGTCTGAATCCTTGATTTCAAACGTCTGAATCTACACTCTTTCGCCTATTTGTTTGAGAATTCCAACTTTAATCGATTTGTGTTGACTCCCTTTTGTTATTATCACTTATTATCGACTTTGATGACATTTTCTTTGTGATTTTTGGGAATATCCATTTTGATGGATTCGGTATCGATTTCTTTGGATTTTATTCACGTCTTCGAATGTGAATTTTGATGATTGATTGTTTCTACAATCATTTCTATGATTTGTCACTTCAAAAATATAAAGGTTTCAATACTAGTAGTAAATATCAAAACTCTTTCATCAAAATGATTTTCAACACTATTTTATTACAAAGCTCGCTCTTTTAAACCGTTTTCCAATCTACTACTATATACAAACCTTTACCTCACTCGTATGAGAAATCTAACTAAACGGCTTAGTAAAACAAGTGGTATGAAACGCTTGCGTTTACTTCGTCGGTTAATTCTTGAACTTGTTCGATTGAAACTATTGTGACAATTTTCTAGTGGAAATCTACAATTTGTTCGTAAATATTTAAGTAAGCTAGTGGTTATGGGACATGAAGCTAAGCTCATATATTTACTAGCTTACTGTAATTGACACTTCTTGATGATCATGACGATCATTTTTGTGATTTAGACTAGTAATTGTGCGATGTCTCTTTGTCTGCGAGGGAGACTAAACCCTGTTTCAGTGTAATTTCGACTCACGCATGTGGGGTAGCGCCCCACGGTCTTCGGGCCGTTCGTGTGTCAAAAATTAATGGCTAGCTACCATGAGACAGCGTCTCGTTCGTGTGATACATATGTTGGTGAGTTTTCATGCTCCCGTTCGTGTGATAGGTCTCCCCCCTTTTTTATGATTTCTGGATTTCGTGTGTTGAATTCTGGAAGTTATGCTTCACCAATTTTAGTGATTTTCATTGATATGATTTATCAACTTTTGTGCATTGGTGAATTCATGTGTCATTGACTTGTTGTGAATACAAGTTTTGGGTATGAAACCCTTTTTGGATCTTTGAGAAGATTCTTGTGATATTGATTAATCTCATGTTGATTTTCAATTACATACTTATTGTAGTATGCCATTATGGTTATCATATGTTTATGCCATATCTCTTATTCTATATCATGTTATCTGATATTTATAGCTAGACTGATCCGTTATTATTTTCTTATTAAATAATACTCGGGTCAGACCGAGATGTTACAGGTGCTTCTGCTTGACTTCTCCCCAGGGTTTCATTACTCTGCCTTTTGGCTAACCATATAGATTAGCAGTTTTTGTTGTATACACTTGAGATATAGACTCATGGCTGTATTCTTTTGTATAGCACGTGTTGCTATTCTTTTTGTATTATTGTGGATCCTTTTGACCACAACTCTGATGTACACTTTCATGTGTTAGTTATATATTCATATCTTCTTCCGCTTTTGTGATACAGATGTCTGTGACTGATTTGTGTTATGTTTATTTCTATATTTGTTTCCGAAGATTATATATAGCCATTGTGTGATAGCTTTGAGTGGGTATCGGTATGTCGGATTCCTTAATTGATATATACTCTACTACCTGACATATCGGTGCTCGCACAAAGACATTACATGGATGGTCGCTCCTCAACAGCCTTATTCGCCGTGCTAGATGACAGCATTACTCCGTAGTGTCCTTGGCTAGCGTGGGTATAGAGGTGGGGCGTCACAATGTTAAAGTTCACAGACTATTTAGAGGATAGTGTGTTAAAAATTTATCACTGATGCATAAATATATTCACTGTGGCATATAACGCCAATTTTGTTGCTTTTGCAATTACACGGCTGCTTCAATATGCGTAGATATAGTTGAAGTATTCGCTATGAACTGCAGACACAAAGACACGGTGTAGTTCGATTCAATTAAATAAGAGTAACAAAAGCTTTTTGCAATAGGGAGAAATATAGCAATAAGACGAAATTTGTAAACAGTCAGGAAAAGTATTTGTCAATAGCTGAAAAAAGGGAGGGAAAAAAGGAAAAAGCAACAGATGTAGTACAGGGGAAAAGTAGTAAAACAAGAAGATTCAATTGAAATAGAAATGATTGTGACGACCGCCCATGACTCCCGCACGAAAACAAGGGAATGGTGCGCTGAAAGGTGTGTTAGACAGCCATGGACGATAGTCAGGATAAGATAAAGCAGAATAGTCCATCGTATTACTCACAGCGCATGGATAAAATACAATAGAAAGTATACATAGTGAAGCTCTATAGAACATAAGTCTCATCATATAAACTCATAATAGTTTGATACAGCAATCAGCAAAGTCAATACATCAAGCCTCACTACATATCACTCAGAGAATATACAAACAGCGGAACACCCAGTACATATAGTAAGAAAATAATATGCAAAAGCCTCCAGCTCGTCTTCGTCATCAACAGCGTTGACCACTAGGAACAGCACCTGTCACCTGCTACCTAGTCTGTCC
The DNA here is from genome assembly GCA_030765085.1 of Allium cepa. Taxonomy (NCBI): domain Eukaryota; kingdom Viridiplantae; phylum Streptophyta; class Magnoliopsida; order Asparagales; family Amaryllidaceae; genus Allium; species Allium cepa. The sequence goes on along the minus strand of CM060939.1, from coordinate 921,944,901 downwards.
ATCCCAACATGGATGAACAGCCCAAGGTAATAAGAGTTAAACATAAAATCTTGAGTCAGACAACAGTCTTAGTGAGCAGTAAATCAACTATCAAACATACCAAAAGAGCATAAAGGGTAAAAGGAATAGGAACTCAACCATCCCACTCCACCTCTTTCTACAGTGATAGCCCCCAGACACACTAAGCAGAAGTAAACATAGCAATTCAGACATTTAAAGCAAAGTAAATATCACTCAAGTCAAGGTCGGTGTTTTCCAAATGCAAACCCCTAAGGCCTAAACCAAGATCAGATAAGCACCCTGAAAACATCGCTCCTGACCCAAATGACAATACAACCAAACATCCAAACATCCATGACTCTGGCTATCACTGTTATCATTGCCTTGAATTCACCGTTAGTTGAATGACCGCCTGTCAAGGGCTAATGGTAACATCGGTTCTGGACATAACTCCGCACGTCGTCGCAGCCCGTGCCTAGGAATTTTCGCAACTACCCAGAGTACTAGCACGTCGTCGCAGCCCGTGCTTGGAACATCTTCGTGACCCGTCCCAACGTACTCTTGCTTTGAGCATGCTAGAACCTTCAACAATGATGAAATCTCAGCCTCCTAGTCATCCTCCTCAACGACTATTCTCATACTAGCCCAAGCGCCTCTCGAGCCCACCATTATCAACCAACTCGAACCGCATCATCGAGTTATCAACATGCTTGGGATGATCCCGTCTGGATTAAATCAAGGCTATCTCACATCATGCTTTGCTTCATCGCATCATAGCAAAGTCCATCATCATCGAATCTATCCATATGAACTTTAACATCCGCTTCATATGCCACAAGCTACTTTCACCACTCAAGAGCCTCTCCACTTAGCTTTTGAATCATCTTCGACCAACTTGGCCAAATCAACTATTAGCTAATTTGCAACAATCTATCAATCAAATCAATCATTAATCCAAGCAGTCAAACATTCAAACAAGATCTAATAAGCAATTATACAAGAATGGCAATTTCGTAATTAAAATGTCCAAATCTAACAAGTATGAATTATAAGCAAATATCTCTAAAACTTGATGGATAAACTTATATAAGTTAACCTGTAGCAAAATGGGTATCCAAAACTTCATAGACAATGGATCTACATGCAGACTTAAGGAAAATGCAAGAAATCTCTATCGATAACACATAAACAAGCCACTGATCCAATATACTCCTTTGGGTCCGTGTGAGAGATAACTACCACTCACCGAATCACCTAAACACCTCAAAAGATAACAACTTCAGATCTGGACAGCAAAGGATCTAGCTTGATCCGACAAGATTTCCCTTCAAACGATGAAATTTCTCTTCGATGGATGTAGACCTTCAACTTTGACTCTTGGATCTTCGATTTGATCTTCAATCTAGATGAATGGAAGCACAAGATTAAAGTGGAGAAAAGAAGTGAAGAAGTGTTGTAGTCGAGCTCTCAAAATGGCAGCACTTCGTCGCTTCAAAATCCGGATCCTAAAAATGAAGATAGGCACTCCTATTTATAGGCTGAAATCCTTAACATGTATGCCCCCTTAAGTCGGTCACGACTCATCAAGGCCCACGACTTACGACTTAAGACTTACGACTTAAAACTTACGACTTAAGACTTACGACTTAAGACTTTCGACTTAAGACTTTCGACCCACGACTTACGACTTAAGACTTTCGACTTAAGACTTATGACTTAAGACTTACGACTTAAGACTTACGACTTAAGACTTACGACTTAAGATTTACGACTTAAGACTTTCGACTTAAGACTTTCGACTTAAGACTTTCGACTTAAGACTTACGAACAACAATTCTACGATCCTTCGATCCGTAAAAATACGGGTCGTTACATTCTCTCCTCCTTAGGAATTTTGCCCCCGAAATTCCAAACAAACAAGAGCAATCAAAACTATTCTGCATGCCTACCATCCATAGCAATCAACAAACCATGCATCCAATTACTAGCCTATAGAACAAGTTACAAATTCATGAGATGTCACGACACCTTAGGGCCATACCTCGAAGAGTTCAGGATGAGCTGCCTTCATCCTCTCTTCCTCCTCCCATGTACAGTCGTTAACATCATCACTCCATTGTACCTTGAGCAACTTGACTACCTTCCTCCTAAGCTGTTTCGTGTCAGTTTCCACAACACGAAGCGGCTTACGAGGTCTTCTAATAACTGGATCAACTTCCAAATCTTCACAGCTATCAGCAGCAACCACTGTATTTGTGTCGTGCACATACTTCCGTAGATACGACACGTGAAAAACATTGTGCACACCCGACATCTTTTCTGGTAACTCCAACTTATAAGCGAGCTTTCCAATTCGCTCGACGATCGGGAATGGTCCAACAAATCTCGGAGTCAATTTTCCTTTCTTCCCGAATCGAATAACATTCTTTAGTGGAGAAATCTTCACAAAAACCATATCTCCTACATCGAATTCCAAATCTTTTCGACGCTTATCGGCATAACTTTTCTGACGATCTTGGGCTGCCTTCATTCGTCGCTGAATGGTCTCTATACAATCTGAAGTCTGTCGAATCATTTCGGGCCCAAGTATCAGCTTTTCTCCAGTTTCCAACCAACATGTCGGAGAGTTACACGGTCTTCCATACAATGCCTCATATGGTGCCATACCAACACTTGACTGGTAACTGTTATTATATGAAAATTCCACCAAATGAAGATGATCTTCCCATGATCCTCCGAAGTCCAAAACACATGCTCGGAGAAGATCTTCCAAAACTCGGTTGACTCTCTCGGTCTGACCGTCTGTTTGGGGGTGATAAGCTGTACTCAAACACAATTCAGTTCCCAAAACTTCCTGGAAGCTCTTCCAGAATCCACTAGTGAACAATGGGTCTCGATCGCTCACTATACTTTTTGGAATACCATGGAATCGAACTATCCACTTAACATACAACTCAGCCAATTTCGGTGCAGTCCTAGTTGATCGAACAGGAATAAATCTTGCACTCTTAGTCAAACGATCTACGATGACCCAAATCCCTTCATTTCCTGCTCTGGTTCTAGGTAGTCCATCGATAAAATCCATCGATATTTGCTCCCACTTCCATGTAGGAACTTCTAATGGCTGAAGCAATCCACTCGGCTTCTTCTGTTCGGCTTTTACCAACTGGCAGTTCATACACTTGGAAATAAAATTTCCAACATCCTTCTTCATACCTTTCCAGTAATAGGTTCTCTTCATATCCCGATACATCTTATTTCCACCTGGATGAATTGTCAACTTTGAGTGGTGACTTTCCTTCGAAACTTCATTTCTCAATTCATCTATATCGGGAACAACCAGTCGTCCTTGTTTCCGAAGCCAACCCTCTTGATCGACCTCGAATCCTTTATCCTTCTCTGGGTCCAATCCAGATTCCAAATCACGGATAATCTTGACAAGCTTATCGTCTCGCTTTTGGCTCTCGCCAATTCTTTCCACTAGAGTAGGTCTTATCGATAAGTCTGTCAACATCTCAGGTTCCAATTCACATCTAGGCCTGAAGTCAAATCCAGCCAAATACTCAAGACTCTTCCATTCCAAAAACATGGCTCCCAAACCTGCATGTCTTCGACTTAACGCATCTGCCACTGCGTTACCTTTTCCCGGAGTATATGCTACACCAAAATCATATGATGCTAAAAACTCTAACCATCGTTGCTGTCGAAGATTCAAATCCTTTTGGGAGAAAAGATACTTCAATGACTTATGATCTGTAAACAACTCAAATCGAACTCCCAATAGGTAATGTCTCCACATCTTCAAAGCAAATACAATCGCCGCTAACTCCAAATCATGAGTCGGATAATTCCTTTCATGCGGCTTCAGTTGTCGACTTGCATATGCAACAACTTTATTCTTCTGCATTAGCACTGCTCCAAGTCCAGTACCACATGCATCGGTGTAAACCACCATCTCATCATTTCCACTTGGAATAGCCAAAACAGGAGCACTTGTCAATCGCTCTTTCAGGATTCCGAAAGCTTGCTCACACTTAGCATCCCATCTGAACACTTGGTTCTGTTTCGTCAACCCTGTTAATGGTGCAGCTATCTTGGAAAAGTCTTTAATAAACCGACGATAATATCCTGCTAATCCAAGAAAACTTCTCACATCAGATACATTCTTAGGTCTAACCCAATCCTGGATTGCTGCCACCTTAGCGGGATCAACCGCTATTCCATTTCCAGAGATAACATGGCCTAAGAACCTCACTTCACTTTTCCAGAAGTGACACTTCGAAAACTTAGCCCTCAGCTGATGTTTTCGCAAGATTTCCAAAACAATACGCAAATGCGTCTTGTGCTCTTCTTCAGTCTTGGAATAAATCAAAATATCATCCACAAACACAAGTACAAACTTGTTCAACTAATCCCTGAACACTCTATTCATAAGATCCACAAAATATGCCGGTGCATTGGTCAATCCAAACGGCATTACCAGCCACTCACAGAAACCGGATGGTGTCCTAAAAGCAGTCTTCGACACACTATCCTTTGCCACTCTCAACTGGTGAAATCCCGTTGCCAAATCCATCTGAGAAAACACCTTAGCTCCGTGAAGCTGATCAAACAAGTCATCTATTCTCGGCAACGGATACTTGTTCTTCTTAGCCACTTTATTCAGCTCATGATAGTCCACACACAACCTCAACGATCCATCCGCTTTCGTTGCGAACACAACTGGTGCACCACATTCGGACACACTACGCCGAATGAATCCTTTCTGTAAAAGGTCATCAACTTGCACCTTCAACTCTTGCTGTTCCCTAGGCGCCATTCTCCTAAGCGGCATCACAACAGGTCTGGCTCCTTCAACTAGATCGATACGAAACTCGATCTCTCTATGCGGCGGTAACCCTTTGACCTCGTCAAAGACATCCTCAAATCCATTCACGATAGGCACCGATGACAGTCCATCCCGTGGAACAACCAGCGAATACATGAAGCTCATGAAGACGCCTTCTTCATGCTTACATCGTATCACAACCTTTCGACCCTCCACATTCTCGACTGTCACCTCCAGCCTCTTGCAATCAACCCTTGCCGCATACTTCCTAAGCCAGTCCATACCCAAAATAATTCCGAACCCCGCAAAGTTCAGAACAAAACAATCACAAACAAAAGAGTAATCATGACTCGATACAACTAGACCACGACATATCATACACAAACATGACGAACCCCCAACTGGATTAGTCAAAACCAATGGTCTATCAACAATATCCGGTTCCAAACCCAACCGGCCTACAAGTTCACTACAAACAAAGGAATGCGATGCCCCAGTATCAAACAACACTCTAACTGGAACACCACAAATGGAAAGAGTACCTTGAACCACCACACTCTTCCCCTTCTCTTCTGCAGTAGGAGCTTTCGAAGATGATGGAACAGCCCCCAAAGAATAAGCTTGCACAATCTGCTTGTCCTTCCTCGGTTCCGGACAATTCTTCCTGAAATGCCCCGGCTTATCACAGTTGTGGCACTTCGCCGGCGCCTTTTGATTCTTACAATCCCTGGAGAGATGGCCCTTCTGCTGGCAATTGTAGCAGGTCACTTCACCCTTCAGCTTCTTTTGACCATTCTTGCCCTTCTGCTGCTGCTACTTCCTCTTCTTGTTTCCACCTTGCTCCTTGGTCACAACAACAACAGATCCTTCCTTAGGAAACAGATTCTCATGCCTGAGAGCCTTCTCCACAAGCTTCTCAAACGGATCGTCCAAATGATCCACCAACTGCCTCCCAAGATAACTGTCCAGGCCTGTCACAAACTTCTCATTCTTCTGATAAGGGGATTCAATATATGACCGAGCATACTTGGACAAAGCTTCAAACTCAGAAACATACTCAAGAACTGGTCTTCCACCTTGCTTGAGCTCCACAAACTTCTTAAACAAAACAGATTTCTGAGCTGTAGAAATGAACTTAGCTTCAAATCTGACTTGGAATTGCTCCCAAGTGATCTCTTCCTCTGGAGTATCAATGGTGATAGAGTTCCACCAATCAGAAGCTCTTCCCTGAAGCTGTCTTGATGCAAGCTTCCTCTTAGTCACATCCTCAATTCTCAAGTCACCAAAGATCCTTCTACAAGCATCTATCCATCTCTGGACTTCTATGGTTGATTCTGTTCCCAAGGAAACCTTCCCTCCAAGAGCAGTATAGTCCTTACAAAGCTTAGCAAAATCCACTGGTCTTGGGGCTTGAACCTGAACTCCAACATCTACCGATGGCCCCGGAGCTGGCATCCTTCTCATGATCGAAGTCATCATAGCCTCGAACATAGAAGCATAATCAGCAGCCCCCTCAACAGCATGGCCTCCCCTAGCAGCTGGTCTCCCTCTTCGACTCATTCCTAATATCGAAAAGAAATGATTAATATACCCTGAGAAACAACTGCATAAGAAGTTCAAATCCTTCTAAGCTACTATATTATATATATAGTAATCATCCATCAAAATTACAATTACGTCTCTCATACGTAGTTACGTCAGCGAGCGTTGGCTAAAATCGATTAACCAAAGCTCTGATACCAAATGTGACGACCGCCCATGACTCCCGCACAAAAACAAGGGAATGGTGCGCTGAAAGGTGTGTCAGGCAGCCATGGACGATAGTCAGGATAAGATAAAGCATAATAGTCCATCGTATTATTCACAGCGCATGCATAAAATACAATAGAAAGTATACATAGTGAAGCTCTATAGAACAGAAGTCTCATCATATAAACTCATAATAGTTTGATACAGCAATCAGCAAAGTCAATACATCAAGCCTCACTACATATCACTCAGAGAATATACAAACAGCGGAACACCCAGTACATATAGTAAGAAAATAATATGCAAAAGCCTCCAGCTCGTCTTCGTCATCAACAGCGTTGACCACTAAGAACAGCACCTGTCACCTGCTACCTAGTCTGTCCATCCCAACATGGATGAACAGCCCAAGGTAATAAGAGTTAAACATAAAACCTTGAGTCAGACAACAGTCTTAGTGAGCAGTAAATCAACTATCAAACATACCAAAAGAGCATAAAGGGTAAAAGGAATAGGAACTCAACCATCCCACTCCACCTCTTTCTACGGTGATAGCCCCCAGACACACTAAGCAGAAGTAAACATAGCAATTCAGACATTTAAAGCAAAGTAAATATCACTCAAGTCAAGGTCGGTGTTTTCCAAATGCAAACCCCCAAGGCCTAAACCAAGATCAGATAAGCACCCTGAAAACATCGCTCCTGACCCAAATGACAATACAACCAAACATCCAAACATCCATGACTCTGGCTATCATTGTTATCATTGCCTTGAATTCACCGTTAGTTGAATGACCGTCTGTCAAGGGCTAATGGTAACCTCGGTTCTAGACATAACTCCGCACGTCGTCGCAGCCCGTGCCTAGGAATTTTCGCAACTACCCAGAGTACTAGCACGTCGTCGCAGCCCGTGCTTGGAACGTCTTCGTGACCCGTCCCAACGTACTCTTGCTTTGAGCATGCTAGAACCTTCAACAACGATGAAATCTCAGCCTCCTAGTCATCCTCCTCAACGACTATTCTCATACTAGCCCAAGCGCCTCTCGAGCCCACCATTATCAACCAACTCGAACCGCATCATCGAGTTATCAACATGCTTGGGATGATCCCGTCTGGATTAAATCAAGGCTATCTCACATCATGCTTTGCTTCATCGCATCATAGCAAAGTCCATCATCATCGAATCTATCCATATGAACTTTAACATCCGCTTCATATGCCACAAGCTACTTTCACCACTCAAGAGCCTCTCCACTTAGCTTTTGAATCATCTTCGACCAACTTGGCCAAATCAACTATTAGCTAATTTGCAACAATCTATCAATCAAATCAATCATTAATCCAAGCAGTCAAACATTCAAACAAGATCTAATAAGCAATTATACAAGAATGGCAATTTCGTAATTAAAATGTCCAAATCTAACAAGTATGAATTATAAGCAAATATCTCTAAAACTTGATGAATAAACTTATATAAGTTAACCTGTAGCAAAATGGGTATCCAAAACTTCATAGACAATGGATCTACATGCAGACTTAAGGAAAATGAAGAAATCTCTATCTATAACACATAAACAAGCCACCGATCCAATATACTCCTTTGGGTCCGTGTGAGAGATAACTACCACTCACCGAATCACCTAAACACCTCAAAAGATAACAACTTCAGATCTGGACAGCAAAGGATCTAGCTTGATCCGACAAGATTTCCCTTCAAACGATGAAATTTCTCTTCGATGGATGTAGACCTTCAACTTTGACTCTTGGATTTTCGATGTGATCTTCAATCTAGATGAATGGAAGCACAAGATTAAAGTGGAGAAAAGAAGTGAAGAAGTGTTGTAGTCGAGCTCTCAAAATGGCAGCACTTCGTCGCTTCAAAATCCGGATCCCAAAAATGAAGATAGGCACTCCTATTTATAGGCTGAAATCCTTAACATGTATGCCCCCTTAAGTCGGTCACGACTCATCAAGACCCACGACTTACGACTTAAGACTTACGACTTAAGACTTACGACTTGAGACTTACGACTTAAGACTTAAGACTTTCGACTTAAGACTTTCGACCCACGACTTACGACTTAAGACTTTCGACTTAAGACTTTCGACTTAAGACTTACGACTTAAGACTTACGACTTAAGACTTTCGACTTAAGACTTTCGACTTAAGACTTACGACTTAAGACTTTCGACTTAAGACTTTCGACTTAAGACTTACGACTTAAGACTTACGACTTAAGACTTACGACTTACGACTTACGACTTAAGACTTTCGACTTAAGACTTTCGACTTAAGACTTTCGACCCACGACTTACGACTTAAGACTTTCGACTTAAGACTTTCGACTTAAGACTTAAGACTTACGACTTAAGACTTTCGACTTAAGACTTTCGACTTAAGACTTACGACTTAAGACTTTCGACTTAAGACTTTCGACTTAAGACTTACGAACAACAATTCTATGATCCTTCGATCCGTAAAAATACGGGTCGTTACAATGATGATGCAATAAGAAAATAACATAGGTTCCAATATAAATTACTATTGTTCACTGAATCTGATCTATGTCGATGCAGGGTACAAAACATGGCATACAACTGGTAGCAGTAACCTATATTTGGAAATATCCAAAACATACAGAAGAGAACAATTGTGAGAAATCTATTCATTTTTCAGCCTCAGAAATAACTGCTAGCAACGCGAGTATGATATTGGGCTTGAGCGCAAATAGGTGATGTTTTCTTGGCCCTAATAGATGCATTACATCAATCATTTATTTTTACTATTGAAGGTATTTGTACCTGCATCCAAAAAAGGCAAAAGTGTCATTGATGTAGTATTATTACTAAATTCTCTCACTGCTTGTCTGATCTATTTAACTATATCTAACAATCAAACTACGACTACATGATCATCTATACCAAGATACATTCATCAATTGTTGTCTAGAACTTTTCCAACGGTGGTGGTGCAAGTGATTTTAGAATTTACTACAAAAAATAAAAAATAAACTCATTTCGGTGGTTATCAACATTATTCTCACTACAGCACATGTTTTGACCCAGTACTTAAATTGTGCATTTACCTTAAGCCCGAATACAACAACTTATATGCTTATCGTATTGTTGATCATCGTAATTGTAAACGAAATTGAGTAAACTTAGCCAAATTATGTCATCAAACTTGGAAGCAATGTATTAAACGCTGAGCTGCACGGTTGAATCAAGCATTAATTATGTGAAGTCACCATTTAATCATCTCAAACTATCAAAAAGCAAAATTCATTTTTCAATTATATTTTCATAATGCGTTAAATTATTATCGTCAACATCAAACAAAAACATTACTATAGCTAAATTAGTATTGCATCACACAAATGCAGTTAAAATATTCAAATGCAACAATAATTGCTTAATTCCCAAAATACTGCAAAATAATAACCGTTTTTGCTTAATGCATCTAAATTGTAACTATGGTAAGCTCGAACAAATCATCGTGTACAAACAAAATTATTACTGCATCACATAAATATAGTTGAAATGTTCAATTTCTACCATGCAAAATTCAAAATTGTCATTAAATTATAACTGCATTTTATTAATGTAATTAAATTTTAATTGTATTAAGATTGAATAAATTCCTGAAATGTAGCCAAATATATTACTACATCACATAAATGTGGTTAAAAATCTTCAAATATAGTTAAATTTACCCAAAACTTGCTGGTAAATTATAATTGCATTTTCTTAATTTCATTCATTTATAACTGTTCTAAAATTGAATAAATTATCAAATATAGTCAAAATCATCAATAGTAAATGCAATAAAAAAAAAGATAATGTGGTTAAATTAATTCAAAAAATGCTTATAAATTATTACACCATTTTTTGATGGGGTTAAATTGCAATTGCACTAAGTTTGCATAAACTATCAAACACAATCAAAATTATTACTTTATTACATAATGCAGTTACAGGCAACCATAATTGTATAATTCAAAAAAAAATATTCCTTTCAAATATGTAAAAGATAATAAATGCATTACAATAATCTAGGTAAAACTACTATGTAATGTTTATGATTACCGTAATAATGCTGTTACAGACGGTACACAGCGGTGATACAAAATAATTGGATTATATAAATGTAGTTAAAACTGCTATATAAAATTACGATTTAAAAAAAAAATAGCTATCAACAATGGATATCATTGGAAAGCATATTAAATTTGAGATTTTACGGTGAAAACGATTTTTAAATCCAATTAATGTAGAAAAAGTTATCACATTTCGAAGTTAATAAAAAGAAATTAAAAATGTGACTATTCATTTTCCAAAATATAAAAGAGACCCGTGTGCTCTTGAAATGTAACTCAATAATAACAGTATAGTATAGATTTATAAAATATGTCTGTGTTGATCGAAAAGAATAACAACACTCGTATAAAATAACGAAAAGTAAAAAACATAAAAATAAATCAGGAATTGATGAAGGAAAGGAAGAAGATAATTCAATGAATGTTGAATTAATCACAGAGTGAATTAAAAAGTAGATAAGGGCAAGTACGGAATAAAACGGAACGACAAAAGAAATACACGGACGTTCAGAATTTTTAGGATGGAGAGAGAAATTCAAAAAATAGATTTACAGTCGTGCTTTATACATCTCAACGGGGGCTGCAATTTATCCTGTGTTTATTTTACCCGATTTACTTTAATTGGTCATACTTTATTTCATACTACCAGACCGATTGGTGGTGCACAATTTACCCACTGTTTCCTTTCTTACCGTTCCGTTGAGCCGATCAGAAAAAAAAAATCTAGCTCAGGATAATACGAGTAAGATTTTTTTTCCGGATCTACTCTACAGTCCGCGGTTGAAGAAAAAATTATTTTTTCGAGCTATCATGGTTAAAGTCGCTACATATTTTGCGATGACCTATGGAGCATTTCTATTCTGCCAATCAATGGACAAATTTCATGTCTGGATCGCTCTTCACCAAGACGAAAAGTTTTCTCGTTTAGTTTTCATTTTGTTTTTATATTTTCTATTTGGTTTATACTTTTTTTTAGATACCTTGACAGCTTGTAGTAATCAATTAGAAGTGATTGCTATGTTTTTATTTCATTATTGGTTAATTAGTTGTTTTGTGCTAATTTTGGCTTACTAATGGAAAAATTCTGCTAAATAAGGTAGAATTCACTTACCAAGCTCAACTATGAGGAAAAAAGTGGCTAATTTGATTTTAGCTTTAATGATATCGTCTAGTTAATTAGGCTAGTTTTTAAGGATAATTATATGACTTATGTTGGTTGTTTCGAAAGCTGAGTTTATAAAAACTTCAGGTTGGTAGCTTGATTTGGGTAATTAAATTCATTAAATGCAAGTTGGAAACATAATTTGATTTTTAAGAACCTTACATTTGATCATAGAATTATCTAATAAGTGGATTAGGGATTCAAAGCATTGGTTTGCCTTTTGTTTTGTTACATGGTAGATGTTACTTATTGATTACAAGCATAGAAGGAACATGTAAATATTTAGTACGATAAGCAAAAACATTATAGCAGTAATGATCTTTTCTGACAGTTGTGTTTGTTATGGCTATCAAGAAAGAAACGTAATGGATTAGAAGATATAGAAGTTCAGTAAATTTTTTCTAAAAAAGAAAAATTACCAAGGAAAAGCAAAAGGCATCCCTTAAAAATAGTGATAAATTCACACTTTTACCCTTTCTTCTTATTAGTGGATAGTGTAATTATCCATTGTTGCATGCTATATTGCTATTTGTGCCAACACACAACTATCTAGCAATATATGTGCATGTACACAGTCCTGGCCCCGAGCAAAGTCTACCGAGACATGACATATGACTAGGGCAACAATATGGAATGGGAGAACAAAAATTAAAAATCACAATTCAATTATTAACTTCACATCTCACATCTTGCCACCGCGATGGCCAGCCAGCAACTCCACTACCGCATTGCCCCAATCAGGCCTGGCCCAGAGCCTTGCGACATATGACTAGGGCAACAATACGGAAGAGGGCAACAAACATTAAACATCACAATTCGATTATCTACTCCACATCTCACATCTTGCCACCGTAACCACCACCGCAACTGCCAACCAGCAACTCTACTACCGTACATCCACCGCCGCATGATTCCTCACACGCATTGCGTTGCCCCAATCAGAATATTGACCTTGCTTCAATCCCTCAACCACTGTCTCATGTTGCTATCTGTCTCCTGTTGTTGTCTGCTATGCCTATGTAATAAATCATGTGAGTAGCGAACCGGTTCTTGATTCTGTGTTTGAATCTTTAATTAATTGTGGTAATTATATTGAATTGAATCCATTACGAATTAATCTTGTGGAATGTTTGGTTCTCCACACACTGAAGCCTAGATTGAATTGAAACATCTAATCATACAGAAATTTATCGAATGTTTGATTGTGTTAATTATGAATTAATTATGCTATCCTTTATTTTGCATTCAATTTAGTTCCGCTTTGTTGTATTTTACATTCAGGATAATTAAATGCTTGACTCTCTTATGAAGAACTAATTATGTTGTCTTCTATTTTACCTTCAATATGAATATATACTAAAATGTATTTTTGGATGTGCATAATTTTTGGATGTGTAAAACAATATACTATATTGCTACATTAATAAATGATAATATCGACCTCCGGTTCGAGTCCGCATGGGTCATCCATGGTGATCTGGGCGTCCAGTTTCGAGTCCGGAAACAGCCTCTTCGCAATGTGAGGGAAAAACTATGTACATTATCGATCTCCACGGAGCCTGCTATAGTGCGGGTGCCTCGTGCACTGAGTTCCACCTTTTTTATTAATAAATGATAATATAACGTTGTATCCTAAATTTAGATAGGAAAAAGAATGTATAGACGAAGAAGAAAAATCATTAGCCGATTCAGTTTTAAATTTATTTCAAGAAAGAAATTAAAAAAATCTCAAATTTCAAATTCAATTCAAATTGGAAAAAAAACAAATTAGGAGCAGGAGTATACTGGTTCTAATGTTATTATTTTTGAAAACAAAAATGATATTTTATTCAAGTGATGACTCATTTTCTTGTCTTACGAGTTCAAACGCATGACATTTAAAACATTGGTTTAAATCATCATAACATTTGACACTTGAACTAGTGATCATTGACATATTGATATTCATGAAGAGATAATATACGAGTTTGCTTTCAAAACTGTAAGAACTTATTTTTGTTGAGATCTATTGATATAATAATATGTTCGGTATATTGATATTTAGAGTTTTTGACATGTAATCTAAATGGTTTAATTCACCAATATTTAGTGATCAATGTTTAATTTTGTAACAGAATTTGCAATTTGTTTTGTACATATAAATGTATTATTGTTTATTAAATAATGCAGACAATAAAAACAGATATAAATTGTCGACTAAGGAATTGAATACCATTGGGCCAACCCTGTGTACACACAAACATACATATGTGTGCATTAATTTTTTTGATGGATTTTATACGTGAAAATCTTCAAATTTAAAAAGCTATACTGAAAATTTAAAAAAAATGCATTCCTATCAAAATTTATGCTCTTACAATATAAAGTGTGCTATATTTCGATGGAAACCCTATGAAATGTCTGCAACTTTTGTTATACTTATGAAAAATGTGAATGAAACTACCAACCGACAACTAGAATTTCAATTTTTAACACGAGACTTCTACGAATTTTCCACGACATCCATACAACAAATAAGTTTATTTGCAATGCATATCAACATTTTGCTTAGTTTTTTACCATCAAAACTACATATTTCCATTTTATATTTGATTGTTGCTAATAATTTTTTTATTATAATTAATTGCAACTTAGGATGAACCGACTTCGACCATCATTAATACATTTGAATCAGTATACATCACTAATATAGATTCTCACTACAAAAAAAAATTCTTGCCATTGTAAGTATTTTTTAGTTGGGGATTTGCATGATGATTATTAGGACTTGAAATCGAGGTAAAGACTTAGATGAGTATGATGTGGTTTGTGGAGTTGAAAAATGATGTTTTCAATGAATATGGGCTTTCAATGTATATGGGCTTGCTTGATGGTCTTGAATAATGATGCCTTTTGGTTTTGAGTAATTTTATTATGTTTGAAGTAAAGTTTAAAGCTTGATTGAAACTCCAAAATTAACCATCCACCACAACGAAATTAAGCTAAATTTAGTTCTCGATCATACAATGGAAAATGTTAATTTACATTTTTATCATAGTAAAATTATCAAAATAAGACTTTAAAAGTTAAAAACATCAAGAACAACCGAATTCGTGATGAATTCGACTTTCCTCTAATTGAAGCTAGAACTTTCACCAAATGTCTAGCTTTATTGGCAGGTTTGAACCCAAATCTATTAGATCGACTAGCCCCATTTAAAATTTAGCACTCGAGTTTCTTTATATGATCATAGAAATGAATTCAAAAACCCAAGATACAAAATTTGACTCTAAATCGCAGAATATTTGCAACAGGAATCTTGCTAGTTTTATTTTCAGTTGCAACCGAGAAGTCAAAAACAAGATTAATATATAATTAAATAATTATAGTAGATGAGCCAGAAAGTCATAATTTACAATATATGATTAATATTTTGTTTGGTCTAAAAATTACGGTTAAGGCCAAAGTTTTCAAAAATGGAGTTAAATCATAAATATGAACTTTAAAACGAAATGTATTTAAATCGTAATGGATTTAAAATTTTATTTAAAGTAGTTAAGGCGCTAAGGCGCAAAAGGTGTAAGCTTGCACCTTGGGTTTTATTGTGCGCCTTTGATAACAACGAAGCAGTGATAGTAGAAGGCGGCAACAATGGCTAGGAGGAGGTGGCAATAGACAGCGGTAGCAACAGACAGCAGCTGTAGTTTGACTTTTTTTGTTCTATCTACCTTTCAAAACCTAAAATTAAATTGACTAAGTCGATTTCAATATTAACAAAGAAAACAAGTAGGGTTTGGGTCTATTTGTTGGATTGGCGTGCAAAAAGACCGTCGCCTACTTAAGGCACGCTTTATTGCTCCTCGGCGACTCGTCAAAATGAACGCTTAATGCGCTTTTCGTGCGCCTCCAGTAGTGGATGCACCTCGACGAGTGGAAAGGCGCAGCAAGTGCGCATGCGCCTTTCTGGCTCCTAGGCGCATACCTTGATAACTATGATTTTATTATGTATGCTTACTAGTTTTTTTTTTCTTTATATGAATTGTTAAATAACGTTTGAGTACTAAAACCATTTATTCTTCATTCTGTTGTAATAATTCACGCATATATAATTGGATTATGATGCTTGAGTTTCTATATTTAAACATAAACTCAACTTTTCCTCTTGTTTCATTCACATATTGATGGCAGTGTTAGTCCAATGTGAATTTGAGCCCCGGACAATTATAATGTAAAAAGAGAAAATAAATTAAAATCGGGCCTTAAACAATTTAATTTAGACGATAAATTGTTGGTAATCCGTTTTGACCCAATGCTGCATAATACAGGAGCACACTTTACCACTGAAATAGATTGCATTTGATAATTAACTACTATATTTTGTTTCTTATAACATAAATCACCAAAGTTGGCCCTTCCATCATCTCGGGCTCTAGGCCATCGCTTAGATAGCCTAGACCTAGGACTCACCGTGATTTATATAAAACAGTAAAATTTGTATCAGAGATTCAAATAAATATCTTTATAATTTTTTATATCAACATGGATTGAATGATATTTCCAATTGTTGTTTTCTTTTAGTTTTGAATTGGAATATGGAAATCGAACGATAACGGGAGAGATTCAACGAAACTAGATTCAAATCGCAAGACTTTTTTTTTCAAAGATCAATAGTTCAACTGGCTAGTAATATGACGCTCTAAACTTAGGTTGTAAAGGTCATGGGATTGAACCGCTGAGACATCGAAATGAGTGCTCCGCTTGAATGTACCACTCTTACTATATAAAAACATAAAAATTTAAGATTTTTGACAACAATAGTACAACTATTTGATTACAATACTATCATCTTACTTAAGTTTTAATGAAAATTTGTATCGACGTAGTTTTGGATGAGTGCATTTGTTCAGGAATAAATACCAAAATTCGAAACCAAAATAGTATTATTTTAAAATTTTGAAATTCCATCGAAAATTCTAAAATTATAAAACATTGAAACTAGAATGGAAATTGAGATGTTAAACCTTGGTTTAAAGGTAATAACGAGATTAGTAAGGCGAATCTACAAAGAGAATTCTATTGGTATTATGGATCACCCAATAGAAAAGGGAAAGTTTTCCTTTTTTAAATTATATATATATATATTCTTGTTTCTTCTCGTATATAAACATTATCCTTATTCCTTGGTTATTTTCTTTGTTATCACCTTATAACATGAAATTATGGTTCATTTCTTCTTCTCTGACTACGGTGAATCAGTGCTACGCACATAGATTAAACAACTTTAAATGAGTTTGGTTACGACTTATGATGTTCAGCCGAGCAAGGTTATAAAAATGAGATTCAAATCGTAAAGTTTAAATAAAAACGGGATTTGAATCATAAATAGTAGATTTAAAATATCCATATTTTAGGGCTCGTATACACTTTAAATTGATTTAAATTTTTGAACTTCTACATCTAAACCTAAAACTCAACTATTATTTTCTTTTATTATATTTTTATTTTGTTTAGAACACTTAGGATTGAAATCGTAGACCAAAATAAGTATATTAATACATTAATATGTATTAAATAAATTTTCTCGCATGCGGTTTTAAATAAGTTTGAATCGGAATGAAAATCGAATCGTAAAGGGGAAGATTCGATCTGAAACGGAATATAAATCGTAGAATTGTAAGATTTTTCACAACAATGCAGTTGAGCATATAATTAGTCGTCTTAGTATAAATTTCCATTGACATTGATGCTGAATGTAACCTTCCAAAACAATGACATTTAGAACACGGATGAAATTTTTAATGAATGGTGAACTAACCATTCTTTTTTAGAAGAAGGTACTTTTATTAATTACAAAATAAATATTTGAATACAAAATAAGTAGAGGTCTCAATAAGTTGCACCCTTAAATAACTCTCTACAATGAAACAAAGTTGGTAACTCAACGGGACACACCACTTAAATATTCTCTATACTTCTAATAAATAACAATACTTTAACTTAATTGTCGCCGACCTAATTCCCTAATGTATTCAACACGCTGCCCTAACTTTATTCAATCGTGGTGGAAAATCAATCGCCTCGTCTTCTTCTCTACCAATATCGACTACTCTATGTCGACTTTGCCTCCAAGTAGATATAGATGAAAGGGAGCGCGGATTAAGGATCTTAAAGCTAATTTAACACTAGAGGAGGGGGCGTGGGGTGAATAGTGTTTAATGGATTCTAAGACATATATGGACTAATTTAAAAATTATGATATAAACAAATGCAGAACTTAATCATAGAACAATCACAGAATCAAACACAGATGCATAAAGTAAATAAAAAGCAGTAAAAGGAAAGAACACACCGGATTTTATACTGGTTCGGAGTTATCCTACATCCAATCCTGCACCAAGGCAAACAACTCGTACAGATTTTTATTATACCAATGTCGAGATTACAATCCTCAATTTCTAAAGGCCTTGAGGTACCCTCCTGTCTTCAAGTCCGGGGTAAACTCTCTTGATTTACGGGACACAAGATCACCCAATTGATTTTCAGGCACAACCACACCTTATAAGGAGACTCGATAAACTTTTGATTACAAATTGATCCTATAATTATGAATAGTACTTTGATCTTCGAGGGAGTGTAGAGAATCAAACAAGAATGAGATTCTAATTTGATTCACTTGAGAATTTGGCAGAATTTCGGCACGATCTTAAAAATATGAAAATTTTAGAATATGGATTTGTGGAGAAGGAGTGAAGAAAATAAGAAAATAGTTAGTTAAAAAATTCGTTTGTGAAGGCTATTTATAGACCAGTAACGGTCATAAGCATTCGTGCAGAGATTTAAACGAATAGACACTTCTTTTGAAAATTGAAACTTTTGAATTTAACGGTCGCCATGTCGACATGAGGTATCCCATGATGTCGACATCCCTTAGTTAAAAACAATGTAAAATTTGTTTTGAAAATGATATTGAAAGGAAAACAAGATAAAATGATTCTGGAGTAAAATAAACCAATTTTTCTATGTTTTAAAATAAAGAAGAGTAGAAAAATATATTTTTAGAATGTATATATAAATTTGATTTTAAATCTCAAGTATATATATTATAAAGAATATTTAAAAATCAGAAGATAGTTTTAAAAACGAACGAAGTTTAAAACAAGATTTTATTTAAAAAAAACAAAGAATATTTTAAGGCTAAAATATCTATTTGAAAAGATAATTTTTAAGGCTGAAATATTTTGAAAAGTAGTTTTGAAAATCATTTTGAAAAAAACATTTTGAAGTAGTTTTGCAAGATTCTTCCTGTAGAATATTTCATCACATCATGGCTCGAGAACTTGTACAAAACCAGGATGTTCGTGGATTTGTAAGCCACTTGTCGTAGGTTTGTAAGCTACTTGTCGTGGGTTTTAAGCTATTAAGAAGGTAGAAATGAGTTTCATCCCAAATAAAATTTGGAATGAAGATTTCCATGCTATTATGAAGTTTTGACAAAACTTGACACTTATCTTGAAATCTTGATCTTGATACTCACGAGTCTTCAAACTTGATTTCTTCATTGTTGATCTTTATACTATACAGTCTTCAATAATCAATATCTGCCTTATATATATCTTGCATAATAACATTCATATATATCTAGACAATAGTGTTAGTATATAAGTTATAATAAAATAAGTTACAAAGGCTGTTGTCATCAAAACCACTATCTTCAATTTCTAATAATAGAAGTGTCTCCAGTAGTCGGGTCAGATCTGGCCTATATCACATCATTCCAAGCTTCACATATGAGAAAATTTTCTCCTTGTTTAAAAGTGAACTTCGACTTATCTTTCAGAATAGTACCGTCCAGTATTGTAACGATTCGCTATTTTGACCGTCGAAAGTCGACACCGAACATTACCATTGTGTTCCAATGTCGCACTTCCAATCGACAAAAGGGCAGATTGTTAGGGTAAATAAAAAGAAAATAACAGAGTGAAGAGAAAAACAGAATCTCACAAGAGAATCGACAACATATAATATAACAAGGACTGTAAAGACCGCCACTCCAAACATACAGAGCATATCAGATTTAAAAACAAACCTTATCAGCTGGACAGTTATAAAATTCCGACCTTACAAATTTCGATAGGTATACTATATAATACAACGGAAAATTAAAACACTGCGATGGGTAAATCTTCAGCTCTCCTTCAAGATCTCGATATCTCCAATGCCAACCTGAAAAAATACTCAGTCTGACCCGAGCATTATAATAAACAACACCCGGATCAGTCTGGAAATACCAGCGTGAGATAACTAGAATAATGAGGATCATATAAAAGTTCTGTGAGACTACGCCGCTAATGCGGAACGAGTTTTTACCTCACAAGAATAACATCCATACAGGAAAGAGTAGAAATAAATATCAGGAAACAAATGCAAATAGAGATGGACATAATTAATATTAAAACAGACTTGAAAGAATGGAAATAAACTGAGTAAAATTCAAACTGGACGGAATGGATAAAACGAGTAAAACAATCCAACTTGATAGAATGGACTAAATAAGGTAACAATCCAAACTTAATAGAATGGACTGAATAAGATAACAATCCAACTTAATATAATGGACTAAAATAATACTTAAATGTCGTGATGAGGAGTTGGCTCTACTCATGGCAATTTAAAGATAAACATATTCAGGGTTTTCGAATCAAATAAGTAAAGGAAAAATTCCAACAAATGACTAGGAGAGTGCGCCCCCCTTAAATATATCTCTAGTAATATACTCTTGAGAAGATCATATACTTGGTGACCTCCTCGGGGAAAGTACAGTCGGACCCCGCCAAACCTTTCCGAGAATTCGAATATTTCACATCTAAACACAAACCGTTTTTCACGTGACGGTACACAAAAAATCTAGATGGGATGTGAAATACCCTTTTGATGGGAGCAACCCCACATAGCTGGACGCCCCTTAGCTCTTTGGATTTAGTCATTTTCGACAAAGGATAATAAAACTCAACAGAGCAATAAACCGTCTTAGAATGACGTTAATTAAGTGGCTGAAGTAACCGATGGCTGAGATACCAACCATCGAAGATATAAAACGTTAAGAGAATAATTTTTCCAAGTGCGCGACCCCGAATGCCTAAACCAACATCAGACCGAACACCCAGAAGATTATTCAACTTAACATCTCAATAATCGAGTTCTAGTTCCTTTTTATAACTTTAAAGCAATATTAGTTATCCCAAAAAATAATTAATCACATTTAAAATCTTTTAAACAGACAAATCCATTATCTTTAATAAAATAGATAATTATTTCCACACTTTCATAATAGTGGTATATCAACTTTAAAATCTTTGTTAAATCAGTTGATTAAAGCAATTTTATTTAGATAATTTACCTAATTATTTTTATTAAATCAATTAATTAACTTTAAATATCATTAATTACAAAGATTAATTAAACACAAATAATCATTAGTTATAACGAATAAGTCATCTCAAAAATCATTTATTAAAATGATAAGTAATTTTAAATTCCATCAATTAAAACAATCAATCAAGTTCAAATAATCATAAATTAATTGGATTAATCAAATTCAAACTCCATTAGCTAAAACAATTAATTAAAACATCATTTGTTAAAATGATTTATTTAATTATAAAACACCCTCAATTCAAATGATTTAACTAAATCCCAAATATCATTAGTTAAAACAATTAATTAAATTCAAAACAATCATTAATTAAAATGATTAATAAAATTCAAACATCATTATTTAAAATGATTAATTACTTTTAAATATTAATTTAAAATGATTATTAATTTCAATCATCATTAATTAAAATAATTAATTAAGTTCAATAAATTAATTAAACTCCATTATCCTTAATTAAAAGAATTAATTAAACTTAAATAATCATTAGTTAAAACGATTAATTAAGTATAAAAACATCATTAGCAAAAGTGATTAATCAAATTTAAAGATAAACCAATTTTTAATCATCATTTATAAATTAGTTGATTAATTCCAAAATCTTTATTAAAAATGATTAATTATTTTAATTATAATTAATCAAAACGATCAATGAATTTTTCAATATCCTGTTTAGCGGAAACACAAGCTTAAGTTCATATGACAAGGTTTTGGGAATGAAATCGAATAAATGATGATATAGCGAAATTGCTATAGCGGCAATTAACAATTTAAGTGGGATATCAGGATTTATTTCAATTAACCATCAATATATCAGCATAAGGATGTAAATAAATAATTATTGGCGATAAACCCCCTTTGGGTCTCTTTACAGATTTTTTCCTGCAAAACAATGGTTATGGATAATATATAGATAATCATATGGGTTTATAACGATCAAATTAATATGTCATCCATTTTTCAAACGGAAATTCAACTAAACAATCAATCAAACAATTAATTAACATCCAAGCAATCAATAAATGTTTATAACATCATTGATATGATATAATAAAATTTAATGCGAGTTAAACTCATATTGAATATTCGTTTTCGTCGAAACGTTCTAATCTGAACTAAAACCGAACGGCCGTTCGATTTTAGCTTAAGTTTCAATGAACGCCAAATCAAACCAAACCAACTCCATTTCGTAGCTTACGTTGAATCAATCCTAATGCAACTGACCGTGTTCAATTCCGACCTAATATGAGCACGTTATTGAGTTTATAAGATTAAAAATTAAATAATATAATTCAGATTAATTACATCATTACTTAATGATTAACTTAACCAATCTCGTTCATTAATAACCCATGCCGCGTATGCTCGAACCAAACCACGCGACTATACCCTGCCTACGCCGCCTCTACGTCTCCAGGTGCCACCGCACCAGAACGGAGACCCAACGGACCTCGACCATGACAATGGCACCCAAAGCATTAAACCTCGATGACCAAAGCCCCACCGCGATTCCCAAAACCACATCCATCTAAGCATCGAGTTTGGCCCCTCCTCCGTACGAACCACGTCGATCTGACCGTCCAACTCCTTCAACGCTACGAGACGATCAGGTTTCTAGTTGGGGGTTCGGCCTGAAATGGCCTTGGGTTGTCCAAATCAATCTTGGCCCCAGGACGATGGGCTGAGCGTGCTTCCATTTTCCTTCATGCTTTTAAATTTGAAAAAGAACCCAATTTCTTTCTCTGTTAGTTTGCTTATATGCACAAGGGAGAAAGTTGAGGTATGGGTAGCATGTAGGGGTATGTGTTGGAGTGTCAAGGCATGGAGCAAGTATGGTTGAGTATATAATATTTATATATTATTTTAAATTTAAAATTTCAAGCTATTAAACGTTCGAAAATCACGAACTCCAAACAAGACGTGTCGCCTGACATTCGATATGTAATACCCCTATTCTGAACGCAATAGAAGCAGTCTCGAGCTCTAATTCGATCGTATGCAGAAGATAGATTTTTAAACCCTGTTACTATATTAAATTTTCGATATTAATTTCAACGCATTTCAATCTCGCACGACCAAACGATACGTCTGATCGCCACGAAATTCGACGACGTAATGTAATTCACAGTTACGGATCCAATGAAACTGATTTCGTCGAAATCATAAACTGCGCCTCGAAAGGCTAATTTCTCAGATTTAAATATCGTTTTAAATTTTAATTATCGATATTTATCCGAGTACAAATTGAATCTACCAATATTATTTATTAGTTAAACAGAGTTAAATAAAATTATCAAATACATTTAATTAACATTTAATTCACAATTCAAATATTTAATCATTCCCTATATTTGAATTATAAGTTATTAAATTCAAAAATCCAATTATTTAAGCATTCAAAATGAACTAAACATTTAAAATCAAATAACCAAAAAAATTTGGGTTGTTACATTCTCCCCCCTTAAATGAATTTCGTCCCTGAAATTCCTAAGGAAGAAAATGTTTCTAAACCCTTAACTTTAAAACTATCAATTAAAATAGGTTATTAAACTTATTAACCTTTCAAAACCAATTAGCTGGAATAGATTCTAAATTATAACTCAAAAATCAAAGTTTAGTTATCAAAATTTTTTCAAAATTTCTCAAATTTTTTATAACTTTTAAATTTAGGGAAAATTTCACCAGCGTCTCCTTTGCGCGGCTGGATCGGTATAATTACAAATGGCTTCTATGGGCTCCAAACCAATCAAAGAAAATGAAAGTCAAGCGGCCTTCCATATCTGGAGCATAAAATTATCAACCAATTTAAATTTTCTGAATTTATTACGTACCTTTATGCGTTTGATTTATATTTTGGCAAGTAATTTATTATCTTCTAAGCAAATGCAGGTGCATAAGAATCAAATGAAAATCTCTTGCATACCTGCACTTACATAATCTAAATGAAAATCAGACTGACAAAAGCAATATGATCTAACTCTACATTGAAAAAAAACTAGTTTGAAATAAATCTATATGCAATTAACAACCATATCTCAATCATATGCAACAAAAAACAAAGAATATTCTATAATAGATGATATGCATCCAATTATTTCAAACGATAATTTTAGATCTAAATACCCGGGTTTTTCAATTCAAGAAATTATTTTTAAATTTCTTAGAGAAGAAAAATTAAAATCAAAATGACAAGGAGGGTATTACTCTAGAATCAAAACAATATGGTGCGTCCAGTGGTATTCCGGTTCCTCCAAAAAAACATCAACTAGAGTGAATAAGTATCATTCCTTTCCTAAAATCTTCAAAAATCATTTTTTTTTTCAAAATCATCGGAATTTAGGTCTAATAACAACAATTTAAAATCCTTGGCCTATAAGTTCAAACTTTATAGACAATGATATATGAAATCACACAATTAATCCATTTAACTCAATCAAATCAAATCAATCAAATTCCGCAAGGGAATAAACCAACTCTAACAGCAAATCTAATTCCATTAGGGAAAACTTATCACTTAACATTGTTATAAAATGTCAAATGACTGTCAAACAAATCTTAATTTAGGTTCAATACTTTCTTGATCGTTCAAAAATATAAATAATTATCTAAGCATTCTATTTTGCTCATTGGCCTTTGTTTATTGCTTAGAATATTATCCAAACCCACTCTGACAAAATGAAATGTTATACTCTATATTTTATTAGTTTCTTAATTATATTAAAAATTCTCCGATTCACTTATATTTTCACTTAGTATTTTATTCAATACTAAAATTATTTATGAATTTCAGCATTAAGTCCTTTGAAATAGCTTGAGAATTGAACACTCGATTGTTGCGCTTCTGCCATAGATGCCATGTTGTTAATAGAATATCAAATATATGCTTTTGCAAGTATGCCATATTGTAATTGAGGAATCTATGATAGCCTCTAGATCGTATGAATTGCTGCTGCGATGTATGTTTAAACTTTGCTCCATTGTATTCGAAACGTATTTCGGGTATTCGCAGTTAAAAAATATGTGACACACTTTCTTCAACTCTTACAGAGAACACAGTTGCATTTTTTCATTATTTATCCATTTCTTTAATCTGTCATTCGTTGATACCTGTCATTTTTAGCAAAGAAAGTTGTTAGTGACGTCTTTGGTGCACTACACTTGTCCCAAATGATACTGTTCCAAATGATTTTGAATCTGATTGCAAAGGTTTCTTGGGATGTTAGTGTGATTTAAGTTCTGTTCTTTTTCATTAATTATTCTGCATACTTTTTTATTGTAAGAGTTACAATGGTCATATATATGACCATCCCAGAGAATTGGTTGATGATTGGCCATTGATCCAAGGATCTGGCTATAGACTTGTAACTTTGCCAGACAATTTTTCTTTTGTCTTAAATGTTTTCCAATTTCTATTGATTTCGTGATTAATTTCCACGTGTGCAAGGAGTTATTATCAAAATGAAGAGTCCAAAAAATTTCTTACCACAGTATTTACTGCTCATCGATGAGTGCTCTCCTCCTAGAGAGAATCACTAATTTTAATAAATAAAGAAGTATATACTGCTCATCCAGGCTGGCCAGAGTGAACTAAACATGTGTGTAGTGTCTCAAACTTCACTACACTATACATATTTTATGGATTTTTTTTTTTTTTGGAAATTTTGACTTTGAAATTTAGTGATTAACATTAAGACGTCCAAGTGTGAAATTTAGGTTCATGTTAACACATATAAGGTTTTTTTGGTAAACATGAGACATTCAACTAAGATTAAGCTTCTTTTCTCATCCAACTAAATAAGTTGTTGCTTTTAACTATTCAAACACTATATATAACTCCAATTTTAGACTATCATTCGTACTTCTAGCTTATATTCTATTGTTCAAGCATGACCAATTTGCAATAAGAATATAAAATACATTGTAATTTTAACTTCATCGAATAAGCTGATTGTTACAACCAAAATTTTACACACGTGACACATTACCTCATCTGATAAGATAATTGTTTCTATAAAGTATAGTTTGTAAAATTAGAAGATAGTTGTATTTTAAATGTCTATATTTATAAAAGTATTTAAATATCGCAACAATAAAATTAGAAACACATGACAAAAAAATTTCATTAATTCAGTACCAATCAAGGAATAAAACAGAAGAAACTTATTCATCTTTTAGGTGTAGTTCACTATAATCCAGGTAAAATCCAACAAAGACCGATCATAATGAACATATCAATAATGTCATTTAATATATCAATTTTGAGATTAGAAAGCCTTGAACAAAAATTAATCTTGAATGAAACGATATTGGTTTAGAATAGTATATTAAGTTGACGCTGATGTTGAGATTCATTGTAAAGTAATTTACTTTTAATAATTATTTTAATTGTAAATGTAAAAAGAAGAGAGTATGAGATGAGTGAAATCAATTTGGAAAAAGGGGAGAAACTGAATGTCTTCAGTAAAAACTAAAATAAAGTGTTATTTAGCATAAGTATACTTGTGTGAAAATTTAACATATAGAAAGGAGAAAAGTCAATTAAGATGAAATGAATGGGGAAATAATAATACGTTGTTTAGAAGTGAATTCTAAGAAGCCACGTGGCATAAAAAGAGAATATAATTTGTGGAGCAAGTAGAGAAGAGAATACATAACTCGTCTTTAATAGTAAAATAAAAATTAAACCAAAGTTCTTATTTATTCATTAAGTTTGTTATAAATTTCCTCCACTTAATAATGCAAATCCTCCCTCTATAGAGAGTTAATTTATAATTTATGATCTTTGTTGAATTTCTCAACATTTTTTCCCTTTTCCAATAGTCACGATTTCTCTCTATTTGTCGTTCTTTTTTGACTTTTGTTATGTCCGATTTCTTTCTCCCTTTGTGTGTCACCTACTCCTTCAATGGCATTTCCTCCGCATGGAACTTCCACCATATCCCCATCCCTTCAAGTCCACGGTCGAACATATGGCTTAATAGGTTTAAATAATGGGAGTAGATGCAATGGAAGAATTAGTTAAGTAGCAGATTTTGGATGGATGAAGTTTTCGAAGATGGAGTGGATATTTGGATTATGATTATTTGAGCGAATATATAACTTGTGTTTGATTTCGATGGATCTTTTAGAATTATCTTTTTTTTTTTTTAATTTGGAAGCATGATGTTGGACTTGGAAGAATAAAGATGAGTAGGATTATATTTTGAAACAATGATATTTACATTCTTCTATTTTTGTATTTTGATTGATTATATCTTTCTTCAGTGAGAATTGAGTTGTAGATACTAAGAGAGTATAATTTAGGATCGACAAACGGGAACTAATCACACCAAATCGGTAGAAGTGTTCAAAAATTGCACCGCAGCATCTAACTAATCGCACTTGAAGTCAACTTACAGTAGCATGTTTACATTACATGCTTAAGTCTAAACGTTTATTTTCCATGTTTATTTTAAATTGTTCAAACATATGTACTTTGGTTTCAAATCTGATTGGGTCAAAACCATACCGTATTATGGTTTATTCAAGGATATGAGTATATCAGAAAAAAATAGTATTGTGTTTCTATTTTTGAACAAGTATTTGATACGGTTTTGGAATGGTTTGAGCTTACTGAACCGAACCATGACCGCCCCTAGCAAATACGCATGATGCAATCTAACTGTATTTATATCTTTATAACGCAGTCTAACTCATGCTACAATGAAATTCAATTTATTTATTGTGCAATCTATTTTACACATAATACAATTTAATTTGTATTACAATGCAATTCAGTCTACATTGTGCGCACTTTACCGTGCAACTTGATTTTGCTTTCATCATCAGAAATTGAAGTTAGTGCGGTTGTGTGTGAGAAAGTCAAACATGTGCACTTAAGACGTTTAGTGAATTCATAGTGGCACAGGTGCAAAATTTATAATAGAAATATAACGAGAACAGAAGGGAAAAAATTAATGAAGATGCAAAAAGCTACGTTCAAGACAAATTCCAATTGCCAAAATCAATTTGTCATTTGTCCTACTTCATTAGAGTAAGAAAAAAAATTATTTTTTGTCAAGGACCACTAACTCAACTAGTTAGTGATATCAATGACGCTCTAGACTTGGGTTCTAGAGGTCGGGGGGTTCAAATGCCTGAGACATCAAAATAAGTTTTCCACTTGAATAAAGTATCACTCCTACAAAAAAAAGAATTATTTTTATTACTATATATATATATATATATATATATATATCACAAAATCCGAGAAAGTCTTGATCCATACAAATTTGGCTTCGGGTTAGTAACAATGATTTAACTTGTGTCAGGTGCTTAGGCCTTAAACTTATGCATATACCTTCACTTTGCCTTTGATTATTAAGTTTGGAAGAGATGTGGACATACCAATTACTTTTTATATTAAAAGTCGTTAAAGCAGATGCTAAAAAATCTTGATTTAGCGGACTTAACGAAAAAGTGTAACTTCAACAAGATTCATATTTAAGAGCGGAAAATTGTAAAAGCGTAGCGGTTGAAGAGTGGGGCTTTAATTGCATGGAGTGAAATTAAAATGATTTCACTTTTTATTATATTCTTTTAAAATCGGCAACTATTCAAAAATTTCAATTGAATAGTATTTCCCAAACATATTTTAAAAAATGGTTAATTTCAGAAACTTTAGTTAGCCCAAATTTTTAACATTTACACCTTAGAGATATAGTGACCGCCATGCTTGTCCACTTTCTTGATAAATGACCAATTTCATTTTCCCAGTTTCTTCCAAAAATATCCCGGGCAAAAAATCTCGGACTTTAGCAAGGTTTTCTGTCTTTGAGAGCTTGAAATTTTTTGTCTAACGTGTAGCGGACAGGAATTTATTCAAGTGTAATTTTTCTTTTTATCATAGGATGAATGTTATCATAGGATGAATGTAATTTGTAGTAGAGAAATGTAAACGTGTACCCCTAGGGCAATGGTAAAATTGTATGATTATATTGATAACCTTATTTTTTTATGTTTTCTTATGTGATTAAAATAGATAGTTATTAGGTTACATCAATTAGTCTCTGTCTTTGGTGATTAACTTTGGTATTTGGTGGTGGTTGCTAGCTGTTAAGGTGTATGCTCAATGATCGCTCATCATCATAACCCTTTACAATATAACCGGATTTTATTTTTGGAACTGTTATTTTGATTTGAAGGTTCGGAAAGAAAATTCTCAGTAGTAAATATGCTCTTTGGTCTAAAGCTAAAATAATTCTTCCATTCATTCCATTTTCTTTTAGTTCGAATTATTTTACTCCAAACTGGCTTCCAATTCATGAATTCATGGATAATGACCTGCATCTTCAACTAAGAATGAATGTGCGTAATTGTGGGATCACAAAGACATAGGAAAATGTCTCTGGACAAATGACGGAGAAGTGTGATCAGAAGTGAGTTGAAAGTGACGAATTAATATCAGTACTTTGTTTTATGGTTTTGTAGTTGTGTTATTTATATATTATTTAAATCATATACACACACTCTTTTCAATATCTTGACAAAGATAAAACTGCAATTGAGTATGATCACATTAGTTTAAAATAAACTGCAATGGAGTAAAATAAAACAAAATGACTATCAATAAAATATCAAATGGAGATCACATTAACGTCTTCATACAACAAGGCTATCATAATTTCTTGTATTTGACTTTAGGGAGTGCTCGGCACATTGTGCATATTCAACTATAAAATCAACAGAAATCATATTGGAATTCTTTTTATTGTTTGAGTTTGTCATAATTGCTAAACTTGTTTAAAAATTATGGTAACAATAATATAACATATGTCATACTTTTAGATCTGTCAA
Source organism: Allium cepa (assembly GCA_030765085.1). Taxonomy (NCBI): domain Eukaryota; kingdom Viridiplantae; phylum Streptophyta; class Magnoliopsida; order Asparagales; family Amaryllidaceae; genus Allium; species Allium cepa. Next base: position 921,914,822 of record CM060939.1, on the reverse strand, counting down.
ACAGGTCGGGTTGGGTCATCAAAAGGTTGGGTAAATATTGATCCGACTCATTTATAACTCATTCAGCAAGGGTCATCAGAAGATTGGGTAAAGATTGATCCGACTGATTTATAACTCATTCAGTACAAAGATTAAGTGACCCAACCCATTTAATAAACAAGTTACTCATTTAACAATTTAAATTGAATTTGACAAATAAAAAATATGTAAACAATTCGAATTCTACTTTGTACTTCTTAATATTTTGAAATAAACAAAAATTCAAATTTAAATCCTAATTTTCATTAGAATTCAAATTTTCGTATTTTCAATTTCAAATTGTTAAAATTTCCAATTTAAAGTCATAATGCAAATTTTCAAAACTTATTTGTCAAATATAACTCAAATGCTCAAATTAAAATTTTCAAAATTCAAATTGTTTTGGATAAATTTCCGCACAACTATATAATGATGTAGAGATAAATGAGCCGCTGAAGTATTTTTTGAATCAGATATTAGATGTTGGGGATGTAGTCTATTATTTACTATGTACAACTGTTAGTTACTATAGAGAACTACAACGTACGTTCGAAATATGAAATACCCAAGTGTTCCACATCATACATAATGTTGATATGATTTCAATCAAAGTCTCATATGACTCCGAGTTAGTATAAAGAAGTTAGCGCTGTTTGAATGAAAAAATAACGACTTATACCTAGTCGTTCAAGTATAAATTTTCAAAATTCAAATTGTTATGAGTAAATTTCCATTTGACTATACAATGATTCAAAGTTGAATGAATCAAGGGAAAAATTGTTCGAGTCAGAGTTTAGATGCGATGATGTAACTTGTTATTTGCTAAGAAGTATTAATATTAATCACCATGGAAACTACTACATATGTTTAGAATATGAAGTTTCCGAGTCGAGTAGACTTGTCTGAATATCACTCGACCCAGTAACCCCCTTTTGTAACCGGTTAGGTCTCAACCCGTTTATAATTTTCTATTAAATTGGTCATAATCATTTGCATTCCTTTATTAAAGGGTCATACATAGATAATCTATTATCCATTTAGCAAAAATTTGAAATTTGAAATTATGAACTTTGAACACATGAACTTAAATTTTTTGTAATTTGATTCTTTCAATGTTGAACATTTGAATTTTGAAAATGTGTAATTTTGAAAATTTATACTCAAAAAACTAGAGAGAAGTCTCCCTTTTTTCATTCAAATTGCAGTATCTTCTTCATATTGACTCAGAATTATTCGAGATTTTGATCAATGAACCTGTATCTACATTACAATGAAGCAGTAAGATACTTCATATTCTGAACGTAGTTCCTTATGGTGACTAATGGTTTTACTTAAATAACAGACTACGTCCCCACATTTAAACTCCAACCTCAAACAGTTTTTCAATTATTTATTCATCTCAGAGTCACTTCATATCAGTGTGGAAATTCAGCCATAATAATTTGGATTTTGAAAATTTGTACTCGAATGACTAGACAGAAGTCGCTATATTTTCGTTCAACCAGCAATAACTTTTTTATACTAACTCGGAGTCGGACGTAACTCCGACCGTTGTAATTCTTCATGGTAACTAACAGTTGTACTTTGCAAAAAAACCAGACTACATCTCTCACATCTAAAATCCGATTCGAACAATGCTTCATTGACTCATTCTTCTTTAAACCACTGGGTGGTTGTGAAATTTACCCATAACAATTTGAATTTGAAATTTTTAGTTTATATTTGAAAATTAAGTTTGAAAATTTGCATTTTGATTTGGATTTAAAATTGGGAATTTGAATTTTAATGAAAATAGGACTTAAATTTGAATTTTAATTATTTCAGAAAATTTAAAATGTAAAAAGTAGAGTTTGAATTTTTATATTATTTTTTAAATTTTTTACTAGTCAAATTCAATTAAAATGGATTAAATAGGTAACTGTATCTTATGTGAGTTTTGAATCAGTTGAACACATGCTAAATGGGTCAAATGTGATGAGTCGTAACTTAATAAAGTCAATTTTTACCTAATTCTTGTACGAATCGACTCAACCTGTTTGACATGATTATGTTCGAGTGTCCGTATAGAAATATGAGTTCACTGGTCAAGGTCACTCCTGATTCTGAGCTTACATGAAGAAACTGCTGCAGTTTGAACGGAAAAAATAGCAACATTTTTCTATACCTTTGAGTACATGTTTTCTAAATTTCACATTTCAAAATTTTAATATTGAATATTCATTTTTTTTCAAATTTCAAATTCTTACGAATTCATGTTTTCAAATTTCATAATTTTGAATTTCAGCTTTTGAACAAAGATATGAATGGCATGATCCATTTAATAAAAGGTCGTGAATGGGTATGATCCATTTAATATAGATTATAAATGAGTATGATTCCATTTACAGAAATGGGTTGGACCATATTCTAATAGGTCTAAGTGGAACCTTTTCAACGAAAGGTTGATATTTAATCCAAACTACATCCCGCTAAAATGTCGTGTATGGTATTTTTTTTTGCGCAACAAATGTTTTGATTTGTTCTCATTTTGAACGTGTTTCCTCTCCATTGCTCCAGTGTAATTTTTAGAAGAATGAGAAATAACGGTTATAAATTTTTTGGTCACGTAACATGCATGTTGATTTGGTAGTATGGTTTGCTAGCTGCATTCTTTTCTCTTTCTGCATAACCTTGAATACAACACATGGTATTTAATATCTATCGGATATTTATTTGGATCGCTTTTCCGATTGAAGCCAACTTTAACCCCTCTTTCTTTTGCATGCCCAGTTTTGTAAATGACACAATGTTTGCTGTTGCACATCGCATTTAAGAGCTATTTTGAATAAATTCAGGGTGCATACAAAGAAAACATATTTCTATAGTAATTTATGCAATGGCATGTTTGTAGGTTCATTTGTTATCAGCTCAGTTATGCGAGTTAAAAAAAAAAAACAACGACCAGGGTTGCTGAAATGTGAGGTTGATCCTTTAGTTAAACATCATTGGCATTATTTTCAAAAGTGCTTACGAGAAGGACCGTTATGGTTATTGATACGAGAAAACCATCATCATACCAATATCATTGGTATGTCCAAATTGACTATCGTTACTTTATAGTTACATTGGTAAAATTATTGTTAATATATCGATAAACTGATAAACCATTGATTGGTAACGGTAAATTTACCAATACATAAAGATACTACAAATTTATTGCATTAAAATATCGATGATCATAAAATGATAGTTATTTTGTTACTAATTCTAACATCATTAATGATCATATCAATATTTTGATTTATCGTGGTCGATATAGAAAATTTTCTTGCTTTATCAAGAGTTATTTACAATAGTATGAAACAATAACGTCGCTAATCTCAAATTTTGAAGTTAGAAAAATAAAAAGGGGATGTTATCATGAATAGAAATATCTTATTAAATTTGACGTCTTCAAAATTTTCCATGCTTATGACTATTTAAAATAGTGAAAAAACAAAACTAGTATGAGTGGTAAAATTACCGTTACCATTGTTTTTTATATTTCTTTACCATTAAATTTACTAATGGTAAATTTACCGTAACCGTACAACACTCATATCCCAATGTAGCTTAACATTGACTACGAGTGATGCAGCGCACCATGTTCGTAAGTCGCATGCCATAAGTCGGCCGCGACCTATTGAATTAGCGAGTCAACCAGGGGACGAATGCCTGGCCTTAATCGACCGCGACCTAGCGAATCATGACATAACGAGCTATGCCGCGCAACACATCTTGAGTCGCCTGAGCGACCTAACGAGTTAACCAATCAACCTGAGCGACCTAGTGAGTTAAGTCACAAGTTCTCATGCCGCTGTTTCCTTATGTCGCTCATTAGTTAGGTATATGTTAAGTCGTTCCAGTTATGTCGCTCCATTGCTTATGACGCTCCTGAAGTTAAGTCGCTCAATCCATAAGTCGTTCCTGAAACAGAGATTCCTTAAGTCGCTCCATGGTTAGGTCGCTAAGATTTCTTAGGTCGCTCCAGTGTTATGTCGCTCAAGTTCCAGAAGCTGTAATATGTTGAGTTAAGCCGTAAGTCGCGCGGATGTTGTAAGTCGTAAGTCGTGGGACGTGTAACTCATATGTTGTATGTGTTGTAACTTGTACGATTGTTATGTTGTTAAGTCGTTTGTTCTTAGGTCGTATGTCGAAAGATCATATACTGTTGTAACTTGTACGTGTTAAGTCGTATGTCGTGTAACTCGTGAATGTTAGGTCGTGAGTCGTTATTCTTATGTCGCCTATGTTGAGTCGTGTATGCTGTGTTGTATAATCTCTATAAATAGGGATGCGATGTCATTGTAAATGAGTTGATTTTTGAATAAAATTTGTTTGTGTGCTTTTTGCCACTTTGTTGAAGTTGAGTGTGATCTCCTTCTTCTTCCATCTTCGGATATTCGAGTGCGCTCGAATCAACGAATTTGAAGCCGATTTACGGAATCTCATGCGCGAGATCAACGTCGAAGAATCGTAGATCTTCTAATGCGGAATCGTGCGCGATCAACGTGTTGAAGCTAGATAGAATCCGGTATCTTGAGAGATCAACGGATTTGGGCATTTATCGTTCTACCAAGTTTAGTTGACACGAATTCATTCGTGAGGAAGAAAGTGCGTCAATTTGTATCAAAACTTTATTAGCACGTCGAAGTTTGTTATTTCCGCTGCGTCAGTTTGGTATCAAAGCTAACTAAGATCAAGGCCGAAACAGATCCATATCCAAGCCGAAAGCTAAGTAATACTATACCACAGGTAGGATTTTGGTGCAAACTTAGGCGGCACAGTTGATACGGCTAAAAGCCGTATCAAATTTTAATACGGCATATAGCCGTATCTATATTGTTTAATACGGCTTTAAGCCGTATTAAAATTTGATACAGTTTGTAGCCGTATCAAAACTGTGCCTCTTTTCGTGGGAAATTTTTCCCCAAAACGCACACCCTCCCTCCATTTTTTTTATTTCCAGCATTAAAGTTACTTCTGGTCCTTCTCGCTAAAAATATAAATCTTCTTCTTCTTGCTTCTGCCATCGGTAATGAGATCAAGTGGGCTTTAGGTATATCTCGTCAGATTTTGTCGCTGTGCGCTTCGTCTTCTTGCTCCCGCCATAGGTAATGAGATCAATACCCATTTTCTTCTTCCGCGTCAAGAAAGCCAAATGATTTTGTGGTAATATGTGATTCTCTAATAAAAAGTAAGTAAATAAAAACAATTTACAGTTTACTGCGAAATTATCAAGTGAAACATCGAGTTTACAATTTGCGTACAAATTTTTTGATAAATCAATCGATCTTGATTGAGGCTTGAAATTTAAAAGATGCTTGATATTCAGCTAGTATCAATTTTACTTGAAATTCAAAAGCCATGGATTTTAGGAGATGAATGGATTCGAATTCAAAAAGAAAAATTCATAAGTTGATTAGGACTGAAAACCCTACCTGTCTGGAAGAGAATGAAGAGTTAGATTCATAAGTTGGTTGATAGAGTCTGAGCCAGATAGTGTTGATGGTTAAGGTTATGATGACATATCTATCTCTATAAATCCAACAGTGGGTTTATGCTAAATTTAATCTGATCGCATTAACTAGAATTGTTGTTTGTTGATAATCTTAATTATTGTAGAATAAAACCCTTTGTCAAGTTAAGCATAAACCAAAATTCTTTTTTATTTTAGTGTAAAGTAAAACACTAGAACTAGTAGATAGTTGTCTAATTATGAATGTATGCATGCTTGTTGTATTGCCAGGTAGCTGGTCAATTTGAAGTATTACTTGCCGAAACTCATAATCCCCATCGACTAAAGCCAACCTGGAGCCTCATTGGCTTCAGGAATGTCGTCGACTGCTAAACTAGAACCAATTTGGTTCCAGGATTTTGTTTTACTTAGTGAGTTTATATTCCCGCATGTTTGTTCGTCTTGTTTTTGCTGAAATGTATATTAGTTGATCTACTATTTTGGATAGCTTGTGATGTCTTTGTGAGCTTGAGAGCATTATAAATTCTATTGAAACTTTAGTTATATAACTATTAAACATGATATATGAATGAATGGGTAGTAATTTGTCTTACAAACTTAGTAGCAAAACCTATTTAAGAGCAGCAATACATATAAATTTCAATTTGTTTTGATACTTGGAATTCAACCTATTTTAGTAAGCATGCTTTCATTTTTATAGTCTTAGAGTAAAAAAAACAAATGGACTAAAAAAAAGAGTTTGCATATAAGCATATGTTGGTTTCGAAAATTACATGCTGCTATATAAAGAAAAAAACAAAAACCTGACGCATGCATGTGCTTGTTATGCTTTGTTTACATATTCTCTATGCCTATGTTTATATTAAAGACATGTCACTTTCTTTTTATGTCATATGCTTATATACAGCTTGGTGCTAATGTTGTATATGGTTCTGACATTGTATATGGTTTTGACATTGTTGTATGAGTGGATAAAATTATTGTTAATGGCGCAAGCCAAGTATCAGGAGAGGGGTAATGCATAGACATTACTCCGGTGCTACAAAATAGTGTCGTTGTAATGGCAAATTTTTTGGAAATAGTTTGGTGCTAATGTTGTATATTGTTATGACATTGTTGTATAAGCGGATAAAATTGTTGTTAATGGCGCAAGCCAAGTATCAGGAGAGAGGTAATGCATAGACATTACTCCGGCACTACAAAATGACGCTGTTGTAATGACAAATTTTTTGAAAACAGTTTGGTGCTAATGTTTAAAATAAACCCTATATTTTGAGTTCCATTTATTGAAATTTAAATAGTCCATATATTTTAACTATTTAAATTAAATGTTTAAAATCATAGTATATTGGAAACGAAAATCCACATTTTACACATGTTAAATCATAGGAATTCATAACATATTAATTCACATGTAGTTTGCATAAACCATATTTTTAAATGATGATTAACACATAACATATTAACATATTAACCATTCGGCCAATGTGTCAATTTGGTCGATGCTGAAGTGACAGTATATATAAGCGTACAAACACTTTTACCCACATTGCTTAGTTTTCTTAAAAGTTTGTTCACTTATTTATGGAGAGAAAAATGAGAGGATATTCAACTCTATTTTGAAATAATATCAGCAAGTTAAGCACTTTGCATTATGAGCATTGTAAATTTGCGATACAAATATGATTTCATTGTTCAAAATAAAGAATATTTAATGTCATATCAAAAAGGAAATTGAGAGCTTCGCAGCGATTAAAACGACTCATAAATCAAAGCTATAACAAAAGAGATATGGGTGTTTTGACGTTGGAATCGCAGGTTGAGATGCTTGCTCGCCAAGAAAAATGATGTTCCAACCAATTGTGTAACCTACACATGGCTTAGAATTAAAACCAGTGGCCATACCTGTAACGACCCGAAATTTTCAGAGCCGAAAATTCCAGATAGTTATGAAAAAGAAGAAAGAGATAAAAGAAGAAGAACAAAATCAACAACATCTCACATTCCTAATGGATAAAATATAATAATAAATAATAAATGTTTACAAAAGGATACTATTTCTGTCGCTTACATTTAATATACATCAGAGTTTCACATACATTCAATCACTGAATATATACAATTATCAAGTCTCCGATAAATAATAATATAAATACAGCGGAAATACTCTATACGCTAATGCCATCCAGCTCGCCTCCTGAGCTACAGAACGTACCTACCTAAAAATCTGTAATACTCGGTCTGACCCGAGCATTACATCAAAGTAACACCCAGGTCAAGCTGGAAACCAGCGTGAGTAAACCCAACTAACATGGAATACCAAAGCAAACCACTTATATAAACCTGGGTAGCTTATCAATTTTCACTTCACAAGTTGTTATAGACATCACTGAATTTCACACAATCTATTTCTAGTGTCCGGACTTAGATTATCTGGTCCAAATCACTTAAATCATTCCATTTCACCCTATTGATTTCACGTATCAAGTTTATATATAATCGAGGTGATTTCGGATATTAACTAATACCCGACTCCGGTCTCCTCGAATTCAGTTCATCTTAACACATGCTATTCAAGTGCAATACAATTCAATTTTTAAATAAAAGATGTCACCTTTACTCAGCAATTCATCATTTATACATAACCACATTATCATTGCACACCCAACACATCATATCACGAACCATTCATATCAGGGGTATCAATCAATTCAGGTATTCAATCATCATATGATCATATATAAGCGAGATAAAACAATCACACCATCTCGAATAAAATCTAATTAGCCCAAATGAATTGAATCAACCTTTAAGTCATGCTTATTAATTACAACCCAATTGATTCACCATCGCATAATCATTCATCTTAATTAATCCCCCGTGATTAATTATTCTTTAATTACATTAAGATTATCATTATTATCTAATTACTTTCATTAAGTAATTATACTTAACCAAACTCCATAAATGTCTATCCTTAGTTAATCACTTAAACTTAATTAACTGCATCACTTAATCAATCCCAATTCTCATAAATAGTAATTACCCCTATGTAATTTCTTACTCAAGAAATTAACCCCTTACTTAATTATTAATCCTTTAGATTAATCACACAAAGTGATTTATCCTTAATTACTACTACTAAGGAATTTTACTTATTAATCTCATTAAGTATTTATATTTATTTACTCACAAAGAGATTACCTTTAATTAATTATCAAATTAATTTAAATCGGGTAATCCATCCCTTAATTACCCTTAAACCTAATTAATAAATCTTAATTGCAGATTAATTATTCTTTAACCATTAATAAACCTTAATTATTGATTTACACAACATAATTACAATTTAAGTATTCCGTAATTACCAGTTAAGTCATCATTAGCCATTAGTTATTTAGATACTTATTTACCTACTACTAATCATACAGTAATTAACTGTAGGTAGTTAATTACAAATTTTATTCATCGCTTAATCATTAATTTATACAACATCTAATTACAATTATAATATAATTGTTCTTAATTGCTTTCTCAAATAATTAATTAATATTAATTTATTCATCTTAATAACTACAGACTTATTTGTTAATACATTTCATACTTATCGTATATTAAGTGCTTAATTAAAATATTAGCCAAGTGTTAAAACATGGTTAAGCATTAACCAAAATAATTTAAGCTTGTGTTAAAATTTTAATTTCATTTGTTAAACACCTATTTAAATTTACAGTGCTTAAGACTGATCCAATAGAATAAGTGCTTAACTTTATTTTATTGAAAACATGCTACTGTAGATCAAACATGCCGAGAATCGCTTCGTCCAACTCGAGAAATACTTCGAGTTGCTTCAGCTTCCCACCGAGTCACGCTCTCCAACACATGAGCATCCCTTCGAGTCACCCACAATCCATCTTCCCCGACACGAGAGAGCTCGCCGTGCACATGCATGGCCGTCCACCGACGCTCCGGCGACCTTTACCCATTCAAACAAGTCACGAATCATCTCAGCAGTTGCTCCAAGCTAACAATTCGACACCCTTAACTCCACAACGAAAACGAGTATCCAACTCGTTTTCTGGAATTCGACATCACCAGGCAAAATTGCCTCGAACCACTCACGCCGAACATCGGCGATGCTACAGCTCCGGCCACGCATTCAAGAGCCTTCCACGCTGCCTTCCACCCAGACTCGCGCCACTCGGTCACCTATAGACGACGCAGTGGACCTATACTTCCAGCTCGATCAAAATTAGGTATAAAACCTAAATCCACTTGTCGCAGTTACCACGACCACCAGACAAGCCACCCTTCATTTTTCCTGAGCACCCCTATACTCCGACCTCCTCCAGTCGAAGCCACGACCCCCGTAGATGCTCCGGCCACCCAAACTTGTCAGAAACCCAAATTTCGGACATAACAAAAATGTTCACCCAATTCATTATTGAAATTCTGATTTTCTTTTTTAAAAATTCAAATTTTCCAAAGAAAATTCAATTTATATAATTGATTCATCAAATTACAATATTAATTTTTAACATGATGCTAGAATGGTCACTGCATTCCTTGATTTCCAGATGATTTCCAAACATAAGATGCCTGAATCTATTTCTAGTTCTTAGATTATAATTAAACTAAGTCCAAACAGTGATTATATAAAAAGATCTTGAGTTTTTAATTGTAACCTAGCTCTGAAATAAGGAAGCAGAGAAGAGGAATACAACCAGAAAAACACACATTAATACAATCATTTATTTACAGTGGCACTACTTATGAAAACAAAATTTCCAGCCTACTTTAATCAAGTTTACAAACAACATCTCTAAGTCCAGAATTTAAAGTATAATGGTGAAAGGAGTAACAAAAATAACAGTATACATAGCATGCACACTTCATTTTCCAGAAACATGCCAATATATATCAAACAATGATGATTAAAATCAAGCAATCCAGGTTTAAGACAAAATAAAAATCAAGTTTACTCACCTGTAAAGAAGTTTGAATAGAGCAGTGTTTACTATATTTGTTTTTCTGAAACTGTTTCCTTGCTTCATGCTTGAGCTGTTTTGATCTTCTTATTTTAGTTGTCTTGTTTGTTTTAAGTTGAGAAATGGAAGAAATATTGCTGTTTAACTTAGCTTCGTTCGAATGAATAAATAAAAAAAAAATGGAACAAGATAGAGGTATATAGAGAGGAAGTAGGTTGCACTGCCTTATACAGCAAGCTTCCTTCATTATGATATATATATATATTTTAAGAACAAGTTCGGCCTACAGGAAGACAAGAAGGTGGCTGCTATGTTGTACATGCTCCATTTTTTTTTTAAGCTAGAGTTGAAATATGCAGACCTGATTTGATTCATATTGTACTTGACTAGATATTTCCCATTTTTATAAAGGCTGATTTTTATACTTCCTTTTGTTTCATCTAATTGTTTTGCAAAATGAATGAATCTATATTTAATTTATGAGCATATTCTTGATCAGGTTATTTATCTTGTCTCATTCATTACTTGCTTGTATTAACTATAATTGTCTCTTCCCTCTTATACAACTTGTATTTATTTATATCATTCTTATCTCTTTCTAAAGTTAACCCTTAATTGTTAATTAATTATTTTGATACTTATGTTATTTAAAATACAAATTCCTATGTTTATTTCTTTTCAAAGTTTAATCCTCAAATTATAATTATTTTCATTTCATAGTTTCTTGTTTTATATATTTATATTTACACTAATAGCCATATTTTTACTAGTTTAAATAGTTGTAAAATATATTTTGTAATAACTATACAATTCCTTTATACTTATTTTTATATATATGTGAAATATCATAATACTTTATCTTTAGTTTACATGGTGGGATTTTATATATATATATATATATATATATATATATATATATATATATATGATTTATTCTTCTATAGGATTCAAAAATTATAAAGTATTAAATTTTTAGTTTTAAATTTGATTTAGATATTCAGATATTTTAACCGTCCGATATTTATTTGACTGCTTAATATTAAAATTTAATTCCATTAATTATCAATAAAAATTATAAAGTATTAAATTTTTAGTTTTAAATTTGATTTAGATATTCAGATATTTTAACCGTCCGATATTTATTTGACTGCTTAATATTAAAATTTAATTCCATTAATTATCAATTAACACCTATTGAACAATCTGGGTCGTCACATTCCTCCCCCCTTTGAATCTTTTCGTCCTCGAAAAGGAACGAAACTAGATTTATTAAAATACTTAAAATCAGATAAATTTTCCTTTGAACATTTTTAAACTACTTTAAAAATACTATATAATATTTCTAAAATAGTTTTTATAAAAATACTTTTATAACTCGAGGTTTCGACAAGTCCATCCTTGTCCTCGCAGAAATTCAGTCATACGTTGATCAGGCGTACGACTGAAAATCTATAAGTACTTGGTAAACCCGTTTTCAACACCCAGTGAAAATACCTTTGAAAGTAATTTTATTGAAAATATAGAAAACAGTTTTTGAAAATAGATGATATATTTTTGGTGAGAATGCTCTGGAAATCATCACCCCATCCATGGTCACAGTTACATTCCAGGGTTACGTTGCTGTCGCAGCAAAAGACCATGCAACTGTAGGCTCTCCGCGGCCTCTCTATTACGCCATGGATCCCACACAATAGATCATAGTTACATCCAGGGTTACGTTGCCGTCACAGCAAAAGTCCATGTAACTGCAGCCTCTCCGCGGCCTTTGATTTTCGCTGTCAAAATGAAACCTCTCCACTCCTACATAGGTCGCAGTCTGCCGATATAAAATCAAACGCAGACCGTTGGCTCTCAGCGGCACACACGACTTTCGCTATGTTATACCATAGGTCGCAGTCTACCGATATAAAATCAAACGCAGACTGTTGGCTCTCAGCGGCACACACGACTTCCACTATGGTATACACTACTCATAATCCTCAGGAACTAGTTTTGTCCGGACTCCTCACAGGATCAACTTTAGAACCCCCCCTTGGGGCTTAAGGCAGCACCACCTGGTGGCACTCCTGAGAAGTTCATTTTAAGGGAGCGCCTTTTTCCCCAGAGCCATCATCAAAACATTTTATACTATACATATATAGTATCTTTCAAATCATACACCTAGTATGATATCATACAAAGCTCCTTTACACAAAATCGATTATCCCAAAATCGATAAATTCTCAATCCAGGCTTTCCAAATTCCACTATTGATTTTACCCAAAAATCAAAAGCTTTTCCAAATCCAAAGGTTCTCAAAACCTTTTCCAAAAATCCTCATAAGATCCTTTATATATATATATATATATATAGATTTTTAAAACTTTGGATCATTTCAAACTTGTATAAAATCCTTTTATACTTCAAACACTTTCAAAAAAATATTTTCTTCTGACCATAGATTTATCAAGGGGAGTTTTATCTCATATAATAAAGATATATAGCTTCATTTATTCAAAATCAAATATTCAAATTTGACTTCTCTTTCCAATATCAATTTCATTCAAATCCGCACGATGTACACTTATCATTCGTACGCTATACCAATCTGATCGCTCACTCGATCACACAATTTCACTTCCGAACTAGTATCGTCCACCCGACTTCCTAGTGCAGACACAGATCTGGTTTCTTGATTAGAAATCGTCACTCTCCTTGCATAGTCATAACTATGATAGAGAATATTCAGAACCAATCAACAATCCATATCCAGGTTCGCCATCGAAAATCAAGTGAAAAATCCTAAATCGGATCGATAACTATCTCGAAATTCTATGCTCGAATCTGGATCAAATTACTATGCGAATAGCATAATATACGTACATCTTTCGTATTTATCTTTATTGATTATTAACCAAGTCAATTTCCTTTCCATTCACATTCACTTATTCACATTTACCTTAATCCCTATTGAATTATCACTTCAATTCTTATCTCAGTTGGGTATTTAAATCAATAACAGCTTGAACTCCGACCAGTTTATATTTAGAAAATAGCTTGAGAATTTTAAAAATAGATAAGTAGTTGAAAAATAATTATTAGTTTACAAAATAGCTATAAAATAGTTAACTAATTATAGAATAGTTGAAAATAGTTAAATAGTTTCAGAAATCTCAAATAATTGCAAAATAGTTGTAAAATAGAAATTAGTTTGTGAAATAGTTGAAAAATAGCCATTAGTTTAGAAAACAGCTGAAAAATGATTAAATAGCTCCAAAAATAATGGTAAAACAAATATAAAATAAGTTAGCTTTAAAAAAAAGTTGTATATATTTAATAGCTTGGATAAATAAGTTTATATTGAAACAATTTATATTGAAAATAGTCAAGAGTCAAACTGTTCACTACCCCAATAATTCAATTTAAATTTCCACTTCCATTTAATTGACCCAATTCTAACTTGAATAACTTCAATTTCTATCGAAATTATTTAAACCCAATTCAAGTTGAATCAACCTTGATTCCCTCCCTAAATTTAAATCAAACTCCATTTGATTTTAATCATATTCAACTTTAATTAAATTCCAAATTATTCTAATCAATTTGAATTATTATCAATTTAACCCATTTCAAATTCAAATTATTTCAACATAATCCAATCCAATTTCCCATTTAAATTTTAAACTTATACATCTTCAATCCCCAATCCACTTAATTCAAACCAAATTTAATTTTGAACTAGTTCAATTTCAATCTTGAATTTAAACTATCTCGAATTATATAAATTCGAGTTGAATTCTCAAAGGTTGGTTTAACTCTTTAAACCAAATTAACTTTTATTTAAAGTTTTTAAACAATTTAAATTTCTAAGTTCAATTCTTCACTTCAAATTATCTTTACCTATATATTTCAAGGTTCAAATGAGAATTCAATACAATTTTATTTTAAAATTTTAATTTATTATTCAATTTTATCTTCCAGTTGGAAGCCAGTTCTTAAACAAGTTTAATTTATAGTTCAATTCTTCAAATTTATTTTATTTATACAATACCATTTTCAATTTAAATATTTTTTTTAACAATAGGATGATATCATCCAATTTATTTTTAAACGTCCATCCATTTTCAATTTTTAAATCTCAAACCCGTTTTGAGATCACACAAATCCCCAATTTAAATCAACCATTTAACTTTCCAAGTTAAATTCCAATTTCATCTTGAAATTTTCAATTCAGGTTGCTTTTCTACATTTATTTAACTTTCCCAAAGTTAAATTCCAATTTGCTTAATCCAATCAACCTCATTCAATCCTTAAACTTCACAATAATAATCTTCCCACTTAAAACTTATCACTTTGGGTATCACATCCCATTCCAAATTCCAAACCCAACATTTAGAGTTTATTCAAACCATTTTTGATTTATGTATATTCCTTATTCATACAAGTTATTTCCTTTACACTCGTGATCATCCTTAAATTTTTAAACCACTTTTGGTTTTTAATTCAAATCAAATTTTCAAGCAACCAATTGTTTGCAACAAGTCCCAGTTATTTAAATAATACTTATTTATTATTTCTCATTACTTTGAAACAAAATTTTCAAATTCTGGGCCCAGATTTATAGTTTCATTTTCAATTAATTAAATTTTTATTTGGTTGTATTTTTGTTTTTACTTACTTTAATTCCAATTCTAGACTTCAGTTTGGTTGTATTATATTACTTCTTGATTTTAATTTCAATAATTAACAACCAATCACCTTAATATTTATTAGAAGAAAATATTGCTTTATATATCAAAATATATTTATATAAAATCATTTAAAATTTTTATAATAAAATAACAAGTACGCTCTTATATATATATTCAACTCATTCTAGAGTACTACAGACTCTATTAAATGAGTAATCCCTACCAGAGCCAAGGTTCTCGCTTAACCCTGCTCTGATACCAAATTGTAACGACCCGAAATTTTCAGAGCCGAGAATTCCAGATAGTTATGAAAAAGAAGAAAGTGATAGAAGAAGAAGAACAAAATCAACAACATCTCACATTCACAATGGATAAAATATAATAATAAATAATAAAAGTTTACAAAAGGATACTATTTCCGTCGCTTACATTTAATATACATCAGAGTTTCGCATACATTCAACCACTGAATATATACAATTATCAAGTCTCCGATTAATAATAATATAAATACAGCAGAAATAATCTATACGCTAATGCCATCCAGCTTGCCTCCTGAGCTCCAGAACGTACCTACCTGAAAATCTGTAATACTCGGTCTGACCCGAGCATTACATCAAAGTAACACCCGGGTCAGGCTGGAAAGCAGCGTGAGTAAACCCAACTAACATGGAATACCAAAGCAAACCATTTATATAAACCTGGGTAGCTTATCAATTTTCACTTCACAAGTTGTTATAGACATCACTGAATTTCACACAATCTATTTCTAGTGTCCGGAATTAGATTATCTGGTCCAAATCACTTAAATCATTCCATTTCACCCTATTGATTTCACGTATCAAGTTTATATAGAATCGAGGTGATTTCGGATATTAACTAATACCCGACTCCGGTCTCCTCGAATTAAGTTCATCTTAACACATGCTATTCAAGTGCAGTACAATTCAATTTTTAAATAAAAGATGTCACCTTTACTCAGCAATTCATCATTTATACATAACCACATTATCATTGCACACCCAACACATCATATCACGAACCATTCATATCAGGGGTATCAATCAATTCAGGTATTCAATCATCATATGATCATATATAAGCGAGATAAAACAATCACACCATCTCGAATAAAATCTAATTAGCCCAAATGAATTGAATCAACCTTTAAGTCATGCTTATTAATTACAACCCAATTGATTCACCATCCCATAATCATTCATCTTAATTAATCCCCCGTGATTAATTATTCTTTAATTACATTAAGATTATCATTATTATCTAATTACTTTCATTAAGTAATTATACTTAACCAAACTCCATAAATGTCTATCCTTAGTTAATCACTTAAACTTAATTAACTGCATCACTTAATCAACCCCAATTCTCATAAATAGTAATTACCCCTATGTAATTTCTTACTCAAGAAATTAACCCCTTACTTAATTATTAATCCTTTAGATTAATCACACCAAGTGATTTATCCTTAATTACTACTACTAAGGAATCTTACTTATTAATCTCATTAAGTATTTATATTTATTTACTCACAAAGAGATTACCTTTAATTAATTATCAAATTAATTTAAATCGGGTAATCCATCCCTTAATTACCCTTAAACCTAATTAATAAATCTTAATTGCAGATTAATTATTCTTTAACCATTAATAAACCTTAATTATTGATTTACACAACTTAATTACAATTTAAGTATTCCGTAATAACCAGTTAAGTTGTAACAACCCTGTATTTTCTGATTATTGTAATTGTATATTTTAATTATTTTAATTCAAATTCCTAGTTTAAAAACTTTATTTTATTTATTAAAATGAATATATTTTGTTAATTTAAATATAAATTTTGATTTTGATGTGGATTAGAATTTCAAACATGCATAAATTGAATATTTCCAGAAAATGTGAATTTTGGTCAATCTGGTCAAACTTTTACTTTTAAATTTGAAATTTAAAATTTTTAAAATTTTAATTTTTTCTTTTATTATGAAAGTAAATAAAATTTCAAGAACAATGTTTTTCGTTTCGTTGAAATCTGATTTATAATGTGAAAGTTATGCCTTTTTAACTATTCTGTGAAATTTGCTGTATTTAACAAAATTGTTTATTTTAAATTATATAAATAATCTTTTTAATTTTCATACCTTATTCTAAATTGTATTATATGTTATGTTACATATATTTTTACCTTTTAAATATTTTTAAAGTGATGTTTAAATTTTTCCAAAGCTCATTGAATTTATTTTCTATTTTTAAAGGTTAGTTTCCATTTTTCTACCATTTTCTTCATTTAAACTATATTTAATTAAAATTTATTTATTCATTTTTATGTATGCATTTTATTTTTATGTTTTTATGTTTATTTATAAATATGTTTCATGTACATACAATTTTTCCAAAGTTCATTTCATTTATTTTCAAATTTTCAAGCCTAGTTTACATTTTCTTTGTTATCTTCTTAATTTAATTATATTTAATTAATATTTATTTATTTATTTTTGTTTATTTACTATATTTTCATGTTTTTATCTGTATTTATATATATTTTACATGTATTTAAAATTTAAAAAGAAATGGTGGAAATTTGAAAGGTTTGTGACTCTTTATTTGCTCAAGCCTTTTTGTATTCTGTCTTTTCATTTCTCAACCAACATCTCTTCAATTGGCTGCCTTAACTCCACTCTTCAGCTGACATTCCATTTTCCTTTTCACGTGAAAAATCTTTCTCATCTTCCCCCTAAAACTCACGGCTTCATGAAGAAAAAAAGGAAAAAAAACTTATGGCTTCATTCTTTCTTTCCTACTTCTTTTCAATGATTTCTACCTTGTTCCTCCTCTAGCATAGCTCGGCCTCTAGTCCACTCCAACTCCATGACCACCACCTCCACCATACTTGGCAGCTACTCCTCCTACTCCACTGACCATTACAGGCCATGGCCCTCCCAAGGTTGCAAATTCCTCAAATTTGCAAAGCACTTCACCAAAACAATGCTAGCCAAGCCTATACTCCACTATTGCCTTCATAGTTGCCTTTGGCCACCCCTTAGCCACCACCACCATCATCTACTTCACCTTTGGCTGCCCCTTTCACTACTGTCCAGATCTGACCTGACATGAAGACCCCATGGCCGAGCCTATATGTGGTCATAGCCGAGTCAAAATGCACCAAAAACATCACATATTTGCGTTGAACCCATATATGCTTCATGTTGTAACTCTTCCTCCACCTTCATCCACTTGTAACCTGACCTTTATGGTTGCCATACCTGACCCAAACCAGAGCCTAGTATCGTGAGATCAAGCCCATTTCAACATGTGACAAGCTTATGTTGTCGTGTGCAAGTCTTTTGCTTCTAAGGTTTGGTCATCTCTCTTGTTTTGCAACTGTTCTGCAAACTAAAGTTGTTGATTATATTTGTATGTCGATATCTATATTTGTGCTTATGTATGTTATATTTTGTGTTGTTTACAAGGGTCTCCATCAATTCAAATCAAATCGTGCTTGTCGTGCCTTTGGAATCGCTCTTGTGTGTGTTGTTTGTCTCTAGCTTCGTAAAAGGTGAGTCTTTCTCACTCTAACATTTATACTTATGAAATAGTGAATTGATGACAAGTGTTTAGTAATATAAAATGTTATGCAAGTTAATGATGATCATATGATATGCTATGCCATGTTATTACCATGTTAAAACTGTTAATTATCACCTGACATGTGATATATGACATTATATTGTGACACTGACATTGTTTATATTGTTTAATTATGCATATATTCACACTGCAAGTTTCCTGTTAGAATAGAATCACTATGGGTTGAAATGATACATACCCGAACGGACTTTAGAATAGGGAAAAATCGTTATGGGCTGAAATGATAGGCCTGAGCGATTTTTATTGTATTTTACTTGACTTGGGATTGCGGGTTTCAAATGATAGAACCCGGGTTTTCTTTGTAAACTGCGGATTGAAATGATATATATCCGTATCACTTGACCTAGGTTAGAAAAATATATACAGACCCCGTGGTATATTTTTAAATGATTTTTTTTTAATATGTATTTTCAAAAGTATGAAATTTTGATTTAATATATATATATATTATGGTTTTAAGAAAGTTAAATATTAAATCTTGAAATTGTGAATTTAAGTGAATTCAAGTATGTAAATTAGGAGTAAATGTGACGTTTGACTTTAAATTTTATTTTAAGATGTAAATAAATAATGGAAATTAAATTTAAAGTTTTGAAATGATATTTGAAGTAAAATTTTAAGTTTATTAAATTTATAAATTAATAAACAGTGAATTTTGACTTAATAAATGAATGGAGTTTGCAAAATTGAATATTTGATCTTAAAATTTTATTGTGTTAAATCATATGTTAAAATGATTTTAAATGTGAAATTTTGAAGTCTAGAAATATGATTTTTAAGTTATAATAAAAATTTGGAGTTTTATTATTATTGTTGAAAAGCTAAAATGAAATCTGAAATTTTATTGCATTTTCAAAATGTTGTAGTCTTTTGACAGCAATTTTAAATGCTATTGTTTTGAATCTAACAATGTTTGAAATAACTAAATATCTATTACGACATTTTATAAATGTCGTTATTCTTGAACTAAACCCTTTTTGGAAGCTATAAGCTACGATAGCACTTTATAAATGCTGTCGTTGCTATAATTTGACAATGTTTTGAAATGTTATAGATTTTAACACTGTTTGGGCTATATTTTAAAGTGTTAAATAATTTAACCTTTGAAATGGATTATCTGTGAAATTTTAGAAGTTTTGAATATTTAAATTTGAATTTTTAAGGAATTTAAATTGAATTTGAATTTAAATAAAGTTTACTTGGTTATGTGTTAAATGGAATGAAATGTAATATAATAAATGAATTTTTGAATGGAATTTTGGAATGTATTTTTGGTAATGATGTTTGAAATAATAAATGAATGACATATTTGATTTTTAAATGATATTTAACTTTGAATATTGGGATTTGAATTCAAATAATGATTTGATTATGAAGTTTTTAAAGGATGTAATATTTTAATGATTTTGAAATGGTTTGGAAATGATTTGATCTTTATTTTAATAAAGAATGTGAATGTTGAATGATATTTGATTTTCTTTATTTGATAAAGGAATATTTGAAGTTTATATTTGTGTGAAAAGATATTTGGTTTAATTGTAATTTAAGTTAATTTAAATAATATTGGATTTATGAAATGAATATTTCAAAACTACATAATAATGAAATTAGATTTGAGATATGAATATATGGAATTATAAAGTTTAGTTTTGAAATATGGGATATTAAGGTTTGGAAATATATATTAAAATTGGATAGTTATTTTCTAGATCAAATCTATATTTGAAATTTATAAGATTTGAAATGTTTTGTTAGAAAACTAAATTGAATTGAAACTGATGGTTTGATTTGAATTAAATTGGAAATTTGAAATTTGTGTTTAATTGAATAAATTTGTAAAATGTAAAGAATTAAAGGAATGTTCCATGATTTAAAATGTATGATTTCAAAATGTTATGATTTTCAAAGTGTAACGATTTCAAGTATTTTGGTTTCGGAAAAGTTATAACTTTGAAAGTATTATAATTTTTGAAAGGTGAATATATGTTTGAAATGGAAATGATAAACTACTTTGATTTGAATATTGTTTTGAAATAAAAATGATTTTGGTTTCGAAGTATAAACTATTTTGATTGGATAAATAATTTTGAAATAAAAATGGTTTTGGTTTCGAAGTATAAACTATTTTGAAAGAAATATAGTTTGAAATGAAATGATTTGATCTTTTTGAAGTATAAACTATTTTGAAATGACCACGGCGTTATAATAACGTTTGGTTGTTAAAGAGACCGGGATCGGAAGTTGTCATACTCTCTGCCAACTCCGAAAACCACTTTAACAACCGTGTACGCGGTGGAGATTCCAGAATGAAGTAGGATGGTGGCGACGTTCTTGAGGTATATTACGTGGACCCAACTCCCGTGAGTTGGCATAAGGTGGCTAAAACAGGAGCGATCTCGGGCCAAGTGAGGTCATTCCTCCGATCGGACACATTCCTTCGATACTATACTCTTACTGGTGATTGATTAGATGGCCATCCTCCGATTTTGATATGGGAGTGTGTTCCGAGGTGGGCGTATGTGGCTGCTGCGTTACCACCAGCCCGTGTGCGTAATTGGTATATCTACCCTGGCATTGCCTTGTGTGCCGTGTTACCTACCATACCGAGCCTTTACTACGAGTTTGTTTTTCTCCCGTAGCCCGTGTGGTATCCTCTGACAGTCACCCGGTGTGGAGATGGCATGATATTGGATGGACTACTGGGACTATTATGTGTGAAGGGTGATATGGGTAGCCCGGAACGCTATTTAAAAGTATGTTTATTTTACTGTAGACATTATTATAATAGCGCAATATTACTTCATAGTAAATAGTTTAACGAATCCTTAAAGGATGGGCGATCCCAAGCATCCTTTAAGTTACTGATGCATTTTTGTTACTGTTCACTTGAGTTTATTTACAGTGCATAAGTATTTATGTCCTGACTCGAGTGTTTTGTATTTTGCTTTACGCTCAAGTCAGATTGAGTGAGTTAGCATTCAAGATTCACCTTCGGAGTTGGAGCTTTCCTTGAAGATCCAGCCATCTATTTTGCTTTCTGTATCCAATGATTTCAGTAATGTATTCTGATTTGTACCTGATGTATCTTGTTACTTTTTGTTGTATCACGTTTAACTCTGATGTATCTTATTTTTACATAGTAGCTTCATGAATTACTATTTCTTTTAAATTCCGCTGCATTATTAAATACTCTATGTCTGTGCTTTGTGATTATGTATTTACTGTATATTCTGAGATTTGCCAAATTTTTTTTACAACGCGGTATTTTGAGCAATTCAAGTCCGACATGTGCGTATGCGAATGGTTGAAAATATTGGGTCGTTACAGTTGGTATCAGAGCTTTGGTAGCTCTAGGCAAAACTCAGTATATAGGGTAAATGTATTTACAGAATCACTTTCATTCGAGTTTAAATCTCTTCCTTTTTGACTCGATTCCTTTGAATTTTGGAACATTCCCTGTGGTTCCAAAATCCATTCGTGTCCCTCACTATTTATCTTCTTTTGTTTCTGGAGTATCCCATAACTCCACTTCAAAAGATCTTCATAATGAGTCGGCGGTCTCGCCAACCTCAAATTTATTTGTAAAGGGGGAAACTCCTTTACAACAGCATCGATTCACCAGAGATTTTATATCCTCGGTTTAGGTGCTTGTACCTCTTATAATCCCGAACTCTATTTCTTAAGACCGAATGTTGATTTACCAAAGAAATCCACATCGATCTTATTCTTTAAGTCACGGTTGACCTGGTTAAGGTTGCCCGCGATTTATATAAATTCATCCATCTCCCTATTCTGTTACTTAATCATCTCATCTTTGTTTCCAACTTATCTTCAAATTATTCTTGAAGTGTATTTGTAAACTAATATTTAAAATGTTTTATATATTGTGTTGTTTGAGTTGTTGATGTTGATTTGGGTTTCTAATCGATTCGTCTGATCAACGCCATCGATAAGATTTCCAAAACACTTGAACAGAGCAAACTGACACAATATGTTTTTAAAATTTAGTAATGAAATAAATTTTTGTGAAATAAATTTTGTACCTTTATTATATATCTTTATCTGGATTTTATTTGAATTAGTTTTTAAGAAATAATATTTGATTTTATATATCATTTTCTATTGTTTCATTATCTAATTGAACTATAAAACATGGTTATAAATTTATTTGGAAATTTAAAATGAATGTAAAACAAGAATTTGAGAATTTAATTACCGATGGATTTCAAACTTTGTGTTTAAAGTTTTAAAGGATATATTATTTAAAGTATTTTCGAATAGAAATTTGTTTCCAAAGAATTTTAAATTTAAATTTAGTGCTCTTCTCTTTGTCGCTGGAAAATAATTTCGGTGATGACTGCAGCATCATTGACATTCATTTTCGAGTTTCGAAGTGAAGAGACCATTCTGTAGTCTTGCTACAGCTTTGTTTTGGAAAAATTTAATTGATTTTAATTTCTAAAATAAGAATGGATTTATAACATATGCTGATATATGATTTAAATTTGAATGGACATATATATATATATAGTATATGTGCATTTATTTATCTCTAAATAGGTTGGAATTTATCGGAAATTTAATTCCTAAATTTTATCTACAAAGATAATTTCTAAGTATAATTTCAAGATTTGGACAAATATTCAAGCTTGAAATAATTTAATTAGAAAGTTTTATTTGTATAATACACAATTTCATTCCAATATAACTTACCTTAATTTTCAGAAGTTGAATATGTAATTGGATAATATACAATATAAAAAAAAGATTTTATAAATAAAATTTGAGTGAATGTTATATACTTAAATTTAAGTTATAAAAGGATTAACAGAGGTAAATAAAGAAAAAGGGTAATGGAATAATTTACAATATAAAATGATGATAAAGGAACTAAGAATAAATTTAAGGCAGTTGTAATGAGTGTGAGTATATTTAATATAGGTGATAAAATATATTGAGAGGAATAAATTTAATTTTAATTAGTAATGAAGAAGAATTAAAGTTTATTTGGCACATTTTGAGTATAATAAAAGATTTTTCAAATACATGATTTTAGGGATTTGTTAATTTAAGATAATTGGATGATAAGATAATGAAATTAGAGATGCTTAAGATTTATTTGACTTATGTAAAATTAATTTTCAGTTTAAGTTGAAATTTTATGGTTTCAAATTTATTATTTTATTTTGTTTTTTTCAAACTATCTTTTGGTTGTCCTAATTTCCCTTATCTTGCTACCGAATGGGAGGCTATTGTTTATACCAGTCTGTTTAGAAATCTTTCTATAATCTTTGATAATCTTGGGTACTCATCTGGATCTGAGCACTGCTTACTCATCTGAATCTTTTTCGTGCTTGTGTTCTTGATTCTGGAAGATCTTGGAAAGATCATCTCCACATTGTTAAACTTACCTATAGCAACAGTTATCAGGTATAATTTTAATCTTCTTGTCATCTTGTCTTAATAGTATTTCATTCTATCTTTTTTTGTGCTTTCCCGTACCTCATTCCTTTGCGGGGACGAAAAGTTTTGAGTGGGGGAGAGTGTAACAACCCTGTATTTTCTGATTATTGTAATTGTATATTTTAATTATTTTAATTTAAATTCCTAGTTTAAAAACTTTATTTTATTTATTAAAATGAATATATTTTGTTAATTTAAATATAAATTTTGATTTTGATGTGGATTAGAATTTCAAACATGCATAAATTGAATATTTGCAGAAAATGTGAATTTTGGTCAATCTGGTCAAACTTTTACTTTTAAATTTAAATTTTAAAAGTTTTAAAATTTTAATTTTTTCTTTTATTATGAAAGTAAATAAAATATCAAGAACAATGCTTTTTGTTTCGTTGAAATCTGATTTATAATGTGAAAGTTATGCCTTTTTAAATATTCTGTGAAATTTGCTGTATTTAACAAAATTGTTTATTTTAAATTATATAAATAATCTTTTTAATTGTCATACCTTATTCTAAATTGTATTATATGTTATGTTACATATATTTTTACCTTTTAAATATTTTTAAAGTGATGTTTGAATTTTTCCAAAGCTCATTGAATTTATTTTCTATTTTTAAAGGTTAGTTTCCATTTTTCTACCATTTTCTTCATTTAAACTATATTTAATTAAAATTTATTTATTCATTTTTATGTATGCATTTTATTTTTATTTTTTTATGTTTATTTATAAATATGTTTCATGTACATACAATTTTTCCAAAGTTCATTTCATTTATTTTCAAATTTTCAAGCCTAGTTTACATTTTCTTTGTTATCTTCTTAATTTAATTATATTTAATTAATATTTATTTATTTATTTTTGTTTATTTACTATATTTTCGTGTTTTTATCTGTATTTATATATATTTTACATGTATTTAAAATTTAAAAAGAAATGGTGGAAATTTGAAAGGTTTGTGACTCTTTATTTGCTCAAGCCTTTTTGTATTCTGTCTTTTCATTTCTCAACCAACATCTCTTCAATTGGCTGCCTTAACTCCACTCTTCAGCTGACATTCCATTTTCCTTTTCACGTGAAAAATCTTTCTCATCTTCCCCCTAAAACTCACGGCTTCATGAAGAAAAAAAGGAAAAAAAACTTATGGCTTCATTCTTTCTTTCCTACTTCTTTTCAATGATTTCTACCTTGTTCCTCCTCTAGCATAGCTCGGCCTCTAGTCCACTCCAACTCCACGACCACCACCTCCACCATACTTGGCAGCTACTCCTCCTACTTCACTGACCATTACAGGCCATGGGCCTCCCAAGGTTGCAAATTCCTCAAATTTGCAAAGCACTTCACCAAAACAATGCTAGCCAAGCCTATACTCCACTATTGCCTTCATAGTTGCCTTTGGCCACCCCTTAGCCACCACCACCATCATCTACTTCACCTTTGGCTACCCCTTTCACTACTGTCCAGATCTGACCTGACATGAAGACCCCATGGCCGAGCCTATATGTGGTCATAGCCGAGTCAAAATGCACCAAAAACATCACATATTTGCGTTGAACCCATGTATGCTTTATGTTGTAACTCTTCCTCCACCTTCATCCACTTGTAACCTGACCTTTATGGTTGCCATACCTGACCCAAACCAGAGCCTAGTATGGTGAGATCAAGCCCATTTCAACATGTGACAAGCTTATGTTGTCGTGTGCAAGTCTTTTGCTTCTAAGGTTTGGTCATCTCTCTTGTTTTGCAACTGTTCTGCAAACTAAAGTTGTTGATTATATTTGTATGTCGATATCTATATTTGTGCTTATGTATGTTATATTTTGTGTTGTTTACAAGGGTCTCCATCAATTCAAATCAAATCGTGCTTGTCGTGCCTTTGGAATCGCTCTTGTGTGTGTTGTTTGTCTCTAGCTTCGTAAAAGGTGAGTCTTTCTCACTCTGACGTTTATACTTATGAAATAGTGAATTGATGACAAGTGTTTAGTAATATAAAATGTTATGCAAGTTAATGATGATCATATGATATGCTATGCCATGTTATTACCATGTTAAAACTGTTAATTATCACCTGACATGTGATATATGACATTATATTGTGACACTGACATTGTTTATATTGTTTATGCATATATTCACACTGCAAGTTCCCTATTAGAATAGAATCACTATGGGTTGAAATGATATATACCCGAACGGACTTTAGAATAGGGAAAAATCGTTATGGGCTGAAATGATAGGCCTGAGCGATTTTTGTATTTTATTTGACTTGGGATTGCGGGTTTCAAATGATAGAACCCGGGTTTTCTTTGTAAACTGCGGATTGAAATGATATATATCCGTATCACTTGACCTAGGTTAGAAAATTATATACAGACCCCGTGGTATATTTTTAAATGATTTTTTTTTAATATGTATTTTCAAAAGTATGAAATTTTGATTTAATGTATATATATATATTATGGTTTTAAGAAAGTTAAATATTAAATCTTGAAATTGTGAATTTAAGTGAATTCAAGTACGTAAATTAGGAGTAAATGTGACGTTTGACTTTAAATTTTATTTTAAGATGTAAATAAATAATGGAAATTAAATTTAAAGTTTTGAAATGATATTTGAAGTAAAAATTTAAGTTTATTAAATTTATAAATTAATAAACAGTGAATTTTGACTTAATAAATGAATGGAGTTTGCAAAATTGAATATTTGATCTTAAAATTTTATTGTGTTAAATCATATGTTAAAATGATTTTAAATGTGAAATTTTGAAGTCTAGAAATATGATTTTTAAGTTATAATAAAAATTTGGAGTTTTATTATTATTTTTGAAAAGCAAAAATGAAATCTGGAATTTTATAGCATTTTCAAAATGTTGTAGTCTTTTGATAGCAATTTTAAATGCTATTGTTTTGAATCTAACAATGTTTGAAATAACTAATATCTATTACGACATTTTATAAATGTGGTTATTCTTGAACTAAACCCTTTTTGGAAGCTATAAGCTACGATAGCACTTTATAAATGCTGTCGTTGCTATAATTTGACAATGTTTTGAAATGTTATAGATTTTAACACTGTTTGGGCTATATTTTAAAGTGTTAAATAATTTAACTTTTGAAATGGATTATCTGTGAAATTTTAGAAGTTTTGAATATCTAAATTTGATTTTTTAAGGATTTAAATTGAATTTGAATTTAAATAAAGTTTACTTGGTTATGTGTTAAACGGAATGAAATGTAATATAATAAATGAATTTTTGAATGGAATTTTGGAATGTATTTTTGATAATGATGTTTGAAATAATAAATGAATGACATATTTGATTTTTAAATGATATTTAACTTTGAATATTGGGATTTGAATTCAAATAATGATTTGATTATGAAGTTTTTAAAGGATGTAATATTTTAATGATTTTGAAATGGTTTGGAAATGATTTGATCTTTATTTTAATAAAGAATGTGAATGTTGAATGATATTTGATTTTTCTTTATTTGATAAAGGAATATTTGAAGTTTATATTTGTGTGAAAAGATATTTGGTTTAATTGTAATTTAAGTTAATTTAAATAATATTGGATTTATGAAATGAATATTTCAAAACTACATAATAATGAAATTAGATTTGAGATATGAATATATGGAATTATAAAGTTTAGTTTTGAAATGTGGGATATTAAAGTTTGGAAATATATATTAAAATTGGATAGTTATTTTCTAGATCAAATCTATATTTGAAATTTATAAGATTTGAAATGTTTTGTTAGAAAACTAAATTGAATTGAAACTGATGGTTTGATTTGAATTAAATTGGAAATTTGAAATTTGTGTTTAATTGAATAAATTTGTAAAATGTAAAGAATTAAAGGAATGTTCCATGATTTAAAATGTATGATTTCAAAATGTTATGATTTTCAAAGTGTAACGATTTCAAGTATTTTGGTTTTGGAAAAGTTATAACTTTGAAAGTATTATAATTTTTGAAAGGTGAATATATGTTTGAAATGGAAATGATAAACTACTTTGATATGAATATTGTTTTGAAATAAAAATGATTTTGGTTTCGAAGTATAAACTATTTTGATTGGATAAATAATTTTGAAATAAAAATGGTTTTGGTTTCGAAGTATAAACTATTTTGAAAGAAATATAGTTTGAAATGAAATGATTTGATCTTTTTGAAGTATAAACTATTTTGAAATGACCACGGCGTTATAATAACGTTTGGTTGTTAAAGAGACCGGGATCGGAAGTTGTCATACTCTCTGCCAACTCCGAAAACCACTTTAACAACCGTGTACGCGGTGGAGATTCCAGAATGAAGTAGGATGGTGGCGACGTTCTTGAGGTATATTACGTGGACCCAACTCCCGTGAGTTGGCATAAGGTGGCTAAAACAGGAGCGATCTCGGGCCAAGTGAGGTCATTCCTCCGATCGGACACATTCCTTCGATACTATACTCTTACTGGTGATTGATTAGACGGCCATCCTCCGATTTTGATATGGGAGTGTGTTCCGAGGTGGGCGTATGTGGCTGCTGCGTTACCACCAGCCCATGTGCGTAATTGGTATATCTACCCTGGCATTGCCTTGTGTGCCATGTCACCTACCATACCGAGCCTTTACTACGAGTTTGTTTTTCTCCCATAGCCCGTGTGGTATCCTCTGACAGTCACCCGGAGTGGAGATGGCATGATATTGGATGGACTACTGGGACTATTATGTGTGAAGGGTGATATGGGTAGCCCGGAACGCTATTTAAAAGTATGTTTATTTTACTGTAGACATTATTATAATAGCGCAATAATTACTACATAGTAAATAGTTTAACGGATCCTTCAAGGATGGGCGATCCCAAGCATCCTTTAAGTTACTGCTGCATTTTTGTTACTGTTCACTTGAGTTTATTTACAGTGCATAAGTATTTATGTCCTAACTCGAGTGTTTTGTATTTTGCTTTACGCTCGAGTCAGATTGAGTGAGTTAGCATTCAAGATTCACCTTCGGAGTTGGAGCTTTCCTTGAAGATCCAGCCATCTATTTTGCTTTCTGTATCCAGTGATTTCAGTAATGTATTCTGATTTGTACCTGATGTATCTTGTTACTTTTTGTTGTATCATGTTTAACTCTGATGTATCTTATTTTTACATAGTAGCTTCATGAACTACTTTTTGAACTACTATTCGGAGTGGAGCTGTTTTGATCTTCTTATTTTAGTTGTCTTGTTTGTTTTAAGTTGAGAAATGGAAGAAATATTTCTGTTTAACTTAGCTTCGTTCGAATGAATAAATAAAAAAAATGGAACAAGGTAGAGGTATATAGAGAGGAAGTAGGTTGCACTGCCTTATACAGCAAGCTTCCTTCATTATGATTTTTTTGTTTTAAGAACAAGTTCGGCCTACAGGAAGACAAGAAGGTGGTTGCTATGTTGTACATGCTCCATTTTTTTTAAGCTAGAGTTGAAATACGCAGACCTGATTTGATTCATATTGTACTTGACTAGATATTTCCCATTTTTATAAAGGCTGATTTTTATACTTCCTTTTGTTTCATCTAATTGTTTTGCAAATTGAATGAATCTATATTTAATTTATGAGCATATTCTTGATCAGGTTATTTATCTTGTCTCATTCATTACTTGCTTGTATTAACTATAATTGTCTCTTCCCTCTTATACAACTTATATTTATTTATATCATTCTTATCTCTTTCTAAAGTTAACCCTTAATTGTTAATTTATTATTTTGATACTTATGTTATTTAAAATACAAATTCCTATGTTTATTTCTTTTCAAAGTTTAATCATCAAATTATAATTATTTTCATTTCATAGCTTCTTGTTTTATATATTTATATTTACACTAATAGCCATATTTCTTCTAGTTTAAATAGTTGTAAAATATATTTTGTATTAACTATACAATTCCTTTATACCTATTTTTATATATATGTGAAATATCAGAATACTTTATCTTTAGTTTACATGGTGGGATTTTATATATATATATGATTTATTCTTCTATAGGATTCAAAAATTATAAAGTATTAAATTTTTAGTTTTAAATTTGATTTAGATATTCAGATATTTTAACCGTCCGATATTTATTTGACTGCTTAATATTAAAATTTAATTCCATTAATTATCAATTAACACCTATTGAACAATTTGGGTCGTCACAATACCACTTTATTTGGTGACAAATTTTTTTGCTCGATTTGAATGTTTTGGATTAACTTTGAGTTATCTAATAGTTTTCAGAAAATACAATCATGTGTTCTCTCCTCATTGGGATGGAAGAAAAATCTTCTCTGGTGGAATCAAACTATAGTCAAACCAAGCAAAAAAAAAACCCTAGAAGAAGAAATTTGGGGATTTTGTCGAATGAGTCATATTCTTCTTCAAGCTCTCGTCCAAACACTAAAAATTCACTATCATATAAATCAAGATTCCATTTTTAGTTTACATTATTGATTCAGTTTGTATTTTGTTTGCTTTTATTTGATTACATTAATTGGTTGGATAGAATCTTGTTCGTATGTTTGGAATTATTATCATCGTTATCTTCTGTGTCCAAATATTTATTTTGGATTCAATACTGTTTCCTTGTTAGTTGGCTGATATAAGTTCTTGGAAATGTCTTCTATAATGCATTTATTATTTGTTAAGTTTTGAGCTACTAAATTTTAGCAAATTGTCACGGAGTTAGATCTTCGTAAGACTAAGGTAATTATGGATTTAGAAAAAAATGAGACGTTAGATGCTATTTTGTTCTCGAAGAATGTTGTTTTGAAATGAAAAAATGAATATTTGAAAGCTTAAGATATAATATTATATACCCGCATAATCTTCGTGAGTAGATTGAAGGTGATGGGAAGAAGCCATTAAGTATATAGAATAGAAATTGGAAGATGGATAAGATGGCGTTGAACAAATTTGTTGGCACCTTAATCATTCATTTTTTCATTATGTAGACTAGTACAAACCGTACGTACATGCATCTAATTTGTAGAAATTTTATGTTTTATTTAATATAGACAGATGTGTGTTGTAAGTGATAATCACAATACTTATTTGTAAACCATATTTTATCTTTATATCTACTTTACAGTCTATTTTACTGTCCCCATTCATTATATCTGTTCAAGCCGTTGTCAACTATAACCAACTTGGATGTAGATATTTGAGCAATGAAACTCACCTACACTTACCTATGAGCAAGATTTTATTTTCATATATCACAACAGTATCCAACTAAAGAAATATGGTTTCTAGTGTATCAATTTAATTTTCATACATCAATTTAATTTAATTTTCATATATCAAATTAATTTCTAGTATAGTTTCTAATAATAATAAATTAGACTTTGTAGTCTGAAATACAATGCCTTCGATAGATTATTTGCTAAGCACATTTTCATCTACTATTCCATGCCCCGATAATAAATATTTATAGACTAAATTAAAGCTATCATATTCTCCATCAATACTTACATAAAAAACTAATGAAATCATATAATTGGTACTAACCAATTATTTATGATTAAAGGAGATAAAATAGAACTAGAGATACCTACAACACCCACTCTGTGAAGGAGGTGCAGCATGATAAGGTGGAGGAGCTGGTGCTGTATACAGGTTAGGCCATCCAGGATATGCAGGTTGCTCATAAGCACTCTGTTATAGGACATAAGGGGACAAAGCATATGGCTGAAACAGATCATATGTTGACGTTGGGCAATCTAAACTAGAAGGCTCGTTGTATGATGACCACTACAGCTGAGGCTCATTGTACTTCTTCCATCATGCCTTAATCTTTTGTGGAAGTTTACTACTTGGTCAACCCTTGATAATAATAACAATAAAATAATAATAATAATAACACGCAGAATTAGAATATTTTCCAATGGATTATCTCAAGACAATTCCACCAAAATGAAGGCTTTGTGTAACCCATATACAGAGAAGAACCTCGTCAATTGAATGTCTCGGTTATACATCAATCATTTAATTAATTACTTAAGTTATTTAAATAATAAATAGCAACCAGCAATGGTTAAATGTAAAAATAAAATGTTCTAACCATTAATTAATTAAAGTCTTAAGCAAATTACACTTATTAATTAATTAATTTATTTCAGATTTTTAATTAGAATAAAATAAATAGTTTGAAACTAGTTTAATGATAATTAAACACGATTTGAAAATAGTTATCAAATTCTGTTTAATAATAAATTAATGACTTGTGTAACTAGTTAATCCAATATAATTTAGTAAAGTTAAATATGTAGAATCAATCTTACAACAAATTTCTCAATATAATTTCAAAAATATTCTTTTCGAACAGTTGGAACGAGGACCCATTGAAGGGTAAGTCTCATGTTCTGTTGAATATGATATAGGAGGGTAGTATGTCTTTCAGCATAGACAAACAATGGATAAATGAATCATATCTAAGATCTACATACTATATAGACGGGGTGCAGAAGTTCATTAGTTTTGTTGAAGAAAATGGTGGTAAGAAAGGATTGTATTTATGCCCTTGCACCCGGTGAAAAAATATGAAGACGATCAAATTAGATGACATTCATTTTCATTTGCTTAGATGGGGTATTATCCAATCGTATACAGCGTGGTATTTTCATGGGGAAAAAAGAGCGGAGATGGAAAAACAGCAACCAGTTAGTCATGGAAGAACTACTGCTGAGTCTGGACATATTAGGATGGAAGATCTGGCCAATGATGCAGATAGATTTCATCATTTTCAACCTACAAATTCGTTGCCTGATCATGCTAATGTTGGAGAGCAGTCTGTTGATTATCCAGATTGGCAGGCCAATGAAAGTAAGAAGTATAAATCGCTTTTTGGTAGCGTAAAAGAGCCACTGTATCCTTCATGTTCAAAAGGGATTACGAAGCCGTATGCCATTGTGAAACTGAATAGCTTGAAGACCTAATACAGCTTTTCAGATAATGTATGACCGCACTTCTCGAACTAATAAAGGAGTTACTCCCCGAAGGTAACACGCTGCCGAAAAAGTACTCCGACGTGAAGAAGATCATTAAGCAAGTTGGGATGATTTACAAAACTTATGATGCATGCATCAATGATTGCATATTGTACTGGAAAGATGATGCGAACAAAGTTTCTTGTACAAATTGCAATGAACTAAGATATATGACATCATTAACGAAGAGAGAAAATGCACCAAAGTACCTCGAAAGACATTAAGACATTTTCCTTTAATTTCTAGATTGAAGAGACTGTATACTGTACCATGGATGGCAGATGCGATGACCTGGCATGGTCGTGCCAAGTCTGATCCAACCGTAATGCGTCATCCATGTGACACTTCTCAATGGAAAGTCGCAGATTCAGTTGATAAACTTTTGCTGCCGAGCCACGAAATGTCACACTTGGAATAGCAACAGATGGTTTCTGTCCACATGCTTCTCTCTCTAACCCTTACAGTTGTTGGCCAGTAATTGTAGTACCATATAATCTTCCTCCATCTATGTGCATGAAAAGGGAGTTCTCAATGTTAACATTGTTGATTTCTAGGCCAAAACAACCAGGAAAGGATATTGATGTTTATTTATAGCCGTTGATAGACGAGTTAAAGCAGTTATGGGAAGGAGCAGTTACATTTGACTCGTTAAATAAATCTGAGTTCACAATGAGAGCTAGGGTGCTGTAGGCAATCCATGATCACCCTGCTTTTGGGACTTTATCGGGATGTACAACTCACGGTTACTTTGCATGTCCTGTTTGTGGGGAAAACACTTGTTCTTATTATCTTCCTGAAAGTAAGAAGATGTGTTACATGGGACATCGAATGTTTTTTCCTAACGAACATAAGTTTCAATACGATAAAACAAATTTCAACAACGAACAAGAACTTCGTCGCCCTAAATGGCCATTGACTGGTTTTCAAGTTGAAAAGAAAGTAGCGAATATCAAAATGAAAGTTGGTAAACAAAAAGAGAAATTAGTCCAAAACGGAAAAAGTCAACCAATGAAGATGTTGACAATATTTCTAGATGGTATAGGAGGTCTATCTTTTTTGATTTACCATATTGGAAAGCAAATTTGGTCCGACATAATATTGATGTTATGCATACGGAGAAGAATGTCACAGAGCATCTCATCAGCCCCATTATGGACCATAAAGATAAGTCAAAAGATGGCATCAATGCACGCAAGGATTTGAAAATCATGGGTATAAAACAAAAGTTGTGGGTGATGGAAGATCCTGAAATAAATAAAACAATCATACCAAAGACAACTTTCGCTTTGAGCAAAGAAGAAAAGATACGGTTTTGCACCGTTTTGAAAAATATGAAAATGCCTAACAAATTTTCTTCTAACTTTCACAACAATGTGAGCATCAATCTTCCTGAACTAAGAAATATGAAGTCACATGATTACCATGTCATAATGCAGCATTTGCTTCCGGTATTGCTTTAACATTCTTATCCACAACATAAGGATCTACGAAATGCTGTTCATCGTATTAGTTTATTCTTTAACATTTTGTGTTCAAAGGTGATCAATAGGGAACATCTTTTAAAAGCAAAGGCTAGCTTAGTAGAAGCAATGTGTGTATTTGAAAAACATTCTCCACCTGCATTTTTTGATATCAGTGTCCACCTTATGGTTCATTTAGCCGATGAAGTGTTGATTTGTGGCCCTTTCAGATATAGATGGATGTATCCATTTGAACGGTAAATTCTAATTTCAGTTATGCACATCATTATTTCATATAAATAGCTACGGTCTACAGTATATAATTGATCACATTTATAGGTGGATGAAAACATATAAAGGATATGTGAGCAACAAAAGATACATTGAAGGGTGTATTGCAGAAGGATATATCGTACAAGAAGCTAGTCTTTACTGCATGGAATATATGCCAAACGGAGGTGATGGCAATCATAAACATACCCGCGAAGCATTTTTAGACAAGGACGATGAGTTTGTTGGTGAGATACCTCTGGATAATGGTAAAGACATAACGTTAACCCAAGTGCAGTTTGAACAGGTGCGTAGATGGGTCATTAATAAGTACGATGGATTGGATGAATGGAAGAAGTTAGTTCACGATCTTGTTTGGAATTTTAATTTTTTTAATTCAATTTATATATATATATTTTGATATGTTTTTTTCATAGGAGGTATAACTCCTATGTGAAAAGTACTATATTTCAACCTAGAGGCAGGGCTACCACCGTGGAAGTAGTTCAAAGTTTTAATCTGTGGTTACGTAATGAGCTGTTAAAGACCATCGATGTTGATCCAACTCTGTGGCGGTTAGTGCACGGGCCGAAGTTCATAACGCGTAGTTATATGAAGTACCAAGTGAATAGATTTTCATTTTCCACGAAAAAGTACGAAGACCATATGGTAACACAAAATAGCGGTGTATGCATGAGAGCAATTACAAAATTTAAAGCGAGTGGCAAGGATAAAAATTATAAGGAAGCAGAAACAACTTATTACGGAGTCACTCAACAGATACTTGAGTTGGATTACACTGACTTCAAACAAACAGTTTTTTATTGTGATTGGGTAAAAGTCGAGGATAAGGTCAATGGTTGCAAAATAGATCCCATTTCAAACCTCATCATGGTAAATTTAGGGAAATTGAAGAACAAAAATAATGTGAATGACGAGCCATTTATTCTTGCATCAGAAGCGAGTCAAGTTTTCTACTCAAAAGATTTAAAAATTAACGGATGGTCTGTCGTCTTGCATACACCGAAACGGTTGACTACAAATGTGGATGACATTGAGTTCCCTACCGTCTATCAATCAGCTTTTGAAGACAATGAAAAATTAGAAGACCTTACCAAATCCATATGTTAACTTATTAGTATTCGTACATCACATGATTGTGTGTGTCTGTATTTTTTTAGTTGCACGGTTGTGTGTGTGTGTGTATGGTTTTGAATATTTTATACATTCCAATGCAATTCAAGGTGTTGTCATTTAATAATTTTGTATGTGCAAGTGTGTTATATTTTGGAGTGTTGACATTGATAAATTGATACATGTATAATTATTATCGTGACTTATTAAAATAATTAGTAATATTATATTTTGCAGAAAACTATGTCAGAAAATCCACCATCTTCACATTCGTCATGTTCAGAGGCGAAGAAAGTTGATCAAAACTTACTTGCTATTCCGGTCTCAGATAACGCTGGAAAAATCGCTACTATGCTCGGTAAACTAGTAAGAGCTCATGTGCCGATATCATATATATGTTGGAATAAAGTACCTGAAATATACAAGGACAACGTTTGGAATGAATTGGTGGTAAGTATCCTTATCTGTTTGACAACAACTATTTCATTCAATAGCCTTATGGTTTTAATTCTTTGCACAACATTTAATTTAATATATTTTTTGCAGAAAATTTATGAGCTCGATCCGCTTTTAAAGGAAATGTTTTTAAAGAGAACGGCCGAGGCTTTTAGGAGATACAAGAAAAGCTTGAGAGTAGTTTATTATGACCCTTTCAACAATGACGAAGAACGGTTGAAAAATTGCCCACCTACAGTTGCTCAAGAAGATTGGGCAGAGTTTGTAAAAAATGAAGCAATGCCTGAAGCGAGCGGAAGAAGGGAGGCAGGTAAAAAGAACAGAGCATTGCTCAGTTATGCTCATCATGCAGGACGTAAAAGTCACGCTAAAATAGAACAAGAAATGGTAATTTATATTCATTTTCATTCAAATGATTTACACATTGTGATTGGATATTCATGTCGTTTCATCAACTTGTATTGTAGATCGTTGCTAGTCCACCAACAAATATCAGTTGTCGTCGAGTATGGGAGAAGACACATAGGAAAAAAGATGGTAGCATATCAGATGCCACTTCTCCATGCTTTGTAAGTTAAACAAATATTAACTTACATATTCTTTAAAATTCCTTATTCATGTAAGTATTATCATATTACAGGATCAAATTGCGAAAGCGAAGAAAAAGATCACTGATAGTGATGAAGAAAAATTGAAAGTGGATGAAGACATCTTATCACAAGTGCTTGGTAAGGATTCAAGGGGTAGGAGCCGCGGTGTTGGGACCGTTATACCAAAGACTAAAGTTAAGGCTTGTGCCATTGCACAGAAACGACTCCGACATGTTCATGGCGAGCAGGACGAGTTGAAAATGAGGGTGGGAAGTTTGGAGAGTACAGTGGGAAATTTGTCTGGGCAAATGGAGGTTTTGATCAACATGGTGGGAAATATTGAACAGGGAATTCGTGCACTGGTCAATTCTTCTGATGGAGGACGCGCCACACAATTCAATGCTTCTGAATTCATTGCTTCGCAGTTCTAGGATTCGACCAATGTTACGAACAATCAAAAATGTGAAATCCTCAACTCTGATTTAGAATTAATAGGAACAAGTATTTTTAACATTTAAACATTTATGACATAATAAGTAGAAGACTTAAATAATTATAAATATTCCCTTTTATTGCAACAGGTACTATATGCCGAGATTCTACATTGTCCAACATCCATGGGAAATCTGTACCATCCACACATGAAAAAGTGGTGTTGGACAGTATACTGCTACCAGATGAGAGAATCAGCAAAATGAATCATCAATTTGCAGAGACCTTTGCTGATGTTGGAGTGGGTGGATATGTGTGCCATCCGAAGTGTCTTATTCGATATCTCTAGATGGTGGAGCAGGTATATTTTCTCTTCGCCGTACGTTTTAAAGTACACGTTGAAAACGAAAACCACAAAACTCGTTTTCAAGCCAAACGCTATCTTGAATCCCCAAAATTTTCTATCTATTTATTGCATTAAGTTCCAATTCTAAGATGAGTTAGATCAGCTTTAGGCTGCAAAAGTAAATATAGTGTATGAATCATGCATTTGTATGATGACTAGAGTTGCTTTAAATGAAGAGAGATGCTAAACATAGCAGTATGAACTATGAACCACACACATGTATGTTTGTGTGCGTATCTGGTGACATGAAGCAAATGTAAACTGATATTTCATTCCAACTGAAGTATATCATATATGTTCATAGTCAAACTAAATCAACATTCAAAATGATTTCAATATATTTTCAAACTAGTATATTGTTAACTGATATTTCATTCAACTGAAATATATCATATGCGTTCGGTCAAACTAAATCAACATTCAAACTGAATTTAGCATATTTTAAAACCAGGGAATTAGGCTGAAGGAAAAACCTGAGAACACTTTTAGTCTGAAGGACAGAAGTTTTAAAATTTAGTTTGAAGGACAAAAAATGATATATTCATATAGCATTGCACATCCATAATGCTATATTCATATAGCATTACACAGCTGCTTGTTTGTGTATGCAGAAACTTATAAAATTGTGTTGTATATAGCATTATAGATGTGTAATGCTATATGAATATAGCATTATGGATGTGTAATGCTATATGAATATATCATTTTTTGTCCTTCAGGCTAAATTTTAAAACTTCTGTCCTTCAAACTAAAAGTGTTCTCAGGTTTTTCCTTCAGCCTAATTCCCTCTTTTAAAACTAGTATGTTTACATGTGTGTTTATATATATATATATATATATATATATATATATATATATATATATATATAAATTGTGAGCAGTATTATCGTTTAGTAAACTGAATATTTTTCAAACTTGTGCATAAAGTATAATAATAAACGAATCTGGATTAATACTTGGACTTTAATAATTCTACGAATAAATTTAGTGTATTATAGCATGTAACTTGCATATAATTCAAACAGTATAGTATAAATTTACTGATCTGCAGCTGACTAAAGTTAACCCTGAGGATTTTTCCTTTTTGAGCTCTGAAATTAGTGATGTTGAAACCAAAGATAGTATTTTTCAAATGAATAGGGATTCTAGTGGGGGTCTGATGGATTTAATGCACACTTTTACACTGTTTGCTAAGAAATAATTAAAACGTTCAAGGCTGTAAACAACTTTTTCAGGCATAGTAAAATGATTAAAAGAATTAATGCAACTAACTTAGCTATGCTCCCTAAGATTGAAAACCCCATAGCTGTAACTAATTTCAGACCCATAGCTCATGTTGAAAGTATTTATCAACATGTTTGCATGTTTATGCAAAGAAATGTAGTTTAAATGGTGTTTGTTGTGACAGTATGGTGGTTATGGCCAGTGGTGGTTAGTTTTGTTGTGATGAGGAGATGGAGGAAATGAATGATGTGGAGATGTGACAGTCTGAGGGTAGATGTTGTCAGTGGAGTTGTTGAATGATGAATTTAAGTGAATGTAGTGGTGGAGGTTAAGTGATCACTTTGACAAACAACAAATAAGCTGTGCACAGTGAACAGTTGCACAGATATACATATGTGCGATATATTCAGTTTACAAATACAAAGT
Source organism: Allium cepa (assembly GCA_030765085.1). NCBI lineage: Eukaryota > Viridiplantae > Streptophyta > Magnoliopsida > Asparagales > Amaryllidaceae > Allium > Allium cepa. The sequence continues at coordinate 921,875,121 of CM060939.1, read as the reverse complement.
AACTTGTTTTTATCAAATTTTCATATGCATTGTGTTAATTGAATATGAGCGCAAATAGATACTTTCTATGTGAGCTCGTTTTTATATGCACTATGTTATATGTATGTGCGTGCATGTATGTATATTAGTTGCGGTAATATATAAATTATAGTTTAATTGTTTGTATAATTCATATATTTAACTACTGAAAGTAGCATTTTACACTAAAATTTTTATATAAGTACTTCGGGGTTGTTCAATTCCATAGAAGTACTTCAGCATGTATGCTTTAGCATTTATTGTCCCTGTCTTTCATTACTTGTTTGCTCAATTGCACATTTAGTATTGAAGTTTTGCACATAAATCATGATTTAGACTATCACTAGTATTAGTGTTTGACCCAATTATTAGTGCTTCATCAAATAATGCTAGCTCTTTATGAAGGCTTTTTTCTCCTGCTTTTTAAGATATCTACTTCCAAAACTAAAAATATTTCAAAATTAAGTTTAAATTTTATTGGCATTGGGAGACTGGATGTAACGTACGCGGATTTTCATTGCCGAAAAACCGAATAGTTAGGGTTTAAAAAAAAAAGAATTTAGGAAAAGAGAAGAGAAGAAGGTAGAAATTAGGGAGGAGAGAAGACAGAAGATAGGAAATTTTAACATAGAAGAAATAGAAGAGAAAGAGAATAGAGGAAAAAGAAAGACAGAAGAAAATAGGACGGAACAGAAAACAAGAACAACATCAGAATCTCCCAATTCGCAGCGGAACAACATATAATAATAAATGAATAATCTTTAAACAAAGAACTATATCAGTTATTACATTTTATACATTACATTACATCATATCATCAGAGTGTACAACAACAACAAATAGTGCAGCGGAAAAAGAAATACTATATAAGTAATACGCCATGCCATCCAGCTTGCCTCCAGCAATTCCAGAATATCCAGAATATCCTGATAAACCTTAACTCTTGACTGCCCGTGTGAAAATTGGTGGGCACCCAGAGTTTAGGAAGGAAAACAATAAACTCCAAGTCAGTCATGTGACTGGTGTGAGAACTCAAAACAGTTTATTTATCTTTAAAATCAAAATAGAGGAATATTTTTAATTTCAATTCGCAATGCTTTTAAAAATGAGACTACCATAAGGCCTCCCGCACACACACACATGCAAACGCAGAATCGGAGGAGATTTCTCCTTATGATAGTCAAAGATGCTTGATACGCATTTAAAATAACATTTGATATTATTACTAGTGCATAGTGTAGGGAAAAATTCATTTCGAAAGTAGAATATAAATCTTAGCCAACATACGACCATTATCGTATGCCTACTATAGCTAACTATGTTCAATAGCAGGTTACCGCCACATTCCATAGCAGGTTATACAACTAAAACCGTACAAGTTTCGTATTGTTTCCTTGGATTTCCAACAAATGGTCAGGCCAAGGAACTTCCCATTGCCACATGAGAATGCCTCTGGAAAGACATCCCCGAGAACCAAACCGGAACTCTGCCAACACAAGGCCGGGTTACCCCTAACTGGGTAACTACTGACACGAGCACGCCATTCCCCGATCGTAAACGACCTTTCTCACGGGATCCCGAAAACCAACAACCACAAAGTAATAAATTCGTAGTAACCACATAGGTTAAATATCTGGGCTCCATACCATGATACCACCTCTATCCAGAAGGAAATGTACATACCCTAAAGGGTGCTACCCCTCATAACCTTGCCGCATCTTTCCTGTTTTGACCATTTCCGGGGTGTGAGGTTCGACGAAGTCACGTCCACAAAAACATACTTTATACAAAAGCCATGCTTTGGGTCAATAAATGATCAACACAATGATCACTAAGATAGACGATCAAATAAACGATCCTATCACAATAATCAACACAATGATCATTTACAGCATCAATCAGCATATCACATTACCAAATTGGGAATATATCGCTGATAACTTCAACTATATAACCTCTGAGCTCGTACGTCTCAGAGAAGGGCGTTAAGCTAAAAGAATAAATTCTTCGCCACCAACAGAAATATATTTGAAAGAAATCTGCTTTATATCTCAATTTGTAATGTCAGACACACAATCCATACAAGTCTGTTCCGGGCTCGAACAAAACCGAAGGCACTTACAAAGAAGTCCTTGCAATCCGGATATTCACAATCCTGATCGGATTCACCATCACATATGGAGAACTCTATACCGTAGCTACTCGGTGCAGAGTAAATCGACAGGTCATCCTATCGCTCTCGCAAATACCGGGTCTTCAACACCGATCTTCAATGCAATTATAACGACGTATCACATATTCGGAATGGGTTATACGACCCCATGGTCCTTTCCCGGTTAACCCGAATAGTGAGCGCTTATTCAAAAATAAGTGTGGCATTCAATTTCAATCAAATCACATCAAATACCCATTCAAAGGGAAATATTGATAGTCGGTTATTGAACTATCAATGGATATGCACACAACACCAGATTCCAAATAATTTTCCAAATTATTTATTTTTTTTAAAATATCTTTACAAGATATCTAATTTCAACACTTCAAAAAAAATAAATCAATATTTATTTTTCTAAACAAATTCTCCTTTCCTTTATAAATTCAATAGTGAATTTATATTTCACAATATCTATTGATATACGTTTTCAATTATCCATTTTCAATTTATCTTCAAAAAGATAAATTCTAAATATCACTTCATATTGGAAAACAATTCCATACTTATTTATTCATAAGTAATTCACAAATTTTATTTATTTTCAACACTTAGAAAATATTCAATATACTTCAATCGAAATTAAGTATATATTTCATTCTTTAAGGAAATCATTCTCTTAAACATATTTATTTGGGCCAAAACGAATGTTGCGTAAAACATTGTTACGACAACCCAAAATCACTAGTATAGGGATTCAAAATTAAAATAGATATATAAATCCCAATACTATACAAAACATTTCCTTTCGGAAATCATTTACTATAACAACAGTGTTATAGTCCACTATTTCCTTCTATTTCTCGAAAACGTCTATTTCAACAATAAATGTTGAAATCTATGGTTTCGAATCTCAACACAATTAAAACTTCATTAGATCGTTTTAATTCAATTTAAACATCAAGTCTAAACATTTTCTTTAACATATTGTTCACCATCCAAAAACGTGAATATATTACGTTAACAAATTTTCATTCTTTTATACATTTCATTTTAAAGGATTATTCACAGTCAAAAATGTGAATATAACTCCATAAATAAGTTATAACCATTTACTTATCAAAATAAGTCTTTTGCGAATTTATAAAACAACGTTTATAAATTCCATTTCTATTTATTTCATAACTACTTCCTTTATAAATCTCCTTTATTAACCTATTCGATTTATAACTCAATTATAAACCAAAAGTTCACATTATAAGTTAAATGCTTATAAAACGATTATTTTACAAAATCGTTCTTTTTAACTTCCCAAATTATAAATCTTATAACTTATAAGATTCATTCATTTATCCAAAATCATTATTTTAATAACTTAATAAATTTTATAAACCTACTGCTTATAAAATTCCATTTATAACTTCACCGTATAAAATTCTATAAATTCCATTCAATTATGAAATTCATTTTCACTTCATTCAAACACTTATAAAAACTCGTTTTATAATGTCCATATTTCAATTTATAAATATCCATTAATAAATCTCCTAATATAAATCAATTTATATTATTCTTTTTAAACGTCTTTAAATTCCTTTAAAAACTTCTTCCTTTTGATTCATAAAATAATTAAATTTTATAAACCCTATATTTCAACTTTTCATAATAAATTCAAAAATTTCGATTTAACTATTTTATAAAATCATTAGCATCATATTCTCAAAAATCTGTTTTTAACTATATTTCTCAAAAATCATAATTTTTATAACATTAAAAATTATAACGTTTATTTATTTAAAACGGATCGATTCCAAAAATTATTTTATAAAACGTATACTTTCTAAAATCACTTTAAAATCATTTTAAAAATCCCAAATTCCGGGTCCAATGATGCTACACACCAAATAGTCAATCACGACTACAACGATATCATATATCAATATGATAATCCATCAAATATCAAAATATCTGAAATCAAATAAAAACTATTGAGGAATCCAGTTGGATCCCTCCAACCTGTTTTCCTGCGTCCAAAAACATTAGCACAATACCAATTTCGCTCCAGTACGAAATTATCGCGGTACATGTTCTTATTAAATATTATCCGCTTAATAACGGCGTAATAGGGTCTCATCCGCTAAAAAATACGGGAAATCAACAACTGCAATATATACATATGCCAATATATATATATATTGATATTATTTATAATACCAATTTCACTGTTTATGAAATATTCGCGGTATATGTTTTTATTAAATAACATCCGCTTACTAACGGCGTATAATGTCTATTTTAACAATCAATAGATATCAATCAACATTCAAACATGCATTCAAATATTTTAAATCTAACTATTTAAAATAAAATCGAAACTGATTCGATTGAGTGAGAAGTTCTCACCTTGGTTTTAATTTCCGTTTTAGCGATTTATTTCGAATAAAATTAAACGGACGTTTAATTTTACCCAAAATTCTCACTAACTCCAAACGACTCCAAACCAACTCCATCGCATAGTGCTCGTCCATACGATTCCAACGCAACTGAGTTTGCATTTTTTCGACCTCGTATGAAAAAGTTATCAATATTTGAACATTACACAAATTTTTATATAAAAATTTCAACATAAATTTTATAACTTTTAACCTAAATAAATATAGGCCGTTGGATTTCGCTCCTCTGCATCCCAGCCGCAAACTCCTTCTCCCCAAACCCTCACGCAACTTCTCTCCAGGTAATCACGTTCACAAATGAACCCAAAGCCGCCAACTTCAACAAATTTTCGCCATCACAACGCTCGACTAAAACACGATCAAGGAACTCCATTCTCTTCGCCTCCCCACAAGCTACTCACGGCTACAAGCACCTTGAGCTCGGTCGCCTCGTCTTCACGCGGTTCGAGAACGAACGTGGCCTCTTCTCGATTGATTTCTGGCCACCACGCTCCACTATATACGATCATGACCGTTGATATGATAGATCTTGACGTCCTCTACGAGTTTGTAGTTGATACTTTCATGAATCGATGCATGGATTTTGAGAAATTGGAGGGGGAAGATAGAAGCTTTCTGGCCGTTCATCACTTCACTGCGGCTAGGGTTACATGTTTTTTTTTTTTTTTTTTTTTTTATAAATGAAGGGTAGGGTGCTCCTTTTATAGAAAATCAAGCGTAAACACTATTCATTCTGGAAATTCCGAACTCCGATTTACGCGCCGAAACTGATGTACCTAGGGTTTATCCCACGTTCCAGACACAATGGAACAGGTTTCGGAAGCTAATTCGGACATCTGTGCGAGTTATGGCTATAAACGCTCAATTTAAATTAAACCGATTTAAGTCGATTTCTAGGCGTTTTAATTTGTACCGGACAAACGGTAAATCCAATTGACTTGAAATTTGAAACCTTACAATAATATCACATTACGGATCCGATGAAACTGGTTTCGTCGAAATCCGAGACTTTTTGAAAAATGGCTATTTCACTCGTCAAATTAAAATTAAAAATAAATCGATGCGTTTCGAGCTGCCACGATCAAACGATAGCTCCGATTGACACAAAAATTGAAATCCGGTAATAACTAACTATTACGGATCCAATGGAACTGGTTTCGTTCAATTCTGAGACTGTTCAAAAGTTGACTATTTTCACTAGTCGATTTAAATATTAAAATATTCAATTTTCACAAATTAACTTTTGATTCGATTTTAAAAGTTCTAAAATATCATTCTAACTTCAACATGATAAAATAAAATTTTACAAATCATTTTCAATCATATTTAACTCAATTTTCAATTATTTCCATAATTTAACGTATTAAATTATCGATTTAAAAATCCAATTACATTCAATAATTCAAATAAAAATTTATTTGACTTATAAATTCACTCATTTATATTTAAAATAAATTAAATATTCAAATTTTAATTAATAAAAATTCTGGGTCGTTACACTGGAGTAAATCAATGAGATGATGCATGATTGATGCAAAGTAGGGCTTTATTTGAATCGCTCATGTGAATAACGTCACCACTGGTATATCAGCCAGTATAATCAGCTAGGATTGCATAAAACTACTAAACTATGTCTCTTTTCGTTCCCATCTATGAAGTTTTTATATAATCAACATAGGAACTGGAAAGAAGGAGGGAAGAGTATGAAGCACTGTTAGTTCAAGAAAGGGTGTGGTTATTATATTGTGCTGTAGATGAACAGATTGAAAATTAGAACTTTCACCTAGCTGTCCTGTATAATTTGTATAAAATAAATAGTGCAAATGAATATGATTACTTTTACTGTAGTGTACCATTTGTGTGTATAATATGGTGTCATAAGAACACACAGTAAATTTTTAGTGTAAATTGCATTCTTTTTAGTCAGCTCCTTTCATTTAACACCCTCTTAATCTTAAATTACAAACCATAATTGTAACTAATTTATTTTCTTCATATTTTGAATGTCTTCAGCAGATTATGTGCAATTCTGGTCTTCTACTTGCAGTCTGATACGTATCGTTTGGCAAGATATAGTGCCGGGATCACTGGTGGTGATGGTGAAGAAATTGGCAAGATATAGGCATTGATGGTACTATCTGAACTTTGTAATTGCTGAACTTGCCGAAATTTGCGTTGTATTACTAATGTTATTCATGTTGTTGAACTACCTTGTTGAACTTTTGTTGTATGTATTGTCGTTGAACTTTGTACCGTATGTAATGTTGTTGAATTGCATGAAGTATTGTAATTGTAATGTACTTAGTGTTTGACTATTTTTTGAACTGAAAGATGTATGAACTGTGAACTATTTATGCAGATATAATTTCAAAATTTATTGTTAACTGTTTCTTCTTTATGTTGAATCTGTAAAAAAATTATTTTTAATTATTTATTCAAAAAAATTCGGACTTGATGTCTATATCTAATTCACAAATTAGATACGGCTTTTAGCCGTATCTAATTGGTTCATAGACGCAGCCTATTTGTCAATTAGATACGGCTTCCGGCCGTATCTAATGTGTCAATTAGATACTGCTAATGGTCGTATCTAATTGATACATTAGATACGGCTTCTAGCCGTATATAATGAGAAAAATAGATAGGGCCTTAGGCCGTATCTATTTTTCTCATTAGATACGGCTAAAAGCCGTATCAAAATATAAAGCTCGGCATATTTTGATACGGCTTTTAGCTGTATCTAATACGATTAGATACGGCTTTTAGCCGTATCAAAATAGCGTTTATGGTGTAGTGTAAGTTGAGCCGAGCTAAGTTCAAAACCGAGCTAAGTCCTAGTTCAGAGCCGAGTTAAAGAAAGTTTGAGCTAAGTCAAGGAAAAGAGATTGTTTGAAGATCATGCCTCCGAGACGTGCTAATCGATTTCAAAAAGTTGAAGATGTATATAGAAGACAAGAAGCTGAGCAGATGGAGCAGCGTATCAATGAGATGTTCGATGAAGGTATTGGAAAGTTAGAGAAGTTGATGAAAGACATGAATCAAAGTCAAAGGAGAACTTCACCAGTTTCGCACCATAGTGGAAACAGAGTTTCACCTTCAGTTTTGGGAGAAAGGAGAATGTCACCACAATCTTATCGAGATAGAAGAGAATCATCAGTTTCAATGAGAAGAGAACACCATGAGTATCGAGGTGAAGAGAGAAGAACCCTACATGAGTTTGAAGATGATCCTTATCGTGATGCTAAAAGACATGATAGAAGGGCCATGCGTGATCATAGAGATGTAGATAGACGAGATCGATATCGACATACATATGATTTTGAGGAATATGGTGATAGAGGAAGTATTCATTATCGAGATCGAGACCAAGTGCAAAATCGATATGTTGATTCAGAGAATGATCGTAAATGGGAATCAGGTATGAGGATGGAAATTCCAGAATTCAAAGGTGGTATGCAAGCAGAAGAATTTCTTGATTGGTTGTCAAATGTTGAAGAGATTTTGGAATTTAAGGAGGTGCCTGAGAATCGTAGAGTTTAGTTAGTTGCTACAAGACTAAGAGGAAGAGCTATGGCATGGTGGCAGCAAACTAAACTAACTCGGGAGAGAATGGGAAAATCAAAAGTTGTTACTTGGGAGAAGATGAGAAAGATGATGAAAGCAACTTTCTTGCCATACAATTATCAGTCTCTTATGTATCAACGTTTACAGAATTTGAGACAAGGGACGAGGACAGTGAGTGATTATGCAGATGAATTCTATCAATTGATTGCGAGGAATGATATTATGGAGACCGAGGAACAGCTAACGGCTTATATTGGAGGGTTACGAATGCAAATTCAAGACATGGTGAATATGTTTAATCCAATGTCTGGTGCTGAAGCACATCAGAAAGCCTTAGCTTGGGAGAAGAAAGGGAGACGAGGAGGTGGTGTGTTTACGAGTTCTAACAATCAGAATAAAGGTGCTAGTAGTAGTGCTAATGTGTCCAAGGCAGTCAGTAAACCAATTGTCAAAGAAGCCGCTAAAGCAAAGGTTGACAACAGTATCAAGTGCTATAACTGTCAGGAGTTTGGCCATAAAAGTAATGAATGTACAAAGCCAAAGAAGAGAACATTAGTTGCAGAGGAATATGAATATGAGGATAAGGAAGCTGAAGTTGACTATTCTTAACCATCGAAGTTTGATGATGATGAAGAGGTTGTGTCAGGAGATGAAGGATGTAATTTGATGAAGAGAAGGTCTTGTTTAGTGCCAAAGCATGAGAATGATTCTAGTTGGCTAAGAAGCAATATCTTTCAGTCTACATGTACTATATTGGGGAATGTTTGTCGTTTTGTTGTCGATGCGGGAAGCTGTGATAACAATATTTCTGAAGAAGCCGTTACGAAGTTAAGCTTGAAGACTGAAAAACATCCTAGACCTTATAAACTGGCATGGTTGAAGAAAGGTGGAGAAGTGAAAGTGGGAAGTCGAGCTTTTGTTACATTTTTTATTGGGAAGAAATACAAAGATGATATATGGTGTGATGTTGTTGACATGGATGTTTTTCACTTACTATTGGGAAGACCATGACAATATGATAGAGCTGTACAACATAATGGTCGCACCAACAGCTACAGTTTCATGTTCGAAGGTACTCAAATTACTTTGGTTCCTAAGAAGCGAGAAGAAAGTGAAAGCAAAGCAGAGAAGAAGGTGGAATCAACTAGCCTATTATCTTCGAAAGAATTTGTTGAAGAAGTGAAGGATAGTGCTTAAATGTTTATGTTGATTGGGTATGAAGCAATTGAAGATGTTCAAATTCCTGAGGAGGTTAGACCAGTGTTGAATGAATTTGAAGATGTTTTTCCTGCGGAATTACCCAAGGAATTACCACCGCTGAAAGACATACAACATCAGATTGATCTAGTGCCAGGTGTTGTGTTACCTCATAGGCCATATTATCGAATGAGTCCAAAGGAGCACGAAGAGTTGAGAAGACAGGTTGGGGAGTTGCTTGAGCAAGGGCATGTTCGAGAAAGTCTCGGTCCTTGCGCTGTACCAGCTTTGTTAGTGCCGAAGAAAGATGGTTCATAGAGGATGTGTACGGATAGCAGGGCATTCAACAAAATAACTGTCAGATACAGATTTCCCTTGCCAAGACTTGATGTTCTATTGGACCAACTTAGCGGGTCTGTAATCTTTTCAAAGATCGATCTTAAGAGTGGTTATCATCAGATTCGCATTAGACCAGGTGATGAATGAAAGACAACATTCAAGACTCGAGAAGGATTATATGAATGGCTGGTCATGCCGTTTGTTCTATCTAATGCACCAAGTACATTTATGAGGGTAATGAATCAAATTTTCAGACCTTACATTGAGAAGTTTGTTGTTGTTTATTTTGATGATATCTTGATCTATAGTGCAAGCACAGAGGAGCATATTCAACACTTACGGAAGGTGTTAATTATTCTTCGTCAAGAACAGTTCTATGCAGCAACGAAGAAATGCGTGTTCATGACGCCAAGTGTTTTATTTTTGGGTTATGTTGTGTCTGAGGAGGGGATACAAGTGGACCAGAGTAAAGTAGACGCAATCAGAAATTGGCCACAGCCCAAAACTATAACAGAAGTCAGAAGTTTCCATGGATTAGCTTCATTTTATCGAAGATTTATCCCACACTTTAGTAGTGTGATGGCTCCTGTTATAAATTGTATGAAGGGAAAGAAGTTTTCATGGATGGAAGAGGCAAGATTGGCTTTTGAGCGAATCAAGGAACTTTTAACCTCAGCACCGATTCTAGTATTGGCAGATTTTCAGTTGCTATTTGAGTTACATACGGTTGCATTGAAAGTTGAAATTGGAGGAGTGTTGAGTCAGAAGGGTCGTCCAATTGCCTATTTTAGTGAAAAACTTTCTGGAGCAAAGATGAGATACAATACTTATGATGTGGATTTTTATGCTATTGTGCAAGCTGTGAAGCATTGGAGACACTACTTGTTCCATAAAGAATTTGTTTTGTATACAGATCATGAAGCGTTGAAACATTTACAAGGGTAGGATAAAATTGCAGCTAGGCCTGCATCGTGGATAGCTTATTTGCAACAATTTACGTTCGTCGTGAAGCATAAGTCTGGAGTAACTAATCACGTCGCAGATGCATTGAGTCGGAGGAATACTTTACTAACAACTATGCGAGTAGAGGCGATGGGTTTTGATTTACTTCCAGATTTTCTTACATCATATTCTTATTTTTCCAGGATCCTAGACAAAGTCCAAGTAGGGAAGCATGGATGGATATGTGTTGGTTGATGGCTTTCCATTTAAAGGAAATCAATTGTGTATTCCAGATTGCAGTTTACGAATGAAGATTATCAAAGAATTGCATGAGGAAGGACATGAGGGCTGCGACCGTACTATGCAGTTGATTGCAAAGTCTAATTTTTGGCCGTCAATGAGAAAAGAAGTTGAAAAGTTTGTTCAGAGGTGCCATTTTTGCCAAGTTTCAAAGGGAACCGCGACAAATGCAGGTTTATATTTGTCGTTGCCTATACGTACTAAGCCATGGGTGGATGTTAGTATGGACTTTGTATTGGGTTTGCTGAGGACGCAACGTGGCAATGATTCTATCTATGTGGTGGTTGATCGATTTTCAAAAATGGTACATTTTATCGCATGCAAGAAGACGACAGATGCAGTTAATGTCGCACAGTTATATTTCAGAGAGAGCTATCGTCTTCATGGATTGCCTGAATCTATTATATCGAATAGAGACACTCGTTTTCTGAGTCATTTTTGGATGAGTCTATGGAGAATGGTTGGGACCAAGCTGAAATTCAGTAGTGCTTATCATCCACAGACGGATGGACAAACAGAAGTTGTGAACAGATCCCTAGGTAATCTATTACGATGCCTCGTGGATGACAATTTGAAGAGTTGGGATTCGAAGTTATGTCAAGCTGAGTTTGCACACAACCATGCAGTTAATCGAAGCACTGGGTTCAGTCCATTTCAGGTTGTTTATTCAAGTATTCCTAAAGGACCGTTAGATTTATCTACAGTACCACAGCAGAAAGGAGTGATCAAACGAGCTAGCGATTTTGTGAATGAATTGCAAGAGTGCCACAAAGTTGTGAAGGAACGATTGCTTAAGGCGAATGAGAAATATAAGCAATCCGCGGATATTAAGCGACGAAATGTTGAATTCAAGGAAGGAGAATTTGTGTATGCAGTATTGACTAAGGATCGATTTCCTATGGGTACGTACAACAAACTAGCTGCGAGAAAGATTGGTCCTTTGGAAGTTGTAAAGAAGATTAATGAGAATGCTTGTCAGTTGAGATTGCCGGATCATATCCATACTACAGACGTTTTCAACGTCAAACACTTGATTCCGTATCATGGGGATAAGTGTATCGAATAAGAGGAGAGTGTGAATTCGGGGTCGAATTCTTTTCAACCAGGGGAGGATGATGCAACGCACCATGTTCGTAAGTCGCATGCCATAAGTTGGCCGCGACCTATCGAATTAGCGAGTTAACCAGGGGACGAATGCCTGGCATTAAGTCGGCCGCGACCTTGCGAATCATGCCATAACGAGCTATGCCGCGCAACACATCTTGAGTCGCCTGAGCGACCTAACGAGTTAACCAATCAACCCGAGCGACCTAGCAAGTTAAGTCACAGGTTCTTATGCCGCCGTTTCCTTATGTCACTCATTAGTTAGGTCGCTTGTATATGTTAAGTCGTTCCAGTTATGTCGCTCCATTGCTTATGACGCTCCTGAAGTTAAGTCGCTCAATCCATAAGTCGTTCCTGAAACAGAGATTCCTTAAGTCGCTCCATGGTTAGGTCGCTGAGATTTCTTAGGTCGCTCCAGTGTTATGTCGCTCAAGTTCCAGAAGCTGTGCTATGTTGAGTTAAGCCGTAAGTCACGCGGATGTTGTAAGTCGTAAGTCGTGGGACGTGTAACTCATATGTTGTATGTGTTGTAACTTATACGATTGTTATGTTGTTAAGTCGTTTGTTCTTAGGTCATATGTCGAAAGGTCATATACAGTTGTAACTTGTACGTGTTAAGTCGTATGTCGTGTAACTCGTGAATGTTAGGTCGAGAGTCGTTATTCTTATGTCGCCTATGTTGAGTCGTGTATGCTGTGTTGTATAATCTCTATAAATAGGGATGCAATGTCATTGTAAAGTAGTTGATTTTTGAATAAAATTTGTTTGTGTGCTTTTTGCCACTTTGTTGAAGTTGAGTGTGATCTCCTTCTTCTTCCATCTTCGGATATTCGAGTGCGCTTGAATCAACGAATTTGAAGCCGATTCACGGAATCTCGTGCGCGAGATCAACGTCGAAGAATCGTAGATCTAACACGGAATCGTGCGCGATCAACGTGTTGAAGGTAGCTAGAGTCCGGTATCTCGAGAGATCAACAGATTTGGGCATTTATCGTTCTACCAAGTTTACTTGACACAAATTCATTCGTGAGGAAGAAAGTGCGTCAATTTGTATCAAAACTTTATTAGCACGTCGAAGTTTGTTATTTCTGCTGCGTCAACGTGTTGTTTGTTATTGACATGGTAATGGTAAATTTACCATTACTATAACAACCCTAATTACAACCGTGAGGTAAAAGATCCATCAGATGCTAGGAGATGATATATCATGTCAAAAGCATATCAATGTAGAAGGATATACATATATGCATGTAAGAATGTGTATGTGTATGTAAGTGCATGCAAAGTACACTTATATACGTACACATTCTTCCATGCATATGCTTGCACATGCACACAGATACTACATACCCGTGAAGTTAAATTGCTTAGCAGTTCCATAGCGTTGAATGTGTAAAAAATTATAGCGGAGATAATGCGGGATATAGCGGAGGTGCATTTAAAATCAAATACTTAAAGTTAATTCATATTCATTCACACATTATTTGTGTAGAAAAAGAAATATTTAATCTTACTAGTATATAACACACGAAAGTGCATCTAATAGTCAGAGATATTTTTAATAAAAAAATTAATGGACAAATGTGTATTATATGTAACATCCCGCCCTTTTGACCGCCCCTAGTCGGTAATTGAACCAACTTGAAACGTTCAAAATGACGGATTGTTATTTGGTTTATAGAGTTTAAAAAGAATCAGCCACAGAATCACAGAATAATAATATTTCACAAAAAATGAATCTTTCTATTTTCTTTTACAAATATCAGAGTTTATACAATGTATTGAATTTATACAACGGAATATTTCTTTAAGTACAAAATCCCCGAACTAAAGTGAGCATTTCCCCCTCTCTCTAACTTCGCTGCCCGGAAACCTTCAAGCTGTAAAACACTTGGTCTGACCTGAGTTTACATTCAAAAGAAAATAATACACGGGTCAGTCCACTACGCCATAAATGGCCTTCTGCAACACAAAAAAAATGTTGGCTCAGGCCCGAAAAATGTTGCCATAGGTCTATGGCAACACTTTTAGGGTGATGCAATTTTTGCCACTGCCTTAGACCTCAAAGGCAACATTTTGACTATCTAAGGCAACATAAGTAATATTGTTGCAATAGAACCCTATTTGGATCTATGGCAACACCCATAGGTATCTGTAGCAACATTCCAAAAATGTTGCTATAGATATTAACTTTCTGAAGTTGTGGGACCCACATCTTGTGGGGCCCATAATGTGGGGCCCACGACCCAACTGGGTCCATCCCTATGGCAACACCTTGAATGACTATTGCAACATTTTTTAAGCAACATTTATAACCCGGTGGTAACACTATTATGAAGCTACTGCAGCACTATTCTGAAGCTACTGCAACATTATACTGAAGTTACTGCAACACTATACTGAAGAGACACTAAGAGCACATAGAACAGTACAATATCACATAGAACACTTGCATAATACACAGTACAATATCACATAAAACACTTGCATAATACACAGCATAATACACAGTACAGATAACAATTCATACAGCAGTACACATCACAATTCATGTCAGTTACCCCAAAATATCCAGTTACCCCAAAATACTACAAAGCTACCCCAAAATATCCAGTTTTGCACACTTTGCACGCCTCCCTATAAGCAAAGGACGACCCTGTGATTTTCCATTCGAAATTACTGTTTCAATGGTATTTCCCCCTTCTTCACCGGCCATTGACTTTTGAACTAAGTCCTACAAAATAAAGCCACATCAAAATTACCCTACAGTAAATGCAGAGAATGCAGCAAATGCTTACATATGGATTGTGTATACTTCCCTGCTTCCTCACCCTCTCCAGTCCAACCCACAGACACACTCACAAGCATTCACAAACATCACTCCCCCACCATCAAATAGCAACAAACTATCAGCAACCCCCAACCATAACTACATACATCACCTTCACTACCCATACAACATCAAAAAAACCAAAGACCACCCTTCTGACACACTCCAGTGCCACTATTGCTCCACTTCCTTTACATCGGCACATACCACTACATCTTTTACATAATCCTCATCATCATTCACAAATAACAAACTGCTGCTTGTAAATCCTACTTCAACATTTCAGAACACATTTCCATCCACTTCTCATCACCACACTATATTTCAATAGCTGCTGAACATCCACACCTGACCACAAGTTCACCATTCAACCCACCTCTGCCTGAACTTCAACCATCCTCAGCCAATACTGCCTCAACCACAAAACCACCCATTATCATTCCAAATTTCATCTCCTCAAACAAAAAACAAAACAAAAAACAAAAAAAAGGGACTGCCACAACTCACCGAACTAACCATTATTCATATAAAGTGGTATTTATTATAATCATTCAAAGAATAAGAATACAAGGAAAAGGTTGACTTGTAGAGCTCACCTTTCAGCTCCTGGACGCAAAGGTATATCGTTTGAAGCTACAAACTCTTCCAATGTTTTTTCCTGCAATCAAAGATATAACCAATCAAATATATGCCAATGTATAACTCAACAATGATAAGAAGCACAAAATCATTATTTTTCAGTATCAAAGAGAAAAATCACAATGCACTACAAAGAAAACATTTACATTTTGATAAACTTAAAATGTTATAATAATCAATTAGTACTAAAACATAACAGAAAGAAACAGATGCATCATCATCATACTTGCATTTTTTTTATAACATAAAATTTAATAACATCAATGCGTGAATGTGTAACTGAAAATTTGACTCAATAGATCAACTTTTAGTTTCTCAACGACCGTAGATGATCCTATTCTGATATGTGGGTCATAAGGCCTAATTATTCAAATAGACTACTTGGAGATAAAATGTTATTTGAGCTTTTTTGAGAAATTTTGTTGTTAATAGACCAATTAGACTATAGTATGTGCTGATATGTTGGATAGCATCAATAAAGAAAGAAAGAAATGCCATCTAAGCACAACAAGAATACAGAAGCTTATGACGAAGTTCAATAGATAGTTTAGTATACACTCTCTTCAGTCAAAATTGTAAAGTATCACATACCATCTTATGACGAAGCTGGGCGAACGACTTTGGACCAGCGGTGTATGTGTCTTGATACGACTTACGACTATCAAAATTTTACAGGGCTTTTTTGCTAAAAAATACACAAAAAACAAAGTACTCGTTTATCTCACAAAAAAAGAGTACTCGTTTATCTTACGAAATAAATAATATGTACGTATACCTGAATCTCATCATCTGCCCAATACCTCAAGAGCACTTTTAAATGAAAAATTAAGAGACAATCAACTCCAATGTCCTGTGATGTAACTAATAAAATTCCAATCACACCTCATAGTATTACATCCGTCTCTTGCTAAACTCCAAAAATAGTACCTGATAGTTCATGAACCATACGTGATCATTGACGATTGAAAAAACAGATACATGATCATGAAAGGGTTCCACTTTTCTCTGATCCTTTGGTATTCCAAATATATGCAAGCAGAGTAAAGTAATTTTTAATTATAGAAGGAAAAACTCAAAGGATTCAATGAGTAATTCAACTAGCAAAGACTGAAGAGAGAATATGTAACACAAAACATTATGTTAATGTTTAAATGGCTAGTGTGCATGCACTATATATAATCACGTATCCATGTTAAAACTGTCCTGCAATTCTAGATTATGAAGCTCTGGTCCTTATTTCCAGGTCTTAGCATTACACAACATTTTCAAGTTAAAACCTCAAGCGATTTTTAATGATTTTACTTAATGACGCAGTGGCACTTAAACTGCAGTTACTAAATTTTCATGATTAACAAACATTGAGATGATACATACCTGAGTTATCAATTCTTTCATAAGCATCCACCAAGGTTCTTTATCAAAATTGAAGGTTTTCATTTTACAGAGCCTAGCAGAAACCACCTGCTTAACAGACCAAGCGTCCACTCATGGAACACAGACTACTATAAGTATACACATCTCATACTCAACACAACTTTCAATATGTTCAGAAGAAACGTTAAACGTGCACATCTTACATAACACTTGCAAATACAAATTCAGTCTTCGGTTTCAACACACATTGTATCATCAACCATATATTACTAAGCATTGATGGCTACGACAAGGAATTGAATCTGAAGGCATGTATACGTTTACAGTGATGATAATGATCACATCATATGTTTTTTGGGTTAGCTCTCACTTATGGCCACTGTATCATTATAAACTCGTCATATTTACTCTAAGCATCACCTTCTGAAATGGCTTCTCAAATCATCTCATAACCTCTTCACTAGAATTTTGGTGCAAAGATGAAGCTGTTCAGATTAATGGATACTTAGCTTAGAAATACGTGTATAATATCAAATCCATATAAACTTGCAGTTTGAATCCATAATGTGGAAAATTCTAATTCTAACAAATATTGTCAGAGTCAAGTGGTGAGTTCTACGATAACTTCAATAGCCTAGATATTAATGGGAGATTATTAAGATGAGTCTCGACAGACCTATAGTATTAGTAGCTTTTAATTTTCAGCGAAACAGACCCGGATTCGATGATTTTCCTAGTGACCATCATCTTAAATCTGATCTCAGGATGTGAATGAGATCTATATCTATCGTTTTACCAACAATGGAGTAAAGGAATTTAATAAAGTCAATTGTTTTAGATACTAAGGAATTGAGTTTTATTTTGAGGACAGTTCATAAAATTCAGGAATTCATCCATAATCAATTAGCACGTCTTAGCACTCAACCTCTTGAAACTTGATTCAACAGACATAGAGTAACAAATAAGTATTATTGTGTTAGAATCAAGGGTGTTTGGATCTTGTCTCACTTGTTGTAGAAATAATTTTGCACTTCAAAATTATGTTTGAACTTTTTCATAATTTACTGGGTTAAAAAACAAAAATTATAAGCCAAAACAATATCCAAAATCAAAGGATTTTATAAGAAATAATCAGAAACAGGCCCAAACTTGGAAAACTTACCGCAGTTTCATCATCAGCCACCTTACTAAGAAGAAAGAGCTTCTTCAAAGTACACCTATCCCTCTCACAAACACTCCTCGCCTTCAGTTTCAACACATCAACCGAATCAATAGCAAACTCTAACACATTGACCTGCACAGGAAGCTGGAGCCCAGCCTCCATTAAACTCATCTCCAACCTCTCCATCCTCCCAAAATGGGCCACCACCCCATCTGCCAGTACCAGCACCGAATCGATCATCTCCACTATCCTAAAACCGGGCTGATGCATGCTCATCACAACCGTCCGTCCATGCCGCTCCGCCTTCCCCTTCACCAACCCTACTACCTGCGTCGCCGAATTGCTATCCAGCCCCGAAGTCGGCTCGTCCAAAATTAGCACCTTCGGGTCATGCACCACTTCCATCCCTATCGACACCCTCCTCCTCTCCCCTCCCGATAACCCCCTCACCTTCCCTTCGCTGTCCCCTACCCTTGTGTCCGGCACGTGGCCTAGCCCTTGCAATGAGAGCGAAAGAGAGTGGATTGGATGGACGAGGAAGAGAAAACGAGATAGAAGAGGCGGCTGCAACCCTAGTCCCCATTGTTTTATTTTGTTTTCAGGAGGGATAGAAAATGCTTGAACCCCCAAATCGAAGCGAAATCGCTGAACAAAGCTTGAACCCCCAAATCGAAGCCCTAATCGAACCGAAATCGCTGAACCCCAAATTAAGAATGTTCGCTTGAACCTTTGTAAGAAGACAGAGAAGAATGAAAATAAAAAGTTATTTGCGGGGACCTTTTTTCTTCACGGCTCTAAAAGATCAAGGTGTGGTGTTCGGATTGATGAGGTGTCACGTTCTCCAACGTAGGATTTGCTTTGGTAGATTGGCGCGGATCGATGCGAAAGATATGCAAAGGTCTGCTATAGCAACACTATAAAAAAATGTTGCATCAATTACACTTGTTTAGCTAGAGCAACACATTTTTATGGCTAAGGCAACACCAAAAATTCAACGTTGCAGTAGGACCAAAATTGTATAGCTATCGCAACATTTTACCTGGCAACACCTTGCAAAAATGTTGCAGAAGGACATCTATGGCGTAGTGGTCTAATTCAAACTCAGTTATTAGTGCATAGAGGCAATAATAATCAAATAATCAAATAGACGACAGTCACAATGATTCTCGTCTATCCGATCTTTAACAAGGAAATCAGATAACGGTAAATATAACACATAACAGTGTTAAACAACAAATCAACAGATTCAAATCATCAACAAGATAAATGTAAAGATCATCAATGAAGATAATTTAGAAACAACATAATTGCCTAAACGGCAATTAACAACAAAATCTAATTATTAAGAAAATAATTCGAAACTCATAATCTAATTATCAGATAGATAATTAGATAGCAACAAAATGATCAAATCAAACCAAATCAGAATACAATATCAAAAATATTGAATTGGCAGCACGAAACAATTTCATCAATTGAAATCAATCAATTTAAAACGGCAGATTCTGAATTGGCTGCTGTACACGCATGCGTGCACTGCCTCGCCAATACAGAGATGAAATACACAAAGGCTCAGTGAAAGTTCACACACGAGCACGAGGTTAAACCCAAGAAAAAGGCAGGTTTAACTAAAATGAAATTCAAATAAAATCGCAACGCGAGCACAAGGTCAAACCCGAGCGTTTAAGCTGGATTCAACACAAGTGTCAAAAAAAAAAACAAATCCAAATGTAGTCAAGTGGTCAAGACAGCTACTTACTGTCTCAAGTGGAAGGTCACAGTAAAGACTATAATCAAACCAAGTGCTACACAGTGACAAGGGGTCTGCACAATATCAGGGGAATGATATGAAAAGTGCACAGTAAGTGTGCAACTACAACCTGAATACAATGCCACACTTCAATGGTCAGCTCAGGTCGAGACCGAGCCAGACTCTAAAACATGAAGTGTGAATGCGAGAAATCAATACAAAGAATTCAACCAATGCCAAAACCAGCAATTGAAATGCAACCAGTCTCGAGTAATTATACTAGAGACTACAAAGAAACCAAGTCAAGTTACAGGTCAAAGCCTTCTCAAAACAAATGTAAACTTGAATTTTCATAAAGTCAAGTTACAGACAAAGCTACCATATTCAAAACTTCAGAGAAACAATATCAAGAAAAACAGTGAAACGACAATGTAACTATCCTATAAATATATACATATGTATACGCATACGTATATACATATGTATACGCATACGTATATACATATACAGATAGTGCTAACAAGGTCAGAGGCACCAGAGTAATGCCAAGTTTTGATAAATATGTATATTGAAGTACATGGCATGAACAACAACCAATTCGAACATATGATCAAGCATCAGGTCCAAGTCAAAGCAGAGACGCTGCCAGTGTCATAAAGGCGAAAGACAAAACCAAGACAAATAGAAATGAATACATGCTAAAGACAATTATACAAAGACTCCAAGCCTGTAAGTACTTCAACATTGGAGCTCCAGACAATTTCAAGTTCGATCAATGCCAAAATCGAAAACATTATCAAGTCAGAGCCGAGTTTGACAGTGTCAAACCTCGAAGTGAAAAACCTAAAACACATGCCAGTGAACACGTCCAGCTCAATGAACAGAGGCAACAAAAGTCAGGCAACAGGACAACATCAAGTGATGCAACATCACAAAATCAAAGCTACCGGTCAATACAAAGTATCCCAAAAATTCATAGCCGAGAGACCAACATCATAACCAAGTCAAAGAGGAGATAAACAAGTCAAGGGAATGTCCAAACTGAACACCATCTCAATCCAGAAGCTAAATAAAACCAAATGTACTACGGTGGAACCCCAAACCAAACAAGAGTAAAACTTCAAATGAAGTCAATACTACTACAAGCACTCAGAAGATTAAGTACAGATATGAAACATGGATAACAATGGTACAACCTATACATGTATTGTGAAGACAACTACATGTATCAAGTTGAGTTAAAGCCAAAACTACCGAGCATAAATACAGTTAGATACGTCAAGGCTATAGTCGAACAAAACAGTGGTAATACTCAAGTGTATCTGCATATTAAACATGCAAACTGAAGTAGCAGTTAATCTACAAAAATGCTCAAGCCCAAAAACACAGTACACGATAGTGCACGGAGTACAAACTGAACCAACCAGCAAATGCATAAGGTATTTTAAAAAGCATAGGTGTGACATAGCCATGGCCATATGCAATCATCTGACAGATATCAGGACATACACAACATCAAAATGAATCATAGAAATGAACAGAAAGTTCCAAAAATGACCAAAGTCAAATACTTAAAGCAATTGCAAAGTCAAAGTACATTCCCATCTAAAATACTTTCACAAAATTAAGCTTGCAGTCAAGACAACTGCAGGTCGATTCAAGACCGGAGCAAATGAACAAGTCAGAGAATAGCATACACAAAGTCAGATGACTAAAGTCAAATGAAATCATCAAGCCGTGGATTACAAGAAATTAGAAATTTCAAAAATCCAATTTCACCAAAGTCGAACGAAATCATTTCGTTAAAATCAAGCCAAAGTCGAGGCCAACACTATCACCAGCCAAAGTCAGGTGAGAAACGAATTGAAGCACAAAACAAAATTCAACCAATTTTATCAAAACCGAAGTTTATCACCAATTCAAAGCCAAGGTGGTTAGGGCTAGAATCGAACAAAGTTATAGGTAGTATTTTCAAAAAAAACCAACAAAGAAATTAAAGCAACTGTTAATGATCGAATACATAAAACAACAGATCAATCGAACAAGGCCGAAAGTCGAACAAAACAACATCACCAAACTCAAATCAAAAATCATCAAAACCGTGCAAATCCCCAAAATCACACACACACACACACACACACACACACACACACATATATATATATGAAATCGACTTGAATTAGATGTGAGTAATTAAAAATTACTCACCTTAGTCTCAACGCAAAAAGAAGCAGCGGCAGCAACAAGGAGCTACTCGCAATTGTCCACGCCATCGATCAACTTAAAGTCGACGCTTCCAAAAAGCCCTAATTTATGACCAGAGTGAAACAAAGGGAACAAAGCCCTAGCAACCGCAAGTATCTCAGAGACGAGCAAGGAAGTCGAATTCGATCGAACATATGAAGTCGGCAACCACGCATTTCTGAAACCCTAATTTTTTGAAAAGAGGAACGAAGGAGAACGAAGCCGCCACCATTTTCTTTTTTAGAGGAGTTTGATTTTAAACGAAAAGATGAGGGCCCTCGTATTTTATGAGGAAGGGGGGAGCGTGATTCCAGGATGAAACAAAGGAGAGTTGCGTGATTTAAGGATGACAGCAGTATGGGAGGAACAAGGCTACTGCCTCGTGATGGGAAGGGAAGTAGCTGATGTTGACCAATTTCAAATTAAAATTTTTATTGAATTCAATTTAATTTCAACGCGTTTATATGTCGTACGCTCACACAACAACTCCAAACGCTACGAAATTTGAAATCCGATAATAATATAATATTCTGATCCAATGGAGCTGGTTTCGTTGAATTCCGAGACTGTGCCTCGGGAGGCTATTTTTTAAATATCGACTCAAACGATATAATTTCAAAACTGATCAAATCACTTTCAAATTCAATTCTGAAGCTTCCATTATCTCTAGCATTGCCAATATATATTTTACAAGCCTTTGAAATATTTTTAATCAGCTTAAAACTGAAGATTCAAATTATTATTCAACTTTCAATAGATTAAATTTTAAATTTAATTGCAAATTTCATTCTGATAATTTGAAATTCAAGTCAAACCATCATTTAAATATTTAAAATTAATTAAATATTTTCAATTAAATTGTTCAAATTCTGGGTTGTTACAACCTTCCTCCCTTAAAAGAATTTCGTCCCGAAATTACAAGTTAGGAAAAATGGTCCTTAACTCGTCTACTATTTTTCACAATCCAAATAGTTTTATCAACTTACTAACCTAAATCTTTTTATTAAAGATCCATTATCATTTCAATTAACTTTCCAACTTCAATTATAAGTTTCAAACAACATTGTTTCCTTCTCAATTCAAATTTAAATTTAGATTCAAATTTTAAACTTTCAAAATTTTCTCAAAATTTTTTCTAACACTTTAAATTTTCGAATTTTTTTACCAGCGTCTCCTTTGCGCGGCTAACTCGGTACGACTACAAAATGCCACATCGGGCCCCCAATTTCAAAAAGAAAAGAAAAAACCAAACGGCAAGACAAGAAAATCATCAAATCTCATATTGAAATTGAAATACGTACCTTTTTGTCGAGCAATTTAATTTTTATCTTCGAATCAAAAATTTCCAATTCCTTTTATACACCTGTATATCCTGCTAGTAGTAGTATCCAATTCCAACATTCAAATCATTTTGCCAATTCCATTACAAATTTTTTCAATATATGCTTCTTATACACTTTTACTTCCCCATTGAAGTTATATGTTCATTTTCATTCAATTTTACATTTCAAATTTCTTTTGAATTCAATTCACAATTTCAATTCTATTTGATTTCAATTTATCTTCCGAATATTGAATTTTATCGTTTAACTTTCATTTACTACTACACTATTTTAAATTAGTTCCAATTACTAATTCCAATTCATCTTATTCAAATTTGTTTTCAATTCACTATTTTGGTTTATAACCACTCATATTTAAACTTGAAATTCTTCATGTTAGAGATTTGCATATTATATCTTTTCCAAAGCTGTGGACTTTCAAGACATTTTAAAGATCTTCTTCCTTAGTTTATTATTAGGTTGGAATTATGTAATTTTTATTTCAGACTATTGATTTGCTATTTAAAGTTTTGAAAATACTTACTAACTCGAAGTTTAACAAGTCTATCGTCGTTCTTACAAACATTAGGCATACGCTGGCCAGGCGTAGGACTAAAAATCTCCAAGTACTAAATATACTTGCTTCAACTCTCAGTGAAAATACTTAAAAATCCTTTTAAAAATGGATATGGAAAGCACGTTTCCCCATGGATCACAGTTACTCGGCAGTTACGCTACTATCCCAGTAGAATCGCTTGTAATCTGTAGATTTCACATCTCTTGAATTTCGCCATGGTTGTTGCCATTGATCGCAGTTCACACGGCGGTTACGCCACTATCCCAGTGGAATCGCTTGTAACCATAGGCATCTTGCCCCTCAAATATCGCTATGGCATCTAGATCGCAGTTTACACGACGATTGCGCCACTATCCCAGTGGAATCGCTTGTAACTATAGGCATCACACCCCTCGAATTATGCTAGCATACATCATCATCAATCAACATGATCCTATCAACATGATCCTATCACGAGGGATTCCAATTTAAATGGACACTCTAACTTATGGAAATTCTACGTAGCTACGAATTTCAAATGGACACTCATACCGAGTTCCAACACCTTCACAAATTTTCAATGGAAGGTACTTTTCCATATCCTCAGTTTAGAAAACATAATGTCATAAATATAGTACTTCATTTCACATTTCATTCATATCATACCTATGTAAACTTACATAAGATTTCCATAACAATTACTTTCCAAACTGATGGTTTTCGAATTTACTACATTCTCATATATAAGTTCCGAAAACCTCCGTATCCCATACCCATAACAAATAGAGGATTCCTGAATTTTCCATCTCGTTATCAATTTAAAATTTTCCTCTAAATCGATTTGGAAGTTTAAGGTTATCTCAAACCCAATTCATATTCATAATTCAATTTATTATCGACTTCACACTCGATTTGGATTTTACGTTACATTGTCAATCCTCAACACATAATTGATGTCTACCGATATATAACCTCTGAGCTCGTACGTCTCAGACAAGGGTGTATATAGCTAAGAGAATAAATTCTCCGCCACCAAACAGATATATATTTAATAGAGATCAATTGCTATGTCATCAATTCACAATGTTAGACATACAATCCAAACTGACCATTCGAAATTCAAAGCTCAACTTATATTGTTTTTGGTGTCAAAGTTAAACTCAATTTAACTCAAGATTCAATCTTTTTGAAAAATTTCAAGTCGAACTAATTGTTCAAATTTCCCATTTAACTTTTTCAACTTCGACTTAATTCATAGTTTGAATTCCGCATACTTTTCACAATATTGGTTTTAAACTGACTTCAAACTTTCCAATATTAATTTTTCCACTTAACTTAATTCTCTGCATGTTTAAATTCAAATTCATCACTGAATCTATTACCTATTATGGATCATCTTGTTGACAAACTTCAAATTTGAAATCTAAATCCCATTTGAATCTTGCATTTGCTTTCTATTTCCAAAAATAATCAACTAGTTCTTTAGTAAGCCATTCATCGACTTGGTTCCATTAGATTCATAACTCCACGTTAACTAGATGTTTTCGAAGTTTCCTATTAAAATTTGCAATCCATATTAGCAAAGGTTGGATTATTCAATCATTTCCCTAAGACAATTTGCAAATTTACATTATCTTGATATATAGGATTATTATTGAACCAAACTTGAGATTCAACTTCGGATTTTATTTCAAACATTTGAAATATAAATACATATATACACATATATATATATATATACATACTTGTGTATCAAACCTTGCTTGAAACATAAAAACAAAAATTATTTAATTTTATTATTTTTGAAAATATTTTGAAAAATTACTTGAAATTTTTTTCTTCCTGTATATACTACTAGTATTGTTCTTCAAAACATTTGAAATCAATTTTCAAAAGAATTCAGAATCAAATTCCCAAGTTATAGTTCAATGATCCCCTTGGCTATAACTAAATTGACATATCATTTTATCTCCCAATTATTACTTTGGAGATATTCAAAATATTTGATTTAAACCAATTCATTAATTCACTTAACTTATATTTTATTTTTCATAAATCTCAGTAATTCGATAATGGGTTTTCGAATGATCGGGACTCAAATCTAAGGAGACCTTACCGAAGAGAAACTATCGTAAACCTAATTTAGAGAGGGGGATTTCCGAAAAGGATTTGAATTTTCAAAATACCTTTTATTTTTCAGAAAAAACAATTTTATACTTCTTTAGATTTGAAAAATGCTTTCTTTAAAGTGATCCTAGTGATTATTCATATTAAACGTCATAAACTAAGCTTTGTATAAACCAAAGCTTTGATACCACTTTTGTAACATCCCGCCCTTTTGACCGCCCCTAGTCGGTAATTGAACCAACTTGAAACATTCAAAATGACGGATTGTTATTTAGTTTATAGAGTTTAAACAGAATCAGCCACAGAATCACAGAATAATAATATTTCGCAAAAAATGAATCTTTCTACTTTCTTTTACAAATATCAGAGTTTATACAATGTATTGAATTTATACAACGGAATATTTCTTTAAGTACAAAATCCCCGAACTAAAGTGAGCGTTTTCCCCCTCTCTCTAACTTCGCAGCCCGGAAACCTTCTACCTGTAAAACACTAGGTCTGACCCGAGTATTACGTTCAAAAGAAAACAATACACGGGTCGGTCTAATTCAAACTCAGTTATTAGTGCATAGAGGCAATAATAATCAAATAATCAAATAGACGACAGTCACAATGATTCTCGTCTATCCGATCCTTTACAAGGAAATCAGATAACGGTAAATATAACACATAACAGTGTTAAACAACAAATCAACAGATTCAAATCATCAACAAGATAAATGAAAAGATCATCAATGAAGATAATTTAGAAAACAACATAATTGCCTAAACGGCAATTAACAACAAAATCTAATTATTAAGAAAATAATTAGAAACTCATAATCTAATTATCAGATAGATAATTAGATAGCAACAAAATGATCAAATCAAACCAAATCAGAATACAATATCAAAAATACTGAATTGGCAGCACGAAACAATTTCATCAATTGAAATCAATCAATTTAAAACGGCAGATTCTGAATTGGCTGCAGTACACGCATGCGAGCACTGCCTCGTCAATACAGAGATGAAATACACAAAGGCTTAATGAAAGTTCACACACGAGCACCGGGTCAAACCCAAGAAAAAGGCAGGTTCAACTAAAATGAAATTCAAATAAAATCGCAACGCGAGCACGAGGTCAAACCCGAGCATTTAAGCTAGATTCAACACAAGTGTCAAGAAAAAACAAATCCAAATGTAGTCAAGTGGTCAAGACAGCTACTTACTGTCTCAAGTGGAAGGTCACAGTAAAGACTAGATGTAAACCAAGTGCAACACAGTGACAAGGGGTCTGCACAATATCGAGGGAATGATATGAAAAGTGCACAGTAAGTGTGCAACTGCAACCTGAATACAATGCAACACTTCAATGGTCAGCTCAGGTCGAGACCGAGCCAGACTCAGCTAAAACATGAAGTGTGAATGCGAGAAATCAATACAAAGAATTCAACCAATGCCAAAACCAGCAATTGAAATACAACCAGTCTCGAGTAATTATACTAGAGACTACAAAGAAACCAAGTCAAGTTACAGGTCAAAGCCTTCCCAAACAAATGTAAACTTGAATTTTCACAAAGTCAAGTTACAGACAAAGCTACCATATTCAAAACTTCAAGGAAAAAAACATGAAAAACAGTGAAACGACAATGTAACTATCCTATAAATATATATACGCATACGTATATACATATACAGATAGTGCTAACAGGGTCAGAGGCACCAGAGTAATGCTAATTTTGATAAATATGTATATTGAAGTACATGGCATGAACATCAACCAATTTGAACATATGATCAAGCATCAGGTCCAAGTCAAAGCAGAGACGCTGCCAGTGTCATAGAGGCGAAAGACAAAACCAAGACAAATAGAAATGAATACATACTAAAGACAATTACACAAAGACTCCAAGCCTGTAAGTACTTCAACATTGAAGCTCCAAACAATTTCAAATTCGATCAATGCCAAAATCGAAAACATTATCAAGTCAGAGCCGAGTTTGACAGTGTCAAACATCGAAGTGAAAAACCTAAAACACACGCCAGTGAACATGTGTAGCTCAATGAACAGAGGCAACAAAAGTCAGGCAACATGACAACATCAAGTGATGCAACATCACAAAATCAAAGCTACCGATCAATACAAAGTATCCCAAAAATTCATAGCCGAGAGACCAACATCATAACCAAGTCAAAGACGAGATAAACAAGTCAAGGGAATGTCCAAACTGAACACCATCTCAATCCAGAAGCTAAATAAAACCAAGTGTACCACAGTGGAACCCGAAACCAAACAAGAGTAAAACTTCAAATTAAGTCAATACTACTACAAGCACTCAGAAGATTAAGTACAGATATGAAACATGGATAACAATGGTACAACCTATACATGTATTGTGAAGACAACTACACGTATCAAGTTGAGTTAAAGCCAAAACTACCGAGCATAAATATGGTTCAATAAGTCAAGGCTAAAGTCGAACAAAACAGTGGTAATACTCAAGTGTATCTGCATATTAAACATGCAAACTGAAGTTGCAGTTAATCTACAAAAATGCTCAAGCCCAAAAACACAGTACACGATAGTGCACGGAGTACAAACTGATCCAACCAGCAAATGCATAAGGGATTTTAAAAAGCATACGTGTGACATAGCCATGGCCATATGCAATCATCTGACAGATATCAGGAGATACACAGCATCAAAATGAATCATAGAAATGAACAGCAAGTTCCAAAAATGACCAAAGTCAAATACTTAAAGCAATTGCAAAGTCAAAATACATTCCCATCTAAAATACTTTCACAAAATTAAGCTTGCAGTCGAAGACAACTACGGGTCGATTCAAGACCGGAGCAAATGAACAAGTCATAGAATAGCATACACAAAGTCAGATGACTAAAGTCAAATGAAGTCATCAAGCCGTGGATTACAAGAAATCTGAAATTTCAAAAATCCAATTTCACCAAAGTCGAACGAAATCATTTCGTTAAAATCAAGCCAAAGACGAGGCTAACACTATCACCAGCCAAAGTCCCGTGAGAAACGAATTGAAGCACAAAACGAAATTCAACCAATTTTATCAAAACCGAAGTTTGTCACCAATTCAAAGCCGAGGTGGTCAGGGCTAGAATCGAACAAAGTTAGAGGTAGTATTTTCAAAAAAACCAACAAAGAAATTAAAGCAACTATTAATGATTGGATACATAAAACAGCAGATCAATCGAACAAGGCCGAAAGTCGAACAAAACAACATCACCAAACTCAAATCAAAAATCATCAAAACCGTGCAAATCCCCAAAATCTCACACACACACACATATATGAAATCAACTTGAATTAGATGTGAGTAATTAAAAATTACTCACCTTAGTCTCGACGCAAAAAGAAGCAGCGGCAGCAACAAGGAGCTACCCGCAATTGTCCACGCGATCGATCAACTTAAAGTCGACGCTTCCAAAAAGCCCTAATTTATGACCAGAATGAAACAAAGGGAACGAAGCCCTAGCAACCACAAGTATCTCAGAGACGAGCAAGGAAGTCGAGTTCGATCGAACATATGAAGTCGACAACCACGCATTTCTGAGACCCTAATTTTTTGAAAAGAGGAACGAACGAGAATGAAGCCGCCACCATTTTCTTTTTCAGAGGAGTTTGATTTTAAACGAAAAGAAGAGGGGCTTCGTATTTTATGAGGAAGGGGGGAGCGTGATTCCAGGCTGAAACAAAAGAGAGTTGCGTGATTTAAGGATGACAGCAGTATGGAAGGAACAAGGCTACTGCCTCGTGATGGGAAGGGAAGTAGCTGATGTTGACCAATTTCAAATTTAAATTTTTATTGAATTCGATTTAATTTCAACGCGTTTATATGTCGTACGCTCACACAACAACTCCAAACGCTACGAAATTTGAAATCCGATAATAATATAATATTCCGATCCAATGGAGCTGGTTTCGTTGAATTCCGAGACTGTGCCTCGGGAGGCTATTTTTTAAATATCGACTCAAACGATATAATTTCAAAACTGATCAAATCACTTTCAAATTCAATTCTGAAGCTTCCATTATCTCTAGCATTGCCAATATATATTTTACAAGCCTTTGAAATATTTTTAATCAGCTTAAAACTGAAGATTCAAATTATTATTCAACTTTCAATAGATTAAATTTTAAATTTAATTGCAAATTTCATTCTGATAATTTGAAATTCAAGTCAAACCATCATTTAAATATTTAAAATTAATTAAATATTTTCAATTAAATTGTTCAAATTCTGGGTTGTTACAACCTTCCTCCCTTAAAAGAATTTCGTCCCGAAATTACAAGTTAGGAAAAATGGTCCTTAACTCGTCTACTATTTTTCACAATCCAAATAGTTTTATCAACTTACTAACCTAAATCTTTTTATTAAAGATCCATTATCATTTCAATTAACTTTCCAACTTCAATTATAAGTTTCAAACAACATTGTTTCCTTCTCAATTCAAATTTAAATTTAGATTCAAATTTTAAACTTTCAAAATTTTCTCAAAATTTTTTCTAACACTTTAAATTTTCGAATTTTTTTACCAGCGTCTCCTTTGCGCGGCTAACTCGGTACGACTACAAAATGCCACATCGGGCCCCCAATTTCAAAAAGAAAAGAAAAAACCAAACGGCAAGACAAGAAAATCATCAAATCTCATATTGAAATTGAAATACGTACCTTTTTGTCGAGCAATTTAATTTTTATCTTCGAATCAAAAATTTCCAATTCCTTTTATACACCTGTATATCCTGCTAGTAGTAGTATCCAATTCCAACATTCAAATCATTTTGCCAATTCCATTACAAATTTTTTCAATATATGCTTCTTATACACTTTTACTTCCCCATTGAAGTTATATGTTCATTTTCATTCAATTTTACATTTCAAATTTCTTTTGAATTCAATTCACAATTTCAATTCTATTTGATTTCAATTTATCTTCCGAATATTGAATTTTATCGTTTAACTTTCATTTACTACTACACTATTTTAAATTAGTTCCAATTACTAATTCCAATTCATCTTATTCAAATTTGTTTTCAATTCACTATTTTGGTTTATAACCACTCATATTTAAACTTGAAATTCTTCATGTTAGAGATTTGCATATTATATCTTTTCCAAAGCTGTGGGCTTTCAAGACATTTTAAAGATCTTCTTCCTTAGTTTATTATTAGGTTGAAATCCGATAATAATACAATATTCCAGATCCAATGGAACTAGTTTCGTCGAATTTCGAGACTGTGCCTCGGAAGACTATTTTTTAAATATCGACTCAAACGATATAATTTCAAAACTGATCAAATCACTTTCAAATTCAATTCTGAAGCTTCCATTATCTCCAGCATTGTCAATACATATTTTACAAGCCTTTGAAATATTTTTAATCAGCTTAAAACTGAAGATTCAAATTATTATTCAACTTTCAATAGATTAAATTTTAAAATTTAATTGAAAATTTCATTCTGATAATTTGAAATTCAAGTCAAACCATCATTCAAATATTTAAAATTAATTAAATATTTTCAATTAAATTGTTCAAAATTTTGGGTCGTTACATTATAAGTGCAAAACTTTTAGTAGTCACGACACTTTTATTTAAAGCAATTTTGTTGATGGTGTTGGTGTCAAATTGATAGCAAAATTCCGTTGATGAGTGGTCGAAAAAGGTATGGTGGTGGAGTTTGTAAACCGATGGTTAGATTCCTTGATGGATGAGGGTATTTTTGATATTTCAATAAGACACCGCGAAAATTCAATTCATTGAATTTTTTTTATTAATAGTAGAGGTATAAAGAAATTTTATTTATTCTTATATAACAAAACCAAATAATATAATGATTTATACAGTCTAATTGTGGTGACTACAGTAGATTTCTAACTTATATTGAGCATTTATGCCTTAAAATTAGGTCTTTAATCTAACACTGTTGATTTGATTTAAAAGAGAACTAGTTAAATTAATCTTTTTACATAATGTTGCTATAGCGGGTGCTAAAAAGCCTTGATTTAGCAGGTGTAGCAGAAAATAGTGGGACTTAAAACAGATGTACTGTTTAATAGCGCTATATTGAAAAAGTGTAGCGGTCGAAGAGCGCTATGCGCTATAGCGGATTTTGCGGGACTTTAATAAGGCTTTAATTGCACGGCTACTACATGCATATACTCATGTGTGGGGTAATATACTTGTGTACATGTATATGTAAATACATATACACACATAGATAGATATACATACATACACACATGTATGCACGCACGCTATACGCACGCACGCACATGTAAGTGTACGCAGGCAGGCCAGGTTTTAGGGCTAGGCCTGGCAGGCGGCCGTCTAGGGCAACCTCCCGGATGGGGGCATCAAAGAGGAGGAATAGTGCTAAACTAATCTACAGTTATAAGCTAATTGTTATAATTTTATCTAGACAAATATTTCTTGTTTAAGTGGTTGTGTGCTTGGTTATTTACCAAAAGGTTGTGAGTTCGAGTTCTATGTTTGGCAAATATTTTATAACTGAAACTTAAGCTGCCTAGGGCAGCCCACCTAGGTAAGCCGGCCCTGTATGCAGGTATGTATGATTGTGCGCGCGTGTGTTTATTCCCCTCATTTCCTTAACGGTGTTTCTGGTTAACATTTCACACTTTCAGCAAGAAAGATTGGTAGATGAAATGAAGATCAAGAAGACGAGAGAAGAGTTGATAGCTCAATCCAAGGAAAGGCATCCTCTTGCATAAGAGTTGGAATTCATATTTTTTACTTGCAACTTCAATGGTATGCTTATGTTGAGAAATAGCCAGAGTTGGAATTCATACTTTTTACTTGCAACTTCAATGGTATGCTTTTGTTGAGAAATAGCCAGAGGCATGTCTTCCATTCTCTTCTTATCATAAATTGGTGGAAAAACATTTGATCAGTTTTTTCCTTTGATGTTATCTGAGATACATAAACTGTGTTCCTGGTACCTTTATAGTTGTCTTTCCTGCGATATATACAGAGATCTGTATGATGTATTAAAATGTGATGATGGTTTGAATTTTTCATCTTTTTATGCACTGGCAGCAATCCAGATTCTTCTACAAACTTTACTAGCACTTGTTATCATTGTGTCGAATGAGTGGTTGACTGCTTATTTTACGCTGTTACAGCTGTAAGCAATTATTGTTTTATTTTACTGTAGATGGATATTGCCCTTTATTACTATCGATGGATATTGCCCATTTAAAATCCATGATCAATTAGAAATCATGGCTTTTTGTGTCCTTTATTGTATTCTTATTGCCTTGACGTACACAGTAAGCTCTGATTTTAATTCATTATTCCTGT
Source organism: Allium cepa (assembly GCA_030765085.1). Taxonomy (NCBI): domain Eukaryota; kingdom Viridiplantae; phylum Streptophyta; class Magnoliopsida; order Asparagales; family Amaryllidaceae; genus Allium; species Allium cepa. The sequence goes on along the minus strand of CM060939.1, from coordinate 921,841,713 downwards.
AATAACGCTGTTACCAAACATTGCACTCAGTCGTTACTTTGTAGTCTGTTGTACACCTCAAATTCTCATTTATGCTTAAGGAATATCACATATAAATGAATTCATTATTCTGCAAATTATTACACATAATACTTGTTCTACAATTATAAATATCTAAGTTTCCATGATACATTTCCACGCAATGTTAATCCCACCCTCGGTAAACGCAGTGCAATTTTTAGTAGTACTGAGCTGAACCTTCAACTAGCAAAAACTTTGGTGTATGCTCACTGTATTCGACTATTGCTGTTGGTGGTAGCTTCCCAATTGCAATTTCATGAACAGTAGTGAATAATGGAAATAACTCTTGCCATCCTCTGTGCCTCAAAACTTCATATACTTCTTTTGCTGTAGAAACGCCCTGCATGACACAAAACACTCATAGAAAGTACTTCTAACATGAGTTACATATGTAAACTTACACTGAAACTAAAAGTTACCGCAGCTAATTCTCTTTATCATAAACCATTTTACCTGTAGCTTTTGACCCTGCAGCAACTCTGCCTCTAGCTCATCAAATGATCTGCCATTGAATATAAAGTCAGATGTATTGAACAGCCATAGATTTAGTAGGAGAAGGAGGAGGAGGAGGGGAAGGAAAAAAAAAAAAAAAACCACACTATAAACCTTTTGCCACCGTTCCGTGCAAAAGCCTCGGCTACTTTTCTGTTTCTTCCCCCAACTGTAATGAACGCAGCAACAGTATTACTTAACAGGAAACAAAATTATATGCAGTAATAATTCAAGCTAAGTGTTATCACATACGGCATGTTGTAATGAGATCTGCAACTCCACAGCTCTCGAAGAAAGTGTTGTCGCTAACGGAAGAAAATAGAAGTTTTGAAAATGCTCGCATTTCCCTCAGTCCAATTCTCATTATCGCTGCCTAACAAATTTTTTGACGTTGTTCAGGGTTAGATATCATCAGTGTAAGCAATTCAATCATTTCAGCCGATTGAAAACCAAAGAAGAGGTTCATCTGTAGAACCGAACCACTAGATTAGAAACTGCCTAGTTGTCCAGATTTACTAATGCATTTTTAACATATATTTTTTGTTTCCTAATGCAGGATAAATATCAATTCAGAATGCACCAACTGATCTTATACCTACGAGTTATGAGGTATGATCTTTTGTTACAAGATAAGAATCTACCAGCGGGACAGTGACCATCACACATGCAAATACTAATATATTACCGGATATCCTCTAGTTTATCTAGCGATATGTTATATTAGTGGGTTTTCACTTTTCTTCTCTCTTTTCTATTTTTTCTCTCTTTCTTTTTATTTAGAAAAAAAAAAACAGAAGTAAAATTCATGTCAATACATGATATATTGCATTCATGTTTGCAAACCTTTGTGTTATTTCCCATTTCCAAACCATCAACAAGGCCTGTATTTCACAAACATAATTTTCAAAATTTTTGCACCCTACATAAAACTTCTGGTAAAACTATAAACGAAAGAATGTCCGAATACCCGCAGCTATAGCAACCACATTTTTTAGTGTGCCACATAATTCTACTCCTTCCACATCTTGTACCTGAAATATTTTGTACATGGCATACATTGAAAACAAAAATAAAAACACGGCATATTATCCAAATGATCAAAATTGAATAAACTCACGGGTGACACTAGAAAATATGAGGTGGTAAAGAGACGAGCCCACATCTGTGCTACTTCCTTGCTATGTCTATACCCAACAGTTGCCTCGCTAAATTTCTCCAAAGCTATCTGCGATTTATAAGCTCTTATTACATCACTAATAACAAAACTATACAACTATCTGTCCATATCATGCAAATGCTGCAGAGGAGGAAGTGTGGATTTGAAGGTCTTAAAAGTGAATTTCTGGATTTCAAAATTGGCAACTGATGTTCATGAATTCACTGTCTAGTATCACTGATCAGTTCCAAATTGGTAATTGATGTCCAGGAACTGAATTGGTGATACGAATTCCTTGACATCAATTTTAATAGGCAAGTTTCCATAGTAAATAGACAAATTAAATGCAAATGAAATCCTATGTGGTTGCCCATTTGATTTGTAACATTGTGAGCTGATGAAACATCACATGTTTGAGCTTCGTAACTGACATTTGTTGTTACTCATCTCATGATTCTGGAGTATTTGTTGGAGTTCATTGCACAATACCTTTAGTGTTTACAAACATAATCTTTATTCTTTGAAATTTAAAAAAAAAGATGGTATGCAAATGCTTGCCTCATTAGCAATATTAGCGCCCATAAGCACACAACAGTTTACCCCGAGCATCTCTGCAATAAGCTTTGAAATCATACACGGGCCTTCTTTTTTCACTTCCATACCTTTTATTAGCGATATTGCCTCTGCATCCTCTCTTATTTTACCTACCATTCTTTTGCAAATGCCTTCCATAAATTGATGGGGCGTCACAAAAACTAGCATGTTTGCTTCTTTTACTGTGATTAGTATGGGAAAAGAAAATACAATCGCTTTCTTTTATCTTGAGTAGAATAATATTCTGCCTGACTTCATAACAAACTAAATAAAGAAATTATTACTTACATTACGAAGGATAATACCTGCATTTTCAAGACTGGGATCTGCAACTACATTATTCCCAAGCTTAATTCCAGGCAAATATTTGACATTTTCCTTGATAAGTAAGTACATGCAGCATGCAGTTAGGAATTATATTACAAATATTTACCTTCAAAGCAGATATATTGAAACGATAGCAACTCACATTGGTTGTATTAATGGTATCAGTGAGTTTCTGGCCATTAGGCAGCATTTCCTCGAACACCCACATTCTCACCTCATCTTTAAAACAGTTTAAATTCAAAAAATTTAGGCAATTACAATGTAAGCATTGATTGCTGATGAGTGATGAACAACTTAATCTGATAATATAATTTACTTATTTTCATCTATTAGGATTCTTTTCTAGTTCCGCTCACTTTGGGGCTATATCATGCTATAGTTTGTTGTTAACATACATTAAATAACTACAAAAAAAAATTCTATTTCCATTACTAACATGCAAAATTACAACAATACAAAATGTGCATCAAATCATGCAATAAAAAAACAATAATAAAACATAAGCTCGAGAAAACTTACCATGAAAATTAGCATATTTAATGGTGTTTGAGGCAATAAGCTTGGCAGCAACACTACCCCAATTCCCACTTCCAATAACACTCACCTTCATCAACTTCTCTTGATTAACTTCAGCCATTGATCGAATGATTTGCTTATTAAAATAATTACAAACCCAGAAAGAATAAATCTTAGAATATATAGATACAAGAAGGAAAATTGAATGGATTCTTCATATCAAGAAAACAAATATAATGGTGAGAGAGGGCGGAGAAAGATCTAATCACAAGCTTGAGGATAATTACTATGTTTATTACTCTAACTAATCGAAATTAGACGGATTGCTCAATGTAGGATATGATTATATTTGCGTCTTAGTAAATTTAATTAATAAGTTTCTCTGCGTTTTAATAATTACGTATATCGATGCTTTCGAGGATAGTGATTAATTGATTCGAAAATTTCAAAAATAAATATGATTTTTGCGATCTGGATTCTGACACGCACGAGGGATTTTTTAACTTTTTTTGCAAACATTTTCAAAACTTGCAATCCGGCCAGACGGGAGACACATGAAAATTTGTATTAGATAACGAGAATAGATTTATTTTAGAGAATTTTTTTTTTAAAAGGACAAAGTATATTAAATTTTGAATGACTAGGGCACGGGTCAAGTAATTATTTTGGATGGACAGCTCAAAGCCCAAATACGACTATTCCCATCAAAAACCAAATTGTCCAACTTTCTTTCCATCAAATTCATTCTGTTCATCGTTCATCCTTAAAATAATACATTAGGAATCCACGTTTGCAATTTGCATAGGTGAAGCGACATGAAAGGTGAAAGGGGGACCTCGGCTAGGCCTGGGAGGAGTAGAGATGGCGGACGTAGGTGGCAGATCGGGTGAGGTTGTAGGCGGATCTGGCGAAGGATAGGGCAAGCGTGGGCGTGGTTCTAGGTGGCATGAAGGAAGGTGGAGGTGCATGGCAAAGCAATGGATATAAGTAGATGCGAAAGGAGGTATAGACAAAGAACAAAATGAAATTTGAAATGAAGGGATAGTCTAAAAATGAAGTGGGTGCCGATGTTCAAAGCTTTAGGAATATGAGTTGGAATGAGTGGAGAAGGCAATGCACGAAAAGGAGGTACATGCAAAGAACAAACGACCGATAAACCGAAATGATGAAAACAATGAATAAAATGTAGGAAAAAACACAAAGGAAAGACAGGAAACCACAATTCAAAAGATTCACACAAAAAAGCAGAAGCCAACTGAAGAAGAGACAAACTTGATAAAACAATAAACATTATTAATCTCAGTTTAGTGTATTATAGGTATCGGTAGAAAAACTACTATAGTCCTGTATCACTTTTGTTTCAATTTAGTGTATTAGTATCAGTTTATTGTATTCTAGTTAACAATTTTATTATCAGTTTGGTGTATTAGTATCATTGGAAGAGACTGATATCTAGTAGCTATTTGTTAAGTTGACACTTACTTATTTTATAAGTTATTTTGACTGGTATTTGTAACAAAACCAATACCTATGTATATGCGAAAATGATACCTATTTTCTGTTTGATATAAGTTGATCCTCTGTAAATTAATTATTTATTCGATCGTTATGTATGAAAAAGTGATATCAAAATAGTGCAAAACTAATATGTAGTGGCTGTATGATTGGCATTCATGCTTGGTTATTTTATAAATTATTTTGACTGTTATTTATAACAAAACTCATACCAATATATATGCCTAACATTGATACTAAAACTGTTAATTATTTTATTTCAAAGCATAAGATCTGTTTGCATCATTATCTCTTAAATACAATGTTATATATTTGTTACATACCTGTTACTACAATTGATGAAAATTAATACTAACAACATATTTTGCTTTAAAAAGGGTTGACCGCAGTATATATGTCATGTTATTCATCATATCATTGAACAGAAGCCAAATACTGATCAAAATAAAACCTAAACAAATGTTGCAAATAAAAGCAAGAATTGTGTATGACATATTGATGGACAATGATCACTGCTAGAATTTAACCAAGTCATGTCAACACTAGAAGAAGAAGAAAATATACAGAAGTGAATTTGTTGTAAAAACTACCGTGATGTTCAGTTCAATTAATATACATTTGAGATGTTGTGTCAGAACTAATTGAATTTAACTTTGTTTTAATGTAGATATAAACATTTGTAAAAATTATTTTAGTTTGTTGTAAAAACTACGATCTTATATACGATGTTGTAAAAATTAGCTTTGTTTATTCTTACGCGTGATGTTATGTTATGACTGTGTTTTATATTAATTGATACCTGAAATGATACTACAGTGTATATGAACTGATGCTATTTTTTTTCATACCTGAACTGATACTGATAATAATATAATGAAAAACTGATACCATGTTCTGTTATTCCTGAAATTGATACTAATAACATAAAAAAATGATATTATATATATTTTCTAATACTTGAAAACGATACTAGTAGAATGCAAAAACCGATACTACATTTTTACATGCCTGAAACTGATACTAAGAGTATCAAAAACTGATACTAGATTACTATATTGAATAAACTAACAAGTATCACCACATAACCTACAAACAAACAAATAATAAAACAGGTGCTAGTTATACTACGAAACTAACACTTAAAATGCAACAACAAATGTTACTATATAACCTACAAATAAATAATAAAACTTACTTATACTACAAAACTGATACTGTAAATGAAACTAGAAATGATACTATATAACCAAGTTCAATTACAAAGAGCAAATCAATGACAAATTCAAAATATGCTAAACCAAAATACTTACATAATCAGGTTCGATTACATAAAATTGCCAAAAAAATCATACAATAAAGCATAAATCTCAACAAATTCAAAAAAACAAGAAAAACAAATTATACTTATTGTGACAAAATTGCTTCGATACACCACATTTAGTTTGCTTATTTTCAAAACATGCAAATCCTCCTTTCCGTTTCACAGAAGGTCTACCGTCATCACATTTCTCCTTAGATGGCTTTATCTTTAACACTAGCAACAATAATAGGCTTATCAAAATTAGGAATATGATTATAGCATTAGCATAAGAAGAACGATAAGTATCCACGGTAAAATAATACTAAAGATAACAATAAACATGAAAGGATGAAGGAAAAACTTCACGAACACCTAAAATCAAACCTCAATGGCGATCCAACATAAAAAAACCAAATCACGATCTTCTTGAAGCATGTATTTTAAATGATTCAAAAATCATTTCCAATTATCCATATTTTCTAGGTAAACTATGCCCATGGCTAAAGGAAAAAAACCTGCAAATAAAAAAACATTAAAAAAAATTTAATCCAGTGTTAACTTAAAACTGATACTTAAAAACTACTACCTGAAAACTAGTACCTAAAACCGATACCTAAAAACTAATAACTAAATTCCGATATTATACAGTAAAGCATGTTTAAATTCTGATATCTAAAAATTGGTATTATGCAATAATCTAATACACACTAATGGCACAAATGGAGTACTACAAAATGTCCTTTTTTTCACGACAATTATTACTACAAAGTATCAACTACGATAACTTTATTCTCAAACACGTAAGGAATCTCAATGGACAAAGGAGTAAGTTGAGACAAATAATGACAAATTTTATTCTTCAGACCATAAAAAGTCAATCAAAGGATAACTGAGTGCTAAAAGTATTATCATTGAATGCAAAAAAATAAGACACTATTGTCACCACTGCAAAACATCGGCAAAAAATATTTGCTTCAGATTGTCATTTTATTCTATTACAATAATTTTCTTTATACAACAATAATTACAAAAAAAAACAGATCTTTCAAAAATGATACCTACAGTATATAAAACCGATACCTAAAAACTGATCCTCAAATTAGTAATAAAACTGATACTCAAAAAGGCTTTATTAAATGTTTGATACTAACAAATCACTAATTCAACTCATTGATTGTTTGGTACATATCATCATATTTACTCTGTAACAATTTCATTTTTTATATACTTAAACAAACAAAATGTTAAAAACTTTTACATTGCATTATTGTGAAAAATGATACTAAGAAAAAACAAAAATGATACCTTAAAACTGATCCTCACATAAATGAATACAATTCTCAAATTCTCGAACTCAACTCTCTCTCTTCCCCAAACAAATATTTTTTCAGTTCAAAGTTTAGAAAAGTTGATTGAATTTCCATGGTTTTTTCTTTTGCTCTTCCAACTGAAACCCAAATTGATGAAGAAGGTAATTGTGACATTCGTTTTACCCCTAATTGTTGTTGGTGAAGGCAGTAGCGATCGAAAGTTAGGACATGGCCAAGGCTCATTTCAGCTTGAACATGCCGGAGTGATTGACTTCGTATGGATAAGTCGTCTTAGTGGTTGTCCTTCCTATGGATGAAGTCGCCTTAGTTTGATGAGCATCGTGGTGGTCTCCATTCATCTCCTAGTGGTCAGAGCTGAGATCTATAACCATCGCAACTCATGTCGAGATGATTTTTGGGTTCATCGGAAGTTTACAAGACTGGGATTAGTGGTGGCCCAAAGGTTCGTCGGAGGCTGCCGAGATCAACGGACGTGGTGATGCATAATTTCATTGTCGGAGGAAGAAGAACCGAGTTAGCAAAATGTGCTTTTATGGGTTCTTTTGGCTTTAGGAAAAGGAAAGGTGGAATGAAAATAAAGAGGAATAAGGTGATTTGCATGAAACTGGACAACTGGATAATTACAGAATGGCACGTGAAGACAAAAGGGATAAGGGCCGTTTTCTGCAACCAGAAGTTATTGTGCTTGAGGCAAATTTATTAGCGGGCTGTCCTAAGTACTAAAAAAAGCCTATAAATTTGTTCTATAGAATATTTTCCTGTTTATTTTATTTGGTAGTACATTTGATGAATTTAAGAGGTAGAAATTTGGTGAATTTAAGGGGTTGAAATTAAACTTTGAAGTTGCATATGCATCAAAGTATTGCATAAGCCTATTAATGAATACCAAACATCTAAAATCCATCTGCATCCGTATCCGAAAAATAAATAAATATCAATATTTGAAAAAATGGATACGAAAGCGAATAAGAAGGTTTGCACATCTGAAATTTTTTCGAATTATACTTTATGCTATGTGTATTTTAGTATAATAAATCATGTATTTTTTGTTCCATCAGATAATAGTTTATAATAATTAAGATTGAAAATCTTTTACGTTAAACTTAAATTTTTTGCTCCTGTCTTTAAATCGATTATCAACGGATAAAATAATATTCGATGTATCGTGGATGCAAATATTCAAAAATGACTCCGAAAGCGGATGTGGATATGATAATATCCATGTTCGAAAGTATCATGTAGCATTGCAGGAGAGATTGTAACTAAGTGGAATTTTAAGTTACCTACTATACATAGATGGGAAATTCTAGACCACGTGGTAACGAAACATGAAAATTGAGCGAATGACATACTTAATGTTTTTTCGTTACAAATAAAACATACTTTTTTGTTCTAGGATCGTTTTCACCCTAGAGGAGGAGTGAATAGGGTGATACTAATAAGAATAAAAGTAAATGCGAAAATAGAACAATCACAGATAGTAATGCAGTAGAGATCACACTCAAATTTACCCAGCTTGGGCAAAACTCTGCCTACGTGCCGCCCCCATGGTTTCTACTAGAAATTAAATAGTCAGACGCTTACAACATAAACTTGTGACATCAGCTAATGACTATCCTAGTTCTACACTCAACACCCTGCCACAACTCAGCCACTGAGTTACGAATTCTCAAACTATACCACCGTAGTTCGTAACCTAGTCACATGACTAGAGAGTTACACAATTTTAAAGAAAAATTACAAAATAAAATAAACAAAACAAAACCCTAGTTAAATAACTTAAGCCCAATATTAAATATAATATGACCGACCTAATTGTAAATAAAATAAGACGTCTTCCCCTTTTCTATTTTTGCTCATGGCCGCCTCTTTTTCTCTGTGAAATGGCTTCGGTCTATTCCTTCGTTCCTCTTAGAAAATTAGGGTTTTTTGAAAATTGAAGTCGCCATTTAGAAATTGATTGATTAAGAGCATGCTTTCACTTGATTGGCTATGTCGATCGATCCCTTGGCTTGATAGTGTTGCGGCTACTTCAGTGACGAGTTCAAATGCTACTGAATTTGTAAGTAATTTGCCGCTTTTCGATATTTATTTATCCTCGATTTTATTGTTCTCGAACTCGTGATTTTATGCAAATGATAATGTGGGAATTTATAGAGATTGAAACCATTAATTTTCATTCGTATATTTTGAGTTTTGCTTGGCCGTGATTTTTTAATCGAACAATGGTAGTAAATTTGACTTGTTCAATTGATACGTCGCTTCATGAATTTGTACTTGCTCCATTCTTTCTCCTATGACTTCGGCATTTTGAATTTATTATAATATTTGCGACTTTGTGAAGATTGACTTATTGGCATTTGAATTCGGTGATATAATATTATGACTTGTTCATCGTATTTCCTCTGATTGACTTCATTGTAATATTTTTCTATTCCATGACTGGTTCGAACTGCTAGTGTGTGATCATTTCTTCTATAAACTGCTCCTTGACTTGGAACTACAACTTGCAACTGTTTTTACATACAAACTGCTTCACTATTATGTAACCTGATTCACTGCCTTATTGTATGTTCATTGCATTTCACCTGTTCCATGTAGGGTTTGATTGCACTTCAGTGTACAGTCTGGTGTGCATGTTGTATGCATATGTGCCTCCGGGCTGTGTTTCGTGAGTTGTTTCGAGTTAAACGACCTGGTCTTATTAGCATCTTCATGTGTACATTGATTTAGAGAACTTCAACATGTTTTTTTGGCGTTGGTTGGAATGTCTGGTTTCATGTATATTTTGGTCTGGTACACTTTGGTTCTGATGTGTTGATACACTTGGTTGAACATATTCAAGTGTTGTCGAATTGCTTGATTGGAATCTGTAACTCTACCATTGTGTTGCTTTTGCTGTTGTAGTTCCGGTCTCCTCTATTTCATGTTTTGGATTTTTGTTGTTGATGACTGGTATCATATGAATGCTTATATACTTCATTCTTGTTTGGTTGCATTGTTACTTGAATTCTTTTTTGTTCTTAACCCTGGTTTGAGTTTAACTGGCATCATCCTTTGTACATATTGTTTTGGGTAAACTTGATTGCACTAGCTTGTATGTGTTGTGATTTTTTGGAGTCTGGTTGTATTTTTGGTTTTCTCGTATCAATTGGTGGTCTGGTCCTTCATGTTGCATTGTCTTGTATGTGTGTGCGAGTTTTGCATTCAAAACTTTGAGTCAGTTGTTGTCTGCACTGTTGTCTTGGTTGAGGCCTCACTTGCATGCTCTGATTGGTGTCTAGCCTGGTTGATGCTTCATGTGTAATCGAGTTAAAATTGTCTCTTGTCCTTGTGCACTTGTATTCTCTGAACTATAGTTGCTGTAGTTGGTTTGAGTTCTTGATGCGGCTGTTGTTTGGATGTTCATGAGTCTGAACTGCAGACTGGTCTGGTCTGTTCGCAGCCCTTGTTCCACTTGAAGTCTGGCGTGTGCATTTGGTTGAATCTTCACGTGTTTTGTGCCTTTGTGCCATGCCACTAGCTATTGGATTCATACTGGTGGTTTATGTGATTTTCTGAACTGATATGTGTATACATATATACACATATATGTATACATATGTATATGCGACTGTTGCATACTCATGTTGCCTTGCACTTGCGTTGAATCCGGTTTTTGCTTGGGTTTGACCTTGTGTTCACCTGTCTCTGCGATTTTAACAAGCAAGTGTATATCGGTGTGTAGGGCCTTGTGGTATGTACAATGATACACTGTGCATGCCACAAGTTGTTTGTGTACGATTAATTAAAATATAAATGATGATGAACAACCCAAATAACTGAGACAAATAACATTTTCAAGCACATACTTCATTTTGTACTGCAAAATATTTCTCTTTCAATTTTACCGTGTTTGTAACGACCCAGAATTTTTATTAATTTAAATTTGAATATTTAAGTAATTTTAAATATTAATAAGTGAAATTTATAAGTCGAATAAATTTTATTTCGAATAATTGGATTTAATTGAATAATTAAATTGATAATTTAATATGTTAAATTATGGAAATAAGTGAAAATCGGGTAAAATATGATTGAAAATGATTTGTAAAATTTTATTTTATCATATTGAAGTTAGAATGATATTTTAGAATTTTTAAAATCGAATTAAAAGTTTATTTGTGAAAATTAAATATTTTAATATTTAATCGACTAGTCAATGGCGGCCAGATCTGGAGATTAGGGTTTCACCCTTTTCTCATTTTCTTCATTTTTCTACAATTTTCTTCTAATTTCACTTCTTTTCTCCTCTGTTTTGTCTTCAATCCTTTCTCCTCAAAACTTAGACGCCATTGCTTCATGGGCACACTGCGGGATGAAGAAGGATGGGAGGAGGTGAAAAGGAAAAGGGGCAAGGCTCCAATTCCTTCAGGACCTGATGCTAGGCTTAATCTGGGAGGTCCCAGATCTAATAAGCTAGACCGCAGTAAGGGAAAAAGTATTCATGAAGCTAATGAGGGACGAACAACAACCAGATTTCGAAATCATCAAAGCAGATCGTCAATCAATCAGGAAACAACTCAAAAATCAAATTCACGGTATCTGAAAATGCAAAAAAATTCTCTTACAGTGAGGCAGTAAAAATAGGAGCGGTAGGAGACCTAGGAAACCTAGATCTTGAATATATTAAGCCCAGAATTGCAGATGGTAAAAGGATAGGTTCCCTCTCATCTGAAGCGATCCAGGAAGCGGAGGGTGGATGGGAACTATGTATATTACTGTACGTGGTTGGTTATAAACCTTGGCTTAAAACTTTTGAAGGTTATGCCAACAGAGTATGGTCAACACAAAAGCCATTTTCTGTTCAATCAAGGAACAACGGCTTCTTTGTGGTGAGATTTAGCTCTGAAGAGGATTGTAATAAGATTTTGAAATCAGGACCATGGTTTATGGACCAGAACCTGATTATCATGAAGCGTTTGTCTCCAGACATGAACACAGATAGGGATTTACTTACATCTTTACCTATGTGGGTTAGACTGCCTGGTTTAAGTTTTAAATTGTGGGGCAATAAGGCTATCAGTGCATTAACAAGCACTATTGGAATCCCTATTAAGATGGACGAGGCCACGAAAACCAAATCTAGGTTAGCATACGCTAGAGTCCTGATAGAGGTCAATGCTTCCTACGGAATGCCTAATTCCATCGAAGGCATGGACGAAAAAGGAAGGAGTTTCATTCAGGCAGTGGAGTACGAAAACCCTCCTCCCATATGCGGCAAGTGCGTGTGTTTTGGGCATTTATCTGACGAATGCCCAATGACTAAGACATGGGTTCCTAAATAGATCCAAGCAGTTGACTCTGAGAAAGAAGACCCTACACATCCAACTAACGATGGCTGTGTGGAAATAGCAGGGGAGGAAGGTGGAACTGACATTATTCATGTTACGGGCAATCAGGTGATTCATGGAAACCCCTCTGCATTACCAGACCCTGAGACAGTGAATGAAGAACATTTATCAGCTGGAAATAATAGTATTAAAGAGGGGGAGGCTTCTAGTGGAGTTCAAGAGAATGCAATCTGCTCCCCTAAGGACGGGACACAGGAGAGAAATCACTCAGCTTCTAACCTATCGGAGACAGAAGACCTCTCTAATCTGGGAAATAGAGAGTCGATCATCCCTGAGAGATCGCCTACCCCTGGAGACAAAGAATTGAGCTCATCACCTCTGAAGTCCACCACAACTCCCAAAACAATTCTCAAACGCCTTTCAACAGCATCGGCTTTTTATCCAATTTCTAATACTTTACGTTCTAATGATATTTGTATTGAAGATTGTAACATTAATAATGTTAATTTTAGGAGAGGTACTGAACCATGTACTGATATGCAGGTACAGGAAAACCAGAGTTACGACACAGGAACAACAGTAGCAGTAGAGGAACAGAATACATATGATATAGTCGATCAAGCCCAGGAGGAGCAGGATATTCCCAAGTCCCAGGATATAGAATTCAATAACATTCAGAAGGAAAAGCTTGTTCGCAAGAATCCCAAATGGGTCCAGATGCTAGGCATCCCCGCGGAAGATAAAGGGGAGTCCTCTAGTAGTAGGTTGCAGAGGACTCGAAATAATAAGTCTTATTAATGTCGTTTGCATGTTGGAATATGAGAGGGTTTCATAACCCCAACATAATGAAAGAAATAAGAAGACTCATTGATAAGTATAAAATAAGTTGTTTTGGTGTTCTGGAAAATAAGCTGTTATTTTCGGAAATAACAGGTTTGGAAAAAGGTTTAGAGGACGGATGGAAAGTAATAAGCAATGTATCTTGCTATTATAAATGTAGAATATTCGTCCTCATTGACGGAAAGTCTTGGGATTTCAATTATATTAGCATGAGCGACCAACACATCTCTATAGAATTGATCAACAAACTGAAATTCAAGTGTAATATAACTTTTGTCTACGCTCAAAATTTTGTTAATCTCAGGAAAAGTCTGTGGGCGAATTTACAGGAAGATGCGATTGATATTTACAGACCATGGTTGGTGCTAGGAGACTTCAACTGTATTCGAAGTCCTTCAGAAAGAAAGGGAGGTAACCCAGTGCCATTTGGAAGCTTATTTGAGCTAGATGTTATGTCCAATGACACAGGCTTAAAAGAGATTGACATCAAAGGTTTCGAATTTTCTTGGTGGTCTGGTCCCAGTAGAAACATATTTTCTAAAATAGACAGGGTTTTCGCTAACCTAGATTGGATCAATTTATATCAAGATTTAACGGCAGAATACTTGCCTCCATCAGTGAGCGATCACAATGCTATTCTTGTCTCTCTTTATCTTAAGCCTAGAGTCAAAAATAGACCTTTCAGGTTTATGAATCACTGGCCTCTTTGTGATAAATATTTCCCTCTGATTGAGAAATTATGGATCCTAGTAAGGATGATCTCCCCCTGTTTCAAATCTTATATATTCTCAAAAACATTAAGAGAGAGCTTAAGACTTGGAGCGCAAAATACGGAATACCAAACAAGAGGTTAATGCCCAGAGGGAGATTTGTTCAAAACTTCAGAAATTACTGGAAAAATCAAAGGATCACAATCTAGTTAAGGAATTTCATAATGCCAAGATTAAACTGGAAATGGCACTAAGGAAAGAATTTCTAAACACCAAACAAAAGGCTAAATGTGACTGGTTGACGATGGGAGATGAGGCTTCTGCGTTCTTTTATGCCAAAATGTCTAGCAGAAGAAGTTCTAAGTGCTTGACTAACATTATCGTGGATGACAAGGAGGTTTCGAAAGATCAATTTGGTGAATCAACCATTGATTTTTATAAATAAGCATTTAACCTTCCCTTATGTGACCAATTCCCAGAAGTTATTTGCAAATCGATAATTTCTGAATATGGATCGAACTTCTTGAATGATGGCATATCTTTGGAAGAAATAAAATTTGCTCTGTGGGATATTAAAGATACTACCTCACCAGGCCCAGACGGTTTCAACTCAAAGTTTTTTAAAATTCATTGGAACCTTTCGAAAGACTTAATTTTCAAAGCTTTGAATGATATTTTTCAAAAGGGATTAATAATAAAAGAGTGGAACCATACATTCTTGCACTTGATTCCTAAAAAGGCTCACTCTACCAGAATTCAAGATTATAGGCCCATTGCTTGCTGTAACACTTTATATACGGTTTTTACTAAGATTCTGTGCAATAGGCTGGTCCCTTTTTTGGATAAGTTGGTGTCCCCTAATCAGACGGCTTTTATAAAAGATAGATCCATAGGGGACGGCATTTTGTTTGCCCATGAAATTATTAGGGGTCTTGGAAGAAAGGATAATAAATACATGTGTATTAAAGTAGATTTGAAGAAAACTTATGACTCGGTCAATCGGGCTTTCGTTATACACATGTTAATAAGTCTGGGCTTCCCAGACAAATGGGTAAAAATTATTGAAAATATAATAACCACTCCTGTATTCTCCATAGTTGCAAACGGGGAATCGCATGGTTATTTCAAAAGTACAAATGGCCTCAGACAAGGCGACCCTCTTTCCCCTATTTTATTTACATTGGTCATGGAATATTTTACATTACTGATGGACGGTAAAGTTAGGGAAGGCTTTTTGTCCCCTATCAAAGACTTTGACAATAAGTTAACTCACCTCATTTACGCTGATGATATTATTGTTTTTACTAAAGCTAGCATTCAAAATGCAACTGCCATTCGTGATCTTTTTCAAAATATGAAGAGAGATACTGGATTGGAACTAAGTTGTGAGAAATCTAATGTTTTCTTTGGTAAAGGGGTAGTCAATTGCACTGATATTAGTAATATTCTAAATATTCAGCAAATGGATCTCCCAATAAGGTATTTGGGCATACCCCTGTCTAGCATTAATCTGAGAGATAAGGATTGTTTTCCTCTAATAGAGAAGATCAAGATAAGGTTTACAGGATGGGAAACTAGAATGCTTAGCTTAGCTGGGAGACTTGAACTCATCAAGTCTACTATTTACCCCATCATTCAGTTCTGGATGCAATGTTTCTGTCTCCCAAAAACTACGATACTCAAAATAAAGCATTTAATTCTTAATTTTCTTTGGAAAAGTCGTAGTAGTAAAATCCCCTGGGAAATCTTGTGCAAGCAAAAAGAAGAAGGAGGAATGGGTCTGAGAAACTTAGAAGAGATGAATCGAGCGTTATACATTAAATTGATATGGAAAATCATCAACGTAGAAGGAATTTGGGCGGATTTCATGCAAAGCAAGTACATTGGAAAAAAAAGCTTTTGGGAAATCAATCTGCGTACAAATGACTCTGGAGTGTGGAAAAACATTTTGAAGAATAGGCAAGAAGCTTTGAAATGCCTCTCTCTTAATATCATTGACGGTAAAACTACGTCTCTCTGGTATGACCTATGGCTAAATGGAAGCTCTATTATGGATCGTATTGGCAGAGACACAGCTTTTAGAACGGGTACGGAAAATTTGTCCCTTAATAGGATTGCTAAAAATGGCGAGTGGAAGTGGGATACTTTTAGTTTTTTATTTCAATTTCACGAGGAAATCGAAGGTGTCAAGATTCACAGGGATAGAGAGCGTGACTACTGGTCATGGAAATGTTCTAAAGACGGTCAATACCAGTTTAAAAAAGTTTGGAACTCGGTCAGAACTAGTTACGAAATAAAAAACTGGTCGTCATTAGTCTGGAATAAAATCCAAGTTCCAAAAATGGCGGTATGCCTCTTTAAAGCCATTAACGACTATCTATTAACCAAAGAGAGATTAACTCAGAAACATATATATGTGGATCCCTTATGTATTTTTTGTAATAATCACATTGAAAATATAGATCATCTATTTTTTCAATGTAATTTTACAGAAAAAGTTTGGTATTGGAGCTGTAAAATTTTTTTTAACTCGCCGAAAGATATGTTCTCCTTTATCCTAGTGGAAGATTTACAGAAATTTGTTTCCATCTCTAGAACAAAAAATCTTAACTCAGATTTGTTTCAATTATCTCTTTCTATATGTATTTGGCACATTTGGAAGGAAAGAAACGACAGAATTTTTCAAAACAGATCCATTGATACGACACAGTTATGCTCAAAATTTTTTCAGACAATGCAAATCAGAATGGTAAAATCTAAACATTTCAAGAGCATCACTGGCATGAACGATATTATAGCAAAGAAATGGGGTTATACCTCCCAATGCTGAATTGGGGTTCATCGACTAGATCATATGTTACGCTCTTCTCTCTGCTATCCTCTTGTTACCCTGGTGCTCGTCTCAGGTTATTCCTGTACCTGTTTTATTTTTACATTTCCCTCACTTCCTCTCATTTAATTTACATTGCAATTTACAATTAACAATATACATTGAATTAGAAGTAAGATATAAGATTGCAGATATGATTTGCTGTTCGTTGCTCCCCTGTTTTACGTGTTTTGACCTGCATCATTACAAATTGAGTTTAGATTTTTTCACAATGTTAAAAGAAGTTACTTGGGAGTCAGAGACTTAGCTTATGAATCTATGCCTCATCACTCTCTGAGGAGAACCTGGTTCCCTGAACCTCGTCAGACAAAGCACCATGTGATAGCAAAAGTATCTTCTTCTGGAGCCAAGCTTTACTGATGAAAGCAGTCGTCTTCGACCTTCAGTTTCTCAGATCTGGTTGTAAAAAACGATAACTTTGATCATCTCTTTCTTTACTACTTACAGGTGAAGCTTTGCGCATTGCAAAAGAAAATAATGGGATTAGTCACTAATTTAAGTATAAAGATTCAATCTTTAAGGAAGCCAAAGACTTATCTGGTTCAGATCTATTAGATCTAGGGGTAGAGACTTCTGAAACTTGCTGATTTTGAGATAATGATGTCCCTCGTATCCTCGTTGCATTCTAGAGTTTCGTTGAAGGAAGAGAAGATCTTCGGTTGCAGTTCGCTTTGTTTTGTATCATCAGTAGAAGCCGATAGGATCTTCGATTTTACTCCTCTCCTACCGCCATTATCGAATTTTCCTTTATTTTCTTTCGAGAGGAATAAATGAACCGAGTTACAAGTGTCGGTTTGCCTTTTTTGGTTTCACTTAGAGTTGTCTTGATGCTTCTAGACTATGGGCTGTTGAATGCATTAGATTGTAATAAACCGAGCCTTAAGTTGATAGGTCTGTGTTAAGTTTGGTATAGGCTTAGGTATGTTATATGCCTTGAACATTTTTGTGGTTCTTGTACATACTTTTGTTATTTTGGTTCCTAATAGAAAGTTTGAACCCGTTTTCAAAAAGAATATATATTTAATCGACCAGTGAAAATAGCCAATTTTCGGACAGTCTCAGAATTGGACGAAACTAGTTCCATTGGATCCGTAATAGTTTGTTATTACCGGATTTTAATTTTCGTAGCAATCGGAGTTGTCGTTTGATCGTGGCAGCTCGAAACGCATCGAAATTGTTTTAATATTAATTTGGCGAAATAGTCATTTTTCAAACAGTCTCGGATTTAAACGAAACCAGTTTCATCGGATCTGTAATGTGATATTATTGTATGGTTTCAAATTTCAAGTCAATCGGATTTATCGTTTGTCCGGTGCAAGCTAAAACGCCTAGAAAATCGTTTAATCGGTTTAATTTTAAATCGAACGTTTATTGCCATAACTTGCACAGATGACTGAATTAGCTTTCGAAACCTATTCCATTGTGTCCGGAACACGGGGTAAACCCCAGAAACGTCAGTCACCGCGCGTAAATCGGAGTTTGGAATTCCGGAATGAATAGTGTTCGATTTTTCCTATAAATAGACTCTTATTCACAAAAAATAAAACTAGGGTTTGAAAGATCCATGGCCGGCCGCCAGTAGCTTCAACCAAAGGCCGAAATCTTCCTATCTTCCTCCTCAAATTTCTTTAAATCCGTGAAGCAATCCAACAAACTTTCAACTAGAGAAACATAGATCTCCTCGAGATCTTTAAAACCAACGGCTATGATCTAAAATAAGTTAGTGGATCATCGGCAAATTGCTTTCAAAGCAGCCGGCTTTGGGCACGTTTTTCTGTGCCATGGTGCAACCGAGCTCCACCATACTCGGGCTGTGGGTGGAGTAGGGGCTCCGCACGAAATGGAGGTGGTTGATCGATGTGGAGGCAAGCGTAGTGGGGGGCGTTCGAAACCCTAATTTCGGCCTAAATGGGTTATACGTGCGTGCGTTTTCTTTTGCCTGGAACGATGGGAGGAAGAAAATGATGGGCGGCCAAGATCTGCAGGCAGTGGGATGGAGAGCTGTGATTTAGTGTAGGTTAAAATTTAAAAATAAAGTTGTAAATTTAGTTTAAATAAATTCGTGTAACTTCAAATATTGATATCATTTTCATACGAGGTCGAAAACGCGCGAAACCAGTTGCGTTGGAATCGTATGGACGAGCATTACGCTATGGAATTGGATTGGAGTCGTTTGGAGTTAGTGAGAATTTTGGGTAAAATTTAACGTCCGTTTAATTTTATTCGAAATAAATCGCTAAAACGAAATTGAAATCAAGGTGAGAATTTCTCACTCAATCGAATCGGTTTCGATTTTATTTTAAATAGTTATGTTTAAAATATTTGAATGCATGTTTGAATGATGATTGATATCTATTGATTGTTAAAATAGACATTATGTGCCGTTAGTAAGCGGATGTTATTTATTAAAAACATATACCGCGAATATTTCATAAACAGTGAAATTGGTATTATATATAATAGCAATATATATATATATATATATATATATATATATATTGGCATATGTATATATTGCACTTGTTGATTTCCTGCATTTTGTAGCGGATGAGACCCTATTGCGCCGTCTATTAAGCGGATAATATTTTAAATCCCATATACCGCGATAATTCCGTACTGAAGCGGAATGGGTATTGTGCTAATGTTTTTGGATGCAGGAAAACAGGTTGGAGGGATCCAACTGGATTCCTCAACTGTATTGATTTATTTACAGATATTTTGATATTTGTTGATTATCATATCGATATATGATATTTGGATGTTGTGATTGACTATTTGGTGCTGTTGCATCATCGGATCCATTTTTGAAGTTTTAAAATAATGATTTTTGGTTTTTAAAGGAATTTTTAAAGTGATTTTTGAAAGTATACGTTTTATTAAAATTTTGACTTGATTTATTTTAAATAAATTAACGTTATAAGTTTAATGTTATAAAAGTTATAATTTTTGTAAAATATAACCAAATTAAGATTTTTGAAATAAATAGTGATTAATTTATAAAATGGTTTAATTGGGAATTTTCAATTATTATAAACGGTTTATATAAAAGATTTATAAAATTGATATTTATAAATTAAAAATACTGGAATTATAAAACAAGTTTTTATAAGTAATAAAGTAAAATAAAAAAAATGGTTTTCATAAGTGAATTGAGATTTATAAATTTATGAAATATGAATGTATAAAATGGATAGATTTTGTAAAATATAAGATTTATAAGTAATCAACTTATAAATCGGATTTGGGCATTTAAAATGAGATATAAAAAGGATTTTTATAAATAGAAGTTTATAAAAATATAAATGGAGTTTATAAACGTTGTTTATAAATCCGAAATCAATTGAATTTGATAAGTTGGATATAGGAATATATGAAAGGAATTATATTCACGATTTTGGACAGTGAATATATTATTAAATGAAATGGATATGTTTTTGGGGTAGGAATATTATGAAATGAAGTTGATGATTTTAAAGACGTTATAAAATGCATTAAGTATCGAATACATAGATTTCAACATTCATTGTTGAAATAGACGTTTTCGAGAAATAGAAGGAAATGGTGGACTATAACACTGTTGTTATAGTAAATGGTTTCCGAAAGGAAATGTTTTGTATAGTATTGGGATTTATATATCTATTTAAACTTTGAATCCCTATACTAGTGATTTTGGGTCGTCGTAACGATGTTTTACGTAACATTCGTTTTGGCCCAAACAAATGTGTTAAGAGAATGATTTCTTAAAAAAAAATGAAATATATACTTAATTTTCGATTGAAGTATATTGAATATTTTCCAAGTGTTGAAATTGAATGGATTTGTGAATTACTTATGAATAAATAAGTATGGGAATGTTTTTCCAATGTGAAATGAAATGTTTTGAGAATTTATCTTTTTGAAGATAAATTGAAAATGAATAATTGAAATCGTATATTCACAAATATTTTGGAATGTAAATTCACTATGGAATTTATAAATAAAAAGGGGAATTTGTTTAAAAATAAACGTTGATTTATTTTTGAAGTCAGGGAATTAATTTACGAATTTGGAACGTAAATATATAAAATAAATCGGTAAGGATTTATTTAATTGGTTTAAATGAACCATGTTGAAATGAAAGAAATTCCGCGTAAGGAAAAGTGATTAGAAAATTTGTTTTCAAATGGTTGAAGTGTGGAAAATATATATCTAGTAATGATATTTTCGAAAGTAAATAATTTGGTAAATTATTTGGATTTGGTGATGTTGAACACGCCTATTGATAGTTAAATATCTGACTATCAATATTTACCTTTAAATAGGTATTTGTTGAGATTTGTTTGAATTGGAATGCCACACTTATTTTTGAATAAGCGCTCACTATTCGGGTTAGCCGGGAAAGGACCTTGGGGTCGTATAACCCATTCTGAATACGTGATACGTCGAAATGGATTGCATTCGATGACCGGTGTTGAAGACCGGATATTTGTGAAAACGGAAGGATTACCGTCGCGTTACTCTACATCGGCTGATCTCCGATATAGAGGTTTTATCACCCTTAGTGACGGGATGTCCGGTCGTGATTAGTGAATATCCGGATTGCAAGGACTTCTTTGTAAGTGCCTTCGGTTCTGTTCGATCCCGGAACAGACTTGTATGGATTGTATGTCTGACATTACAAATTGAGATGTAAAGCTGATTTCTTTCAAATATATTTCTGTTGGTGGCGGAGAATTTATTCTCTTAGCTTAACACCCTTCTCTGAGACGTACGAGCTCAGAGGTTATGTAGTTGAAGGTTATTAGTGATATACTCCCAATTTGGTAGTGTGGCATGCTGAGTGTTGCTATGAAATGATCATTGTTTGATCATTTGTGATAGGATCATTTATTTGATCATTTATCTTGGTGATTGTAACAACCCCCAATTTCGTATCATTCAAATCGACAATAATCCACACATGTCAGACTTGAATGATGCGAAATAACAGACTGTAAATAAATTTGGAGCAAATGAAATCAAATATACAGAATCACAGACACAGAACAAACAGAATAACTCGCAGCGGAATATAAAATAACACAGTAGTTCATGAAGCTACTGTAACAGAGTCTCAAACCAAATACATAATATAGTCTGAAAAACAACAGAATAGAAATCCCAAATACATAGAAGTTCACTAATACATGAGATAAACTAATACAGCTAAAACAGAAGTAGATAAATATGTAGATAAGTAGAAACTCCAGTGAAAGACCAGCTCCAGGAAGAGAATCCAAAGCTGTGAATACTCAGGCTGACCTGAGCGTAAAGCAAAACACAAAACACTTGAGTCAGGATAATATATACTTATATAATGTAAACCAACTCAAGTGAACTGTAATAAAAATACAAGTAACTTAAAGGATGCCTGG
The DNA here is from genome assembly GCA_030765085.1 of Allium cepa. NCBI lineage: Eukaryota > Viridiplantae > Streptophyta > Magnoliopsida > Asparagales > Amaryllidaceae > Allium > Allium cepa. The sequence continues at coordinate 921,819,256 of CM060939.1, read as the reverse complement.
GACCGCCCATCCTCTAAGGATCCGTTAAACTATTTACTATATAGTAGTATTTCGCTATTATAATAATGTCTACAGTAAAATAAACATACTTTTAAATAGCGTTCCGGGCTACCCATATCACCCTTCACACATAATAGTCCCAGTAGTCCATCCAATATCATGCCATCTCCACTCCGGGTGACTGTCAGAGGATACCACACGGGCTACGGGAGAAAAACAAACTCGTAGTAAAGGCTCGGTATGGTAGGTGACACGGCACACAAGGCAATGCCAGGGTAGATATACCAATTACGCACACGGGCTGGTGGTAACGCAGCAGCCACATACGCCCACCCTGAACAACACTCCAAAAATCAAGGGGTGCACCCAATCGATCACAACCGTAATAGAATGGTATCGAAGAAGTGTGTTCAGCCAGAGGTGCTACCTCCTTTGGCCCGAGATCGCTCCTGTTTTAGCCACCTTATGCTAACTCACGGGAGTTAGGTCCACGAAATGTACCTTAGGAACGTCGTCACCATCCTACTTCATTCTGGAATCTCCACCGCGCACACAGTTGTTAAAGTGGTTTTCGGTATCGACAGAGAGTATGTCCATATCCGATCTCGGTCTCTTTAACAACCAATCGTTATTATAACCCATAGTCATAATTAAAAAATGGTATTTATTTTTCAAAAATCAAATATCATTTCAAATCCATTTCAAAATATCAAACTTATCATTTCATTTGAAAACATATTCATTTTATTCAATTTAAAAATACCATTTTAATTCACATTTCAAAATAGTTCAATTCCAAACAAATTACTTCATTTAAATCATTTAAAAATGAAGTTATTACATAAAAAATTAAGTTATTAAATTTCCAAAATTTTCAACTTTCAAAGTTCATTTATTCACTTAAATTTTAAATACCAGTGAAAATTCAATTTTCGCAGCATTTGGAAAATGCCACAGAAAGTTATATTCAAAACAGTTCAATTTAACAAAAGACAGCGTTTAAAATGCTGTAATAGTGTTACATTAGTTTCAAAGAAAAAATAAAACTTAGTTTAATCCAACAATTATATTTTCTGTAATTCACTTTTAACTTATAAAATCACATAATTTTACTTTTATAACCATCATTTAATTTTCTTTAATTTCATGATTTCATAAAGTTAAATTTCCATTTAAAAATTCATATTTAACACAAATTCACTTATTAAATTGCAGTGTTCAATTTTAAATTCATTACATTTAAATTTCAACCTAACACTTAAGTTAAAATTCTCAAATATAATTTAGTTTATATTTTTATTTACTTAATTAAAAATTCACTTTTAAGTCAATTCCAAAAGTTCCAATTTTAGTTACAATTTAAAATTTCAACTTAAATATTCATTCATTTCACATTTCAACTTTATTAAAATCATTAATATGATATAAAATCACTTTAAATTTCAAATTATCATAAATTTATCATGCTTTCATATTCTATTTAATTTCAAATTATAATTAAATCAAATTTCCCAAAATAGCTTACATTCAAAATTTTCTAACCTTTTCGTTAATTTATTTCACTTGTAATTATTCAGAAAATCAATAATATTTTACCAAAAATCATTTTTAATTAGGTTTAAATCAAAATATTTTAATATTTACATTTCTAAAATAATTTTAAAAATTTTAGAAAAATATATATTAACTACGGGTCTGTATATAATTTTCTACACTAGGAAAAGTGATACGGGTAATATACCATTTCAACCCGTAATTTATAAAGAAAAATCCGGGTTTTATCATTTCAAACCCGCCGTCCCAAGTAAATAAAATAAATTTGAAAATCATTCAGGCCTATCATTTCAGCCCATAATGATTTTCCCTTATTCTAAAGTCCGTTCGGGTATGTATCATTTCAACCCATAGTGATTCTAATCTAAAGGGAACTTGCAGTGTGATAAACGAATAAAATAACAGAACATCATAATATAACAGTAACAAATGTCATAATAGGTGTTTAAGCATGGGTGAACATCATATAATAGTGACATAGCAAATAATAATATAGTGATGCAGTTTACATATTCACAAGTGATCAATTTATTATTCATATAAGTATAAAACTGTTTGGTGAGAATAACTCACCGTTTTGAGTTGATGACACAACGACGAATTGCACAAACGGGATCTACACAAGCACAAAAGCACGACACAGATACGAATGGAGGAGCCAAGGATTAATTCCCTTGGATACCAATCAAACAAACAATATAACAATTATAAGGTTTCAGACCAAAAATACGATAAACTATGCTAGAAATAACTTCATATAACAAAGCTGAAATGCTTTGCACTTGCTTCCGACATCCCATAGGCTCGGCCAGAGGTGGAGTACAGGTCTAAGGCAATGGTTTTGGGTCAGGTCTGGGTTGCTAAGGTCGGCCTAACATGAGTTTGTTGATGGCAAAAGTTATGGAGATGGAACAACAACACAACAAGGCGTAACTACTAACAACATCACAAGTTTCAAGCAAACAAAGCTCGGCCAAGGCTGCTGTGGTCACGGCCAGAGGAGTGGGGTCTACTGTGGTGACATGGCAGAGGGTGCTGGAGGTGCTGAAGGTGGTGGTAGTCATGTAGGTGGCGGCCATGGGTGTTGGAAGTGGTGGATGTGAAGGCTTGTGCTTGGCTAGGTCAAGATGTTGGAGTTTGGTGAACTTGGTGAAGGAACTACCACCTAGGGTGGTACGGATGGGGATGGTCAGTGAGGAGGAGGTGCTGGTGGCGTGCTCAGGTGGTGGTGGTGGCGGCAGGGGCTGGAGAGGGGCATGGTCGATCCTATGTTAAAGAAGATCAAGTGCAAATCAAACGAAAAATCAGCATAAGTGAACAAAAGGAGATAAAAGAAAAATAGAATTTTACCAACTCCTCAAACAAGTGATGGCCGAATTTTTTTTAATGAGATGAGAAATGATGTACGTGAATGAATAATGGAGGTAGGCAGCTGAAGTATGTGAGTTATTATGGCTAATTGATGGCAAAAGTAAGTTAAAAATGTGAAAAGGCGGGAAAATCAAAAGCCATTGGAAATCAAAAATTTGAATCTCTATCCTTCTTTGAAAACCTATTCATGTATAGTGTTTTGTAAACTAATATTTAAAATTAAAATGTTTTATATATTGTGTTGTTTGAGTTGTTGATGTTGAGTTGGGTTTCTGATCGATACGTCTGATCAGCGCTATCGATAAGATTTCCAAAACACTTTGACAGAACAAACGGACACAATATATTTTTTTTTAAAAAATATTTGGTTAATGAAATAAATTTTGATATATAAGTAAATTTATGGAACTTAATGAAATGATTTAAATTGATAATTTGAAAGGATAATACTTGATTTATCATTTATTGTTCTATAAATGAATTTATAAATAGTTGTTCATAAATTTATTTGGGAACTGAAATGAATTTAAAACAAGAATTTGAGGATTTAAATTCCGATTATTTCAAACTTTGGTTTAAAGTTTTAAAGGGTTATATTATTTAAAGTATTTTGAATAGAAATTTGTTTCCAAAGAATTTTTAAGTTTAAAATTAGTACTCTTCTCTTTGTCGCTGGAAAATAATTCCGGTGATGACTGCAGCATCATCGACGTTCATTTTCGAGTTTCGGAGTGAAGAGACTGTTCTGTAGTCTTGCTACAGCTTTGTTTTGGGAATTAAATTGATTTTAATTTCTAAAATATGACTTGGTTTATAACATATATATATAAATATATGATTGAAATTTGATTTGACATATTATATATGTATATATATTATTACTTATCTCTAAATGGTTTGAAGAAATCGGAAATTTAATTCTTAAATTTTATTTTAAAGAATAATTTCAAAAAAAAAGATATATAAATAAAATTTGAGTGGTTATAATAAATGCTATACACTTAAATTTTAAGTTATAAAACGATTAACAGAGTTAAAGAATAATAAAGGGTAATTGAATAACTTACAATAAAACAATGTTAGAAGAACTAAGAATAAAATAAAGCAGTTATAATAAGTGTAAGTATATTTAACATCAGTGATGAATATATTGAGGAATAAATTTAAGTTTAATTAGGAATAAAGAAGAATTAAATTTATTAAGTACAATGTGAGTGTAATAAATGATTATTTTTCAAACCCATGGTTTTAAAAATTGTTAATTTAAGATGATTGGATAATAAGATAATGAAATTTGAGATAGTTAAGATTTATTTAACTTGTGTAAAGATTTATTCTCTATTTAAGTTGAAATTTCCATGCTTTCAAATCTATTTCCTTATTTTGTTTTTCAAACTATTTTTGTTATCCTCCTCCTCCTTATCTTGCTATAGATTGGCATAGGAATCTTTCTATAATCTTTGATAGACCTTTGGTAATCATTTTGAATCCACCTTTTTCGTGCTTGTGTTCTTGATTCAGGAGGATCTTGGAAAGATCACCTCCACCTTGTAAAACTTACCTATAACAACAGTTATCAGATATAACTTCAATCTTCTTGTCATCTTATCTTAATCCTATTTCACTCTATCTTTTTTGTGCCCTTCCATACCTCATTCCTTTTCGAGGACGAAAAGTTTTGAGTGGGGGAGAGTGTAACAACCCTGTATTTTGTAATTATTTTATTGTATATTTTAATTATTTTAATCTAAAATTTTGATTTAAAAACTTATTTTACTTATTTTGAATGATAAAATTTTATTATTTAAATATAATCTTGATTTTATATGAGTTATAATTCCAAACTGTGTAAGTTAAATATTTGCTTGAAATGTTGATTCTAGTCAAAACAGTCAAACTGTGACTTTTAACTTAAAATTTTAAAAGTTTGAATTTTTTTTTCTTTTATTATGAAAGTACATAAAATTCTAAGAACACCACTTTTCGTTTCGTTGAAATTGGATGTAAATTGTGAAAGTTATACCCTTTACAATATTGTGCATATATAGGGTTATTTAACAATGACTATTTTAAATTGAATAAATTACTTCTTCTTTGTTATATTTTATTTTAATATGTAATAATATGTTTTATTATGTATATTTTGACTTTTAAATATTTTTAAATGATAATAGAATTTTTCCAAAATTTACTGTATTTATTTCCTATTTTTAAAGCTGTTTTATAATTTTCTGCTATTTTCTTCATATAAATTTTACTTAATCATTTTTTTTTGTTTTTGTGAATGCATTTTATTTTATTTGTTATAAATATTTTTACAAGTCCATGAAGATTTTCTAAAGTTCATTTGAAATTATTTCTAATTTTTAAAGCCTAGTCTGCAATTTTAAGCCATTTTCTTAATTTAATTATATAAAATTAAAATTTATTGATTTATTTTATACATTCACTTTTATTGCTGTGTTTTACTTTATTTTATTCATTTTACATGTATTTGAATTTAAGAAATTTTTTCCAAAGTGTATTGAAGTTATTTCTAATTCCTAAGTCTAGTTTTCATTTTCTGTGCCATTTTTCTTATTTTAATCATATCTAATTAATAATTAATTATTAATATTTTGTTTATCTGTTATATTTTCGAATTCTAACTGAAATTTATAAGTGTTTTCAGTTATTTAATATGTATATGAATATATATAGGAAGTTTAAAAGGTTTGAAAGCAAAGAAACGTAAAACCGTTTTAACGTTTCTTCTTCCGTTTCTTTTCCAATTAATAGATTTAATTTCCTTTGACCGTTCCTTTCTTTACTGTAGCTGTGCATTTCTTACCTCATTTTCACGTGAAAACATTCCTCTCCATTTTATTTTTAACGGCTAGAAAGGTTTGGTGATGGCTCCTCTTTTCCTCTTCTTTTTGCTCTTCTTTTTCCATTGTTTTCTTATATTTTGCCTTGTTTTCTCATGTGTATTGTTTGGCCTCTCCTCCATAGCCACGGCCACCACCTCCTACATCTCTTCCCAACCATCACCACCATCTACCCCATCAGATCTGATCATGGCCGAACCCCTTTTGATGGTCAAACCCCTCAAACTACAACCTAGATGCCTAGATCCATGCTTATTTGACCTCTACATGCTCATCCACTTCAACCACCACCCAAACCACCACCATAGCCGCCACCACTCCCCTGACCTGACCACAACACACCCCTCCTCACCTCTGTCCAGTCATGACACATCACAGGCCGAGCCCAATCCCCAAGGCTGAGCCCTTGTTTTGACCAAAAACCACCTAATTGCCTTCAAAACCACATCACCTCCTCATGTACAAACTCCACCTTGTCTTGCCTTGAACCCGAGCTATGTTAGCCCAAACCTGACCCAAAACTTGACCACATCTGAACCACATCAGACCCCAAAGCCATACCAAACAATAGAGAAGGCAAAGCAAAAGACTGCGTAGTCGTATCTCCTTTTATTTCAATGTTATTGCATTTTAAAGTCGTATTGAATTTTGTTGTTTTGATTGTTTGTTTTGGGTTGTACACAAGAGTTGTAGATTGGATTCATTCTCCACTCATGTCCGTAGTCTTTTCATCGTGCTTGTCGTGCTTTTGGAATCGCACTTGTGTTAGTTGTTTTGGTCTTCAACTTGAAAAAAAGCGAGTCTTTCTCACTCTGACATTTATACTTATGAAAAGTGAATTGATGACAAGTGTTTAGTAATATAAAATGTTTATGCAAATTAATGATGATCATATGATATGCTATGCCATGTTATTACCATGTTATTACCATGTTTAAACTGTTAATTTTCACCTGACATCTGATATATGACTGTATATTGTGATATTTACCTTGTTTATATTATTTCTGTATATGATCACACTGCAAGTTCCCTGTTAGAAAAAAAAATGTTATGGGCTGAAATGATAGGCCTGAATGGTTTTAAATTTTTCATTTTGACTTGGGATTGCGGGTTTGAAATGATAAAACCCGGATTTTCTTTGTAATTTACGGGTTGAAATGATATATTACCCGTATCACTTTACCTAGCGTAGAAAATTTTATACAGGCCTGTAGTTAAAATATGCTTTTCTAAAAATTTTAAAATATTTTAGAAATTTAATTATTATAATATTTTGATTTGAAATTTAATAAAAATAAAATTTTTGTAAATTATTATTGATTTTCTGAATAATTGTAAGTGAAATGAATTAATGAAAAAGTTAGAAATTTTGGAACGTAAGTTATTTTGGAAATTTTAATTTAATTTTAATTGGAAATTTAATTGAGTATGAAATTATGATAAATTTATGATAATTTGAATTTAAATGAATTTAAAATGATTTTTATCATATTTATGATTTTTAATAAAGTTGAAATATGAAATGAATAAATATTTTTAAGTTGAAACTTTGAAATATAACTAGAATTGGAAATTTATGAAAATGACGTAAAGTGAACTTTTAGTTAAGCAAAAATAAAATAAAACTAAGTTATATTTGAGAATTTGAACTTAAGTGTTAAGTTGAAATTTAATGTAATGGATTTTAAAAATTCAACATTGCATTTTAATAAGTGAATTATTATTAAATCTTGATTTTTGAATGGAAATTTAACTTTATAAAATCATGAACTTGAGGAAAATTAAATGATGTTTATAAATGTGAAAATGTATGATTTTATAAGTTAAAAATGTTTTTAATAAAAATATAATTGGTTGAGAAATTTTATTGAATATTTGAAGTTAATTGAATGCATTTTTGAAATGCTATTAATTACAATGTAAATGATATTACAACATTTGTAAACGCTGTAGTTGATGATAATGAACTAAAAAGCTAAATTGAATTAAAAGCTATTATAGCAATCTTTGTAAGTGCTATAATTTTTGAATTTAACTAAGTTATTCGAAATTTAAGTAAACCTAGTATAACATTTTAAAATGCTGTCTTTTGTTAAATTGAACTGTTTTGAATGTAACTTTCCGTATAAGTTTTCCAAATAATGCGAAAAGTGAATTTTCACAGTTTTGATAAACTTAAGTGAATAAATAAACTTTGGAAGTTGAAATTTTTGGAAATTTAATAATTTAATTATTAAACATAATAACTTCATTGAAATGATAAAAAGGAATTTTTGGAATATAAACTGTTTTGAAATATGAATTGAAATGTTATTTTAGATTGAATAAAATGAATAATGATTTGAAATGAATGAAGTTTGAAAAGATACGATATTTTGATATATTAGAATGATTTGAAACGAAGTTTTGAAAGGATATGATATTTTGATATATTAAAATGATTTGAAACGAAGTTTTGAAAGATGATATTTTTGATATTAAATGATTTGAAAACGGAGTTTGAAAGATAGGACATTTTGACATTAACATGATTTAAAAAGAAGTTCTGAAAGATATGATATTTTGAAACTGAAACTTTGAAAGGTTATGATATTTTGATATATTAAAATGATTTGAAAGGTAGTGCTGAAAGGGTATGAAAATTTAATATATTGAAATGGTTAGAAATGACTTGATATTTATTTTGATAAATATTTGAATTGAAAGATATTTTACGATGATATATTGAAATGGTTTTGGAAATGATTTAATCTTTATTTTGATAAAGATTTGGATTGAAAAGGATATTTTATTTTGAAGTATAAAATATTGTTTTAAAGTTATAACTACGGGTTATAATAACGATTGGTTGTTAAAGAGACCGAGATCGGATATTGTCTTATAGCCGGCCAATACCGAAAACCACTTTAACAACTGTGCACGCGGTGGAGATTCCAGAATGAAGTAGGATGGTGGCGACGTTCTCGAGGTATATATTACGTGGAGCCAACTCCCGTGAGTTGGCATATATGACTAAAATAGGAGCTATACCGGGCTACACAAAGGGTCGCACCCTTTCATCGAGCATGCTCCATCGGAAACCATTCTATTACTGTTGTGATTCGATTCGGTGGCGCCACTTTGATTCGGGGGTATTGTTCGAGGTGGGCGGAAGCTGCTGGCTTGCCGTCACCACTGGTCCGGGAGTGCAAATGGTGTATCCACCCTGGCATTGCCTCGCGTGCCGTGTCATATCCTTATATCGAGCCCACTACGATTTTGGTTTTAAAGATCCGACCGCGTTAAGGTTCACCATCCCCTTAACGCTATTTTCTATATGATTATACTTTACTGATTAGACACTACCGTATATAGCATATATTACTACATAGTAAATAGTTTAACGGATCCTTAGAGGATGGGCGGTGCCAAGCATCCTTTAAGTTACTGATGCATTTTGTTACTGTTCACTTGAGTTGATTTACAGTTTATAAGTATTTATGTCCTGACTCGAGGGTTTTGTGTTTTGCTTTACGCTCGGGTCAGATTGATTGAGTTAGCATTCAACATTCACCTTCGGCGTTGGAGCTTTCCTTGAAGATCCAGCCATCTATTTTGTTTCAGTATCCAGTGGTTCAGTGATGTATCTGATTTGTACCTGATGTATCCTGTTACTCTTCTGTTGTATCTTATTTAACTCTGATGTATCTTATATTTTATATAGTAGCTTCATGAACTACTATCTCTTTTTCTTCCGCTGCATTTTTATATACTATGTGTCTGTGATCTGTGATTTTTATTTACTGTATATTCTGAGGTCTGCCAAAAATTTATTTACAACGCGGTATTTTGAGCAACTCAATCCCGGCATGAGTGTCTACCTATACACTTATAATGAATGCGAATGGTTGAAAATATCGGGTCGTTACAATGTTGAAATGAAAGAAATTCCGCGTAAGGAAAAATGATTAGAAAATTTGTTTTCAAATGGTTGAAGTGTGGAAAATATATATCTAGTAATGATATTTTGGAAAGTAAATAATTTGGTAAATTATTTGGATTTGGTGATGTTGAACACGCCTATTGATAGTTAAATATCTGACTATCAATATTAACCTTTAAATAGGTATTTGTTGAGATTTGTTTGAATTGGAATGCCACACTTATTTTTGAATAAGCGCTCACTATTCGGGTTAGCCGGGAAAGGACCTTGGGGTCATATAACCCGTTCTGAATATGTGATACGTCGAAATGGATTGCATTCGATGACCGGTGTTGAAGACCGGATATTTGTGAAAACGAAAGGATTACCATCGAGTTACTCTACATCGGCTGATCTCCGATATAGAGGTTTTATCACCCTTAGTGATGGGAAGTCCGGTCGTGATTAGTGAATATCCGGATTGCAAGGACTTCTTTGTAAGTGCCTTCGGTTCTGTTCGATCCCGGAACAGACTTATATGGATTGTATGTCTGACATTACAAATTGAGATATAAAGCTGATTTCTTTCAAATATATTTCTGTTGGTGGCGGAGAATTTATTCTCTTAGCTTAACACCCTTCTCCGAGACGTACGATCTCAGAGGTTATATAGTTGAAGGTTATTAGTGATATACTCCCAATTTGGTAGTGTGGCATGCTGAGTGTTGCTGTGAAATGATCATTGTTTGATCATTTGTGATAGGATCATTTATTTGATCATTTATCTTGGTGATCATTTCTATGATCATTTGTTGACCTAAAGCACGACTTTTGTATAAAGTGTGGCTTTGTGGACGAGACTTCGTCCGACCTCACACCCCGGAAATGGTCAAAACAGGAAGGATGCGGCAAGGTTATTAGGGGGTAGCGCCCCTTTAGTGTATGTCATTCCTTCTGGATAGAGGTGGTATCATGGTATGGAGCCCAGATATTTAACCTATGTTGCTGCTGCATATTTTGTGGTTGTTGGAAATCGAGGATCCTCGGATAGATCGGTTACGATCGGGGGACGACATATTCGTGTCAGTAGTTACCCAGTTAGGGGTAACCCGGCCTTGTGTTGGCAGAGATCCGGTTTGGTTCTCGGGGACGTCCTTCCAGAGGCGTTCTCATGTGGCAATGGAAAGTTTCTTGGCCTGACCATTCATTGGAAATCCAAAGAAACAATATGATCTTGTACGGTATTAGTTGTAGAACCTATCATTCACTTATGGTGGCGCCCCACTGTTTGGATGGTAGCTATAGTAGGCATACGATAATGGTCGTATGTTGGCTAAGATTTATATTCTACTTTCGAAATGAATTTTCTCTACACTATGCACAAGTAATAATATCAAATGTTCTTTTTAATGCGTATCAAGCATCTTTGACTATCATAAGGAGAAATCTCCTCCGATTCTGCGTTTGCATTGTGTGTGTGTGCGGGAGGCCTTATGGTAGTCTCATTTTTAAAAGCATTGCGAATTGACTTTAAAAATATTCATCTATTTTTATTTTAAAGATAAATAAACTGTTTTAGTTCTCACACCAGTCACATGACTGACTCGGAGTTTATTGTTTTCCTTCCTAAACTCTGGGTGCTCACCAATTTCCACACGGGCAGTCAAGAGTTAAGGTTTATCAGGATATTCAGGAGTTGCTGGAGGCAAGCTGGATGACATGGCGTATTACTAGTATATTATATTTCTTTTCCGCTGGATGTTGTTTGTTGTACACTCTGATGATGTAATGTAATGCAATATGATGTAATGTAATAACTGATATAGTTCTTTGTTTAAAGATTATTCATTTATCTATTATATGTTGTTCCGCTGCGAATTGTGAGATTCTGATGTTGTGCTGTTGTTTCCGTTCTGTCCTCTCTTTTTCTATCTTCTTCTACCTTTTTCCTTTTCTTTTTCTTCTTCTTTAACCCTAACATTTTGGTTTTTCGGCAACTAAAAATCGCAAACGTTACAGTGTTAGTGTTTATTTTGTAGATAATTCAGATGCGGGATATAAGCTGGAATAGAGTTGATGATCATATACGAGTGATGAGTGAATGTAGTGAGGTGAAAATGTATGTAAAAAATTGTATAGTGAAAATTGTGTTGTAGTATGAATTTGTATTGTAATTGAAAATGTGAAAATGTAGTGAGAGCTCAAATTTTACTATCTGAATTTGTAATAAAATATTTGTTTGAATAAAATATTTGTTTGAATATGAATTTTGTGTTATTTCTTTTATTCAACAAATATTTATTTAATTGTGTGAAAAAAATAGTACAACAACAAATACATTTAACGAATATATGTATGTTTATTATCATCAAACAAAAATCATAAGCTATTGTATTCTACAATCTTCCTCTATTAATGATAACAAACATATATTTAGATTTTGACTCTATCAAATGTATTTGGTCATGAAGAATTCCATTAGCTCTCGCTATTTGAATGCTCCCGTTACACCAAAGCTCCCCCTTCATATATGCATGAAAATAAATAAAAAATATGCAAATGAACCCAGATGGGAATATGCAAATTAAAAAATATGACTTGACTTATTTCTCAAAATCTTGACTTCTCTCTCCCCCTTTTATTATCAGCAAAAGAGTAATAGTGTTAGAAAAATAGAGACAAAGTCATAGACATTTATACAACATTAATACCTAATCGAGTGTAAACATTAAATTTCAATAAAAAAATCATAAATACTCTGTTAGGCGCATATTCCATTTTAGAGCGATAGGGGTGATATCGGTATACAAAACCATATAGTAATGTTCATTTGTGATATGTTTATAATAGGAAACTGTTAAATACTTACTAACCATGCAGAATCATTAGGACTTTTAAATGAGATTAGTAGTATTCATTAAATTTAAAAAAATGAATTTCAAGTATCTTCTAACCACGCATAACCGTGAGGACTTTTAAATGAGATTAGAATCAACTTGCCTATTTAATAACAATTTTGATACATGTTCCATACATGCATAACCATGAGGACTTTTAAATGAGCATGAAAGCATATAATCAAATATTCCAAGTAATTCATCTATGCATAACAGTAAGGACTTTCAAATAAGAGTGAATACTTTGGATGTTTTTATTGCTAATTAATTCTAAAAAGATGAATAATTTCCCATTTAAAATACCACATTTGGACATACTTATTGGATTTTGATGAGTGATGGTCGTTAGAAATATGATACAAATAGAGATGGTCATGGTATTTTTACCAACAAATGTTATTATAAATTTTGTTTAAATTTTTAAAGAAATTTATTAAATATACTTTCTCAAGTCATAATGTATGATTAATATCAACACTCATCACATTTTTCAGTAACTATTTTTCTTTTTAATAATTAGTAGGGAGTCAGAATAGTTAACATAGACATTTAGGATCAAATTCAAAAAGTTATTAGATTTCTAAAATGCCTAAACTGAGATGAATTTGGCAAAACTATTTTCTCAAAGGGTTTTGGTAAGAAATGTCTGCCAATTTAAAAAACAGTCAAAATGAATTTTATGCATATATTTTCTTTGGAAATATGATCTCTAATGAAATAATGTCTAACATCTATATGCTTGGTGAAAGAATGATGTACAAAATTATTTGTAAGATCATAAGTGGGACTCGTTTAAAATTTGTTTTTGACTTGATCATGCAAATAACAAATATCCCAAAATACAACATGTTCCACTAGTGTTTTTTCTATCAACTAGACTACCTGCATTATCTGCATCTGAATATCCATTTAACTCAAAGTTATCATTCGCTGGATACCATAGACCAAATCGTGGAGTGTGCAACAAATACCTTAAAATCCTTTTTACAGCTTTCAAATGAAATTCTTTTAAATTTGAATTGAAACCGTGCACATAAGCGTAAAGTGAACATAATGTCAGGTCTAGAATCAGTAAAATAAACAAATATATCTACGTGTATCTTGAGTAGTCATCAACCAATACAAACATCATTTCTTACTGTGACGCCCCACCTCTATGCTCACAATAACAAAGAGTATTAAAAGAAATACTGTCTGTTATTACGAAGAATAAGGCTGGATAGGAGCGGCCATCCGCAGTTAGGCCTTACACTAGTATTGGTTATCTCGATAGGAGTGGTATATATTTTTATTTTTCATCTCATATTTATTTATTCCCATCGACATACCCAATTCCAGTATAAAACGAACTACGATGGTTCATAATAGTTTAGGACAATAGATATAATAATAACACAGATAATATAAACGCGAAACACAGATAAAACAAAAGTCTCATATATATAATAACTGATGTCAGTTACAATACATGTGATACAGTACATATGATACAACTACAACTGTCGACTCTAGAAGTTACATATACAGTACATTATCGTAAATAATATACATGAATATACAACATGCTATACTAAGACAACGACTACTCCAAAAAGTATGAAAAGACTTCATAGCTCTAGCAGCAACCCAAAGTAAGATATAAACAACCTGTAAATACTCGGTCTGACCCGAGTATTACATTCAAAAGAAAATAATACACGGGTCAGTCTAATTCAAAATCAGTTATTAGTGCACAGAAGCAATAATAATTAAATAAAAATTAGACGACAGTCACAATAAATCTCGTCTATCCGATCCTTAAATAAAGAAATCGGATAAAAATAAATATAACACGTAATAGTGTTAAACAACAAATCAGCAAATTTAAATCATCAACCAAGATAAGTGAAAAAGAATATCGATGAAGATAATTTAAAAACATCTGAGTTGCCTAAACGGCAATTAACAACAAAATCATCAAATTAACCAATCAGAATACAACTCCAAAATAACATGAAATATCAATTAAAATACCAACTCGGGTAGGGCTGCAGTACACGCACGTGTGCACTGCCTCGCCACTACAGCATACGGAATATGCTAAAGATCAATAAATCAAAATAAAATAGAATATCACAAAACCATACCGTGTGGCTGCATTTCACGCTTGCGTGCACTGCCTTGCCACTACGGTGACGATGCCAATGCATGAAGATCAAGTGAGGTGTTCAGTGCAACCTGGACAACAAGCTGTAAAACCAAGACTAAAGGCTACAAAACAGTATGCATCAGATCTGAAAGATAGATGTATGCACATCAATCACAAGCTACATGAATACTCCAAAACAACATGCACATATATGAAGACTACAGGCACATAGTCAAGTGCACTAGTTCACAAAGGCACAAGAGAGTCAAAGTGCACAAGAGAAACAAGTGCAGACACAACAGTGCACCGGTACAACACTACAGGATCCAGTAAGCATATGCACATCAAACCAGAAAAGTGCATAAAGACTACAAGTTCAAGTGTCAGTGTAACTAAAAATGCTGCAATGGATAAAAGATCAAAGAAAGTAAATGGTGAATGTGCAGACTAGAGTATGCACTGGAATGCAACAAGCTAGTCTACAAGCACAAGACAGTGGTAACTACACAATGCAACTGGTCATAAGTGAACAAACAAGTTCAAGTAACTTCAAGTACATGAATGCACGGGTTAAAGTGACTCAAAATAAGAATGAATGCCTGTACAAATACAACAACACAAATGAACTACATGTTGTACAAGTGCGCAGTGACCAGTGAACAACTAAATAAAACTGGACCAAGTTCAACTTCACCATCAAATGCGGACTAGTGAACAAAAGCAATAGTACGTCTCAAATGCAGACTACATCATACATGATGCTGTAATCATATGGATGTATGCGAATTAGTACATCTCGAATGCAAGCTATAACAAGTCGCTGTAACATGACAGTAAGAAGAAATCCATCAAGTTACAGTGTTAAATATTACAACTCACAATGAAACAGACCAAATTACGTGATGAAGCAATGCAAACTTGATTAAGCAAATGCAACAGAGAATAGCTGCAATGTGCATGTACCAATGAACCAGGGTTAACAATTGACTCTCAAGTGTACATGTATGCATACATAGGTACACGCATATATATCTACATAAGGAAACAGGACCATAATATTCAAAAATTCAGAGAAGCCCTAACATATAAACAGTGTAACATCAATGTACAGGTCAGTATAATGATGATTGGAAACTCAGAAACCAATACGATATGAACCAGGCCGAACCAAGATTTCAGCAACATCAACATGTAGGGCAGTAACCTATGATCAATGGAATGCATGCAAGTACACAATAAAAATAAAATGAATGCAGACACACACCTATACACATATATTAATGTATGTAAACACGTGATGCAACGCAACAACATACCCAAGTACAGCAAGCACTTCACAAAGGCAAAAACTAACATATCAACTTACATGTACACCATGAAGCTAACACAACTAAAGTGCATCAAAACTTCAAAATGTACCAGTACCAGACTTCAAGTACAAAGGACTCGAAGCATAAAGCATGATTCAAGTATGAATACGAGAATGCACTAGAGAACATGCAACTCTAAAATCGAAGCACAATCCAGTGCAATGTAAAATGGACATAGGGATAAATGTATGCAGCAGAGTCAAGTCAAGGCCGTGGGTCATCAACCAAATAATACAAATGCCAGAAGCTCAAGTCAGTGTACAAGCAGGTGACAATATCAAGTTCGTACTAAATCAAACATTAGGACAACGCAATTAATAGATCAATGGCCGAAGTCATGAAACAACATGAAAAATCAATAAGGTCGAAAGTACTACAGAAGCCAGCCGAAGCATTAAATTCATGAAATCAAAATTTGGAAAAGTCAAAGGAAATCAAAGCCTTCATCAAATCACACGAAATCGACACAATCAGAGGAATCATCAACAAAATTTTGAATTAGATGTGAGTAATAAGAATTACTCACCTGTTTTCGAGGGCGTAGATCCGATCGAAGTCGAACTCGGTCGAAGAGAAGAAGCCGCGCACGAATCGATTGAAGCAAGCTAATCGAAGCATCATCCATAACTAGGCGCGACTACACAAAATTTCACAAGCTAAATTTGAAGAAAGAAGAACGAAGAGCTGAGCCGCCATTTACTTGCTTTCGTGTATTTTATTTTATTTTTTTTCGTTTCCTAGGGTTACAGAACGAATGGAAAAGAAAGAAAGAAAGGGTATCGGGTATAGTCGAGATAATTATCACGGCCCAACTAAACCAAAGGGAACGGGCCAAATCAAATTAAAAGAGATATTTATTTAAAGCCCGTATACTATTAAACAAGTTTTTTAAAAGAATTTAACCGATTACAAAAAATTCCTAACAGCAAGTATCAACCAAATTAAATCGTTTTAATGACGAAAATTAATTGTTATAAAATTCCGGGTTGCTACAGACTCCCCTCCTTATAAAAATTGCGTCCCCGCAATTTTCATAATTAAGGTCGTCCATCACAATTATTTTTCTAACCTAAACTGGTTAAAGCTAAAAAAATAAAGGTCGAGAACACAAATGTCAAAGAAATCTTTTAACTCCAATAAAAGAAATTCACAAATCAACAAATATTCGATTATCAAAAATGATAATCAAATCAACAAAAATTCGATTATCAAAAACGATAATCAAATCTCAAATCAACAAATATTCGATTATCAAAAACGATAATCAAATCAACAAATATTCGATTATCAAAAACGATTATCAAATCTCAAATCAACTAATATTCGATTATCAAAAACGATAATCAAATCAACAAAAATGCGATTATCAAAAACGATAATCAAATCTCAAATCAACAGATATTCGATTATCAAAAACGATAATCAAATCAACAAATATTCGATTATCAAAAACAATAATCAAATCAACAAATATTCGATTATCAAAAACGATAATCAAATCTCAAATCAACTAATATTCGATTATCAAAAACGATAATCAAATCAACAAATATTCGATTATCAAAAACGATAATCAAATCTCAAATCAACTAATATTCGATTATCAAAAACGATAATCAAATCAACAAATATTCGATTATCAAAAACGATAATCAAATCTCAAATCAACTAATATTCGATTATCAAAAACGATAATCAAATCAACAAAAATTCGATTATCAAAAACGATAATCAAATCTCAAATCAACAAATATTCGATTATCAAAAACGATAATCGAATCAACAAATATTCGATTATCAAAAACGATAATCAAATCAACAAAAATTCGATTATCAAAAACGATAATCAAATCTCAAATCAACAAATATTCGATTATCAAAAACGATAATCAAATCAACAAATATTCAATCATCAAAAACGATAATTTAATCAACAAATATTCGATTATCAAAAACGATAATCAAATCTCAAATCAACTAATATTCGATTATCAACAACGATAATCAAATCTCAAATCAACTAATATTCGATTATCAAAAAAAAGATAATTAAATCTCAAATCAACAAATATTCGATTATCAAAAACGATAATCAAATCAACAAATATTCGATTATCAAAAATGACAATCAAATCTCCTAACATCAAATATCTAATTATCACAAGCGATAATCAGAAACAACAAATATCCGATTATCAAAAACGATAATCAGAACTCATAACATCAAATATCTAATTATCACAAGCGATAATCAGAAACAACAAATATCCGATTATCAAAAACGATAATCAGAACTCATAGCATCAAATATCTAATTATCACAAGCGATAATCAGAAACAACAAATATTCGATTATCAAAAACGATAATCAGAACTCATAACATCAAATATCTAATTATCACAAGCGATAATCAGAAACAACAAATATCCGATTATCAAAAACGATAATCAGAACTCATATCAACAAATATTTAATTATCACAAGCGATAATCAAATCAACAAATATCTAATTATCGAAAACGATAATTAGAACTCATATCAACAAATATCCAATTACCTGCAGATAATTGGAAACAACAAATATCTAGAAATCAATTAAGATGATCTAGAAAATCAACATAAAAGGTGGATCGATCCCAACAAATGGCGAGTTTTAGCTACGCCGCACGTGCATCAACATATGGCCGAAGCCTACCAAGTACCCAACATAATTTTGGCACCCAACATATGACCCGAAGGTCCGGTACTGGTATTGAGCCGAAGGTCCAACATATGACCCGAAGGTCCAACATAGTGGCTCGAAAGCACACGAAAATCATCATATATTCAATTAACGAGTCCGGAATTAACCGAAATAGCAAACGCACATGTCCCATACCACGTGTTTTACTAAATCGTTTGATTCTCTTCATCGTTTCCTTGAACGTGTAAAATCATCAAAATCATCAAACAACAAATGTTTCAATTAACGAGTCCGGAATTAACCGAAATAGTAAAAGTGTGATTCCATACTCCGCACTTTTGCTACATCATTTAAATCTCTTCATCGTTTCCTTGAAAGTGCAAATTGTGTATTCCAAAAATAACATTTCACATTCTCAAACGGACAAGTCCGGAATTAAGCGAATCAGTAAAAGAAAGGGGTCATAATCCTCGATTTTTCTGAAACGTTTAAGTCACTTTCTCATTCTTCTGAAAACGAAAACTGTAAAAATTCTGAAAACAATTTCATTTATTTCATAAAAGTAATAATTTACATTCTCAAACGAACAAGTCCGGAATTAAGCGAATCAGTAAAAGAAAGGGTTCATAGTCCTCGATTTTGCTGAATCGTTTAAATGCTTCCTCATTCTTTTTAAAGCATAAACTATAAAAATTTTGAAAAACAATTTTATTTTTAAAATGATTTGCAATCCGTGATAAAAACAGCAACATTAGTGACAATTTCAATAAGAAAATTGTACTTCTCAAAACACCGTAGAAACGGATCTCAAAATCAGCATTGCGGGATAACCGCTTGAAAATCCACTTTAAAATATGACGGATACTGAAGTCAAAGCGACAGTAATTTTTAAACGTCAAAATCTCATCAAAATAATTCACATCGAAATACAATATCAGTGAATTTTCATTCATTAAAAATGTCAACAAAACACCTTGCTTCAAAATATAGCATTGGTGTAAAAATCCCGTTATAATAATAACGGCAACAAAATACGTTTCATAACCAAGCATCGGTTCAACGTAAAATTTATGCAGTAACGTGCAACATAAATTTGCACGTATACCGCAAAATGAACAAAGAAATCATTCTATTATATCTTCAGTAAAGATATTTTAAAACAGCAGAAATCTAATCAGATATGATTAGCATCAAAGAAGACCAGTAAGAAATTTCAACAAATCAAATCCACTGGTTAAACAACATAATGAAATTAATTTCATTTTCATATTTTGATTTTTAAATCAAAATAATTGTCAGTCGTACTCAGCGAAGCTGTCACACTGTTTTCACTACGCACTCTGATAAACAAAGCACAAACCAATCTATCATCAAAACACAAATTCACTTTTATTTTTAAATAAAGCTATTTAAAATTTCATCAAAATTTCAAAACTTTAGTTTTGACTCAAAGCACATAAAATATCGACAAATAGTTGTAACACATGTTCCATCTAAGTTATGTTTTATATTATGTCCATAAACCCCAAGCTCTGATACCAACTGTGACGCCCCACCTCTATGCTCACAATAACAAAGAGTATTAAAAGAAATACTGTCTGTTATTACGAAGAATAAGGCTAGATAGGAGCGGCCATCCGCAGTTAGGCCTTACACTAGTATTGGTTATCTCGATAGGACTGGTATATATTTTTATTTTTCATCTCATATTTATTTATTCCCATCGACATACCCAATTCCAGTCTAAAACGAACTACGATGGTTCATAATAGTTTAGGACAATATATATAATAATAACACAGATAATATAAATGCGGAACACAGATAAAACAAAAGTCTCATATATATAATAACTGATGTCAGTTACAATACATGTGATACAGTACATATGATACAACTACAACTGTCGACTCTAGAAGTTACATATACAATACATTATCGTAAATAATATACATGAATATACAACATCCTACACTAAGACAACGACTACTCCAAAAAGTATGAAAAGACTTCATAGCTCTAGCAGCAACCCAAAGTAAGATATCAACAACCTGTAAATACTCGGTCTGACCCGAGTATTACATTCAAAAGAAAATAATACACGGGTCAGTCTAATTCAAACTCAGTTATTAGTGCACAGAAGCAATAATAATTAAATAAAAATTAGACGACAGTCACAATAAATCTCGTCTATCCGATCCTTAAATAAAGAAATCGGATAACGATAAATATAACATGTAATAGTGTTAAACAACAAATCAACAAATTTAAATCATCAACCAAGATAAGTGAAAAAGAATATCGATGAAGATAATTTAAAAACATCTGAGTTGCCTAAACGGCAATTAACAACAAAATCATCAAATTAACCAATCAGAATACAACTCCAAAATAACATGAAATATCAATTAAAATACCAACTCGGGTAGGGCTGCAGTACACGCACGTGTGCACTGCCTCGCCACTACAGCATACGGAATATGCTAAAGATCAATAAATCAAAATAAAATAGAATATCACAAAACCATACCGTGTGGCTGCATTTCACGCTTGCGTGCACTGCCTTGCCACTACGGTGACGATGCCAATGCATGAAGATCAAGTGAGGTGTTCAGCGCAACCTGGACAACAAGCTGTAAAACCAAGACTAAAGGCTACAAAACAGTATGCATCAGATCTGAAAGATAGATGTATGCACATCAATCACAAGCTACATGAATACTCCAAAACAACATGCACATATATGAAGACTACAGGCACATGGTCAAGTGCACTAGTTCACAAAGGCACAAGAGAGTCAAAGTGCACAAGAGAAACAAGTGCAGACACAACAGTGCACCGGTACAACACTACAGGATCCAGTAAGCATATGCACATCAAACCAGAAAAGTGCATAAAGACTACAAGTTCAAGTGTCAGTGTAACTAAAAATGCTACAATGGATAAAAGATCAAAGAAAGTAAATGGTGAATGTGCAGACTAGAGTATGCACTGGAATGCAACAAGCTAGTCTACAAGCACAAGACAGTGGTAACTACACAATGCAACTGGTCATAAGTGAACAAACAAGTTCAAGTAACTTCAAGTACATGAATGCACGGGTTAAAGTGACTCAAAATAAGAATGAATGCCTGTACAAATACAACAACACAAATGAACTACATGTTGTACAAGTGCGCAGTGACCAGTGAACAACTAAATAAAACTGGACCAAGTTCAACTTCACTATCAAATGCGGACTAGTGAACAAAAGCAATAGTACGTCTCAAATGCAGACTACATCATACATGACGCTGTAATCATATGGATGTATGCGAATTAGTACATCTCGAATGCAAGCTATAACAAGTCGCTGTAACATGACAGTAAGAAGAAATCCATCAAGTTACAGTGTTAAGTATTACAACTCACAATGAAACAGACCAAATTACGTGATGAAGCAATGCAAACTTGATTAAGCAAATGCAACAGATAATAGCTGCAATGTGCATGTACCAATGAACCAGGGTTAACAATTGACTCTCAAGTGTACATGTATGCATACATAGGTACACGCATATATATCTACATAAGGAAACAGGACCATAATATTCAAAAATTCAGAGAAGCCCTAACATATAAACAGTGTAACATCAATGTACAGGTCAGTATAATGATGATTGGAAACTCAGAAACCAATACAATATGAACCAGGCCGAACCAAGATTTTAGCAACATCAACATGTAGGGCAGTAACCTATGATCAATGGAATGCATGCAAGTACACAATAAAAATAAAATGAATGCAGACACACACCTATACACATATATTAATGTATGTAAACACGTGATGCAACGCAACAACATACCCAAGTACAGCAAGCACTTCACAAAGGCAAAAACTAACATATCAACTTACATGTACACCATGAAGCTAACACAACTAAAGTGCATCAAAACTTCAAAATGTACCGGTACCAGACTTCAAGTACAAAGGACTCGAAGCATAAAGCATGATTCAAGTATGAATACGAGAATGCACCAGAGAATATGCAACTCTAAAATCGAAGCACAACCCAGTGCAATGTAAAATGGACATAGGGATAAATGTATGCAGCAGAGTCAAGTCAAGGCCGTGGGTCATCAACCAAATAATACAAATGCCAGAAGCTCAAGTCAGTGTACAACCAGGTGACAATATCAAGTTCGTACTAAATCAAACATTAGGACGACGCAATTAATAGATCAATGGCCGAAGTCATGAAACAACAGGAAAAATCAATAAGGTCGAAAGTACTACAGAAGCCAGCAGAAGCATTAAATTCACGAAATCAAAATTTGGAAAAGTCAAAGGAAATCAAAGCCTTCATCAAATCACACGAAATCGACACAATCAGAGGAATCATCAACAAAATTTTGAATTAGATGTGAGTAATAAGAATTACTCACCTGTTTTCGAGGGCGCAGATCCAATCGAAGTCAAACTCGGTCGAAGAGAAGAAGCCGCGCACGAATCGATTGAAGCAAGCTAATCGAAGCATCATCCATAACTAGGCGGCGACTACACAAAATTTCACAAGCTAAATTTGAAGAAAGAAGAACGAAGAGCTGAGCCGCCATTTACTTACTTTCGTGTATTTTTTTTTTATTTTTTTTCGTTTCCTAGGGTTACAGAACGAATGGAAAAGAAAGAAAGAAAGGGGATCGGGTATAGTCGAGATAATTATCACGTCCCAACTAAACCAAAGGGAACGGGCCAAATCAAATTAAAAGAGATATTTATTTAAAGCCCGTATACTATTAAACAAGTTTTTGAAAAAAATTTAACCGATTACAAAAAATTCCTAACAGCAAGTATCAACCAAATTAAATCGTTTTAATGACGAAAATTAATTGTTATAAAATTCCGGGTTGTTACACTTACTACCTAAGCCCATAATATCATTAGTCTAAATAAATTTATATGAACTAGTTCAAAGAGTCTAGAGGTACTCACAGTGTCATGAAAAGGTGATTGGTAAACATTTTTGCACAAATTAGAATCAAAATCAACGTTCATTTCCTTATCACATAACTGGATGATTTAAATCAGATAATGGCGCAGATTTTCAACATATAATTTATCGTTCGAGGTAAATGTACCATTACCTATTTTACCTTTACCGATATTTGCCCATTGTGATTCTACCACCATTGTACTAGGCTAAGGAACGTTGATTTTTCGCTCGTCATGTACCTGGAACAGCCAGAATCCAAGTACCACTCTTGTTGTTTCTTATCCTGCCAACACGCCTACAGGCGTAAAGATTTTTGTGACCTATTTGTTTTAATAGGTCCATGATTGTTAGTGACAAAATATTTTGAAGAACAAGTTTGTGTAGAACCAAGACATTTTATGTTTGTTCCTTTTGGCACCTAGATTTGTTTGACTTTAAGAGATTTTATATTTATGCCTTTAGGAACCCAAATTAGTATGGTTTTCACGTGTTTGGGCCTATACCAATAATTGTTTTGATTGTGTCCAATTTTTCTACAAATTGTGCACTCGAATTTGACCTGATTAGTCTCACTTTTAACTCTTTCAGATTAAGTGTACCCAAGTCCTTGTCTAAAAGTATTAATAGTTAGTTTACCTAATATCATATATAGCGATCTTTCTACTTCGAAATTTTTTCCTAAAGTTGAAGACAATAGTTGGATTTGTGACTGAAGTGATTCATTTTCATTCAATAATATGGTGCACTTTTTAATAGAATTTTCTCTTATAGTATTTTCACTTTGTTTCAAAATCAGAGTTTCATTTTTAAGAGATTTAATTTTAATTTATAATTTTTTAATTTCCTCTTCAATTAAGCAAACTTATCACACTTAAAGCACTTATTTTGATAGTTTTTACCCAATTGATCAAGCTGCTTATTTAGTTCTATCAAACTATCTCTTTGTGATTCAATTTTAGCGTACTTCCCGCTAAGTCTTTCAAAACAGCCATTTACTTCATAAAAATATATAAGTAACTGAGAGTGAGTAAGTTTTGATACCTGGCTAGGCTAGTTATCATCGCTGTCACTTGTATCTCCTCGAAGACATAGATTTTCTTTTTTATTCCCACTACCAGTGCTTTCACTATTATCTGAATCACTTTCTTTCCAAGTTGCTACAAGACTTGCCCTTTTCTGTTTCTTTCCTTGGCTGAGTCTATATTAAGGACAATATTGCTTGATATGACTAGGTTTACTGCAGTTGTGACAAATGATCTCTTGCTCTTCTGAGTCGTCTAGGACTTTGGCTATTATGTTCTTCAATTGTTGATTTAGAGATGGATTTCCATACTTGTGATTCCACATTTTGAATTTCTTTATTATCAGCGCCAGTTCTGCTGCTCCATCATCATCATCATCATCATCATCATCATCATCATCATCTTCACTTTCCGTTGTCCCTTTGAGAGCTATTGATTTCTTTCGAGTATTTCCTCCTTCACGTTCTTCCTTAAATTTGATTTCTAACTCATAAGTGGTGAGATTTCCCATGAGTTCTTTAATTTTAATTTGTTTCAAATCTTTTGATACCTGAATGGTAGTCACCTTCGCTTCAAAGTAGCATGGTAGAATTCTGAGGATTTTTCATACTATTTTCAATTCTGCATATGGTTTCTTGAGAGCTTTTGATTTGTATACGAGATTAGAAAGTCGACCATATATTTCTTCAACACTTTCATCCTTTTCCATTGTGAAGTTCTCGTACTTGGTACTAAGCATGGCAAGGCGGGATTCTTTAACCTGAGAGGTTCCTTCGTGAGTCACTTCAAGCATATGCCAAATTTCCTATGCAGTTAGACAATGTATGACACGATTAAATTCAATTTGATCTAATGAAAAAATAATAGAATTCGTAGCTTTAGCAATAGCATTTTGCAATTTATTTTCTAGACCTGTCCATTGATCCAAAGGTTTTTCAACTTCTTGATTGTCTAACATAATTGTTGGTGTCCTATATCTCGTTTCAACAATATTCCAAGCATCAATGGATTTTAGAAAATATTTCGTTTTATTTTTCCAATGAGCATATCCACCGTTGAATATGGGTGGTCTAATTATGGACTGACCCTCAGCAAAAGCATTATTAAAAGAAGCCAATTTAAAAATTCAAATTTTTAAAACAAAATTGGTTTTTATTCCTGGCTCTGATACCACTTGTAGGATAGCTTTTACCCTAAAAGGGAGGGGAATAGGGTGATACGAATAAGACTTAAAATAAAAGCAGAAATATAAACAATCACAGATAATAATGTAGTAGAGATCACACATAAATTTACCCAGCTTCGGCGAAACACTATCTATGTGCTGCCTCTAAGGTTTCTACTAGAAATTAAATAGTCAGACGCTTACACACGTAATCTTGCGACACCCGCTAATGACTAACCTAACTCTACGCTTAACACCCTGCCACAACTTAGCTACCGAGTTGCAAATTCTCGAACTACACCACCGTATTCCGTAACCTAGTCGCATGACTAGAGAGTTACACAATTTTAAAAGAAAATTACAAAAATAAACAAACAAAACAAAACCCTAGTTTAAATAAATATAACGACCCACTATTTTGGACCATTCAAATCGACAATAAAATCACACATGTCTGACTTGAATAATTCAAAACAGTAGATTGTAATATGAATTGGAGCAAATAAAACCAATCGTAGAATCACAGACACAGATAAATCAGAATAACTCGTAGCAGAAATAAAATAACCATAGTAGTTCATGAAGCTACAACAACACAGATTCACAAAACAAGTACAAAATACCATAGTCTTAAAGTAAATACAACAAAAATCCCAATACATAAATGTCCACTAATACATAAGCTGAATAGAAATACTAAATAGAAATAGATAACCGCTAGATAGATGGATAATCTCCAGCAAATCCTCTAGCTCCAGAAGGTGAAATCCAAAGCTGATACTCAGGTTGACCCGAGCGTAAATCAAAACACAAAACACTGGAGTCAGAACATACATACTTATACAATGTAAACCAACTCAAGTGAACTATAAAATAAATGTACAAGTAACTTAAAGGATGCTTGGGACCGCCCATCCTTTAAGGATCCATTAAACTATTTACTATGTAGTAATATACGCTATTATAATAATGTCTAAAGTAAAGTATTATATATTTAAAAATAGCGTTAAGGAGTTACCCAATATCCCCCTTAACACAATTTATGGTACCAGTAGTCTATATAGTATCGTAGTCCCTCCTGATTGGGAAGCCACCAGAAGATACTCCATAGGCACGACACAAAACCAAAATCGTATAAGGCGCGCTAGGGTAGGTGACAAGGCACAACTAGGCAATGCAAGGTAGATATACCAATTGCACTTCCGGACTGGTGGTAACGCGTAGCAGCTACTACCGCCCACCTCGAACCACGCTCCCAAAATCAAAGGTGCGCACCAATCAATCACAAAGTAATAGAATGGCATACGAAGACGTGTGTTCGATAAGAGGAGTGACCTCATTAGCTGATCAATTGCTCCTGTTTTAGTCACCTTATGCCAACTCATGGGAGTCGGGTCCATGTATATACCTCAATAGAACGTCACCACCATCCTACTTCATTCTGGAATCTCCACCGCGTACACGGTTGTTAAAGTGGTTTTCAGAGTTGGTAGAGAGTATGACAACTTCCGATCCCGGTTTCTTTAACAACCAAATGTTATTATTACCCATGATTATAAATTTCAAAATTGTTTATATTTCAAATCAAAACATATTCGTTTAAACCATTTAAATTCAATGTCCATATCTTTCAAAAAAATAATATTCATTTCCAAAGTAGTAGCATTTCTAAGTTCATTCAATTATAACAATTTCAAAAAAACACATTGTATCATAGTACTCGTAGCACTTGGAAAATGTGATAATACATATAGTAGCAGCTCGAAAATATTGTCTTTTAAGAAACAACAGCACTTAGAAAACGTTACTGTAAATATATAGTATTTCAGAAATATTGCCTTTTCAAAAACAGCAGCACTTAAAAAACGCTACTATAGATATAATAGTATTTCAAGGCCACAAAAACAGCAATTAGTTTCTAGGGCATACATCCACAAAAATTAATTTCAAGGCCAAAGTCAGCAGAATAATTATTTTTAAGGACAAAGTTAGCAGTCCAATTACTTTCAAGGACATAATTTCATAGGTTTTGAGGCCTTAGAAACTAATTATTTTGAATTTTGTTCTTAAAAGTAATTATTTCAGTTGTGTGTCCTAGAAACTAATTGCACTTGCTAAAGAGGCCCTTGTGGCTAATTTCCACTTTTTTCAGAAATGGTAGCACTTAGAAAATGCTACCTTAAAACCCTAGCATTTTTGAAATGGTACCAATACAAATCTAAGGTTTATTATGACATTTCAGAAACATTATAATTCCGGTTTTCACCATTTTGACTTATAAAACGTATCTCATGTTTCAGAAATTTTTATTTTGATATCATTTTACTTATGATTAAATAAAATAAAATTTTATAAATAGAATATCCAAATTAAACTACAATTCATTTATTAGGTCAAAAGTACATTATTTTTTTTAACTTTTTAACTTAGCAAATAACTTAATACTTTATTTTAAAAATAGCCATTTCATAATAAAATTTTCTTATTACTAAGTTAAATTTCCATTTGAAAACTAAATTTTCAATTATCAAGTTAAATCATATTATAAGTTACATTTTAAACCATTTATTTACTTATACATTTTTAACTTATGGAAAATCACTATAAAAGTTATTTAAATCATTTAAATCGAATTTAAGTTAAAATTTCATATTTTAAATCTCAAAAATACTTAGTACTTTTCAGAAAATATTTAAAATTAACCACGGGTCTATATATAATTTTTTAACCTAGGTCAAGTGATACAGATATGTATCATTACAATCTGTAATTCAAAATAAAAATCCGGGTTCTATCATTTCAAACTTGCAATCTCAAGTCAAATAAAATAAAATAAAAATCACTTGAGCCTATCATTTCAGCTCATAATGATATTTTCCTGTTCTAAAGTCTGTTCGGGTATGTATCATTTCAACCCATAGTGATACTATTCTAAAAGGGAACTTGCTGTGTGAGAAGTAGTAAATTAAAATAAACAGTGAAGAATAGCATATCATATCAGGTGATGTAACAAATATATATCAGGTTATAACATCATGAAATATCGTATCACAGGCATATAAAAATTAATATCATATCATCAACTACAATTCACATGCCATTGTTTCACAATTATATAAGTACGAATATCAAGAGTGATAAACTCACCTTCTAAAGCTGGAGACGGCAAACCAAGACACACGAAAAAACTTCGAAAAGCACGACGAGGCACGAATTAGATTCGAGGGGATGGAAAGCCAAGATTCGAATCTTGTAAACAAAATAATATGAACATACATAAGAATATAATTCAACACAAGAAAATAAACCAGAACAATGTACAAAGATGAATCAAAGTGGAAGCAAAATGGCTTAACCACTACAAGTGGGCTCGGCCACCATCAAAATGGATAGACCAACATCAAAATGGCTCGGTCATGATCTAATCTGAAGCATGTAAGCTCGGCCAAGGTCACAAATGCACGGCTAGGCAAGGGTATATGAAGGAATGACAAGGCAAATTCAATAGGAAGGAAAAAGGCATGGATCAAGAGGAGTATGGGTTCGACCCTATGGCTACATGGCTCGGCCATGGGTTCATAGTGTGGCTTTGGATTTGGTCATCATCTGGATAGGCTTGGAGGTGATGTATTATCGTGGCAAGGCAAAAGAGTGGAGAGACAAGTGGTGGCCGAGGCTAGCAATAGGAAGGGGATAACATATAGGCTCGGTCAGAGTTTGCAATCAAGTTTTGGTGATGGGTTTTTGGATCTAGTGTTTCATGGCATAGGTGGTGGAGATGATGGGGGTGGTGGAGGTCGGTCTGAGGTGGTGTATGTGGAGATGATGGTTGGCTAGGGAGGCATGGAGGTGGAGCATGCTTGGAGCAAAAGGAAAAGAAAAGAAGGAGAGATAAATAATGTTTTGAGAAGATTTCGTACGTGAATTAGAAATAATGAAAAGTTTTTGAACCGCTAATCAATATAAGATGTAACGCTTCGATTTTTCGTTGCCGAAAAACCGAATAGTTATGGGTTTTAAAAAGAATTTAAGAAAAGAAAAGGAAAGAAAAGAAGAGAAGAAGAAAATTTAGATAAGGTAGAAGATGGAGGGAAAAGAAAACAGAAAATTAGAAAATAGAATAGAAAAGAGAAAATAGAACATAATTTTAAAATAGAACGGAACAGAGAATAGGGAGGAAACAGAACAGAAAGAAAACAACAGAACAACAACAGAATCTCACAATTCGCAGCGGAACAACATATAATAATAAATGAATAATCTTTAAACAAAGAACTATATCAGTTATTACATTACATCACATTTCATTACATCATATCATCAGAGTGTACAACAACAACAACAAACAGTGCAGCGGAAAAAGAAATACTATATAAGTAATACGCCATGCCATCCAGCTTGCCTCCAGCAACTCCAGAATATCCAGAATATCCTGATAAACCTTACTCTTGACTGCCCGTGTGAAAATTGGTGGGCACCCAGAGTTTAGGAAGGAAAACAATAAACTCCAAGTCAGTCATGTGACTGGTGTGAGAACTCAAAACAGTTTATTTATCTTTAAAATCAAAATAGAGGAATATTTTTAATCAATTCGCAATGCTTTTAAAAATGAGACTACCATAAGGCCTCCCGCACACACACACATGCAAACGCAGAATCGGAGGAGATTTCTCCTTATGATAGTCAAAGATGCTTGATACGCATTTAAAAGAACATTTCATATTATTATTAGTGCATAGTGTAGGAAAAATTTATTTCGAAAGTAGAATATAAATCTTAGCCAGCATAGACATTTCGAACTATGCCTACTATAGCTAACTATGTTCAATAGCAGGTTACCGCCACATTCCATAGCAGGTTATACAACTAAAACCGTACAAGTCTCGTATTGTTTCTTTGGATTTCCAACAAATGGTCAGGCCAAGGAACTTCCCATTGCCACATGAGAATGCCTCTGGAAAGACATCCCCGAGAACCAAACCGGAACTCTGCCAACACAAGGCCGGGTTACCCCTAACTGGGTAACTACTGACACGAGCACGCCATTCCTCGATCGTAAACGACCTTTCTCACGGGATCCCGATAGCCAACAACCACAAAGTAATAAATTCGTAGTAACCACATAGGTTAAATATCTGGGCTCCATACCATGATACCACCTCTATCCAGAAGGAAATGTACATACCCTAAAGGGTGCTACCGCCCATAACCTTGCCGCATCTTTCCTGTTTTGACCATTTCCGGGGTGTGAGGTTCGACGAAGTCACGTCCACAAAAACATACTTTATACAAAAGCCATGCTTTGGGTCAACAAATGATCAACACAATGATCACTAAGATAGACGATCAAATAAACGATCCTATCACAATAATCAACACAATGATCATTTCAGCAACACTCAGCATGTCACATTACCAAATTGGGAATATATTGCTGATAACTTCAACTATATAACCTCTGAGCTCGTACGTCTCAGAGAAGGGTGTTAAGCTAAAAGAATAAATTCTTTGCCACCAACAGAAATATATTTGAAAGAAATCGGCTTTATATCTCAACTTGTAATGTCAGGCATACAATCCATACAAGTTTGTTCCGGGATCGAACAAAACCGAAGGCACTTACAAAGAAGTCCTTGCAATCCGGATATTCACAATCCTGATCGAATTTCCCATCACTTAGGGAGTCTCTATACCGCTGCAACTCAGTGCAGAGACAATCGACAGGTCATCCTATCGCTCTCGCAAATACCGGGTCTTCAACACCGATCTTCAATGCAATTCACAACGACGTATCACATATTCGGAATGGGTTATACGACCCCATGGTCCTTTCCCGGTTAACCCGAATAGTGAGCGCTTATTCAAAAATAAGTGTAGCATTCACATTCAAACAATTCACATCAATCACCCATTCAAAGGGAAATATTGATAGTCGGTTATTGAACTATCAATGAATATGCACACATCACCAGTTTCCAAATAATTTTCCAAATTATTTATTTTCCAAAAATATCTTTACAAGATATATTATTTCACACTTCAAAAATAAATCAATATTTACTTTTAAACAAATTCTCTTTTCCTTTATAAATTCAATAGTGAATTTATATTTCACAATATCCATGCATATACGATTTCAATTATCCATTTTCAATTTATCTTCAAAAAGATAAATTCTCAAAATATTCACCTTATATTGGAAAACATTTCCATACTTATACATTCATAAGTAATTCACAAATTTTATTTATTTTAAACACTTAGAAAATATTCAATATACTTAAATCGAGATTAAGTATATATTTCATTCTTTAAGGAAATCAGTCTCTTAAACATATTTATTTGGGCCAAAACGAATGTTACGTAAAACATCGTTACGACAACCCAAAATCACTAGTATAGGGATTCGAAATTAAAATAGATATATAAATCCCAATACTATACAAAACATTTCCTTTCGGAAATCATTTACTATAACAACAGTGTTATAGTCCACCATTTCCTTTTCATTTCTCGAAAACGTCTATTTCAACAATAAATGTTGAAATCTATGGTTTCGAATCTCAACACATTTTAAAACATCGTTAGATCGTTTTAATTCTATTTAAAACATCACATTCTAAACATTTTCTTTAACGTGTTATTCACTATTTAAAAACGTGAATATACTTCATTAACAAATTTCATCCTTTTTATTCATTTTATTTTAAAGGATTATTCACTGTCTAAAAACGTGAATATAACTCCATTTATAGGTTTCAACAATTTACTTATCAAAATAAGTCATTTGCGAATTTATAAAACAACGTTTATAAATCCCATTTCTAATTATTTTATAACAACTTCCTTTATTAACCTATTCGATTTATAACTCAATTATAAAACAAAAGTTCACATTATAAGTTAAACACTTATAATTTATTTGTTTACAAGAATCGTTCTTTTAAACATCCCAATTCATAAATCTTATAACTTATAAGGTTCATTTAATCAAAAATCCATTCTTCAATTGACTTTCCAAATTTTATAAACCTACTGTTTATAAAATTCCATTTATAATCTCACCGTTTATAATTCTATAAATTTCATTCAATTTATGAAATTCATTTTCACTTCATTCAAACAATTATAAAGACTCGTTTTATAATTTCAATATTTCAATTTATAAATATCCATTTATAAATCTCTTAATATAATTCAATTTATATTATTCTTTTAAAACGTCTTTAATCTCCTTTATAGTTTCGCCCTTTTGATTTATAAAATAATTAAATTTTATAAATCCTATTTTTAAACTTTTTATAATAAATTCAAAAATCCCGATTAACTATTTTATAAAATCATTAGCATCATATTCTCAAAAATCAGTTTTTAACTATATTTCTCAAAAATCATAATTTTTATAACTTTAAAAATTATAACGTTTATTTATTTAAAATGAATCAATTCCAAAAATATAGTATATTTTCAAAAATCACTTTAAAAATCATTTTAAAATTCCAAATTTGGTCCAATGATGCTACACACCAAATAGTCAATCACGACAACAACGATATCATATATCAATATGAAAATCCATCAAATATCAAAATATCTGAAATCAAATAAATACTGTTGAGGAATCCAGTTGGATCCCTCCAACCTGTTTTCCTGCATCCACAAACATTAGCACAATACCAATTTCGTTCCAGTACGAAATTATCGCGGTATATGTTCTTATTAAATATTATCCGCTTAATAACGGCGTAATAGGGTCTCATCCGCTAAACAAATAAATGCGGGAAATCAACAACTGCAATATATACATATGCCAATATATATATATATATTGCTGCTATATATAATACCAATTTCACTGTTTATGAAATATTCGCGGTATATGTTTTTAATAAATAACATCCGCTTACTAACGGCGTATAATGTCTATTTTAACAATCAATAGATATCAATCAACATTCAAACATGCATTCAAATATTTTAAATCTAACTATTTAAAATAAAATCGAAACTGATTCGATTGAGTGAGAAGTTCTCACCTTGACTTTAATTTCCGTTTCAGCTTTTATTTCGAATAAAATTAAACGCGCGTTTAATTTTACCCGAAATTCTCACTAACTCCAAACGACTCCAAACCAACTCCATCGCGTAGTGCTCGTCCATACGATTCCAACGCAACTGAGTTTGCATTTTTTCGACCTCGTATGAAAAAGTTATGAATTTATGAAGTTTGCACTAATCTTTATAAACAATTTACAATAATTTTTTAACCTACTCTAGTTTCTGGCCACAAGATCCTACATCTCCTGCATCTCCACCGTTCCTCCTTTCTTCCCTCTCTCTCGTTCAAACTACAGTTTCAAGGCCGACATCACAAACCCATCCCCTTAGAACTAGGGTTTAATATTGCTCCGCCTATACTCGACTAAACCTCATCAAACCACTGCCATGTCGAAGCCCTTCGCGAGAGCTACCTCCACCACCAACCACCTGAAGCTCGGCCACCTATATGAGCATGGAATTGCGTGCGCACCTGCAGCAAACGGCCCCACATAGCTCCTCCATCGTCGCTCCAAAACCCATCATCACCGTATGGATCTCTAGCTCTCTTCATGCTCTTCGACTTCCGTGTTGAACACTTCGCGTAATTCTTTACGGATTGAGAGAGATTGAGGGATGAATGTGGGTGTTTTCTGGCCCTTGGTTGTATAAGTGGCGGCTAGGGCAAATTAGAATTAGGGTTTATTTTTTTTATCAAATTTATGAAGGGGTGGTCTATTTATAGAATTTCGTTCGACACTATTCATCCGGAAATTCCGAACTCCGATTTAGGCGCCGAAACTGACGTACCTAGGGTTTATCCCGCGTTCCGGACGCAATGGAACAGGTTTCGGAAGCTAATTCAGAAGTATGTGCGAGTTATGGCAATAAACGCTCAATTTGAATTAAACCGATTTAAGCGATTTTCTAGGCGTTTTAATTTGTACCGGACAAATGGTAAATCCAATTGACTTGAAATTTGAAACCTTACAATAATATCACATTACGGATCCGATGAAACTGGTTTCGTCGAAATCCGAGACTTTTTGAAAAATGGCTATTTTGACTCGCCAAATTTTAAATTAAAAATAAATCGATGCGTTTCGAGCTGCCACGATCAAACGGTAACTCCGATTGACACGAAATTTGAAATCCGATAATAACTAACTATTACGGATCCAATGAAACTAGTTTCGTTCAATTCTGAGACTGTTCAAAAATTGACTATTTTTACTAGTCGATTTTAATATTAAAATATTCAATTTTCACAAATTAACTTTTAATTCGATTTTAAAAGTTCTAAAATATCGTTCTAACTTCAATATGATAAAATAAAATTTTGCAAATCATTTTCAATCGTATTTAACCCAATTTTCAATTATTTCCATAATTTAACATATTAAATTATCGATTTAATTATCCAATTAAATCCAATAATTCAAATAAAAATTTATTCGACTTATAAATTCACTTATTAATATTTAAAATAAATTAAATATTAAAATTTTAATTATTAAAAATTCTGGGTCGTTACAATCTTCCCCCCTTAAAAGAATTTCGTCCTCGAAATTACAAGTAAGAAAAATTACAGAATCTATTAACTTTCCCAAAACAAATTTAAACTTCTTTACAATACTTTACTAAGTTTTCAAATCATACTTAGTTATCTTTTCAAAACAACTACTATTGTTTAACTTTCAATTTCAAAATCAAAGTTTTCAAAATTTTCCAATTTTCTCAAAATTTTTCTAACGCCTTAAATTTCCGGAAAAATTCGCCATAGTCTCCTTTGCGCGGCTCGATCCGAAAAAAAAATGACAGTATATATATCACAAATATACATCTCATCAAGTAATGAGGCATCCCGCAGGGAAAAAGTATAAAAGTACGATATTTAATCCGAGATATGTACCTTATATTTTATTAGCAAGCATATACGGCTAATATAGCGCAAAAGCGAGCTCCAAATGCGAAGCAAACGCGATCCGCACCTACTAATCACTCAACAAACAACATGAGAACATGCATATATGTAATAGTATCAATATACAACATATAGTAACATAATAACTATATATGTCAACATAGCAAATGAAACATATTCAAACATCAACCAACTATCATTCAACTAACATCCATAACCAATAAATATTCATTCATATTCTCATTAATATTCAATGAATTGGGTTTTCAATTTAAATCACATTTGATTCTTTCACAGTGGATGTTCTTTACTAACATTCATTCTCAATTAGTTTATATTCACTAATTCATATTCAAGTTGGTTCACTTCCAATTCAAATTCAATTCTTATTTAAGATTCACTTAACTTCCAATTGGATTTCAATTAATTTAGCTTTCAATTTAATTAATACTTAATGAACTTATATTCAATCAATCATCTAACAATCATATAACAACCAATGTATATTCTTTGCAACCAAATTTCTTTGCTCACAATTGGTTTAATTTAATTGATTTTCATTTAAATCTTTCAACTTCCAATAACATTAGATTTTAATGAATTAACACTTATATTCATTATTTCATATCAATTATTCACATTTAATTGATTAATATTCAATCCATTCATTCAATTCTATTACAAAAGTTGAATTTCATTTATATAACTTTAGCTCACATCCACCACTTAACTTTATTAATTTAGTTTGATACTAATATCAACTTCATTCAACATCTCTTAAGTTATACTTCATTTTACTTTAAATTCATATAGTTTCACTTCTTATATATATAAGTTTATTTCACAATTGTAACTCACATTAATTATAATTCAATTCTTATAATTCTTTTGCTTATACAATTATTCTTTTATTTAGATTATTCAAACAACTAAACAATCAACTTATATACTTTTTAATAATTTTGAAAAATTATTCCTTTATACATAAAATATAATCAAGGTAAAATTATTTCATTTACCCAATTTAAAACAATACTATGTCGAATTGTTCTATTCAAGTGTTTAGAAACCCCTTCGGTATAGTTGTACATACCGTGCTGACGAAGGTTCATATGCCACTCAATAAACCAATCATCACAATATAAAACAATTTCATATTCACTATCAAATACGCTCTCATAGCTATTATTACACTCAACTCATTCTAGAGTACTACTGACTCTATCTCTAATGAGTAATACCCAACAGAACCATGGTTGTCGCTTAACCATAAGCTCTGATACCAAATGTAACGCTTCGATTTTTCGTTGCCGAAAAACCGAATAGTTATGGGTTTTAAAAAGAATTTAAGAAAAGAAAAGGAAAGAAAAGAAGAGAAGAAGAAAATTTAGATAAGGTAGAAGATGGAGGGAAAAGAAAACAGAAAATTAGAAAATAGAATAGAAAAGAGAAAATAGAACATAATTTTAAAATAGAACGGAACAGAGAATAGGGAGGAAACAGAACAGAAAGAAAACAACAGAACAACAACAGAATCTCACAATTCGCAGCGGAACAACATATAATAATAAATGAATAATCTTTAAACAAAGAACTATATCAGTTATTACATTACATCACATTTCATTACATCATATCATCAGAGTGTACAACAACAACAACAAACAGTGCAGCGGAAAAAGAAATACTATATAAGTAATACGCCATGCCATCCAGCTTGCCTCCAGCAACTCCAGAATATCCAGAATATCCTGATAAACCTTACTCTTGACTGCCCGTGTGAAAATTGGTGGGCACCCAGAGTTTAGGAAGGAAAACAATAAACTCCAAGTCAGTCATGTGACTGGTGTGAGAACTCAAAACAGTTTATTTATCTTTAAAATCAAAATAGAGGAATATTTTTAATCAATTCGCAATGCTTTTAAAAATGAGACTACCATAAGGCCTCCCGCACACACACACATGCAAACGCAGAATCGGAGGAGATTTCTCCTTATGATAGTCAAAGATGCTTGATACGCATTTAAAAGAACATTTCATATTATTATTAGTGCATAGTGTAGGAAAAATTTATTTCGAAAGTAGAATATAAATCTTAGCCAGCATAGACATTTCGAACTATGCCTACTATAGCTAACTATGTTCAATAGCAGGTTACCGCCACATTCCATAGCAGGTTATACAACTAAAACCGTACAAGTCTCGTATTGTTTCTTTGGATTTCCAACAAATGGTCAGGCCAAGGAACTTTCCATTGCCACATGAGAATGCCTCTGGAAAGACATCCCCGAGAACCAAACCGGAACTCTGCCAACACAAGGCCGGGTTACCCCTAACTGGGTAACTACTGACACGAGCACGCCATTCCCCGATCGTAAACGACCTTTCTCACGGGATCCCGATAGCCAACAACCACAAAGTAATAAATTCGTAGTAACCACATAGGTTAAATATCTGGGCTCCATACCATGATACCACCTCTATCCAGAAGGAAATGTACATACCCTAAAGGGTGCTACCGCCCATAACCTTGCCGCATCTTTCCTGTTTTGACCATTTCCGGGGTGTGAGGTTCGACGAAGTCACGTCCACAAAAACATACTTTATACAAAAGCCATGCTTTGGGTCAACAAATGATCAACACAATGATCACTAAGATAGACGATCAAATAAACGATCCTATCACAATAATCAACACAATGATCATTTCAGCAACACTCAGCATGTCACATTACCAAATTGGGAATATATTGCTGATAACTTCAACTATATAACCTCTGAGCTCGTACGTCTCAGAGAAGGGTGTTAAGCTAAAAGAATAAATTCTTTGCCACCAACAGAAATATATTTGAAAGAAATCGGCTTTATATCTCAACTTGTAATGTCAGGCATACAATCCATACAAGTTTGTTCCGGGATCGAACAAAACCGAAGGCACTTACAAAGAAGTCCTTGCAATCCGGATATTCACAATCCTGATCGAATTTCCCATCACTTAGGGAGTCTCTATACCGCTGCAACTCAGTGCAGAGACAATCGACAGGTCATCCTATCGCTCTCGCAAATACCGGGTCTTCAACACCGATCTTCAATGCAATTCACAACGACGTATCACATATTCGGAATGGGTTATACGACCCCATGGTCCTTTCCCGGTTAACCCGAATAGTGAGCGCTTATTCAAAAATAAGTGTAGCATTCACATTCAAACAATTCACATCAATCACCCATTCAAAGGGAAATATTGATAGTCGGTTATTGAACTATCAATGAATATGCACACATCACCAGTTTCCAAATAATTTTCCAAATTATTTATTTTCCAAAAATATCTTTACAAGATATATTATTTCACACTTCAAAAATAAATCAATATTTACTTTTAAACAAATTCTCTTTTCCTTTATAAATTCAATAGTGAATTTATATTTCACAATATCCATGCATATACGATTTCAATTATCCATTTTCAATTTATCTTCAAAAAGATAAATTCTCAAAATATTCACCTTATATTGGAAAACATTTCCATACTTATACATTCATAAGTAATTCACAAATTTTATTTATTTTCAACACTTAGAAAATATTCAATATACTTAAATCGAGATTAAGTATATATTTCATTCTTTAAGGAAATCAGTCTCTTAAACATATTTATTTGGGCCAAAACGAATGTTACGTAAAACATCGTTACGACAACCCAAAATCACTAGTATAGGGATTCGAAATTAAAATAGATATATAAATCCCAATACTATACAAAACATTTCCTTTCGGAAATCATTTACTATAACAACAGTGTTATAGTCCACCATTTCCTTTTCATTTCTCGAAAACGTCTATTTCAACAATAAATGTTGAAATCTATGGTTTCGAATCTCAACACATTTTAAAACATCGTTAGATCGTTTTAATTCTATTTAAAACATCACATTCTAAACATTTTCTTTAACGTGTTATTCACTATTTAAAAACGTGAATATACTTCATTAACAAATTTCATCCTTTTTATTCATTTTATTTTAAAGGATTATTCACTGTCTAAAAACGTGAATATAACTCCATTTATAGGTTTCAACAATTTACTTATCAAAATAAGTCATTTGCGAATTTATAAAACAACGTTTATAAATCCCATTTCTAATTATTTTATAACAACTTCCTTTATTAACCTATTCGATTTATAACTCAATTATAAAACAAAAGTTCACATTATAAGTTAAACACTTATAATTTATTTGTTTACAAGAATCGTTCTTTTAAACATCCCAATTCATAAATCTTATAACTTATAAGATTCATTTAATCAAAAATCCATTCTTCAATTGACTTTCCAAATTTTATAAACCTACTGTTTATAAAATTCCATTTATAATCTCACCGTTTATAATTCTATAAATTTCATTCAATTTATGAAATTCATTTTCACTTCATTCAAACACTTATAAAGACTCGTTTTATAATTTCAATATTTCAATTTATAAATATCCATTTATAAATCTCTTAATATAATTCAATTTATATTATTCTTTTAAAACGTCTTTAATCTCCTTTATAATTTCACCCTTTTGATTTATAAAATAATTAAATTTTATAAATCCTATTTTTAAACTTTTTATAATAAATTCAAAAATCCCGGTTAACTATTTTATAAAATCATTAGCATCATATTCTCAAAAATCAGTTTTTAACTATATTTCTCAAAAATCATAATTTTTATAACTTTAAAAATTATAACGTTTATTTATTTAAAATGAATCAATTCCAAAAATATAGTATATTTTCAAAAATCACTTTAAAAATCATTTTAAAATTCCAAATTTGGTCCAATGATGCTACACACCAAATAGTCAATCACGACAACAACGATATCATATATCAATATGAAAATCCATCAAATATCAAAATATCTGAAATCAAATAAATACTGTTGAGGAATCCAGTTGGATCCCTCCAACCTGTTTTCCTGCATCCACAAACATTAGCACAATACCAATTTCGTTCCAGTACGAAATTATCGCGGTATATGTTCTTATTAAATATTATCCGCTTAATAACGGCGTAATAGGGTCTCATCCGCTAAACAAATAAATGCGGGAAATCAACAACTGCAATATATACATATGCCAATATATATATATTGCTGCTATATATAATACCAATTTCACTGTTTATGAAATATTCGCGGTATATGTTTTTAATAAATAACATCCGCTTACTAACGGCGTATAATGTCTATTTTAACAATCAATAGATATCAATCAACATTCAAACATGCATTCAAATATTTTAAATCTAACTATTTAAAATAAAATCGAAACTGATTCGATTGAGTGAGAAGTTCTCACCTTGACTTTAATTTCCGTTTCAGCTTTTATTTCGAATAAAATTAAACGCGCGTTTAATTTTACCCGAAATTCTCACTAACTCCAAACGACTCCAAACCAACTCCATCGCGTAGTGCTCGTCCATACGATTCCAACGCAACTGAGTTTGCATTTTTTCGACCTCGTATGAAAAAGTTATGAATTTATGAAGTTTGCACTAATCTTTATAAACAATTTACAATAATTTTTTAACCTACTCTAGTTTCTGGCCATAAGATCCTACATCTCCTGCATCTCCACCGTTCCTCCTTTCTTCCCTCTCTCTCGTTCAAACTACAGTTTCAAGGCCGACATCACAAACCCATCCCCTTAGAACTAGGGTTTAATATTGCAACGCCTATACTCGACTAAACCTCATCAAACCACTGCCATGTCGAAGCCCTTCGCGAGAGCTACCTCCACCACCAACCACCTGAAGCTCGGCCACCTATATGAGCATGGAATTGCATGCGCACCTGCAGCAAACGGCCCCACATAGCTCCTCCATCGTCGCTCCAAAACCCATCATCACCGTATGGATCTCTAGCTCTCTTCATGCTCTTCGACTTCCGTGTTGAACACTTCGCGTAATTCTTTACGGATTGAGAGAGATTGAGGGATGAATGTGGGTGTTTTCTGGTCCTTGGTTGTATAAGTGGCGGCTAGGGCAAATTAGAATTAGGGTTTATTTTTTTTATCAAATTTATGAAGGGGTGGTCTATTTATAGAATTTCGTTCGACACTATTCATCCGGAAATTCCGAACTCCGATTTAGGCGCCGAAACTGACGTACCTAGGGTTTATCCCGTGTTCCGGACGCAATGGAACAGGTTTCGGAAGTTAATTCGGAAGTATGTGCGAGTTATGGCAATAAACGCTCAATTTGAATTAAACCGATTTAAGCGATTTTCTAGGCGTTTTAATTTGTACCGGACAAACGGTAAATCCAATTGACTTGAAATTTGAAACCTTACAATAATATCACATTACGGATCCGATGAAACTGGTTTCGTCGAAATCCGAGACTTTTTGAAAAATGGCTATTTTGACTCGCCAAATTTTAAATTAAAAATAAATCGATGCGTTTCGAGCTGCCACGATCAAACGGTAACTCCGATTGACACGAAATTTGAAATCCAGTAATAACTAACTGTTACGGATCCAATGAAACTGGTTTCGTTCAATTCTGAGACTGTTCAAAAATTGACTATTTTTACTAGTCGATTTTAATATTAAAATATTCAATTTTCACAAATTAACTTTTAATTCGATTTTAAAAGTTCTAAAATATCGTTATAACTTCAATATGATAAAATAAAATTTTGCAAATCATTTTCAATCATATTTAACCCAATTTTCAATTATTTCCATAATTTAACATATTAAATTATCGATTTAATTATCCAATTAAATCCAATAATTCAAATAAAAATTTATTCGACTTATAAATTCACTTATTAATATTTAAAATAAATTAAATATTAAAATTTTAATTATTAAAAATTCTGGGTCGTTACATAAGAGGAACGACTTGGTATTGGAAAAGCCTTTACTTCATATTCAAGAAAAGGAACTTAAGTCTCTTAGAATTTCCGAGCCCAAAAAATCAAATAAAATCAAATAAAAAGTCCAAACAAAATAGGAAAAAAATAGAAAAAATAATGTAAAATAGAAATGAAGTAGAAAATATAGAATAGTACAAAAACATGAACAGAGAAATGCTGAAAATAATCGCGTGTAAAACTTGAAATTTATCAGATTTTAAAAGTATAAAACAGAATTTGACGAAACAAAACGCAAAAACCAATATCTGAATCAAATACAGTTTCAAAGAAAAAGATTAGAAATCAAAAATTCAAATTAAAAATTTTCGACTGAAAGTCAAAGTTTGACCATAGTTGACCACAATATAAAATTTTCAAAAATATTTATTTTATTGTATTTGGAAATTAAATTGTAAACAAATCCCAAAATTTATTGGAAAATTCCAAAATTTCAATTTAAAATTAAAGTTTCGAATAAAAAATTGAATTAAAAATATTTACAAAAATTATGAGTTGTTACAATAACTCAAGCCCAATATTAAATATAATATGACCGACCAAAATGTAAATAAAATAAGACGTCTTCCCCTTTTCTATTTTTGCTCGTGGCCGCCTCGTCTTCTTTGTGAAATGGCTTCGACCGGTTCCTTCGTCCCTCTTTGAAAATTAGGGTTTTTCCAAAATTGAAGTCGCCATTTAGAAATTTGATTGATAGAGAATAGGCTTCCACTTGATTGGCTATATCGTTATATCACTTGGCTTTGATAGTGTTGCAGGTACTTTAGTGACGAGTTCGAATGCTACTGAATTTGTAAGTAATTTGTACCTTTTCGAAATTTGTTTATGCTCAATTTTATTGTTCTCGAACTCATGATTATACGCCAACGATGATGTGGGTATTTATAGGGATTGAAACCCTTAATTTCTGTTCGTATATCTCTCAATTGAATTCTTCTGTGAGTTTTGTTTGGGCGTGATTTTTTAATCGAACGATGGTAATAAATTTGACTTATTCATTTCGTTGATACATTGCTTCACGAATTTGAACTTGCTCCGTTCTTTTTCCTATGACTTCGGCATTTTGAATTTGTTATAATATTTGCGACTTTGTGAAGATTGACTTGATCGCATTTGAATTCGGTGATATAATATTATGACTTGTTTATCATGTTTCCTCTGATTGACTTCACTGCAATATTTTTCTATTCCATGAATGGTTCAAACTGCTACTGTGCGATCATTTCTTTTGTAAACTGCTCCTTGACTTGGAACTGCAACTTGCAATAGTTTTTACATATAAAATGATTCACTGTTATGTTATAACCCGATTCACTATCTTGTTGTATATGTTTATTGCATTTCACCTGTTCCTTGTAGGGTGTGATTGCACTTCAGCATACAGTATGGTGTGCATGTTGTATGCATGTGTGCCTCTGGGCTGTGTTTCCTGAGTTGCTTCGAGTTAAACCACCTAGTCTTGTTAGCAGTTTCATGTTTACATTGATTTAGAGAACTTCAACATGTTGTTTTGGTGTTGGTTGGAATGTCTGGTTTCATGTATATTTTGGTCTGGTTCACTTTGGTTCCGATATTTTGATACACATGGTTAGACATATTCAAGTGTTGTTGAATTGCTTGCTTGGAGTCTGTAACTCGACCATTGTGTTAATTTTGTTGTTGTAGTTCTGGTTTCCTCTGTTTCATGTTTTGGATTTTTGTTGATGATGACA
Source organism: Allium cepa (assembly GCA_030765085.1). Lineage (NCBI taxonomy): Eukaryota > Viridiplantae > Streptophyta > Magnoliopsida > Asparagales > Amaryllidaceae > Allium > Allium cepa. Next base: position 921,774,714 of record CM060939.1, on the reverse strand, counting down.
GGTATCATTTGAATGCTTGTATACTTTATTCTTGTTTAGTTGCCACTGTTACTTGAAGTTTGTTTTGTTCTTGACCCTGATTTGAGTTTTACTGCATTGTGTAGTGATTCTCTGGCATCGTCCTTTATACATATTGATTTAGTTGAACTTGATTGCACCGGCTTGTATGTGTTGTGATCTTTTTGGAGTCTGTTTATATTTATGATTTTCTTGTATCAATTGGTGGTCTGGTCCTTCATGTTGCATTGTCTTGTATGTGTGAGTTTTGCATTCACCACTTTGAGTCAGTTATGGTCTGCACTGTTGTCTTGGTTGAGGCTTCACGTGCATGCTCTGACTGGTGTCTAGTCTGGTTGATACACATTACTCGAGTTAAAATTGCCTTTTGTCCTTGTGCACTTGTATTCTCTGAACTGTTGTTGCTGTAGTTGGTTTGAGTTCTGGATGAGGCTGTTGTTTGGATCTTCATGTGTCTGAACTGTAGACTGGTCTGGTCTGTTCGCAACCCTTGTTCCACTTGAAATCTGGTGTGTGCATTTGGTTGAATCTTCATGTGTTTTGTGCCTTTCTGCCATGCCACTAGCTGTTGGATTCATACTGGTAGTTTGTGTGATTTTCTAAACTGATATGTGTATACATATATATGCATATATGTATACATGTGTATATGTGACCGTTGCATACTTATGTTGCCTTGCACTTGCATTGAATCCAGTTTTTGCTTGGGTTTGACCTTGTGCTCACCTGTCCCTGGGATATTAAAAAGCAAGTGTATATCAGTATACACGGGCTTGTGACATGTACAGTGATACACTGTGCATGTCACAAGTTGTTTGTGTATGACGAATTATAAAATAAATGATGACGAACAACCCAAATAACTGAGGCAAATAACATTTTCAAGCACATACACACTTCATTTTGAACTTCAAAATATTTCTTTTTCAATTTTACTGTGTTAGAGTTCATTTTTTGCAGATAATTCAGATGCGGGATACAAGCTGGAATAGAGTTGAAGATCAAATACGAGTGATGAGTGAACGTAGTGACGTGAAAATGTATGTAAAAAATTGTATAGTGAAAATTGTGTTGTAGTATGAATTTGTATTGCAATTGAAAATGTGAAAATGTAGTGAGAGCTTAAATTTGTACTATTTTAATTTGCAATAAAATATTTGTGATGCCCCACCTCTATACCCACGTTAGCTAAGGACACTACGGGGTAATGCCGTCAACTAACGCGGATAATAAGGCTAGTTAGGAGCGACCATCTATAGCCTTGATTTAACTATCTATTGAATAAGTCGACAATAACCACACACAGCAGATCGACATATCCAATGAATACTTAAAACAAAACCATAGGTGGTTGGAGGATCTATCAGAACAGAATATAACAACTCAAATGTAATATACATCACAGAACAGTAGATCATCATATATGCATATACAGATACATAACAGAGTATACAGACTGCTGCATGTCAAGTGGTATAGCAAACCACAATATACAGACGAATCCAAAAGAATATATATATATATCAGAGTTACAACAAAAAGGACTACACAAAAAGCCATAACAAAAAGAAGCTAGCGAAGTAGTCCATGCGGAAGCAAAATAGGCTAAGTCCAAAAGCACCTAACCTGAAACAACTCGGTTTGAACCGAGTATAAATACACGGGTCACTCTAGCTAAACAAATCAGTTAGATAAACTGAACAACAATAAACCTGCAAGGTCATAAAGTATAACAAATATCTCTAAAAGAGATAACACAATCATCTAACAAAAGAAGAATTATAACAGAACAAGCCTCATATCATCGGCAACACAATAAACAAAGGATATGAATATCCCAAAACAAGACAAAAAGGCAAATAACAAATACCAATGAAGGTAATACAAGTTCCACAAGTTAACCGCTATACATCGTGTGGCTCAAAAAGACCAACACCGAAGGACGATACCTAGGGAATATACATATCAATGAAACAACAGAAAATTTGCACGTGCTCAGTACTGTATAAACAAGGATCCATTAGCCCGAAGGCTACAAACCCGAAGGTGCAAACCCGAAGGCAACACACCCGAAGGCAACAAACCTGTAGGTGCGAACCCGAAGGAAACAAACCTGAAGGTGCAAACCCGAAGGAAACACACCCGAAGGCAACAAACCTGAAGGTGCAAACCCGAAGGCAACACACCCGAAGCCAACAAACCTGAAGGTGCAAACCCGAAGGCAACACACCCAAAGGCAACAAACCATAGTGGTGAAGGTCCGAAGGCCCAGTACTGGACACCACTAACTGGCAAAATGTGTCACAACTCTCGAAAAGGAATCCGAAAAGTGGTAACGTAAGTCCTATAACCACCCGTTCGCACTAAACGGTTTACTATCCGTTAGTTAATTTCACACTCAAAGCAGTACAAAGTTTACCTCATCTCATCGGTAAACCAGACCAAAAGGCCAAAACGATCAATCGAATAGGGCGGGGGATAAACGCATGGATTCATGGTCCGTGTTTTACCTAACCATTTAATGTCCCTTCCACTCCGCTCGAAGTGCGAAATTGTGTGTGTGCGTTTTAAAATAAGATTTATAAATTGAAGAAGCAAGCTTTTAATACAATTTAAAAGATTATTTTATAAAAACCGTGGATGAAGTCAAAAAGGAATCATCAAGGTCAAATATGCATAAACAACTAATTGGAATCAACTTAGATCGATAAAAGTTGGAATCACAAACAAATAGACACACTAGGCAAAACAAGGAAACAGGAGCAGGTCGGTCGACTGAACTCTTTGAGTCGGTCGACCGAAAATAGCCCAGGAAGATTTCGGGCTCCAGCTTGGTCGACCGACCCAGAGAGTTTGGTCGACCGAACACCAATTCCTGCATTTTCTACCCTATTAATTGAAGTGCAAACTCTCACAATTCACAACCGGTCGAGCACGGACGCTAGGGGATTACGCCCATCAGCTACCCGGTCCTATTGGCTCCTCGATGCATCACCAAAAACATGTTCAAACATCAAAGTTAGGATCTTTAAAGATTTGAACCCAAAACACTAAAAATTGGGATATTCACCAATTCAATCCAAACCAAAAGCAAGTGCACATGAATAAGTGTTAGGAATTCATACCCAACAATCAAAGATAGTTATAGACAAAGATGTGAGATAAAAATCTCACCTTTTTAACTCAAAACAAAGAGGAGAACCTCAAATGCAAAGAAAAGACCAACCACTCTTCACTTCTACTCTACAAGCTTCAATCTAAGTTCAAAACAAGTATTTCCTAAATTAGGTTTAGGAGATTTCTAAAATTGAAGGAGAAAAGAGTTGGAGAATATGAAGAGGAGGCTTACCAATAGTTTCTCTTTGATTTTGGAGTAAGAATTCAAGTTTGTAAGAAGAACTAGGGCTTGGAATTTCTAATTCCTCTTTCTTTCCCCCATTTTCAGTTTTAGCTTGAGTTTAGAAGTGAAAATGAGTGAATGGAAGGAGAGGGGACTGAGTTAGGCTATTTACTTAGCTAGGGGGCTGGATCCAAACCCAAAACCAACTAGAAAAAGTAGAAAAATTCAACTTACCCCAAACATATTAAAGTTTATACTCAAAAAGATCGCAAACGCCATTTTGAACTCAATGGAAGTGGTTTCGAGTCCCAATTCGACCGTTTGCAAAAAGTAACATTTCGGATCTAAATCCGACTAACGTCGCTATATTCAAATAAACACTTAAATATAAAATCGTTAAATATGCGGGTTGTTACAATATTTGTTTGAATAAAATATTTATTTGAATATGAATTCTGTGTTATTTATTTTATTCAACAATATTTATTCAATTATGTGAAAAACAAAATAGTACAACAACAAATACATTTAAACGAATATATATTTGTTTATTATCATCAAACAAAAATCATAGGCTATTGTATTCTACATTTGTCTCAAAGGACAAAGGGCAACTAAGTTTTTCTAACTTTCACGTGACAAATTTAGACGAGAGCATAATGGTGATGATTTGGTCGCCCAGTGAGAAGGCATCGGTGATGATTATGGTGGCGGTAATATGTGGGATATGATTTTTTCATACTCATTAATCTTATATTATTTTTACTTTTTTTTTCATTTATCTTATCCTTTAAATAAATAAACTTTAGACATCTAAACATACATGGCTGGTTTTTGGGTTGGTCAGACTAGGCCACAATATAGGGCAACCGCTCAAAAGAGGGCACCATCTTACTTCGTTCCCAAAATTGAAAACTAGAAAAATGTGATGCACCGAATTCCACCGTACAAACCTCAAAGCGAAAACTTGAAATATATAATGGTGATTCAACTCGAACAACAAGGTACTCTGGTGGGTTGCTGGTAAAAGAAAGCCAAGATGGTCATTCAATTCGTACAAGATCATATTCGAAAATCAAATGTACCAAAATGATCCAGATCTCAATAAACTACAAATTATAGATGATATAGACAATATAGGACCACTTAACATGAAGTATATGTTAGAGTTGAATAAAATGAAGATGTCGAAGTTGATAATGATGATATCAAAGTTCATAAAGATGATTATGCAGATAAAGATAATAGCATAAATACGAGATTGATGATGATAATGTTGATTGGTAATATGTATATTATATTATTAAATTGCTTTTATACGTGTATTCATTTTTTTGTTTTTGTTTTCATGAATACATTGTTTAGTTACTTTCACTGTACACGTAATATTAATGTTGATTAGATTTCGTTCACATGTAAATTTTGATATCATATATACTTTTATATATGTTGTATTGATTACTATCAAAGATGTCTACTCATAGAGGTCGTGGTCACAATTGGCTGCAAAATTAGTTGCACGCTAACACTACAACAAAATATCTTTTTTACAATGGGCAATCCCCGTTGTAATAGGTGTTTAACAACGGGCCTGCACACATTGTATTATGCAGAGTTGTAAAAAACCAATTTTTTTTATAGCTGTTTATAACCGTTGGTAATGCCCATTGTAGTAAATGTTTTTCACAACGGTTTGAAGCCGTTGCAGTAAGGTCTTTTACAATGGTAATCGCCAGTTGTAAATCTGTAACATTTCTCTAAAAAGCATGATATTGCAACATGTACTTACTACTATGGTAGCTTATAATACAACCGCGGCCCGTTGTAATGCGCCTCAACTACAACAGCCATGGACTGTTGTAATATGTCCCAACCACAACATTCATTAACCATTGTTGTTCTATCTTTTGCAACTGTTTTAGACCGTTGCAAAATAAATGCAAATTGAAAATAAAACAATTGGCTGCAGCTTATATACTACAATACACCTGTACTAATATTTAATAATTCAGTGACTAATAAATGTTACCATAAAACAACCAAAATCACACATACGAAAAGCATAAATAAAGCTACATTTACAAAGTTTTAACACACATTCGAAAAAGATAGATAAAGTTACATTCATAAAGTTCTAACGTAGTACAACACATAATCCATAAATACATGCAAAATAGATAGCTCCAAAAAGCTAAACAATTCCAAAATACATTTCATGTTCTGAAATAGAGTACTAACACATAATACATAAAACCAAAATGCACATACATACTAGGAGGTGAAGTCTTTGTTCCACATAACAGTTGATCCAACATGCTATTTAATAGCGGACATCTCTGAATTTAGCCTAAATAAAAAACTTCAGGGTCCACCGCTACATTAACCCATACCTTCTAAGCATCTGGTCTGAGTTTTATAAAGTGTACCAAAGCATTACGATCAGTGCTTTCCATCGTCCCTTTTGTAACTAGGTTCTTGTGCCAACTCAATAGCTTGCACTTTCTTTTCACCAAACCATCGGGAGTTTCCTGATTTTGCTGATCATGAGTCTGCATATTGTTACTATCGCGGTGTGACTTTAAGCAAACAAAAAATTGTTATTTACAACCTAAGCTTGCTTGTGTGATCATGTTACTGTTATATACATGTTACCACGAACAAGAAAGACATGGTGGAAAAAAGTGAACCGATCATAGATACTCATGTGAAATATATAAACTGAAGTAAACTGATCATAGATACTCATGTGAAATATATAAACTGAAGTGAATTGATTATAAATTGAAGTGAACTAATCAAAAAGTAACATACAGAGCTAAAATAAAAAATTACTTGCATGGTGGGATTATTATAGTAATATATAAACTGAAATGAACTGAACATAGATACTCATATGAAGAATCATCCAATCATAGTAGCAGCTCTGCATGGAGTAGTTACAATATTTCATTAGGAAAATCTGAAGTGTGTGTATGTATAGTAGGGGACCAATTACTTCTTGTCTTACAATATAAAAACATGGAACAATTTGTTCTGCAATTAATTATTGGATTCATAAAAGATCTAGCAGATTTCTTAAACCTTTTTTCTAGGGCATTGCACTCATTCAAATCATTACTATGTGCACACAATTTACTGATCATGGTATCAGTTTTCAATCTTTGATAAGTAATTGAAATTATAAAAGGTCGTTCATGCTTTTTCCAAGTCATGCAGATCAAAGGTTTGCAATAAAAGTTACCTGCCTTCCCTTATATGCGTGCGATCTTGGTGAATTATGGTAATTATAATTCATCATGGCCTAAATTTTGTTCTTAAGGTTTATAATACTAAACATATTTTTGTAACTGTTTCAATTCAGGCATAAAAAGAAAACTATAGGGCACTTCTTGCAAAAAGATGAAGTTGAGAAGCAAAATAAAAAAAAGAAAAAACAAATCATATTTTTGGATGTATATACGATTATGTACACGTACTTCAATATTCAGTCCAGTTTAAGGTGAACAATGCAATGTTGTTTGGTCAAACGAGTTATGATAAGATGCATGAGCAGATCAATTCTTCTACGTGTTTTAGAAGCTCCAGGTATGATATTATAATTTTTCATTCCTACTAATTTTACTTTTCACTGCGGAAAATATTTGGTATGTGGATTTGAAATAAACATTAAATATGCTAATGTGACATTGCAAATATAGAGTGAGTGTACAAATATGAAGGTTCCAACCAGCTTATGCTATTGACAAATAGCATAGGAGAAGTTCTACTATATTAAATCGAATGTAAAATTTACTCAAAAACCAAATGATTCTCACTTCAATTTATGTTCATTCTATGACTATAAACCTTTTATTAATTTATTGTAATAGTAAGTATCAAATATACATTACAGAAGTTCGGTATAGATCACAATGCAAACAATTTACTTGAAACAGAGCAACATAGGAACGTTTGCCATACATCCTAATAACTTTCATAATTCACCAAAAATCCTTCGGATATAAAACATATAAATTTCATCCTTATTTTTAAATGCGGCCTATTTTTTCCCAAACTACCCTTATCTGTTATGCCAAAACCTTGAATTCATGTTTTTTTATCATTCTACGTTTATTCCATGATAAAATCACATTTTCTTCTACAAAATCCGAAAAATCTACAAAATTGAACAACAAAACAACCTAAATCAACCACAGATCTGACACATACGAGATCAAACAAGGCAAAATAGGAAGATCGAAGGTGATATATCTCAATTTCTAGAGTAGTCGATTTATATTCCACCTTTTTCAATCGATGCATCTTAGGGTTTTTTGCAAGTGATTTAGAGACATTTTCGAGTTAGCCATGCTTATAATCGAACTTTTTAATGGTATTATACACAAAATTGAGAATGCAAACGATAAACTGCAAAACTTGCTCTAATTACTGTAATTTTTGTTAATTCAAAAACTGTTTGCTCTCTTCAAATTTCAAAGCAGATGTTATTTATGTGTTACTTGCACATTTTTAAGCAATATGTTCGATCAGTTTCACTATTTGTGTACAATTTTTCGTAATAATTACAAATTTATCCGTAAATATCATACTAATGTCAATTATTCACAATGGTTGCAGGAAAATATGCAACTGTGTTGAAAATATTTGAATATCTCTACAACATTTATGATAAACGAAAATAAGTAAACATTACTGGCAATATCACATATGGCTGCAATAATTCACTTTAATTGCTTACTTTTCAGCAATAACCGAGTTAACCAAACTTAGTTTTATGTGAAGTTTTTTGAATAGTCTAATGTTAATTATTCAAAATTATTGAAGACAAATATGCAATTATGTCGAACATGTTTGAATATCTCTGCAACATTTGTGCATAAATGAAAATAAGTAAGCATTAATGACAATATCCGTAACAACCCTTTATTTTGTGATTATTTTAATTTTGTATTTTAATTATTTTAACTAAAATTCCTGATCTAAAAACTTTATTTTATTTATTAAAATGGAAATTTTTTGTAATTTTAACTACAAATCTTGATTTTTGTGTGAATTATAATTCCAAACCCGAATAAATGGAATATTTCAAAAAAAGTGGATTTTGGTCAAAATGGTCAAACTTTGACTTTTAAATTTAACAATTAAATATTTGAATATTTTAATTTTATCTTTTATTATGAAAATATATTTAATTTCAAGAATACTACTTTTCATTTCGTTGAAATCTGATTAATATTGTGAAAGTTATGCTTTTTACAATATCGTGTGTAAATTATTTTATTTAACAAATTTGTTTATTTTAATTTATATAAATAATATTTATGTGCGTAAAATCATGTTCTAATTTGTGTAACATGATATGTTATGCATATATTTTATTTTTAGAACATTTTTAAAGTATATTATAATTTTCAAATGTTGATTGTATATTGTGTTCAATTTTTAAATTCTAGTTTCAATTAATTAAAGAAATTCTTTATTTATTTCTCTATTTTCTTAAGACCTTATTTTATTTTCATTTACACTTTATTTTTTTCATTATTTATTTTATTTACTTGACTTTTATTTGTTTAGAAGTGTTCTTGAAATTTTCCAAAGTCAGTTGAATCTTATTTACAATTTTTAATTCTAGCTTCCATAAAATAGAATATTTTCTTTATTTATTTCTTTCTTTTCCTAAATCTATTTATTTATTCTTCATAATATCTATCTCAATCTTATTTTTCTATTTTAATTATTTATACATTCATTTAGTAATTAAATGGTTAAGCGTTTAGATTCTTATTTATTTCTTAGAAAAAAATTTCAAATATATATATACGTAAATGCTTTAAAAGGCATACCTTTAAAATGTATTTAATTTAGCGTTATCGTATTTATTTGTTTGTGAAAGCTTCTTGTATACACCTTTCTTTAATATATAGGAAAGCATAAATTAAGATATGTTGCCTATTTTTAATTAAAGGCATACATTACATTTTGATCTATTACCTCTTTATCTTTCCATCCATTGATTTCATACCATATGTGACGACCCGAAAATTTTGACAAATTTAAATTGGAATAATAAGTTGATTCTAAAACATTTAAAGGTTAATTTTAAACTTGAATTTCAAATATAAATATTTACTTAATAATTAAATTATGGATTTAATAAATGGAATTGGGTAAATTATTGAATTCTTCAGTTTTAAGCCTGTTAAAAATAATTTGAAGGCTTGTAAAATTTATAATGGTGTGACTGAAGATAAATTTAATTTGAAGGTAATTTGTTCAATTTTAATAATATATCATTTAAATTGAATATAAAAGTAGCTTTCCGAGGCACAGTCTTGGAATTCGACGAAACCAATCTCATTGGATCCGTAATATTGAATTATTGCCGGATTTCAAATTTTCTTAGCCATCGGAGCCATCGTGTGATCATACGAGATTAAAACGCCACGACTATAATTACTCGATTTAATTTAAAAAAAAAAACAAATTCTAGCTTCTCCTATACGCTACTCTTTCCCCCAAAATATCAAGCACACTTCTTCTCCCCTCAGTATTTCATCCTTCCACCGTTTCTTTCAAACCGGTACCAAATTTCCAATATCGTAAAAAAAATAAAAATAAATTAAGAAAGGAGGGTCGAATTTCTTCTTCTATACATCATCGTTTTCGAATCCATTATTCAATTTGTTCCTTCCTCTTCGTTACTTCACTCAAGTACTTACCCTAACTCGCGTATTCCAGTTCTCGTTAAAAAAAAAAGAAAAAAAATCATTACGGCGGGCTCGAATTCGAGATAAGGGGGGAAGATCTCCCTTCATTTTGTTGCCTCGCATCTGAAGGTGGCGGCGCGTTTTCGAAGGGAGGGAAGCTCGCGTTGATGATGTGATTTAGGGTTCGCGATCAATCATGGTGGGTGCTCGATTTCGTCTAGTCGACAGTGAAGCTCGAGGTATCATCCAGAGCGAGCGTGGCGGTCGCGTGGATCTAGGGATGGGGGTCGTGACGACTCGTGTGCGGCTCTGGCAAATGATGGAAGGGCGGTGGCTTGGAGGTAAAGGATGTGTGCTCGACGTCGAATCGAGTGAAGGCGTATTGAATGCTTAATCGGTTTGCAGCCTGCTTTGGATAGTTTGGTCATAAACTGAAAAGAAGCGAGCCGGTTTTGAAGTGGACCGCAAACAAATCAAGGTGAGTAAATCTCACACTGTTGGATTTTTATTTAAATTTAAATGGTTAAATTTAAATAATTGGCTGAATGATTAAATTGATTGGATGTGCAATGATGATGATGTGACTTTGGTTTTGGTTGGTTTTGGAGTTAATTGTTTGCTTGACTCGAAGTATTTGGATTTTTAGTTGTTAAACTTAATTCATAAATAGAAAAATGGTTTCGTTTTAAAGTTAATAAGGGCTTGATGATTGAGATTCATTAAGATAGTAAGGTAATTAAAGTGGATAATTTATTAATTCAATTAATTAATGATTTGGGTTAATTAATTTAGTAACGAATGAGTTGAATTAATTAAGTTTCAAGTAAACTAATTAAGTGTAGATAATTCAAAATAACAATTGAATGGTGTGTCAAGTAAATCCTTAATGAAATTAATGAAATTAATGAAATTAATGAAATATAATTTACTTTGCGGAAGAAAGCAAGTGATTAAATGAGATAATTAATTAAGGAGTAAGTAATTTATTTAATGAAGTAATAAAAGATAATTAAATATAGGTAGAGGTCGTTTGAGAATGATTATTATCGGGGTTTAATAAATGTAATTAATTTGGATTAGGATAAATGAAAATGAAATTGGAATTCATAATTTATATAATTAAGGATGTAATTTAAGATGAATAAATCGATATAAGTGACTTATGAGAAGTTGCTTAATATGAGTAGTTAGGAAAATGTAATTAATATAATTAATTAATTAATTTATGAAGTAATTAAGAATAATTAATATCGTGAAATTAATTGAAGATAATTACTTGAATGCAATTGAAAGATAATTAATCCAATGTGATTAATTACAATGAATAATGAAGACTTGATTAATTAATTGATTTGGGATTAATTAATTAAATGAAGGAATCTAAGTGGCTGAGATTTGAAATTCAATTGAAATCAATTGAATTAATTTGTATGTGATTAAGCTTTGCTTATGGATGATTGAATGGTATTGGATGCTTTGAATGAGTTGATATCTCTAATATGAAATGTTGTGAATTTCATTTGAATAACTTGGGTTTGGATGACACGAGTCTCGAAGAGACCGGGGTCGGGTATTTGGGAAATACCCGAAACCACTTCAAATATTTATATATTGATTTGTGAAATCAATAGGCTGGATTGAAATGATTTAAGTAGACTGGAATATTTATCTAAGTTTGGTACCTAGAAATTGATAGTTGAAATAAGTGTTGTCTATAGCGAAATGAGAATTGGTTAAATTGATATAAGTTACCCCGGATTTTATATAAGTTGATTGCTTTGGTATTCCATATTAGTTGGGTTTACTCACGCTGGTTTTCAGCCTGACCCGGGTGTTACTTTGGTGTAATGCTCGGGTCAGACCGAGTATTACAGATTCTCAGGTAGGTACGTTCGGGAGCTCAGGAGGCAAGCAAGATGGCAATATCGCTTAGAATATTCCGCTGTAATTATATTATTGTAATTCTATGATAAATTGATTGTATATGACCAGCATTTGAATATATGTGAAACTCTGATGTATTGAAATGTAATCAACAGATATAGTATTCTTTTGTAAGATATTATTATTTATTATTATATTTTATCCGCTGCGATTGTGAGATGTTTGGCGTTTCTGTTCTTCTTCTTCTATCTCTTTCTTCTTTTTCATAACTATCTGGAATTTTCGGGTTAGAAAATTTCGGGTCGTTACAGTTGGTATCAGAGCTGAAAGGTTAAGCGAGAACCTTGGCTCTGGTGGAGATTACTCAATAAATAGAGTCTATAGTACTCTAGAATGAGTTGAGGATATATATATATATATATATATATATATATATATATATATATATGAGCGCGTACTTGTTGTTTTCTTATATAAAGATTTTAAATGATTTTATATAAAATATGTTAACTCCCTTCTGCAAACGACCTATAGATCAAAAAGCTGCGACCTAAAAGACGGCACGACCTAAAGGACAACGCAACCTAGCGACCTAAAAGTTTAACGACCTAGAGGATAGAGCAACTTAGCGGTTTAACGAAGCAAGCGACCTAAAGTAGCGGAGGTTAGCGACCTACAGGTAGTTGCGACCTAAAGGAAGACTCACTCTAACCAACCAACGACCTAAGGGGATTCAGCAACCTAAAGTCTTCAGCGACCTAGCGCCTTCATTACTCAGCGATCAAAAAGCCAGAGCGACCTAAAGATCATATCAGCCTAAAGAGGCCGCGACCTAACAGAATGGCTCGACCTAAGATAGGTCGCCCACAACCTAAGGTAGGTCGTTCCCGACCTAGGGACAGTGTATCAGAAGGCCGCCTTTTCTATACTGCCACCAATAAGGTCGCTTACGACCTAGGACTTGTCGAAACGAGCTCGTGCATTCTTATGAAAGAAGGGGGAGGAGCCAGTGCTTCTTAGGGCGCCTACGACCTACGACCTTGCTTAGGTCGGTCGCGACCTACGACCTAACACCGAGCAAAGCCTATAAATACGCCCCTAGCTCCAACTAGCAAAGGACCTTTTGGGCTAATTCTCGAAGCACCGTTACTCTGCCATTTTCTCAACTCAAGCAGCACTCCAAGCACTCCAAACTCCAAGGACGCTATTACACACTTCAAAGAAGAATCACAATCATTCAAGATGAATTCGAAAGATTATTCTTCATGGGAGTTTGAACTATTTGTCTGAAGTTAATTGTAATTGAAGAAAGTGATATAAATTGTACTCATATCAGCAATAAAGAGAATCTAAGTGGACGTAGGCCTGATTTTGGGCCGAACCACTATAAAACTTGTGTTTTTACTGCTTTTCTGCAATCTCCTTACTTATAATTCTTTCCCGATCTATCGGGTGGTGCTTTCACAAATACACTTCACACACCGGGGTGTTAGCGTTCAAATTTAAGCGTTAACATTTTTGGTGCTTTCACTGAGAACTGAACTCAGGACAGCTGTCATCATTGCTTCGCAGAGATTTGAAGAAAGAATTTCCTTAAAAACCAGAAGTATATCTGAGATTATGGCTCCTGGAAGGAAAAGCAGATCTATCAGATCTGGGAACATTCAAGAGGGAACCTCCGCTTCCCCTGTGCCTAATCTACCCACTCCGTCTGTTGGAGTTACAAAAGCGGAATTGGATGCTGTGATTCTAGGGCTAAACCAGCAGATAAACGCCCAAAATGCACAACTAGAGGCTCAAAGTGCCCAGAATGCTCTGATTCTAAATAAGTTGAACGACTTACTTGGGGCAAACAATGAACCGGCTGGTAATGAAAGGAACTATGCTGGCAACATTCATGATGTTAATGAAAGGAATGCTCCTGAAAGGCCTACTAGTCCCTTTGAGCAGGCAGTACCTGACGCCGGTGGATCTAGAACTCGACATGATGAGGAATATCTTTCTGGAATGGTCCGGCAGATCATGAAAGAAAGTATGCAAAGGATTGAAGATGAGAAGGAATGGGGTTTCGCTCCAAGTAAAACTCCGTTTACTGAAAAAATTTTGAAGGCGGAATTTCCAAGGAAGTTTGTCCCTCCGACTATTCCAGCTTACAAAGGGACGAGTGATCCGAATGAGTTCCTGTATAAATATGACTGGCACATGACAGGTGCCAGGGCCTCCGACGAAATAAAGTGCCGATATTTCCCCGTATACCTGGAAGGCGTGGCTTTATTGTGGTTCACCAAGTTACCAGTCCGATCTATCGATCAGTTTTCAGACTTGACCAGAAAATTCAAGGAGCAGTTTAGACTATATGCTTCGAAGGCCAAGGATATTATGTCACTATCGAGTTTAGAGCAGAATCCTGGTGAATCTATCAGATCCTTCTTGAACCGCTTCAATATAGCACTGGCTGAGGTGGACAATGCTGAACCACGAATGATATTGACTTATCTGATGAGGGCTATCGATAAGTCAAGCGAATTTGGGAGATGGTTAAATATGAAGGAGCCAACCTCTCTCGAAAAGTTCTACAAAAAAGCAGACGAGTTCATTCGCTTGGAAAGCCGTCCTTTACCAGTAAAGACAGTGTTAGAAAAAGCAGAAGACAACACTGTCGCTCCACGCAAGAATGAATCGGTGGGGGAAAAAAGGGAGAATAGTAATGGGAAGAAACAGGGTAATCTGAAGAAGCCCCGATCCTTCAAGCCATCAGAATATACTCCATTATCACATACACCGGAGCACATCTACCTCGCCACTAAAGATTCCGTCGATTTCCCTAAACCTATCCCGTTGAGAACTGGGAGAAAAGCCATACAAAGTGGGAAATTCTGCCGCTTCCACAATCAACCAGGTCATGAAACTGATGAATGCCGCCAGCTGAAAAATCTGATTGAAGAGTTGCTAAGAGAAAACAAGTTGCAGCAATTCGTAAAAAAGAATAGCAACAATCCTGCATCGTCGAGTCAGGGGCAGCGGGCCCCTGTTCATCAGCCTGGGGCAGGAGAGAAAGCTACGGGGCACGAATCTGGAAGGCCCGTTATCAATGTCATTTCAGGAGGACCTCACCCAGCTGGTAAAAGTTGGGGTGAGATGGAGAGATATTCCAGGGCTTTGAAATATGCTCCAGCCGAAGAAAACGTCTTTGTTCTAGAAGACACTACGCCCCTTAAACAACAGAAAACTTTCAGTGACGATATTATTTTCAGAGCCAGAGATTCTACAGGTATTGAAGCTCCTACTTTAGATCCCTTGGTCATCTCGGCTGGTATTGGACCAGCCATTGTCAGAAGAGTCCTCATTGACTGCGGAGCATCATGCAATATTCTCTTCAAGAAGACATTTGACCAGATGAAAATCCCTATGATCGATGTGCAAGCCTCATCACAGAAAATCGTGGGCTTCACAGGGGAGCCAAAGCAACCAGTAGGAACCATCGATTTGTTTGTAGAACTTGGGGAAGGAGAAAGGAAAGTGGCCCGAAAGCAAACATTTGTGATTGTCGATGAGTTTTCTTCCTATAATGCTTTTCTTGGCCGTCCAACACTCGCAGCATTCAAAGCTATCCTAGCCCCGTGGTGCCTCACTATTAAATTCCCTACTGACAATGGAGTAGGAGTTATAAAAGGGGATCAAAATGCTGCGCGAGAATGTTATTGGACAGAGCTGCGAGAGTCAAGAAAAAGAGAAATGGGAAAGGATGCGGCAACTCCAGTCCGCATCAAGGAACCAGCTTTGTAGCAATTACAGAGCGGACCCTGCACTGGCGAGCACAGCGGGGCACGGAAAGAAATGGATCCCAGAAAAGCCAGTACAGGGGAGAATAGAGTAGTACCGGTGGAAACGACAATTCCGGTACCTGTTGACCCGAAGGACCCAAATAAGGTGTTGAATGTGGGTTCGCAGCTTAATGTGTCAATTCAGAATGTCTTGATATCTTTCCTGAAAGCAAATCTGGATGTCTTTGCTTGGACTCATGCCGATATGTGTGGGATATCCCCAGAAGTTGCAGTACACGCTCTGAATATTGACCCAAAGTTTACGCCAGTTAAACAGAAAAGAAGAACCCAAGGTCCAGAAAGGTCAGCAGCATTAAAAGAAGAAGTTGATCGACTCATGGAAAATAACTTCATCAAAGAATCTACGTATCCGAATTGGGTTTCAAATCCTGTGTTGGTCAAGAAAGCTAATGGAAAATGGAGAGTATGCATCGACTTTTCTGATCTAAACAAGGCTTGCCCCAAAGATTGCTTCCCATTACCCAGGATCGATCAACTGGTAGACGGAACTGCGGGACATGAATTGTTATCCTTCATGGATGCCTACTCCGGTTATAACCAAATCATGATGCATGAGCCGGATCAAGAGGATACAAGCTTTATCACAGATGTTGGACTTTATTGCTACAGAGTTATGCCCTTCGGATTGAAAAACGCAGGGGCAACCTACCAAAGACTTGTTAATGCTATGTTCAAACCGCAATTGGGCAAAACTATGGAAGTCTACGTCGACGACATGTTAGTGAAGTCCAGGAAAGCAGTGGATCACATTGAACACTTAGCAGAAATGTTCGCAGTCCTCCGAAAATACAGAATGAAACTTAACCCTCTGAAATGTACATTTGGGGTCGAATCCGGAAAGTTCTTAGGTTTTATTGTCAGTGCTAGGGGCATAGAGGCTAGCCCAGCTCAAATTACCGCCTTAAAAGAAGTTAAAGCTCCTAGAACGAAGAAGGAATTGCAAAGTCTCAACGGAAAGGTCGCCGCTTTGAATCGGTTCATTTCCAAAGCTACTGATAAATGCATCCCGTTCTTCGATGCCCTAAAAAAAGGAAAGAAGAACTTTGAATGGACTCCCGAATGCCAAAAAGCTTTTGAAGAGTTGATCCGTCATATGGAAACGCCTCCGATACTTTCTAGGCCAGGCGATGGTGAGGATCTTCTTATATACTTGGCAGTATCATCTCATGCTCTAAGTGCAGCGCTGATATGGGAAGACAAAAGGATTCAACATCCAGTTTACTATATCAGCAAAAGACTCACTGGGGCAGAGCTGAATTACTCCAAGTTGGAAAAACTCGCCTATTGCCTACTAGTTGCATCGAGGAAACTGAGGCAATATTTCCAAGCTCATCCTATCAAAGTACTCACTGATCAGCCTCTAAAGCAAGTCCTGTTTCGCCCTGAAACTTCGGGTCGTCTTCTAAAATGGAACATTGAACTTAGTCAATATGACATTACCTATCACCCCCGAAAAGCAATCAACGGACAAGCTTTAGCTGATTTCATTGCAGAATTCACAGAGAAAGATAATGGTGAGGAAAAAGCGATCAATGATTCTCCAATCCAGTGGAAGATGTATGTTGATGGCGCAAGAAATGACTACTGTTCAGGAGCCGGAGTGATACTTGAAACTCCTGAAGGTCGATCATTATGTTATGCACTAAGACTGGAATTTCCTTCAACAAACAATGAAGCAGAATATGAAGCTCTTATTGCAGGTCTGAAAATCGCTAAAGAGCTAAACATTCGAGCATTACAAATTTTCAGTGATTCTCAGCTTATTGTATGCCAAGTCAAGAAGGAATTTCAAGCGAAAGGTGGAAACCTGCCTTCCTACTTGTCAAAGGCTTGGGAACTCCTATATGAACTCGATCACTATTCAATAAGCCACATTCCTCGGGAAGAGAATATGAAGGCAGATTCCCTCGCAAAGTATTCAAGTTCTGGTGAAGCTCAACTATTGGGATTGGTCCCTGTAGAAGTCCTTTCAGCGCCAAGTATAGACGAGATGGATATAGACTGGATTATGAATGTATCTCAAGAACAAGAGTCATGGATGACTCCAATACTGGATTACCTACTCAGGGGTTCTCTGCCAGAAAATTCGATAGAAAGACGAAAGCTTCTAAGAAAGGCCTCTCGCTATGTAATTCAGGACGGTCGATTGTACAGACGGGGATTCTCAATGCCATTGCTTCGATGTGTATCCCGGGAAGAGTCCAAAACAATCCTAGCTGAAGTGCATGGAGGAGAATGCGGTGATCATTCAGGTGGTCAAACACTAGCAAAGAAAATTCTCCGATACGGATATTTTTGGCCAGAAATTAATCGACATGCTGCGGATTACTCCCGAAAATGTGACAAGTGCCAAAGATATGCCAAAATTCCTAGAGCACCTTCTACCGAACTCACACAGATGGTCAGTCCATGGCCATTTGCAATTTGGGGAATGGATCTCATTGGGCCGCTACCAACTGCTAAATCAGGAATTAAATATGCTATTGTTGCAGTTGATTATTTTACTAAGTGGGCTGAAGCTGAACCATTGGCTACTATCACTTCTAAGAAAGTGATAAGCTTCGTGACCAAGAATATCATTTGCAGATACGGTGTGCCTCAGAAAATAATCACAGACAATGGTACTCAGTTTGAAAGCGAGGAATTCCAGGATTTTTGCAAGCGATTCGAAATCCAGAAAAGCTTTTCGGCAGTAGCTCATCCGCAGGCAAACGGGCAAGTGGAAGCAGTGAACAAGATCATCAAATCAACCATCAAAAAGCAACTCGAAAGAGCAAAAGGTGGTTGGGTCGATAAACTACCACTTGCACTATGGGCATACAGAACTACTCACAAAACTGCAACTGGGCATACTCCTTTTTCGTTAACATACGGATCGGAAGCAATGATCCCGGTTGAAACAGAGGTCCCTTCACACAGAAGAATTCATTTCAATCAAGCAGAAAATGAAAAGTTGCAACTTGAAGCGCTGGATTTCCTTGATGAAAAAAGAGATGAAGCTAACCTCAGAGTTGCAGCTCATCAGCAAAGGACCTTTTGGGCTAATTCTCGAAGCACCGTTACTCTGCCATTTTCTCAACTCAAGCAGCACTCCAAGCACTCCAAACTCCAAGGACGCTATTACACACTTCAAAGAAGAATCACAATCATTCAAGATGAATTCGAAAGATTATTCTTCATGGGAGTTTGAACTATTTGTCTGAAGTTAATTGTAATTGAAGAAAGTGATATAAATTGTACTCATATCAGCAATAAAGAGAATCTAAGTGGACGTAGGCCTGATTTTGGGCCGAACCACTATAAAACTTGTGTTTTTACTGCTTTTCTGCAATCTCCTTACTTATAATTCTTTCCCGATCTATCGAGTGGTGCTTTCACAAATACACTTCACACACCGGGGTGTTAGCGTTCAAATTTAAGCGTTAACAAAATATATTTTTGATATATAAAGCAATATTTTCTTCTAATAAATATTAAAGTGATCGGTTGTTAATTTATTGAAATGAAAATTAAAAAGTAATATAATACAACTAAACTGAAATTAACTAAAGATAAGTTTGTAATGGATTTAAACTGAAATTGAAGTATTGACTTGGAATTAAATTAAGTAGAAATAGAAATACAACCAAATTAAAATCTAATGGATTGAAAATGAAATTCTAAATCTAATCCCAGAATTTGAAAATTTGGTTTGAATTAAAAACCAAAGGTGGTTTAAAATTTTAGAACATGGCTGGGAGGGCCAAGAAATAAATATGTATATATATGTATGGATATACATTATATCAAAGATAATTTGAAATAAACTCTAAGGTGTTGAGTTTTGATTTTCCCTGGAGTGTGGTGTGAAAACCCAATGTGGTATAAGTTTTGAACTTATAAGAGGAAAAGAATTTTGAAGTTTGAAGCAGAAATTCAAATTGAGTAAGGTTGATTGGATTAAGTAAATTGGAATTTAACTTTGGGAAGTTAAATAAGTGTAGAAAAAGCAACCAGAATTGGAAATTTCAAGATGAAATTGGAATTTAACTTGGAAAGTTAAATGGTTGATTTGAATTGGGAATTTGTATGATCTCAAAACGGGTTCGAGATTTAAAAATTGAAAATGGTTGGACGTTTTAAAATAAATTGGATGATATCATCCTATTGTTAATAAAAATCTTTAAATTGTGAATTGGTTGGGTTTAAATGAAATAGAAATGAAGTGTGGTGATATATCCATTATTAAACTTTCAATTGGAATTAAGGGTATGGAATCATTTTGAATTAAAAATTTGAATAATTGAATTTGTAAAATATACTTGTTTAAGAACTGGCTTCAAACTGGAAGATAAAACTGAATAATTAAATTAAATTTTTGAAAACAAATAAAATTGTATTGAACCTTGAAATACATAAATAAAAATAATTTAAATTGGAATTTTGAATTGGACTCAGAAATTAAATAGATTAAAAACCTTAAAACAAAAGTTAATTTGGTTTAAAGAGTTAAACCAACCTTTGATAATTTAACTCGAATTTCTATAATCCGAGATAGTTAAATTCAAGATTGAATTGAATTAGTTCAAAATTTAATTTGGTTTGAAGTAATTGGTTGGAGATTGAAGATGTATAAGATTAAAAAAAAAAAAAAAATTAAATGGAAATTGGATTGGATTAAATTGAAGTGATTTGGATTCTGAAATTAAATTGATAATAATTCAAATCGATTGGAATAATATGAAATAATAATTAGAATTGAACAGGATTAAAATCAACTAGAATTTGATTTAAATTAGGAAAGGAATCAAGATTGATTCAACTTGAATTGGGGATTAATCAAGTCCAATGGAATTTGGAGTTATTTGAATTGGAATTGGGTCAATTTAAATGGAGATTTAAATTGAATTGTTGGGGAAGTGAACAGTTGGCTCTTGACTATTTTAATATAAATTGTTTTGATATAAACTTATTTTTCTAAGCTATTAAATATATACAACCTTTCTTTCTTAAATCCAAATTATTTTATATATTTGTTTTACGATTATTTTTGGAGCCATTTAACCATTTTTCAACTGTTTTCTAAACTAATTACTATTTTTCAACTATGTCACAAACAGATTTCTATTTTACAACTATTTGGCCATTATTTAAAATTTCTGAAACTATTTAACTATTGTCAACTATTCTATAATTAGTTAACTATTTTATAGCTATTTTGCAAACTAATAATTATTTTTCAACTATTTACATATTTTCAATTTTCAAGCTATTTTCTAAATATAAACTGGTCGGGGTCCAAACTGTTATTGATTTAAATACCCAACTGAGATAAGAATTGAAGTATAAAAGGATTTTATACAAGTTTGAGAAGATCCAAAGTTTTAATTTTTTTATATATCTGAATATATATATAAAGGATCTTATGAGGATTTTGGAAAAGGTTTTGGGAACCTTTGGATTTGGAAAGGCTTTTGATTTTTGGATAAAATCAATATGAGAATTTGGAAAGCCTAGTTTGAGAATTATCGATTTTGGGATAATCGATTTTGTGTAAAGGAGCTTTGTATGATATCATACTAGGTGTATGATTTGAAGATACTATATGTGTATAGTAAAAAATTGTTTTGGTGATGGCTCTGGGGAAAAAGGCGCTCCCTTAAAATGAACTTCTCAGGAGTGCCACTGGGTGGTGCTGCCATGAGCCCCAAGGGGGGTTCTAAAGTTGATCCTGTGAGGAGTCTGGACAAAACTAGTTCCTGAGGATTATTGGGTAGCGTAAGTCGATGGCGTTGATGCTTACAGAGGCATTTGGGTTATGCTGTGACAACAGTGTAACTCGATGTCGCTGCGATCTACTGTGGGGACCATAGCGAAAATCGTGTGGAGGATGTGTGTCAACAGTCTACACTTGATTTTGCCGGGAAGGCAATGCAACATCGGTAGACTGTGATCTATGGTCAAGTGGAGTGGAGAAGTTTCATTTTTGGCAGCGAAATTTGATGGCGCTGATGGCTACAGTTATATGGGTTTTTGCTGTGATAACTATGTAACCCCAGTTGTAGCTGCGATCTGTCGTGGGTTCCATGGTGTAATCGTGGGGCGCGGGGGCCTACAGTTATCTATGGATTTTGTCGGGATGATAACGTAACCATCGGGTTAACTGCGACCATGGATGGGGGTGATGATTTCCAGAGCATTCTCACCAAAGATATTTCCTCTATTTCAAAATGCTTTCAGTATTTTCAATAAATTAATTTCCAAGTATTTTCACTGGGTGTTGAAAACGGGTTTACCAAGTACTTATAGATTTTCAGTCCCACGCCTGATCAACGTATGACTGAATTTCTGTGAGAACAAGGATGGACTGGTTGAGACATCGAGTTATAAAAGTATTTTTTACAAAGAGCTATTTTATTAAGTATGATGTGAATTTAAAAGCATTTCTAATTTTTTTATAAAGATTTTGGAATTGTGGGAAAATAAAGGAAATCCAAACTGGAATTTTAATGAAGTGATTTTGTAATTGAAATCGAATATTGATTTAGAAAATGGAAATAAGCTAATTGTTTAAATAATTATTTGATTGAGTATGTTAATAAAATTTAACTTGGGTAAACAAATGGTTGTAAATTAATAATGGAATTTGGTAGTGAATTAGAATTGTAAAAAGAATTCAACTTGGATTTGATAATGAATTGAATAAGTGAAAATGCTATAAAATGCAAATAAAATAGAGTTGGATTGAAAATGAGATGGTTGACTTACAAATAAAATTCAAGGGTGATTTGAATAATATTTAAAGAAATTTGTAAGTAAACTGGATATAAGAGAAGTGATTATAATAGAAATGGTTTGAGTTGCAAAACAAAACCCAAGTAAATAGAAATAAATTAAGAATGACCTTATATTGATAAAATAAATTCGATAACGAACTAAGTAAGTAAATTAAAATTTTAAATGGGTTAATTGAGTTGAATAATAAATGGATGAAGTCTGGTTGAATAAAAGCTAAATCAAAGTTGTGATTGGAATTGGATTATTAGACTGAACTTAAATTTGATGGTATATTAATTTGAAGGATAAATGAGTTCAGTATGTGCTTGGATATTATTTTGATAAATTAAGAAGATGAACTAAAATTTAAATTTAAAATGGACGGGCTTACCGAATTTAATGGAAGTTGAGTAAGTGAGAATCAAATAGAAGTAAGCTTAAGTTGATAATGGAATAAATTAAAATAAGTTCACTTAAGTTTAAAATTGGTAGGAGCTGGCTTCGAGCAAAAATGAAAAGATCATAAAAGTCTGGGTTAAATTAAATCGGAAATGATTATAGATGTATTAGTTGAATGTGCCAAGCTTAATAGGTTGTTTTGAATGAATCCAATGTGGGAATGAGATAAAATGCAAGGTACGGTTGGTAAACAAATTAGAAATGAAATGAAATGCAATGAATGGTTGGTAAAAAAAATTAGAAATGAGGTGGAACTAATTACAGAATGAGTTGAAAGTAATTTGAAGTAGTTATAGACTAAAAATAAATACTATGTTAAGCGAATATAGTTGAAATAGCATAAAATAATTGTCGTTTGACGTAAACAAAAGTAACTAAAAATTCTATAAATTAATAGAGGCAAATAAAAATTGATTTTGAATCATTTGACGTGAATATGAGCTTGTTCGGATTAAAAACCAATTGGATGTAAGAAATTAAGTTGCAAACCATCAAAATTGAATAAAATGGTTTATGAATTGGTTGAAAGCGCTTGTATTAGCTTTAAACATTATATAAAATCGCTTATGGATAGAATTTGGTGCTTGTTGTTTATGTATTGCATATGTTTAGCTATTGAAAGTAAGTGGAATGCTAATAAATTCTCTATATATGGCACTTACATATTTAAATTGAGTAAGTACAGGTACATGAAGGCCGTTTGACTGGATTTGGATTGCGCTATTTGCTAAAATTAATAAGCCGCATGCTTAAAATGCTAAATAAGGTACGCCTACGCAATAAAAATAGGAAATATGAACTGTTTTTGCTTTTTCCATTCGGGTGGGTCGATGTATATATATTTATATCTCTTGTCAAATTGCAAAAGCTCCTCCCTACAAAGGAGACTTTGCCAAAATTTTCCGAAATTTTAGGAGTTAGAAATTTTTTGGAAAATTTTGGTTAACGACAAAACAATTTCAAATTGGAAATTTAAGTAAACTAGAAAATGAAATTAATATGAACTAGTTTAAATGAAAGATAAAACTCAATATTAGAAATTTAAAATAAATTGAATTTATATGAAACGGTGAAAACCAATTTGAATAGAAATGGATATGAAAACGTCTGTAAGGAAAAGTATGTAAAGATTTGGAAGGGCTATGATGAGATATTATTGTTTGGTAAGATATGCAGGTATTAAAAGGGGAAAAGAAAATTGGATTTGATTCCAAAAGATAAATTTGAATTGCCCGACAAAAGGTATGTATTTAAGTTTCTGTATGAAATTGGATTGGGTTTTGATGTAGCCACTTGGCTTTTGTTTTCTTTTTGGTATTTGGGAGCCCGTAGAGGCCTTTTGTAGTAGTACCGAGCTAGCCGCGCAAAGGAGACGCTGGTAAAAAATTTCGGGAATTTAGAGATTTAGAAAAATTTTGAGAAAATTTCGATAATTCAAAATTTGGTTTAAAATGGAAATTTAGATGATTGAGCAAAGGGGTGTTGTGTGAAACTATAGAGGTTCTAGGAAATTGGTTAAGGTGACAGTGGGCCTTTAATAATGATAGTGGGTAGAACGTTGAATTGTGAGTTTTGGGAAAAGATAAACGGGTATTGGACCATTCTTCCTAACTAGTAAATTCGGGGACGAAATTCTTTTAAGGGGGGAGGAATGTGACGACCCGGAAATTTTGACAAATTTAAATTGGAATAATTAGTTGATTCTAAAACATTTAAAGGTTAATTTTAAACTTGAATTTTCAAATATAAATATTTACTTAAAAATTAAATTATGGATTTAATTAATGGAATTGGGTAAATTATTGAATTCTTTAGTTTTAAGCCTGTTAAAAATAATTTGAAGGCTTGTAAAATTTATAATGGTGTGACTGAAGATAATAGAATGGTTGAAATTTAATTTGAAAGTAATTTGTTAAATTTTAATAATATATCATTTAAATTTAATTTAAAAGTAGCTTTCCGAGGCACAGTCTCGGAATTCGACGAAACCAGTCTCATTGGATCCGTAATATTGAATTATTGTCGGATTTCAAATTTTCTTAGCCATCGGAGTCATCATGTGATCATACGAGATTAAAACACCACGACTATAATTACTCGATTTAATTTAAAAAAAACAAATTCTAGCTTCTCCTATAAGTTACTCTTTCCCCCAAAATATCAAGCACACTTCTTCTCCCCTCAGTATTTCATCCTTCCACCGTTTCTTTCAAACCGGTACCAAATTTCCAATATCGTAAAAAAAAATAAGAAAGGAGGGCCGAACTTCTACTTCTATACATCATCGTTTTCGAATCCATTATTCAATTTGTTCCTTCCTCTTCGTTACTTCACTCAAGTACTTATCCTAACTCGCGTATTCCAGTTCTCGTTAAAAAGAAAAGAAAAAGAAAATCATTACGGCGGGCTCGAATTCGAGATAAAGGGGGAAGATCTCCCTTTAATTTCATTGCCTCGCATCTGAGGGTGGCGACGCGTTTTCGAAGGGAGGGGAGCTCGCGTTGATGATGTGATTTAGGGTTCGCGATCAATCATGGTGGGTGCTCGATTTCGTCTGGTCGACAATAAAGCTCGGGGTATCATCCAGAGCGAGCGTGGCGGTCGCGTGGATCTAGGGATGGGGGTCGTGAAGACTTGTGTGTGTCTCTGGCAAATGATGGAAGGGCGGTGGCTTGGAGGTAAAGGATGTGTGCTCGACGTCGAATCGAGTGAAGGCGTATTGAATGCTTAATTGGTTTGCAGCCTGCTTTGGATAGTTTGGTCATAAACTGAAAAGAAGCGAGCCGGTTTCGAAGTGGACTGCAAACAAATCAAGGTGAGTAAATCTCACGCTGTTGGATTTTTATTTAAATTTAAATGGTTAAATTTAAATAATTGGCTGAATGATTAAATTGATTGGATGTGCAATGATGATGATGTGACTTTGGTTTTGGTTGGTTCTCGAGTTAATTGTTTGCTTGACTCGAAGTATTTGGATTTTTAGTTATTAAACTTAATTCATAAATAGAAAAATGGTTTCATTTTAAAGTTAATAAGGGCTTGATTATTGAGATTCATTAAGATAGTAGGGTAATTAAAGTGGATAATTTATTAATTCAATTAATTAATGATTTGGGTTAATTAATTTAGTAACGAATGAGTTGAATTAATTAATTAAGTTTCAAGTAAACTAATTAAGTGTAGATAATTCAAAATAACAATTGAATGGTGTGTCAAGTAAATTCTTAATGAAATTAATGAAATATAATTTACTTTGCGGAAGAAAGCAAGTGATTAAATGAGATAATTAATTAAGGAGTAAGTAATTTATTTAATGAAGTAATAAAAGATAATTAAATATAGGTAGAGGTCATTTGAGAATGATTGTTATCGGGGTTTAATAAATGTAATTAATTTGGATTAGGATAAATGAAAATGAAATTGGAATTCATAATTTATATAATTAAGGATGTAATTTAAGATGAATAAATCAATATAAGTGACTTATGAGAAGTTACTTAATATGAGTAGTTAGGAAAATGTAATTAATATAATTAATTAATTAATTTATGAAGTAATTAAGAATAATTAATATCGTGAAATTAATTGAAGATAATTACTTGAATGCAATTGAAAGATAATTAATCCAATGTGATTAATTACAATGAATAATGAAGACTTGATTAATTAATTGATTTGGGATTAATTAATATTAAATGAAGGAATCTAAGTGGTTGAGATTTGAAATTCAATTGGAATCAATTGAATTAATTTGTATGTGATTAAGCTTTGCTTATGGATGATTGAATGGTATTGGATGCTTTGAATGAGTTGATATCTCTAATATGAAATGTTGTGAATTTCATTTGAATAACTTGGGTTTGGATGACACGAGTCTCGAAGAGACCGGGGTCGGGTATTTGGGAAATACCCGAAACCACTTCGAATATTTATATATTGATTTGTGAAATCAATAGGCTGGATTGAAATGATTTAAGTAGACTGGAATATTTATCTAAGTTTGGTACTTAGAAATTGATAGTTGAAATAAGTGTTGTCTATAGCGAAATGAGAATTGGTTAAATTGATATAAGTTACCCCGGATTTTATATAAGTTGATTGCTTTGGTATTCCATATTAGTTGGGTTTACTCACGCTGGTTTCCAGCCTGACCCGGGTGTTACTTTGGTGTAATGCTCGGGTCAGACCGAGTATTACAGATTTTCAGGTAGGTACGTTCGGGAGCTCAGGAGGCAAGCAAGATGGCAATATCGCTTAGAATATTCCGCTGTAATTATATTATTGTAATTCTGTGATAAGTTGATTGTATATGACCAGCATTTGAATATATGTGAAACTCTGATGTATTGAAATGTAATCAACAGATATAGTATTCTTTTGTAAGCTATTATTATTTATTATTATATTTTATCCGCTGCGATTGTGAGATGTTTGGTGTTTCTGTTCTTCTTCTTATATCTCTTTCTTCTTTTTCATAACTATCTGGAATTTTCGGGTTCGAAAATTTCGGGTCGTTACACCATAACTCCTCCATATTTGTTGCCGTTTATTTCCTTAATCCCTAGCCGCCTATAACATTATCATTCATGTCAAAAAAAACTTCTCCTCGTCTTATTTCTCAGAGCTACTTCCAGATATGAAAATATTAGGTAATGGCTTCTTCTCTTTTTTCTACTTTTTCTCTTCACTTTCTATTGAATTTTCCATTGTTTTGCTTGATCTTCATGTGCTTTGCTTGGCCTAAACCTCTCACCACCTTCACCGACCACCACACCACTTTCTTGCCCTCACCATACATGGCCTAAACCCCTCCTTCTCTGACCAAGACTGGCCATGACCATCAAATGATGCAAACACCTCTAAAAGTTGCAAAAAACCCCTTGAAACCATGCATAGCCAAGTTAGTTTCCACCATCCCCTTCATATGTTGCTTTGGCCACCACCATAGCCACCACCACCTGATGTACATCACCTCTGACCATCGGCTTCAGATCTGACCTGACATATACCAAGCATGGCCGAGACCATTTGTGACCAAGCCAAGACAAAATGTTGAACCAAAACCACACTTTTGCCTTGTACTTGACCTTCTTCATGTTGTAACTCAAAAACCCTTCACATTTCCTTGTAGCCATACCTATATAAGTCCAAACCAAATCCATTTCAATGCTAAAACATCATCATGGTCGAACCATAAAGCTTTTTGGCCGAGGATAAGTGATTAGAGGTCAAGCAAAATCAATTGGAAAAGCTTGGTGATGTTTTTGTAGACTCTATTTCCATTTGTTCCAATAATTTTAGTAGTGCATTTATATTTATATTTGCTTTGTTTTGTTGTTGAATACAAGGCTAATATTTTGACTCTCCACTTCACTCAAATCAAAGTCGTGCTATCATGCTTTTTGAATTTCGTTTGTGTGTTTTGATTTGCTAACTCCAGCGTAAAGAGGTGAGTTTTCACTCATGACGTTTATACTTAAATAATTGGTGAAGTGACAACAAGTGAATGTGTAAGAATTGTTATATCATGTTATACATAGCGGTGATGTTAATTATATGATGTTAAACCCTGTTATAAACTTGTCTTATCATCTGTTACGTTTTATTCTATTATACTGTGTATTTATTTCTGTTTCTCACACTACAAGTTCCCTGTAAAATAGAATCACTATGGGTTGAAATGATACATACCCGAATTGTAACAACCCGCATATTTATCGAGTTTATATTTAAATATTTTATTTAAATATTAAATCATTAATCGGATTTTGGTCCGAAAAGCTACTTTTTGCAAACGGACATATTAGGACTCGCGACCACTTCCATTGAGTTTGAAATGCTGTTTACAACATTTTTAAGTATAAACATTGATATTATTGGAGATAGTAGAATTTCACTACTTTTTCACTTGAGACTTTGGGTTGGGCTTTTAGCCTATTAGACCCAACCTTCACCCCTCCTCTTCATAACTTCATTTCTATTTGCCTAAGCTTCAAGCTTCTTCAAAAATGGTGGAGGGAATGGGAAACTAAAATTCCAAAACTCAAATTCAATTGCAATCTATCTTTCTACTACAAATTCTAGAAGAAGACATTGGATTCAAGCTTCTTGTGCTTAGATAGAAGAGGGATTGATTCTTGCTTGCTTAAAACTTCATTTTCATTGATATTTGGTGCAAAGGTGAGATTTTTATCCCACAATTCTAGTCTATATCTATATTGGACTGTTGGGAATGATTCCCTATCACTTTAGTATGCACATTTGCATTTGGTTTGGATTGGATTGGCGAAAAAACTCCAAATTTTAGTGATTTTGGTGAAAAACTGCTACTAGGTCATTCTGGCCATTTTTAGCTCATTCGGAGTTAGGTCGCTCGTCCATAGGTCGTAGGTCGCTTACGAGTTAACGTTAGGTCGTTCTGGAAGAATTGGCACTTCGGAATTAGGTCGCTCACGAGTTAACTCGTTAGGCCGCTCGCGAGTTAGTACCATAGGTCGGTGGACCATCTAAATGCTTGTTCGGTGTTAGGTCGTATGGCCTTAAGTCATAGGTCGTCTCCGACCTAATACTGCTATTTCACTAGGTCGCGCGAGCCTTAAGTCGTAGGTCGTCTCCGACCTAATACTGCTATTTCACTAGGTCGCGCGAGCCTTAGGTTGTAGGTCGTAAGTCGCCTTAGGTCGTAAGTCGCCTAGGTCGTAGGTCGCTCGGTCCTGCTTCTGTCCCTAAGTCGCGAATACCTTAGGTCGCAACCTCTGTTAGGTCGGCCATGTTGGGTCGCGAGTCATCGTTGGTCACGAACACCTCTAGGTCGCAACCACTAAGTCGCTTGACCCCTTAGACCCTGTTAACCCCGCCTCGGCCGTGGCTCACCGATCCAGAATAATGAGCGAGCTAATGTTCTGCCGATTTAACAAAGGGAGACCGACCTAAGGCTTCAAAGGGAGACCGACCTAAGACCTAAGAGAGGTGACGATCTAACACTTTAACAAGGTCGCCGACTTAACCACCTTAATAAGGTTACCGACCTAACAGGTTAGAGGGGCATGCCGACCTAAAGCTTTAATATGGATGTCGATTTAACGCCTTGACAAGGTTACCGACCTAAAATGCAGCCGACCTATGACCAATGTTAGGCCGGACATGAATTGAGCAAAGGAAGTCAATGCCGCTGCAGGGCACAGTGATCTCTTAGCTTGTACATGACCTTGGACTCATCAGTTGGGTCGCGACTTACGACTTACCAGACTTACTCGGCCGCGACCTAAAAGCCACTGAATGAAGAACCCGACGCCGTGTTACTAGGAAGGGGAGGAGTTAGCTCGGAGGCGACTTGGGACTTGAACGAAAATGCCTCTGTGAAGCCCGGGCTCGCGTTAAACTGGTTGCAACTAGTTAAGTCGTCCACAACCCAACTTAAGTCGGTCACGACTTGCGGCCTAAGGGAAAAATTTGCCTATAAATACATGACCATATCCAACATTCAAGGGACTTTTGGCCAATCATTTCAAGCGCCAATACTCAGCCGAATTCTCAACTCACCTGACACTTCAAGTTCGAAAGGCATTTCAACTAACTTCAAGGGAAAATCTAACGCAATCTACATGGATTCGAAGAATTCTTCTCTACTAAAGTTCTAGTTGTTTGTCTCGTCGTAATTGTAATTGAAGATTGCGGTAAAGTTGTAATCGGTTTAGCAATAAAGAGAATTAAAGTGGACGTAGGCTTGCCTTGAGCCGAACCACTATAAAATCATTGTTATTCACTGCTTTTTCTGTGACTTTCTGCTTATACTCTGTTCCCGAATCATCGGGTGGTGCTTTCACAACTACACTTTATACAACGAGGTGTTAGCGTTCAAATTTTAGCGTTAACATTTTTGGTGCTTTCACTGAGAATTGAACTCAGGAGTATTATCATCATTGCTCCACGAAAGTTTGTTGAAGTAACCTCTCTGAAGACTAGAAGTTTATCTGAAATCATGGCTCCGGGGAGAAGGAGTAGATCTGTTAGATCTGGAAATGTTCAAGAGGGAACCTCCGCTTCCCCAGTACCTAATCAAGCCACTCCACCTGTTGGGGTTACAAAAGCGGAGTTGGATGCTGTAATCTTAGGGCTGAACCAACAGATAAATGCATCCCATTCTTTGACGCCCTAAAGAAAGGAAAGAAAAACTTCGATTGGACTCCTGAATGCCAAAAAGCCTTTGATGAATTGATTCGCCATATGGAAACGCCTCCAATACTTTCTAGGCCTGGCGATGGCGAGGATCTTCTTATATACTTGGCAGTGTCACCTCATGCTTTAAGTGCAGCGCTGATACGAGAAGACAAGAGGATTCAACATCCAGTTTACTATATTAGCAAAAGACTCGCTGGGGCAGAGATGAATTACTCTAAGTTGGAAAAACTCGCCTATTGCCTACTGATTGCATCCAGGAAGTTGAGGCAATATTTCCAAGCTCATCCTATCAGAGTCCTCACTGATCAACCTTTAAAGCAAGTCCTGTTTCGCCCTGAGACTTCGGGTCGTCTTCTAAAGTGGATATTGAACTCAGTCAATATGACATCACTTATCATCCCCGAAAAGCAATCAACAGACAAGATTTAGCGGATTTCATCACAGAATTCACAGATAAGGGTAACAGTGAGGAGGAAACGATCGACGATTCCCCAATCCAATGGAAGTTATATGTCGATGGCGCAAGAAACGACTATTGTTCTAGAGCCGGAGTTGTACTTGAGACCCCTAAAGGTCGATCATTATGCTATGCACTAAGATTGGAATTTCCTTCAACAAACAATGAAGCAGAATACGAAGCCCTTATCGCTGGCTTAAGGATTGCTAAAGAACTAAACATCCAAGCATTACAGATCTTCAGCGATTCTCAGCTTATTGTATGTCAAGTCAAGAAGGAATTCCAAGCGAAAGGGGGAAATCTGCCCGCCTACTTGTCAAAGGCTTGGGAACTCCTGGGTGATTTCGATCATTACATGATAAGTCATATTCCTCGAGAAGAAAACACGAAAGCAGATTCTCTCGCAAAGTACTCTAGCACAGGCGAAGCTCAATTTCTGGGGTTGACTCTAGTGGAGGTCCTGTCGGCTCCGAGCATTGATGAGATGGATATTGATTGGATCATTAGCGTGTCTCAAGAGCAAGAATCATGGATGACACCAATAACAGAATATCTGCTCAATGGCTCTTTACCGGAAAATTCAAAAGAACGAAAGAAGCTACTGAGGAAAGCCTCTCGCTATATAGTCCAGGATGGCCAGTTATACAGACGGGGATTCTCAATGCCGTTACTTCGATGTGTATCCAGGGAAGAGTCCAAAACAATCCTAGCTGAGGTGCATGGGGGAGAATGTGGTGATCATTTAGGTGGTCAAACTTTAGCGAAAAAGATTCTCCGATACAGATATTTTTGGCCAGAAATTAATCGAGATGCAGCAGAATATTCCCGAAAATGTGACAGATGCCAAAGATTCGCCAAAATTCCTAGAGCTCCTTCCACTGAACTCACACAGATGGTCAGTCCATGGCCGTTTGCAATATGGGGGATAGACCTTGTAGGACCGTTACCAACTGCCAAATCTGGAGTTAAATATGCCATTGTTGCTGTAGATTATTTTACTAAGTGGGCAGAAGCTGAACCACTGGCTACTATCACCTCAAAAAAGATGATAAGTTTTGTGACTAAAAGTATCATTTGCAGATATGGTGTGCCTCAAAAGATAATTACAGACAATGGTACTCAGTTCGAAAGTGAAGAATTCCAAGATTTTTGCAAACGGTTCAAAATCCAAAAAAGCTTCTCAGCAGTAGCTCATCCGCAGGCAAACGGGCAGGTGGAAGCAGTAAATAAAATTATCAAGTCAACCATCAAGAAGCAGCTTGAAAGAGCGAAAGGTGGTTGGGTCGATAAGCTACCACTAGCGCTATGGGAATACAGAACTACCCACAAAACTGCGACTGGGCATACTCCGTTTTCATTGGCATACGGATCAGAGGCAATGATTCCGGTAGAAGCAGAGGTCCGTTCACATAGAAGAATCCATTTCAATCAAGCGGAGAATGAAAAACTACAGCTTGAGGCACTAGATCTCCTTGATGAAAAAAGAGAAGAGGCTGAGCTCAGAATCGCATCTCATCAACAAAGGATAGCCAGACATTTCAATTCCAAAGTTCGCCAACGCAGCTTTGAAATTGGAGATCTAGTCCTAAAGAGAATTATGACAGCGACAGGTGTGTTCGGGCCAAATTGGGAAGGACCATATGTCATAGGTCAGAAGCTTCTTGACGGCACATTCAAACTCACTACTGTCGAAGGAGATCAAATTCCAAGAGCTTGGAACAGCAATCACTTGCGTCCATACTTTACTTGATAGCTTTGTTGAAATATTGTAAAAAGAATTATGAATGTATGATTCCTGTAATTGAAAGCGATTGTAAAACCGATGCAAGTGAATAATGAAAGACTATAAAGTGGATGTAGGCTCAAATTCTTGGCCGAACCACTATAAATCTTGTGTTCCTTATTATTATTACATGTTTGCTTTATTTTCGATATGAAAAGTACATTAAATGTATTACTGAAGTGTCGATTTAAATGTTTGCAGGCAACGAAAACAAAACTTGCACATTACAAGACCAAGTGATTCTTGTTATCATTCAACAAACAAATTCCAAGTCACAAAATTCCCGAGCTTAAATCCTAGATAAGAAGAGCTTCAATTGAACGGTCAATGATTTCGCCGAAAACGGGCTTTAGCTAATAAATCGAGAAGTTTGAACAAACAAACATCCGATTAAGAAGCTTATGTCCGTTCTCGTGAACTGGCCTAGCAATGAAGTACACTTCTTTGGATTAAACAAATTACTTGTAAGAGAAGGGAGTGCAAGCTTAAAAAAAAAATAGAGGATCACTGAAAAGGCATAAGCAAGTGGACAAGGAACAACTAAAGCCCTCTTCGGAGGCACAAGTCCTCTTCGGAGGATAAAGACCTCTAACGAAGCATATGCCGCAAAAAAAAAAAAGAAAGTTCTCTACTCAACCAAAAAAGATTGGAGGAGTCATGACCCTCCAACCATGAGAGAATAACTTCCAGGCAATCTTCGGAGGCCCATTTCACCAGGAGTTGAAGTGTTACAACCGCTCTTCGGAATTTCACTTCACCAGAGTTGAAATGTAAAACAAAATAAAAGCCCTCTTCGGAGGCCCATTTCACCAGGAGTTGAAGTGTTACAACCGCTCTTCGGAATTTCACTTCACCAGAGTTGAAATGTAAAACAAAATAAAAGCCCTCTTCGGAGGCCCATTTCACCAGGAGTTGAAGTGTTACAACCGCTCTTCGGAATTTCACTTCATCAGAGTTGAAATGTAAAACAAAATAAAAGCCCTCTTCGGAGGCCCATTTCACCAGGAGTTGAAGTGTTACAACCGCTCTTCGGAATTTCACTTCACCAGAGTTGAAATGTAAAACAAAATAAAAGCCCTCTTCGGAGGCCCATTTCACCAGGAGTTGAAGTGTTACAACCGCTCTTCGGAATTTCACTTCACCAGAGTTGAAATGTAAAACAAAATAAAAGCCCTCTTCGGAGGCCCATTTCACCAGGAGTTGAAGTGTTACAACCGCTCTTCGGAATTTCACTTCGCCAGAGTTGAAATGTAAAACAAAATAAAAGCCCTCTTCGGAGGCCCATTTCACCAGGAGTTGAAGTGTTACAACCGCTCTTCGGAATTTCACTTCGCCAGAGTTGAAATGTAAAACAAAATAAAAGCCCTCTTTGGAGGCCCATTTCACCAGGAGTTGAAGTGTTACAACCGCTCTTCGGAATTTCACTTCACCGGAGATGAAATGCTAAAAAAAAAAAGAGAGCCTCTCCCAAGGGGCAGAAACAGAAAGACCTCTTCCCAGAGGCACAATAAGACAGAAAGACCTCTTCCCAGAGGCAGAAATGAAAAGACCTCCTCCCAGAAGCACAATCAAGCAGAAAAGACCTCTTCGGAGGCACACGTTTCACCAAGATTGAAATAAAACTTCCAAGTGTTGAAACGTGAAAAATTCTTCCTCAGAGGTGCAACTTTTCAAAGAAACAAAAATCAAGAAGCCCCTTACTGTGGTACAGGTTCCAACAAA
This sequence comes from Allium cepa, assembly GCA_030765085.1. Taxonomy (NCBI): domain Eukaryota; kingdom Viridiplantae; phylum Streptophyta; class Magnoliopsida; order Asparagales; family Amaryllidaceae; genus Allium; species Allium cepa. The sequence goes on along the minus strand of CM060939.1, from coordinate 921,739,562 downwards.
AGAAAAGCGGGGGGGCCGGTACCCGCACAATTTCCGGTCATTGCATGCAAAAAAGGCAAAAAAGCGATATGAAAGCCACAGAACCAGAGCCATCATTTCTTCTTCCGCCCACCTTTCGAGCCCGCACCTGGCCGAATGACCAACTTTTTAGGTCGGCTTGTAAGGGTAGGGGATGAAGGAGAAAGAGGCTCGATCGGACTTTCTTCCGTCTCTTCTTCGCCAGTTAAAGATTCCTTCTTATTCTTCTTCTTGGAAACTCCCTGCTTCCCTCTCTTCTTGGAGGAAGGCCCACTCCCTGGAGAAAGAAGTTTGGATAACGGTTCAGCGTCGGAGCCAGTGGGTTCTGGCGTCCTCTCGCTTCCTTCAGTTTCTTCTCATTTCGGATCTTGAGAAGCAACGGGATCATCTAAGCCGTGAAGGGCTTCTATTTGCTCTTCCTGTGACCCGGGTTGCGAGGCAGAAGGAGGAGTGACCTTAGAAGGCGGAGAAGGAATAATTGGAGGAGGAGAAGCCTGAACAATGCCCGACGTTTTTTCTGCAGAAGGAAAAAAGTTTAAGTCAGCAAAAAGCGGAGATAAAGGTTCGCTGAGATTCAAGAAGTAGTCAAAAAGCCCATCAAGTTCATAAGAAACAGATGAGCAGTCTACTTGGGCAAGATTGTCAGTAGGGTTACCTGCAGAAGTCGGTTCCCTGACGTCAACTTCGTAAGCCTGTGCCTCGGCACTCTCGCCGCCCTCATCTCCACCTTGTATGCTTGCAATATCAGTGGTGACTTTAGTAGGAGATGGAGAATGAGAACTAGAACCGATAATGTCAATTTCGGCTGAAGGAGAAGGTTGAATTGAAATAGTTGAGGTGATTTTTCCTGAATATTCTCCTGCCGCTGTTTCGGCCCTTAATCTTGCAAGCTGTTCTCTCCCCTTGGCAAGAGCGGCGCGAGCATCATCATCAAGATAATGCTCTTCAAGAGCTGACTCAGCGTAGCCAGCGCCTTTACCACCGAGCATATCAAGTGCTTCCTCCCAAACTTCAGCTAGTGTAATTTCATACTTAGGGCCTAGGATGGCAAGGCTACCGCGCCCCAAGATGCTATGCAGATAGAAATCAACTAATGTCGAGCTGATGTTGGCCCTCGTTGCCTCGTGAGATTCTTCAGCTGCAATTTTGCCGGCAACGGCCTCATCACGCTCCATTTCAACTTTAGAAAGTTGAAGCTTAAGCATTTGGATCTCCGCCTCTTGGGAGTTATTCTTCTTCCGAAGCTCTTCAATGTCAGCGACATAGCCCTCACTAATTCTTTTCTGCACTTCGAGCCTGTCTTCGGCATCCCTTTGGCCAGCGTGGGCATCTCTCACTTGTTTGAGGAGCACTTCTTCTTTTTGAGAATAAGAAGTAGAGGAAGCAGCAAGCTCTTGTTTCAGTTCTTCAACTTTTGCTTCAAGCTCCTCATTGTAAGAAGCAATGCTTCTCATCTCGGTGTCATGTTGCTCGAGCACCTTTTGCCATTCGGCTTTATCATTTTCCATGGTGAGCATGGCCTCTATGTTTGCACGATTAACCCTCGGAAGCTCGTCAACAAGTTTCTGCCAGTTCGACATCCTCTCAATATCAAGCTTAACGGCGTCAAGGTTTCGTAATATGGCAGACTTGTCAATGGGGACCAAGTCAAGGTCAAACCTTACTCCCTTCAGACACCACTGAGGAAATCGACTTTGCAAAGTGGCAGGACCCGGTCCAACTTGGAATTTGGGTCTGCTAATTATAGTTTGGATGTCTGACTTCCCGAGAGCCGGAGAGCCGGAAGGAATATCAAGCGAGGCAGGGGCGGTAACCTTTACAGGAGTTGTAGTGGTGTGCTTCTCACCATGTCGGGCTCGCTTGCTCGAATCTTCAACCACATGGCCTTTTCCTCTGTCATCGTGGGTTTTTCTTTTATGGGAATCGTCACCTCTCTGTGAAGAATCGTGGCGCTCTTCCCTCTCTCTTCTTTCGTAGCGCTCCTCTTGAGCCCTCTTCTCTTCAGCCTTTCCGGCGGCTCTTTCTTCATCAGATTCTCTGCAAGAGGGGAGGTAACGCCTATAATCATATTGGCTACGCCTCCCGTAGCGCTGAAAATCATCGTAGTATGAGCTGCTGCGCCCCATCGGAGAATCTGAAATAAAAAAAAAGATAAGTTTTAGAGGTCTTCAAAGTACAAAAAGTGAGAAACATAAAAGTGCCGCAAAGAAATTCTAAGTGTGTGTGGCGTGCAAACTACGCGCATCAAACTACGAACCACTCTTTATTTGAGGAGTGGTTGTGGGTGTAATAGTCAGCGTCAACTCCTGAGTTGACGGAGTCTGCTGCAGGACAGAAGTTGCTTCAACTACTGAAGAAGAAACCCCAGTAGTGATAGGATTATCTATAAAGATTTCTTGCGAGGTGGCAAAAAGGTCACTCAGCCCTTCGAAAGTAGCATCCCTTCTCTACTTGGCAAGGCTAGTTTTCTCGGCTTCTTCGCCAGATTTCTGTGAACGTCGGGGAGATCCCTGAGGCTCCTCTTCCTCAATAACCGGGGCAAGTTCGTCAGATGGCCCCGCAACATCAACAGAAGTGGAACATTTCACTAGCAAAGCCTCGGAAGCAGGTCCTTTTGGTTTGGATGAATCTGTAGAAGCTGGGGCATCCAATGCTCTAGCCGGGAAGTCTGGGATTTCATGAGGATGTGTACAACGAGAAGTATGCAAAAGCCCGTATTGGTGCAATAATTCATCCCCCAACAAAAACTTAATGCTTCTCTCTGCTACAACCACGGCACTCAATCTATCAAAAGTCTGCTTATGGACCGGATCTCTAGAGGGAAGAGGAAGTGCTGAAAAGAGCAAAGAATGAAATTAGCAATTGGTAATTCGGATCTCGAGAAAGTTTAAAAATGGAGACAAGTAATCTTACTTCCTACTCTCCAATCGGCATAAAACCCTGGGGGGCAGCGAGCAAAGAAAAATTGGTTCAGAAATCCATGAACGCTTTCGGTAAGGTCGGAAATAAGTTTGCGGTTTCTAGAACTCCTCACAATTATAAAGGAAGGATGATCTCTACTCTTTGCAAACGAGCATAAGTAACGGATTTCTTCAAAACTTGGTAAGCGATCAAAAGTTCTTCTGAACAAAACGCACAACCCCATCAAGATGGCATAACCATTAGGATGAAGTTGGGACGGAGAGATTGACAACCGAAGGAGAAGAATTTGGAGAAAGTCATTAAAAGGAGGGATCGCTCCGCTTAAACACATTTGACGATTGATTTCAATAAAGCCACGGGGAGGATTGTCGGCAGTATCACTTGGCCCAGGGAGCAGGACATCACTCTCAGTAAAACCAAATTGAGTGCGCAGCTGAGTAAATGCTCTCGGGGTTAGAATGGTCGGAGTTCTCTCTGGAGGGTTCTCTATAGGTAAAGCTACCGGAAAAGTTTCTTCCTCTTGAGCTACCATTTCTTCTTGATGGGAAGTCATTCTACATAAATAACTGGATATTCAAACATCAAGGTGCACGTTTCCTAAAATGTGTGAGGTGTTGTGTAAAATTAACAAAGCAATAAACAAATATAACTGGAATGAAAACTAGCAAGCATTTGTTAGTTATGAAACCCAGGGACTATTGTTTTAAGCTTAAATATGCAAGTATAATGTTGATGCAGACAAATCAGTTCAGATTGTTATTTTGCATCGATGTTTAACTTTAGTTGATTAATTCACAAACATTTCATGCAATATATTTAAGTTGCTTGTTTCATCTCGACTAATCTGTCATTTGATGTAGGCAGTCAATGGCAGTATTCTCGCCTTGGTTTCTTTGTTTGTTATTTTCAGCAGGTTGGCAGCTTATAAGTTAATACAATCTATGAAAAAATACAATGAGATTCAAACAAATTTAAAGTTTGGGCAGTTCAAAATTTAGGCAACTTAGTTTGGCAGTTCGAGTCAGAAACTCAAAGTGGGTCTATGCTCTTAAAATGTCAACACGCCCAAAGCTTAAGCGTTAACTCGGCTACGATTCAAAAAGTGGTGCGAAATTCCTCAAAGGGTCAACTCGGCTGCGGTTTAAAGGTTGGATCAGCAGAAGTTGGCAATTTTCTCCCAAGGGTTAACTCGGCCACGACATAAAGTTTAGGCTATTTCACTTAAGAGCCAGGTCGGCCAAAGGCTAGTTCACCCAACTTCACTGACTCGTTCCCGAATCAACATCCCACGGCAATCAACCCACTAACCCAATAACTGTTCCATCAACCACAGCCTTCATTTCATTTAAGCTATCGGATCGTCCCATCAATTAGTTCGAAACCGCCGCAAATTCAACGCCTTGCAACCCTAGAACGAATCAAATTCAACTAGCCTGAATCATCTTCATCATCGGTCAGTTAAAATCGAACCAAGCAACCTAAACTCCATCAGCCATGGGTGCAATAGAAATCATGATGAAGCATTATGCGAAGTGGCGGTTTAAGTGTGAGTGATGGGGTTCGTGGACCAACAATAACCTATGATTGAAGAAGATTCACTTATGTAACAATTATCAGTGGTTGATGGAGCAAAATCGCCTTTTTGAAGCTTGGGCAAGTTTTTAATGGCGGGATCGAGAGAGCAGGTAATGAGAAAGAAGAAGGGGATGTGATTTATACCTTGCAGTGAAGGAATCTGGAGCGGCACATGCGACTTAACTATTAGCTCGCGTACGACCTACCAACTTAGAGAACGGGCGGGTTAAAGGACATCAAAGCACACGACCTAACCTTTAGGCGCGTACTTCGAGGGGCAAATGTTAACCCCGCCTCGGCCGTGGCTCACCGATCCAGAATAATGAGCGAGCTAATGTTCAGCCGATTTAACAAAGGGAGACCGACATAAGGCTTCAAAGGGAGACCGACCTAAGACCTAAGAGAGGTGCCGATCTAACACTTTAACAAGGTCGCCGACTTAACCACCTTAATAAGGTTACCGACCTAACAGGTTAGAGGGGCATGCCGACCTAAAGCTTTAATATGTATGCCGATTTAACGCCTTGACAAGGTTACCGACCTAAAATGCAGCCGACCTATGACCAATGTTAGGCCGGACATGAATTGAGCAAAGGAAGTCAATGCCGCTGCAGGGCACAGTGATCTCTTAGCTCGTACACGACCTTGGACTCATCAGTTGGGTCGCGACTTACGACTTACCAGACTAACTCGGCCGCGACCTAAAAGCCACTGAATGAAGAACCCGACGCCGTGTTACTAGGAAGGGGAGGAGTTAGCTCGGAGGCGACTTGGGACTTGAACGAAAATGCCTCTGTGAAGCCCGGGCTCGCGTTAAACTGGTTGCAACTAGTTAAGTCGTCCACAACCCAACTTAAGTCGGTCACGACTTGCGGCCTAAGGGAAAAATTTGCCTATAAATACATGACCATATCCAACATTCAAGGGACTTTTGGCCAATCATTTCAAGCGCCAATACTCAGCCGAATTCTCAACTCACCTGACACTTCAAGTTCGAAAGGCATTTCAACTAACTTCAAGGGAAAATCTAACGCAATCTACATGGATTCGAAGAATTCTTCTCTACTAAAGTTCTAGTTGTTTGTCTCGTCGTAATTGTAATTGAAGATTGCGGTAAAGTTGTAATCGGTTTAGCAATAAAGAGAATTAAAGTGGACGTAGGCTTGCCTTGAGCCGAACCACTATAAAATCATTGTTATTCACTGCTTTTTCTGTGACTTTCTGCTTATACTCTGTTCCCGAATCATCGGGTGGTGCTTTCACAACTACACTTTATACAACGAGGTGTTAGCGTTCAAATTTTAGCATTAACATTTTTGGTGCTTTCACTGAGAATTGAACTCAGGAGTATTATCATCATTGCTCCACGAAAGTTTGTTGAAGTAACCTCTCTGAAGACTAGAAGTTTATCTGAAATCATGTCTCCGGGGAGAAGGAGTAGATCTGTTAGATCTGGAAATGTTCAAGAGGGAACCTCCGCTTCCCCAGTACCTAATCAAGCCACTCCACCTGTTGGGGTTACAAAAGCGGAGTTGGATGCTGTAATCTTAGGGCTGAACCAACAGATAAATGCATCCCATTCTTTGACGCCCTAAAGAAAGGAAAGAAAAACTTCGATTGGACTCCTGAATGCCAAAAAGCCTTTGATGAATTGATTCGCCATATGGAAACGCCTCCAATACTTTCTAGGCCTGGCGATGGCGAGGATCTTCTTATATACTTGGCAGTGTCACCTCATGCTTTAAGTGCAGCGCTGATACGAGAAGACAAGAGGATTCAACATCCAGTTTACTATATTAGCAAAAGACTCGCTGGGGCAGAGATGAATTACTCTAAGTTGGAAAAACTCGCCTATTGCCTACTGATTGCATCCAGGAAGTTGAGGCAATATTTCCAAGCTCATCCTATCAGAGTCCTCACTGATCAACCTTTAAAGCAAGTCCTGTTTCGCCCTGAGACTTCGGGTCGTCTTCTAAAGTGGATATTGAACTCAGTCAATATGACATCACTTATCATCCCCGAAAAGCAATCAACAGACAAGATTTAGCGGATTTCATCACAGAATTCACAGATAAGGGTAACAGTGAGGAGGAAACGATCGACGATTCCCCAATCCAATGGAAGTTATATGTCGATGGCGCAAGAAACGACTATTGTTCTAGAGCCGGAGTTGTACTTGAGACCCCTGAAGGTCGATCATTATGCTATGCACTAAGATTGGAATTTCCTTCAACAAACAATGAAGCAGAATACGAAGCCCTTATCGCTGGCTTAAGGATTGCTAAAGAACTAAACATCCAAGCATTACAGATCTTCAGCGATTCTCAGCTTATTGTATGTCAAGTCAAGAAGGAATTCCAAGCGAAAGGGGGAAATCTGCCCGCCTACTTGTCAAAGGCTTGGGAACTCCTGGGTGATTTCGATCATTACATGATAAGTCATATTCCTCGAGAAGAAAACACGAAAGCAGATTCTCTCGCAAAGTACTCTAGCACAGGCGAAGCTCAATTTCTGGGGTTGACTCTAGTGGAGGTCCTGTCGGCTCCGAGCATTGATGAGATGGATATTGATTGGATCATTAGCGTGTCTCAAGAGCAAGAATCATGGATGACACCAATAACAGAATATCTGCTCAATGGCTCTTTACCGGAAAATTCAAAAGAACGAAAGAAGCTACTGAGGAAAGCCTCTCGCTATATAGTCCAGGATGGCCAGTTATACAGACGGGGATTCTCAATGCCGTTACTTCGATGTGTATCCAGGGAAGAGTCCAAAACAATCCTAGCTGAGGTGCATGGGGGAGAATGTGGTGATCATTTAGGTGGTCAAACTTTAGCGAAAAAGATTCTCCGATACAGATATTTTTGGCCAGAAATTAATCGAGATGCAGCAGAATATTCCCGAAAATGTGACAGATGCCAAAGATTCGCCAAAATTCCTAGAGCTCCTTCCACTGAACTCACACAGATGGTCAGTCCATGGCCGTTTGCAATATGGGGGATAGACCTTGTAGGACCGTTTGCAATATGGGGGATAGACCTTGTAATCGGTTTAGCAATAAAGAGAATTAAAGTGGACGTAGGCTTGCCTTGAGCTGAACCACTATAAAATCGTTGTTATTCACTGCTTTTTCTGTGACTTTCTGCTTATACTCTGTTCCCGAATCATCGGGTGGTGCTTTCACAACTACACTTTATACACCGGGGTGTTAGCGTTCAAATTTTAGCGTTAACAGACGCCTAGGTCGCAACCATTAGGTCATACCGTTTTAGACGGGGCGCTGCCCCGCACCCCGCCGGGGGTGCTGCCCCCTGGACCCCCGCGACCTGACCGGGCAGGTCGAATCCCGTAGCGGTGGCGTTGCCCCCGCACCCCCACGTTGGGGGGTTGCCACCCCCCTGGACCCCCCCTCCGTAGGGGATCTTATATGAAAAACATTCAACAGAACTTGCTGCACTGATTTCCTTGGATTTTTATCACATCTCCGGATGTGATCTTTGTGATTGATTGTTTCTACAATCGCTTCTGTGATTGGTCACTTTAAAATATAAAGGTTTCAAAACTAGTAGTAAATATCAAAACTCTTTCAATAAAAGGATTTCAACTCTATTTTTAATAACAAAGCTCTTTTATTAACCCGTTTTCCAATCTATTAGTATATACAAACCTTTACCTCACTCGTATGAGAAATCTAATTAAACGACTTAGTAAAACAAGTGGTATGAAACGCTTGCGTTTACTTCGTCGGTTAATTCTTGGACTTGTTCGATTGAATCTCTTGTGACAATTTTCTAGTGGAGATCTACAGTTTGTTAGTAAATATTTGAGTTAAGCAAGTGGTCATGGGACATGAAGCTAAACTTTTATATTTACTGACTTAGTGTAATTGACACTTCTTGATGATCATGATGATCATTTTTGTGTTTTAGACTAGCAACTGTGCGATGTCTCTTTGTCTGCGAGGGAGACTAGACCCCGCTCTTGTGATGTTTCGCCATCGCATTTGTGTGATGTTTCGCCATCACATATTTGGGGTAGCGCCCCACGGTCCTCGGGCCATTCGTGTGTCAAAATTAATGGCTTGCAACCATGAGATAGCTTCTCGCTTTGTGTTACACGTGTAGGTGAGTTTTTATGCTCCCATTTTGTGAGTTTTCATGCTCCTATATTGTAATTTCTTGATTTCTTGTGTAGTCTTCTGGAATTTGTGCTTCACCTATTTTCATGACTTTCATTGTTATGATTTTCCAACTTTTATGTTTAGGTGAATTTGGATCTTTTAGAAGATTCTTTTGATATTGTTTGATCTCTTGATGATCTTCATTTACATGCTTATCATAGTATGTCTTTATGGTTACTATATGTTCTTGCCATATCTATTGTTTATATCATGTTATTTGATATTTATAGCTAGACTGATCCGTTTATTATTTTCTTATAAATAATACTCGGGTCAGACCGAGATGTTACAGGTGCTTCTGCTTGACTTCTCCCCCAGGGATTTACTACTCTGACTTTTGGCTGACCTTTTAGATTAGCAGTTTTTGTCGTTTACACTTGAGATATAGACTCATAGATGTATTATTTTGTATAGCACGTGTTGCTATTCTTTTGTATTATTGTGGATCTTTTTGAACACTACTCTGATGTACACTTTCATGTGTAAGTTATATATTCATATCTTCTTCCGCCTTTGTGATATGGATGTCTGTAACTGATTTGTGTTATGCATATTTCTATGTTTGTTTCCGAAGATTATTTATAGCCACCGTGTGATAAGAAATCACATGGATGGTCGCTCCTCAACAGCCTTATTCTCCGTGCTAGTTGACAACACTACACCGTAGTGTTCTTGGCTAGCGTGGGTATAGAGGTGGGGAGTCACACGAATGGACTTTAGAATAGGAAAAATCATTATGGGATGAAATGATAGGCCTGGGTGTTTTTATTTATTTGTATTTGTCTTGGGATGGCGGGTTTGAAATAATCAAAACTTGGAAATTTTACTGATTACAGATTTAAATGATAATTTCCGTATCACTTGATTTAGGTGTGAAATATTATCTGGACCCGTGGTTTATTTCAAAATATGATTTCTTATAATTTCATGTATTGTAAATAAAAGAAAAAATATGGACTTTGACTTATATTGGATTTAAAATGGTTAAGTAGTGATTTTTTAAAAGGTTAAATGGTACAAGTTAATAGATAGTTTGAGTTGTAGTGTGAAAGTTTGATTTAACTTAATAATAGTAATTTAAGTAAAAATGGAATTATAAGCTTAACTTGGTAATTAATATAATTGATGTACGTATTGGATAAATATACAGTAAAAAAATATATCAAGTTATTTGTAAAATAAAGTTAAGCAACTTACAGTGTATTTTGAATTTATGTAATTAGTTAAAAATGTTAAATAAATGGATAGTTAAACGGAAATTTTAGAATTTAACTTAACTTGGAAATGTGAAATTTTATTTGAAATTAAAGGTTAAGTTAAAAAATTAAAATGGAATTTAAGTTATATATATAAAATGGAAATTAAGTTATATTTGGAAAATGGTAATAAAAATTAAAGTGTTAAGTAATTTGCTAAAATGTATAGAATAGAAAATTGTACACTTGAATTTATTAAGTGAATTATCGAAAATTTGATTTTATTTATAGCAAATTTACTTTATAAAAATCATAAGTTAAATGTATTTTAATGAACATTTTTGAGTGTTAAAATATGATTATTATAATGTTTAAAGGGTTAAATCAAAGTTTATTTGTTGCTGGAATTACATTGAAAATCTGGAAATTAAATTTATAGCACTTCAGAAATGTTATCATTCCTGAAGTTAACTTAAATTTTGCTGTAAAGGATATTACAACATTTTTTAAGTGCTGCAGTTGCATAAGCTAAAATTAAATCTAAAACTAATAGAAGGGCTATAGTAGCAGTTGTTAAGTGCTGCAGTTGGCTGAATTGAATTGAATCTTTTAATTTGAACCTGAATTATTACAGCAGTTCTGTAAATTACTGTCTTTGCTGAATTAAACTATTTTTCAACTAAAACTGGACTATCACAGAAATTTTAAGTGCTATCTTTACTGAATTGAATTGTTTTCCATTATAACTTGCCGCAGCATTTTCTAAGTGCTGCGAAAAACTAAAATTTCAATATTTGAAGTGTTTAACTGAATAAATGAACTCAAAAAAGGCCAAATTTTGGGAATTGAATATTTGATTTGAAGGAATAATGATTTCACATTTTTTATGGTTTAAATGAATGATTTTAATTCGGAATTATAAATCATTTTGAAATTTATAACTATGCATACACTACTTTGTGTGTCATGTGATTTCCTTGTGATTGTTTGATGCACACCTTTGATTTTAAGAGTGTGGCTAGAGGCGAGCGGTTACTTCAGCTCTATGCTACCCTAGTCACAATAACACTTTTATTTGCATCGTTTACTTTAATATGGATATTTCTAGGATAGTGTTTATTACTATTTAATTGATGGTTTGACTGATCCTTAAAGGATGGGCGATCTCAAGCATCCTTTAAGTTATTATGCATTGCTATTACAGTTCACTTAAGTTGGTTTACATTATATAAGTATGTATGTCGTGACTCGAGTGTTTTGTATTTTACTTTACGCTCGAGTCAGCCTGAGTGTCACAACTTTGGATTAACCTTCTGGAGCTAGAGTTTTGCTGGAGCTTATCTGTCTATCTATTCGTCTACTTCTTCCAGTTAGTTCCTATTCGTTATCTGTCTCTATATTATTGTTTATATATCCTGACTTCTATTGTATCTATTTTACTATGAGATTTTGTATATGTTTTGCGAGTATGTATATAGTAGCTTCATGAACTACTATGGTATTTTATTTCCGCTGCGAGTATTCTGATATCTCTGTGTCTGTGATTCTGTATGATTTTATTTGCTCCAAATTTTATTACAATCTGTTATTTTGAATTATTCAAGTCTAACATATGTGGATTATTTTCGATTTTAATGGTCCAAAATAGTGGGTCGTTACATTTGGTATCAGAGCTTTGGTTTTAGGCAAACCTTAGCCTGCAGAGCAAAAACTCATTAAAGATAGGGTAAAAATACCCTAAAATGAGTGGAATCAATCTCAGAATCATTTTTTTGTGAGAGAGCATATTTTCGAAGTATAAACCGATTTTCGAATGATTTTAAAGGATTTTCAAAGATTATATTGGTATAAATTTTCTTATTTTAAAATCAAGTTTTTCTAAACTTCATCCCTTCTATATCCACCTTGTTGGAAATCTCTTGGTTAGGATTTTTATCGATTAGGATTCCTTGAACCTTGCAACACTCCCACTTTTTCTGAAATCCATTCATGTCTCCCCTATTTGTATTCCTTTGATTTTGGAGCATTCCATAACTCCACTTTGATTGACCTCTATAAAGAACGGTGATTCCGCAAATCTTTGAATGATTTGTAAAGGGGTGAAACTCCTTTACAATTGGCATTGATTCACCGGAGATTTCTGTATCCTCGGTTTACGATGCTATCTATCTTCTGCTCTACCTGGATTCTATATCTGGCGATCGAATGTCGATTTGCCATAGATTTCTGCATTGATTATATTCCTGAAGTCATGGTTGACCCGGTTAAGGTCGCAAGCGATTTATTTAGGCTTATCCATCTTCTATTTGGTAATTAAATTATCTCATCTTCGTTCCAGCTTATCTTTGAACCATAATTCAATTTGCTTAGGGTTTCTCTAAATTTGAATCTCTGGTTGTTTTGAAATCCATCCTTAGATAATCCCTTAGAAATTTGTAGTTAGTTTTATTTTGAAATTTGTGCATACATCGAAATAACTATTTTGATTAGGATGACCACATTTTATATATAAAGGTAAAGTGTTTTCGATAAGGATTATCTACCCTTTGAAAAGTAGAATTTGAAATTTTGAAGATTGTATAACAGATTTTATTTATATAAAAATGATTTATAACTGAAATGGTTTTAAATTGAAATTTGAGAGATTAAACTCCGGTATTTTGAAATTTGGTTTTGAGATTTCGAAAATATATAATAATAATGCGATTTAAAAGTATTTTCCGGATAAGAAATGTTTCAAAAGAGTTCAAATGAATTCCAAAGATTTCAATGAAGTTTTCAAAAAATAGAAGTCAAGAACCCACTTATGTTGCTGGAAAAAAATTTCGGTGATGAGTGCACGCATCATCGACATTGATTTTCAAGTTTCAAAGTGGGGGAAGGCCACTTTAGTAGTTTTGCTATGCAAGTGATTTTTTTGTGAAATCAATTTTGATTTCAAATTTCGAAGTACGATTTGATATTCGAAAGACATATGTATATATATTTAAGATGATATGAAGTGAGCCGGTGTTCAGTCCTCGAGTTTAGGATTTGATTTAGTATAACTCTATTTATAAAATTGATTTACTAATTTGTGCTGATTTCCAACTCTTGGATTTGAAATTTGATTTCAACGACTTTTTTGAAGGTTCGAACACTTCCACATCAAGGCTTAATTTTTAAAGCTAAGAAATTTCGAAGAGTATAAAATATTTAATAAAGTATATAAGTTTAGTTATGTATGTTTAAAGTATGAAGAGTATGACTTAAATAAATTTGAAACTTTTGTTAAGTAAATAATTTGCAAAAGGAAATTTGGATCTTTTGAATAGAAATAAATAGTTTAAAGGTTTTAAAGGGATAATTATAAATTTGGAAACCATTTTGGGTATAATTGTATTTGGTTTCGAAATTAGATTGGAATTTAAAACCAGTACGTATATGATGATTTTGGAAATGAATTTGTTTGACTTGAATTATGTTAATTTGGAAACTGAGATTATTTTCTAAACCTATTATTTTGGAAACTTTGAAATTGGGGTATTTAATTTAGAAGAAAATTTGGTGAAATCATATATGATTTTGAAACCGAGTCGATATTAAAATGATTTGAAATTGAGAACCTTGTATTATTAAGTACTTGATTTGGGAGTTGTCGAACTTATATAAAATCGATTTGTATAAGTATGAGATTGATTTGAAAACTATTGATTTGAAAGGTACTCAATTTGGAAAAAGAAATCTTATATAATCGAAGTCTATATAAGTGTGATTTGATATACTATTGATTTGGAAAGTACTTGATTTGAAAGTGGAATCTTATATATAATGGGATTTATATAAGTATGATATTTTAAAGTGATTTTAAAAAGGTACTATATGATATATATTTTCGAGGTAAAGATATGGGAAGTACCTTCTGCTTGATATCCGCTTTGTGGCCATATTGTGGATTCATTCTATCGATATTATTCTCTCTGATTTTTGGTTTTTCGGATGTGATACTCGATTGTCCCACCATGGCGATCTCCATGGTTTTTCTTTTGAGCGCGACTGCATAGCGTAATTCGCCTGGCTAAGATGGCCTAGGGGTTCGGATTGTTTCCTGGGGGATCCAGGCGTAATCATTGTGTATCCTATGAACTATATAGGTCACATTAGTAGCGAAATCCGCCTGGCTGAGAAGGCCTAGGGGTACGAATTCTTTCCTGGGGGATCCAGGCATAATCATTGTATATCCTGTGGTCTACTAGTCATCATGGGTAACTCGCAAGGCTGAGGAAGCTTATGGATATGGATTGTTTCCTGGGGGATCCAGAAGTAAGCATTGTGTATCTGCAAACCATGGTAAGACAAAGGTTTTGGTTTGGTTGTTTTGTTTGGATTGTACTTTTCATATCTGATTTTAAAAGTTTTTCCAGTATTTTCACTGGGTGTTGAAACAAATCTACTAAGTACTTGGAGAATTCTAGCTTTGCGCCTAATCAACGCACCGCCAGAGTCTACGGGAACAAGGATAAACTTGTTAAGACATCGAGTTATAAAAGTATTTTGACAAAGTATTATGTAAAGGATATTTTGATTATTTATTTTACCTTTCTAAATAATTGAAATTTATATAGCTTTAAAATAATGGTTCATCCTTGTCTTTCAACCTATTTTCCCTTCTGGCTATCCCTATTCTCCACCTTGTTAAACTTATTTATAACAACAACTATCAAAGTTATCAAGTATAATTTTAATCTTTTTGTCATCTTGTCTTAATCCTATCTTTTTCTATGTTTTATGTACCTCATTCCTTTTCGAGGATGAAAAGTTTTGAGTGGGGGAGAGTGTAACAACCCTGTATTTTGTGATTATTTTAATTTTATATTTTAATTATTTTAACTGAAATTACTGATCTAAAAACTTTATTTTATTTATTAAAATTGCGACAACCCGACTTTCTACCACCAGAAAATCGCATCATCTTTAAGAAAGAAAGCGATAGAAAAGAGAAAAGATAGAGAAGAAGAAAGAAAACAACATCAGAATCTAACAGCTGAACGAATAAACTATATTAATAACATAAATATTATATAGTTTACAATCATTATCAGAGTTACACAGACATACAACACATACTAGACAGTTATAAACACCTGTCTAGTTATTACAACACAATACAACTCAGAGACAACACAGAACACACAGCGGAATACTATATATCTAACACAGAAGCCTCCTGCTCCATTGCTCCTTCACAATTCGTCAAAGCTAACCTGAATCCTAACCTGAATCACTTGACTACTCATAAAAATTTGAGTACCCAAGAGTTTGTGAAAACAAAAATAAACTCCGGGTCAGACATGGGTCTGGTGTGAGTAACAGGTTAAAGTTGCTTAACTTTTAAAAACCTTTGAAAAGAAAGGTATCACGTAAGACTTCCCACACATAAACATGGAAAAGTTTTTACCTTACGCTAACCAAAACATTTGATAGGAAATCCGGTGATATTATAATAGTGTCTAGGGTTTTCAAATAAATAAGAAATAGCCGAAATTGTTACATCTATTAAATTCCAGCTACTAGCCACAAAAGTGGGTAATACAATCAAAACCGTTGGCACTTATTGGATTTTGGATTCCATACAATGGCAGGGTTACTGGGGTACCGCCCATCACAGTACATGGCCTAGATCACCGTACCGAGGAGCCACCCTAACTCCCCTGCAACACAAGGCCGGAACCATTCCTTACTTAATAGTTCCGAACAAGATGACCCCGACGGTTGGAGCTCAAAACCGTCCACACAGCCGAAATAAAAAGGGACCTCTAGACAGGGGTAAACCTCACTCTCCAGTGGGTGCGACCCACGAAGCCTTGCTGCACCTCCACTGTTTTAGCCATTCCTTTAATTATTTATCATTGATTAATTAATCTTAATTAATCAACTTTAGTTACATCATTAATTAAAATAATTAATGATCTTTAATTATTAATTACCTTAAGTAATTTACTTATAATTATTAGTCATCATCACAAATTAATTACATTTAGTAATTAACTAACTTAATTACTTTATTTAAACCAAATTAATTATCCTTAATTAATTTGTTAATTAATTTCTTGATTAATTACTAAATAATTAATCCAAATTTCTCATTCTTAAACATCTCCACTTAATTACAATTTTTAATTATCAATCAATTACTTAACTAAGTAATTTCCAAATCATTAACTACATAAAGTAATTATTTTTAAAACTCATGTGTTTATAATTAATTAAACTTAATTAATTAAAAATAAACAATCATATTAAACTATACTAAGTAATTAATTTCTTAATTACTTTATTAAGTAATTATACTCAAACCATTTACAATTGATTATTATTAAATTAATTAATCTAATTAATTATAAAACTTAACTATATTAATTAATTGTTAAATTATCCTGGTTAATGACCTTCATTAACCATTCTTTAATTATTTTATAAAATAATTAACTTAAATTAATTACCATTTAAATTATATTTAATTATTCATTAATTAAAGTTAATTATTAAATTAATTAACCTTAATTAAAACTTAATTACATAATTATTATTCATTCATCATTAATTAATAATTTAATTAATGATCTTAATTATAAATTGATTAATCATTAATCAATTATTAATTCCAAATTTAATTAATTAATTAAATTAATTAATAAATCTTAATTACCTTATTAATTAATTTTAAAAACATAAATCTTAATTTGAATTTCAAGATAAAACATAACTTAATTATGTTAAAACAATTTAATTGAAACAAAGTACTTTTAAACTACTTTTAAATTTCCATTTTTAAATACAAGTTTAAATTAAAAGTAATTTAAACTTATCAAAGTTTGAAAATTTAAAACTTATTTAAATTTCAAAACAAAACAAAAGTTTGTCTTAAAAATGAAATCATAAAAATTTGAAGTTGAATTCATTTCAAAATTTTTGGAAATTCAATTCATTCTTAGTTTCAACTTTCAAATTTAAATCTTTTTTTTAATTTAAAACTGGAGTTCAGGTTTAAGCTTAGATTTCCAGATTTAAAATTAATTCTTAAATCTTAATCACATTTTAAAAACTTCATTATTTAAAATTTCAACTATTTACCAAATTGAAATAGTTAATTAAGTTAAAATTTTAAACTTTTATTTTTATTTAAAAACTGGGTTTTGAATTTAAATCAGAAATTCAAACTTGCATTGAATTTAAACTGGAACCTTACCTTAACACAAAACTACAGATTTTAAATTTCAAAAACCCAGATTTTCAAAAACAGTTTCTTTTTCCTGAAGCATGTACATTATAGTTCAACCCGAGATAAATCAATTCCTACTTCGAGTTTTAAGCTCTTCTACTTCGAGTTTTAAAACCATTTACTTCGAGCAAAAACAAAGACCCACCCAACAGTTCACCCGAAAAAAAAAACTTGTCGCCGTGCATATGGATGGCGACCACCGCCCCCTACTGGTCATCATGGATGATCCACCACTTCCAGAAACCCATCACTACTCTAACATCACCCCGGATCAAACAGAAATCAAAGAATTCAAAATAACCCCTAATCAAAACCTGTGAACTTCAAACAGGTTCCTGATGCAAACCGGTCAACGGCGAAATTGCGCCTTCCCCCACCTTCTAACACCCGCCCCTTTTGGCCACGAACTCCCTCACACTTCCACTATACAATCCCCAAAAATCAGTACACTCGATCCATTATATGAATCGAAATGACCAATTCTTTAAACCAAATAAAACTATGGTTCAATTCAGAAAAATCAAAACTGTATCTACCCAAATCAATTATAATCACATTTCTGATTTTACTAAGAATCTATGTTCCTTTTACTATAACTCAGAAGAATTTTATGATTCCTCAAGTATCAGATTGCAAGTATTGCTCAAATTCATATTTTTGGTTCAAGAACCAACTGTAAATGAAACATATACCTAAAAATTCCAATACTTGATTTAAAAATCAAGTTCCAGTTTATATTTTGATTTGTATTACTAATTTACCATATTAATTTGACTGGGTTTGGAAAAATTAAACATATGATTCTGGTTTTACAGAGGCAACAACCAGTATATAACTTCCTAAAAACCTTTAAATGTTAACTTAAAACAACTTTGCTTTATTATTTTCATTATATCAGGAAAACAATTTTAGTAATAAGTTTTATAAATAAAATTATGGGTGCTTGAAAAATCAGAGGAATAGAACAGGAAATAAAAAAGGAAGTAATAGCATGCATACCATACATATTCATAACAACAGTTATTCATAACAATAAGAATCTAGCTATTCCATTTTAAATAAACTTGTATGCAACCATTTAAAATTTTAAAATTAAAAGTTACTCACCATTAGAATACAGAGCTCAACTGTGCTTTGCAGAGAACACCTAAAATTGCAGACTTGACCCTTTAACCTTCATGTTGAATTGATATACAGATGCATATGTTCCCTGACTTAGATTACTAGCATGCAGATGTAGATTAAGTTGCTAAATCTTCACATGTAGGCAGATGCTAGTTGTAATTACTCATTCCTTAAATGCATGCTAACATTCCCAGTTTAAACAGAGTGCAGAAAAAATGCAGGCTTCACTTTGCTTTTTAGGAAATGCAGATTTGATCTTTGAGTAATATGCAGATGAAGGATTTGAGGATGCAGGTTTATGAAAGATTTAGTTTTGATGAGGAGTTACAGGAATTTGCAGATTTGTGTATTTGAATATGCAGATTAGAACATGGTTTTGGTGAATTTATATATGCAGATTTTTGAGGAATGTTGAAAATTTTGAAGATGAGTTCATGATTTCTCCTTTGATTAAGGAGAATGAAAAATGCAATATGAAATGAAGATGTAAACTTAACTAATGTATTTTCAGATTTAATGAGATAAAAGAAAAATAAAACTAATTTTTAACACTTGTCAAAAGTTAGACACTTGTCTATTTGTAAATGCTAATTTTGAACACTTGTTTCTTTTTTTAAGATAATTAGTATTTAAATTTACAAACTAGAGTGTGTATTAACTTAATTTAACTTGTTAGTTTATTTTAAAATATGTGTATGAATTTATAAATGAAAACAAACCATGTTTACAAAACTTACACAAATAAAAATTAAAACAATTTATACTTTTGAAATTTAAATTCAAACTAAATTCAAAACCAAACAATTCAAATAAAGTTATAAATAAAAATTCAATTTGAAATAACTAATTGCAAATCTTATTAAACATTTATTTATAAAGGCAATACAATATTAATATTGTTTTTATAAATATCTTCTTATTAAATTAAAATCATTTTAAAAGAAATTATATTTTTATCAATAAAATATCTATTTTATTAAGCCATAGAACCTTTTGTTAAATTTATTCTAAATTTAAAACTCAAGTTAATTTAATTAAAAACATTCCAATATTTTTCCATTCAATTTTAAAATCATATATTTATTTATGAAATAGTTATTAAAACTCAATACTAATTTATAATTAAAATTTCCAATTTAAAATGTATACATTAGAATTTTAAAACATGGTTCATTTATTAAATTTAAACCAAAATCATTTATTAACTTTAAAAAGCTTAAATATTAAATAAAACAAATTTCCCAATGTACTACAAATATTAAAACTGAAAAATATGCTTTATTTATTAAAATTAAAACAAATGCTAATCTATTCAAAATATAAACCATATATTTGTATTGTAAATAGAAACCAATTTATATCATTTAAAAGATAAAATAACCAATTTAAATATTTATTGAAGTAGATTATTAAATTTATTTGAATAATTATTAACAGAATATCAATATCAATTTAATTTTAACTATAGATTATTAAATTGATATTGTTAAAAATTCCGGGATATTACAATCCTTCCCCCTTAAAAGAATTTCGTCCTCGAAATTTAAAACAAAGGTAATTTAATAATCTCATTAAAGATTTAATTTTAAATCACAAGCATAAATCCAACCTATGCTAACAACCAAAAACAACCAATCAAACAAACTAAATTATCCAGACAAATTCTGGATAGAATTTCATCGAGTTTCCCCAGGTGTATATATATATACCGGGATACTCGCTCTAGAGAATCCAAACAATCAATACTATGAAGCTACAAAGCTCCTATACAATTATATCTATAACACTAGACAAGATATCAGACTACAAACGAGTCTGACTCAACAACCAAAACTCCAGAACTGCTGGTTCCACAACCAGAGATAGATCATACACGTACTCCCTCAGAGATACGTGAAACTCATCAAATCCCAGTTATCCAAACTGGCAATTCAATCCTATAGATCAATCACTTAATCTCCTAGATACAGAAAAGATCCAAAATACTTCAGAGCTAGCTTCTCAGACTTACCCAAACTTATAGCTCACTTTTGATCGGAGAAAACTTATCCAAAATTAATCTCCGTCTTCAGAATCCAAATTCCTCCAACTCTAATCCACAAAACTCTTCGGACAATCCTGGGCTGCCCACAACCTTACTGATCAGCTCAACCTTATCTGATGCTTCTAGAAACAAACGAGACCAATCAAAACAACAAACTGATCTCCTCAAGATCAACCAAAACCAAGAACTCAAACTCAACTTCTCAACATCAGAGAACAACTTACTTCTCCTGTCCGGGGAAAAGAAAACAGATACACTTTCAAACTGCTTCCGCTGCTCAACTCTGATCCAAAGTAGAAGAAAATGCTAAAGAAGAACACGAGCATAACCCAACAATACACCCAGAAATATGGTTCAACAAATGCATAAGAAAAATTCAGAAGTTCCTCCAAAACTCTGAGATGCTACACCAACTCAATCTCCTGGAACCATTCTTCTATAAAGCTGAACCACCGGTACCACTCCTGGAATCCTGGACGATAGAAAGCTCAATCTCCAGATGCTAACCAAACTCTGAATTCTCTGAAAATATTCAGAAAAAACTCAGATAACCTAAGAGAGCACTCAAACAATCGCAAGTCACTTTTGCGAATCATCCAAACCAAATCCAAGGAATACTGTTCTTCCTTTACCAAACAGAACAGCTTACTCTCAATTAGCCAACCCATCGAAGAAACGGTCCACTCAACTGCTTCTGAACTCCTCTTCAGAAAAACTTCTAAGCCAGAAGATCTCTTGCCAATACCGAGAATACTCCAAGCTGCACTGTTGCCACAGATGCCAAAGAATTCCAAAACAAGCTCTTCGAGAAACTCAATCCTCAAAGCAAACAGAAACACCGGCTGAACACAGCCACAACACCGAAGCAGGCTCACCTCCTTAACTTGTTCCAAAGAAAACATCTTCGGGAACATCCATATTCACTGCGTCTCATCACGCAGTTACTACTTCCTGAGGTATCCAAAATACCATCACTCGCTTCTGCCAATCGACAGATCCAAACTCTACTCATCCAACTTCAAAAAATTCACTACAAACCTTAACAGGTTTCCTTCAGAGATAAATGAAGTCCCTCATCACTACAAAACTCACTCGAGACGGTATTAGGTCTACAGTCTCGACAATTCACTTCTAACCTCAAACATTCAAACTCCAACCAATGGTAGTCATGTTACACACACTACTACCCCATCTACCTTATAACTTATATTGGAAAACCCGAACAGGTAACCCAATAGATAGGTAGAAATAAATATATATATTAAAAATTACAAATACGCTCCCTCAAGAAAGACACCACTACAGAGCCTAGGTATTCACTCAACCTAATGCTTTGATACCAAGTGCGACGAACCGACTTTCTACCACCAGAAAATCGCATCATCTTTAAGAAAGAAAGGGATAGAAAAGAGAAAAGCTAGAGAAGAAGAAAGAAAACAACATCAGAATCTAACAGCGGAACAAATAAACTATATTAATAACATAAATATTACATAGTTTACAATCATTATCAGAGTTACACAGACATACAACACATACTAGACAGTTATAAACACCTGTCTAGTTATTACAACACAATACAACTCAGAGACAACACAGAACACACAGCGGAATACTATATATCTAACACAGAAGCCTCCTGCTCCATTGCTCCTTCACAATTCGTCAAAGCTAACCTGAATCCTAACCTGAATCACTTGACTACTCATAAAAATTTGAGTACCCAAGAGTTTATGAAAACAAAAATAAACTCCGGGTCAGACATGGGTCTGGTGTGAGTAACAGGTTAAAGTTGCTTAACTTTTAAAAACCTTTGAAAAGAAAGGTATCACGTAAGACTTCCCACACACAAACATGGAAAAGTTTTTACCTTACGCTAACCAAAACATTTGATAGGAAATCCGATGATATTATAATAGTGTCTAGGGTTTTCAAATAAATAAGAAATAACCGAAATTGTTACATCTATTAAATTCCAGCTACTAGCCACAAAAGTGGGTAATAAAATCAAAACCGTTGGCACTTATTTGATTTTGGATTTCATTCAATGGCAGGGCTACTGGGGTACCGCCGGTCACAGTACGTGGCCTAGATCACCGTACCAAGGAGCCACCCTAACTCCCCTGCAACACAAGGCCGGACCCATTCCTTACTTAATAGTTCCGAACAAGATAACCTCGACGGTTGGAGCTCAAAACCGTCCACACAGCCGAAATAAAAAGGGACCTCTAGACAGGGGTAAACCTCGCTCTCCAGTGGGTGCGATCCACGAAGCCTTGCTGCACCTCCCCTGTTTTAGCCATTCCCGGTTGATGAGGCTTGAGGTTACGATTACCTTTATAGGACATATCATCTTAGAATGCTCATCGTTCGCCTGACGATGTTCTGAAAGCATTCAATCCATACAAGTTCGTTACGGGTTTGAACGAAACCGAAGGCATTATCTCGTTACACTCATTTTGGAATCACCCTCAGAGTTAACGACAATAACCCTTGCACTCTAAACCACCATCTCGAATCTATAAGTGCTATTCCGTCAAACTCATTACGGAATCACCCACAGAGTTATATTAACTTATAGTCCTTACACCTCGAGTCTTCACAAAGCTCCACTTTGATTCACGACCTAACGTTATTTGGAATCGATGTGGTTTTCGGATAACCAATTATGGAAATCCAATCCCGGTCTCATCGAAATCCAAAGCGTGTCTTTTAATGCCAAGTTGTTTTAAAGTTTAAAACAATTCAATACAGTATCTATATACACACAGATAGATAGCTTATAAATCACAATTGGTAATTAACATTTTCAAATAACAAGTAATCCACATTATCAATCCAATAGATATTCCATATATCACCATCACAATAGATAACCTATGTTATCATCACAATACAATCAAGTCATTCATATCACACAATATCATTTTTCTCATTACTGAGATCTTAAAGCATCCAAGTCAATCAATGACATCCATTCATACATAAGCAAAGATTCACTCATGCCACAATATAATTAATTTAAAATGAATTAAATTAACTATCTCTAATTAATTTAAAATGAATTAAATTAATTACTTAATCTATAATTAATTTAAAATAAATTAAATTAATTGCTTCACCAAAATAAATCTTGCTTTCTTAATTATTAAATTGATTACAATCAATTAATCATTTATTATTAATTACCTAAATTAATCACTCTTGATTAATTACCCTTAATTACATTCATGTAATTATCCTTAATTAATTCCACAAATTAATTATTCTCAAATAAACAGTAATTAACCTTTAATTACTTCAATTAATTAATTAATCATAATTAATTACATTTATCCTTAATTAATTACATTAATTAATTACCTTTAATTATTTATCATTGATTAATTAATCT
The DNA here is from genome assembly GCA_030765085.1 of Allium cepa. Classification (NCBI taxonomy): domain Eukaryota; kingdom Viridiplantae; phylum Streptophyta; class Magnoliopsida; order Asparagales; family Amaryllidaceae; genus Allium; species Allium cepa. The sequence continues at coordinate 921,715,847 of CM060939.1, read as the reverse complement.
TAATTAATCAACTTTAATTATATCATTAATTAAAATAATTAATGATCTTTAATTATTAATTACCTTAAGTAATTTACTTATAATTATTAGTCATCATCACAAATTAATTACATTTAGTAATTAACTAACTTAATTACTTTATTTAAACCAAATTAATTATCCTTAATTAATTTGTTAATTAATTTCTTGATTAATTACTAAATAATTAATCCAAATTTCTCATTCTTAAACATCTCCACTTAATTACAATCTGTAATTATCAATCAATTACTTAACTAAGTAATTTCCAAATCATTAACTACATAAAGTAATTATTTTTAAAACTCATGTGTTTATAATTAATTAAACTTAATTAATTAAAAATAAACAATCATATTAAACTATACTAAGTAATTAATTTCTTAATTACTTTATTAAGTAATTATACTCAAACCATTTACAATTGATTATTATTAAATTAATTAATCTAATTAATTATAAAAATTAACTATATTAATTAATTGTTAAATAATCCTGGTTAATGACCTTCATTAACCATTCTTTAATTATTTTATAAAATAATTAACTTAAATTAATTACCATTTAAATTATATTTAATTATTCATTAATTAAAGTTAATTATTAAATTAATTAACCTTAATTAAAACTTAATTACATAATTATTATTCATTCATCATTAATTAATAATTTAATTAATGATCTTAATTATAAATTGATTAATCATTAATCAATTATTAATTCCAAATTTAATTAATTAATTAAATTAATTAATAAATCTTAATTACCTTATTAATTAATTTTAAAAACATAAATCTTAATTTGAATTTCAAGATAAAACATAACTTAATTATGTTAAAACAATTTAATTGAAACAAAGTACTTTTAAACTACTTTTAAATTTCCATTTTTAAATACAAGTTTAAATTAAAAGTAATTTAAACTTATCAAAGTTTGAAAATTTAAAACTTATTTAAATTTCAAAACAAAACAAAAGTTTGTCTTAAAAATGAAATCATAAAAATTTGAAGTTGAATTCATTTCAAAATTTTTGGAAATTCAATTCATTCTTAGTTTCAACTTTCAAATTTAAATCTTTTTTTTAATTTAAAACTGGAGTTCAGGTTTAAGCTTAGATTTTCAGATTTAAAATTAATTCTTAAATCTTAATCACATTTTAAAAACTTCATTATTTAAATTTCAACTATTTACCAAATTGAAATAGTTAATTAAATTAAAATTTTAAACTTTTATTTTTATTTAAAAACTGGGTTTTGAATTTAAATCAGAAATTCAAACTTGCATTGAATTTAAACTTGAACCTTACCTTAACACAAAACTACAGATTTTAAATTTCAAAAACCCAGATTTTCAAAAACAGTTTCTTTTTCCTTAAGCCTGTACATTATAGTTCAACCCGAGATAAATCAATTCCTACTTCGAGTTTTAAGCTCTTCTACTTCGAGTTTTAAAACCATTTACTTCGAGCAAAAACAAAGACCCACCCAACAGTTCACCAGAAAAAAAAAACTTGTTGCCGTGCATATGCACGGCGACCACCGCCCCCACTGGTCATCATGGATGATCCACCACTTCCAGAAACCCATCACTACTCTAACATCAACCCAGATCAAATAGAAATCAAAGAATTCAAAATAACCCCTAATCAAAACCTTTAAATGTGACGCCCCACCTCTATACCCACGCTAGCCAAGAACACTACGGTGTAGTGTTGTCAACTAGCACGGAGAATAAGGCTGTTGAGGAGCGACCATCCATGTAATTTCTTATCACACGGTGGCTATAAATAAGCTTCGGAAACAAGCATAGAAATAAGCATAACACAAATCAGTCACAGACATCCATATCACAAAGGCGGAAGAAGATATGAATATAAAACTAACACTTGAAAGTGTACATCAGAGTAGTGGTCAAAAAGATCCACAATAATACAAAAGAATAGCAACACGTGCTATACAAAAGAATACAACAATGAGTCTATATCTCATGTGTTTACAACAAAAACTGCTAATCTAAATAGTTAGCCAAAAGTCAGAGTAGCTAATCCCGGGAAGAAGTCAAGCAGAAGCACCTGTAACACCTCGGTCTGACCCGAGTATTATTTAAGAAAATAATAAACGGATCAGTCTAGCTATAAATATCAGATGACATGATATAAATTAAAGGACATGGCATAAACATAAAATATCCATACTGACATACTACTATAAGTATGCAAATGATGATCAACAGAAGATCAATCAAAAAGAGATAAATCGATATCACAAGAATCTTCTCAAAGATCCAAAGAGGGCATCATACCCTAAACTTGTACTCATAACAAGTCAATGACATACATTCCAGAAATCAACACAAGAAATCCAGAAATCACAGAAAAAGGGAAAGAGGCCTATCACATGACGGTCCGAAGACCATGGGGAGCTACCCCATATGTGTGAGTCGAAATCACAAAGATGAGGTCAAGACTAACCAAAAATCAAAAAGGTATGTGTGAGTGAAATCACACAAGTGGTGTCTAGTCTGACCTCGCAAACAAGAGACATCGCACAATTGCTAGTCTAAATCATAAGAATGATCGTCATGATCAACGAGAAGTGTCAATTACCTAAGCTAGTAAATATAAAAGTTTAGCTTCATGTCCCATAACCACTTGCTTAACTTAAATATTTACGAACAAACTGTAAATCTTCACTAGAAAATTGTCACAAAAAGGTTCAATCGAACAAGTCCAAGTGTTAACCGACGAAGCAAACGCAAGCGTTTCATACCACTTGTTTTACTAAGCCGTTTAATTCAATTTCTCATACGAGTGAGGTAAAGGTTTGTATATATTCGTAGACTGGAAAACGGTTTAAGAAAAGAGCTTTGTTATTAAAAATAGAGTTGAAATTGTTTGTTAAAAGAGTTTTGATATTTACTACTAGTATTGAAACCTTTATATTATAAAGTGACAAAACACAGAAGCAATTGTAGAAACAATCAGTCACAAAGATCGCATACGGAGATGTGAATAAAATCCAAGGAAATCAGCTCAATGTTTTTCAGATAAGATCCCCTACGGAGGAGGGGTCCGGGGGGGTGGCAACCCCTCAAGGTGGGGGTGCGGGGGCAACGCCACCGCTTACGGGGTTCGACCTGCCCGGTCAGGTCGCGGGGGTCCAGGGGGCAGCGCCCCGACCAAAACGGTACGACCTAGTGAAGACCAAAGGAAGGATAGGATCGAGCGACTTAAAGGGTTTCGACCTAAAGAGTCACGACCTAAAGGAGTAAGCGACCCTAAGGAAACTCGCGACCTAACATGGCCGAGCTAAGGTGAGGTGCGGCTCAACCAGGTAAGCGACCTAAGGGAGACGAGCGACCTAAGGAACTCGCGACCTAACAATAGCACAGGTCAAGCGACCTAACGTTTTAAGGCCGAGCGACCTAATTAAACTCGCGACTTAATGGTGTGAAAGGCGTGCGACCTAAAGTGTTACGACCTAAGGGTCGAGCGACTTAGTGGAACAAGGTCATACTACCTAACGGAGTAAACGATCAAGCGACCTAAGAGGTTATAGGTCATGCGACCTAGTGGGTTAACGGCCTAACGACCTAAGGGTTATAGGCCCAACGACCTAACGGGTTATAGGTCCAACGTCCTAGCGGGTTAGAAGGTCATGCGACCTAAAAATGGAAGGCAAGGCCGAGCGACTTAAAGAACCAAGGCCACACGAGTTAAGGCCTAACGACCTGACGACCTACGACCTAAAGGCCCACGACTTACGACCTAAGGAACCAGAGCGAGCGACCTAAGGCTGTATAGGGGATTTAAGGCCAGAAACGACCTAAGTGTTTGCGACCTAACGACCTAAAAGCCCACGACCTACGACCTAAGAGCCATACGACCTACGACCTAATCCCGAGTGCCGAGCAACCTAACATTGTAGGCCATTTTAAGGTCGGAAACGAGCTATTTTGAGGCCGAGACTTTTCCACGCGAACGACCTAGCATAGGAAGAACGACCTAAGTGTAGAATTTCACCAAAAACACTAAAAATTGGAGTTTTTCGCCAATTCGAAGCAAACCAAATGCAAATGTGCATGCAAAAGTGATAGGGAATCATTCCCAACAGTCCAATATAGTTATAGACTAGAATTGTGAGATAAAAATCTCACCTTTTCACCAAATTTATGAAGAAAGAGCTTGAAGGCAATGGAGAAGCAACCACAAGCTTGAATCAATGTCTTCTTCTTGAATTTGGAGTTGAATGTTGAATTGCAATTGAATTTGAGCTTTGGAGTTTTAATTTCCCATTCCCTCCTCCATTTTTGACAAAGCAAATAGAATGAAGTTATGAAGAGAAGGGGTGAAGGTAGGGTCTAAATAGGCTAAAAGCCCAAACTAAAGCCCAAAGCGAAAAGTAGCGAAATTCCATTAACTCCAAACATATCAAAGCTTATACTCAAAAAGATTGCAAACGTCATTTTGAACTCAATGGCAGTGGTCTCGAGTCCTAATTTGAACGTATGTAAAAAGTAGCTTTTCGGACTATAATCCGACTAACGATAAAATATTTAAACATAATATTTAAATATAAAATCGATAAATATGTGGGTTGTTACAGTAAACTTCAAACAGGTTCCTGATGCAAACCTGTCAACGGCGAAATTGCGCCTTCCCCCGCCCATATGACACCCGCCCCTTTTGGCCACGAACTCCCTCACACTTCCACTATACAATTCCCAAAAATAAGTACACTCGATCCATTATATGAATCGAAATGACCAATTCTTTGAACCAAATAAAACTAGGGTTCAATTCAGAAAAATCAAAACTGCATCTACCCAAATCAATTATATTCACATTTCTGATTTTACTAAGAATCTATGTTCCTTTTACTATAACTCAGAACAATTTTATGACTCCTCAAGTATCAGATTGGAAGTATTGCTCAAATTCATATTTTTGGTTCAAGAACCAACTGTAAATGAAACATACACCTAAAAATTCCAATACTTGATTTAAAAATCAAATTCCAGTTTATATTTTGATTTGTATTACTAATTTACCATATTAATTTGACTGGGTTTGGAAAAATTAAACATACATGATGATTCTGGTTTTACAGAGGCAACAACCAGTATATAACTTCCTAAAAACCTTTAAATGTTAACTTAAAACAACTTTGCTTTATTATTTTCATTATATCAGGAAAACAATTTTAGTAATAAGTTTTATAAATAAAATTATGGGTGCTTGAAAAATCAGAGGAATAGAACAGGAAATAAAAAAGGAAGTAACAGCATGCAAACCATACATATTCATAACAACAGTTATTCATAACAATAAGAATCTAGCTATTCCATTTTAAATAAACTAGTGTGCAACCGTTTAAAATTTTAAATTAAAAGTTACTCACCATTAGAATGCAGAGCTCAGTTGAGTTTTGCAGAGAACACCTAAAATTGCAGACTTGACCCTTTAACCTTCATGTTGAATTGATATACAAATGCACATGTTCCCTGACTTAGATTACTAGCATGCATATGTAGATTAAGTTGCTAAATCTTCACATGTAGGCAGATGCTAGTTGTAATTACTCATTCCTTAAATGCATGCTAACATTCCCAGTTTAAACAGAGTGTAGAAAAATGCAGGCTTCACTTTGCTTTTTAGGAAATGCAGATTTGATCTTTGAGTAATATGCAGATGAAGGATTTGAGGATGAAGGTTTATGAAAGATTTAGTTTTGATGAGGAGTTACAGGAATTTGCAGATTTGTGTATTTGAATATGCAGATTAGAACATGGTTTTGGTGAATTTATATATGCAGATTTTTGAGGAATGTTGTAAATTTTAAAGATGAGTTCATGATTTCTCCTATGATTAAGGAGAATGAAAAATGCAATATGAAATGAAGATGTAAACTTAACTAATGTATTTTCAGATTTAATGAAATAAAAGAAAAATAAAACTAATTTTTAACACTTGTCAAAAGTTAGACACTTGTCTATTTGTAAATGCTAACTTTGTACACTTGTTTCTTTTTTTAAGATAATTAGTATTTAAATTTACAAACTAGAGTGTGTATTAACTTAATTTAACTTGTTAGTTTATTTTAAAATATGCGTATGAATTTATAAATGAAAACAAACCATATTTACAAAACTTACACAAATAAAAATTAAAGCAATTAAACAATTTATACTTTTGAAATTTAAATTCAAACTAAATTCAAAACCAAACAATTCAAATTAAGTTATAAATAAAAATTCAATTTGAAATAACTAATTGCAAATCTTATTAAAAATTTATTTATAAAGGCAATACAATATTAATATTGTTTTTATAAAAATCTTCTTATTAAATTAAAATCATTTTAAAAGAAATTATATTTTTATCAATAAAATATCTATTTTATTAAGCCATAGAACCTTTTGCCAAATTTATTCTAAATTTAAAACTCAAGTTAATTTAATTAAAAACATTCCAATATTTTTCCATTCAATTTTAAAATCATATATTTATTTATGAAATAGTTATTAAAACTCAATACTAATTTATAATCAAAATTTCCAATTTAAAATGTATACATTAGAATTTTAAAACATGGTTCATTTATTAAATTTAAACCAAAATCATTTATTAACTTTAAAAAGCTTAAATATTAAATAAAACAAATTTCCCAATTTACTACAAATATTAAAACTAAAAAATATGCTTTATTTATTAAAATTAAAACAAATGCTAATCTATTCAAAATATAAACCATATATTTATATTGTAAATAGAAATCAATTTATATCATTTAAAAGATAAAATAACCAGTTTAAATATTTATTGAAGAAGATTATTAAATTTATTTGAATAATTATTAATAGAATATCAATGTCAATTTAATTTTAACTGTAGATTATTAAATTGATATTGATAAAAATTCCGGGATATTACAAAAATGGAATTTTTTTATTTTAAATATAAATTTTGATTTTTGTGTGAATTATAATTCCAAACTTGAATAAATGGAATATTTCAAAAAAAGTGGATTTTGGTCAAAATGGTCAAACTTTGACTTTTAAATTTGAAATTTAAATATTTAAATTTTATCTTTTATTATGAAAATATATTTAATTTCAAGAATACTGCTTTTCGTTTTGTTGAAATTCGATTAATATTGTGAAAGTTATGCTTTTTACAATATTGTGTATAAATTGTTTTATTTAACAAATTTGTTTATTTTAATTTATATAAATAATATTTTGTGTGTAAAATCATGTTCTAATTTGTGTAATATGATATGTTATGCATATATTTTATTTTTAAAATATTTTTAAAGTATAGTTATAATTTTCAAATGTTGATTGTATATTGTGTTCAATTTTTAAATTCTAGTATCAATTAATTAAAGAAATTCTTTATTTATTTTTCTATTTTCTCAAGACCTTATTTTATTTTCATTTACACTTTATTTTTTCAGAATTTATATTATTTACTTGACTTTTATTTATTTAGAAGTGTTCTTGAAATTTTCCAAAGTCAGTTGAATCTTATTTACAATTTTTAATTCTAGCTTCCATTAAAATAGAATATTTTCTTTATTTATTTTCTTATTTTCCTAAAACTATTTATTTATTCTTCATAATATCTATCTCTACCTTATTTTTCTATTTTAATTATTTATACATTCATTTAGTAATTAAATGGATAAGTGTTTAGATCCTTATTTATTTCTTGGAAAGAAATCAAATATTTATATATATATATATATATATATGTGTGTGTGTGTGTGTGTGTGTGTATATGTATATATGTATTTAATTTAGCGTTATCGTATTTATTTGATTATGAAAGCTTCTTGTATACACCTTTCTTTAATATATAGGAAACGCATAAATTAAGATACGTTACCTATTTTTAATTAAAGGCATACACTACGTTTTGATTTATTACCTCTTTATCTTTCCATCCATTGATTTCATACCATAACTCTACCATGTTTGTTGCTGTTTACTTCCTTAATCCCTAGCCGCCTATAACATTATCATTCATGTGAAAAAAACTTCTCCTCGTCTCATTTCTCACGGCTACTTCCAGATTTGAAAATATTAGGTAATGGCTTCTTCTCTTTTTTCTACTTTTTCTCTTCACTTTTCTATTGAATTTTCCATTGTTTTGCTTGATCTTCATGTGCTTTGCTCGGCCTAAACCCCTCACCCCCTTCACCGACCACCACACCACTTTCTTCCCCTCACCATACACGGCCTAAACCCCTACTCCTCTGACCAAGACTGGCCATGGCCATCAAATTATGCAAACACCTCTAAAAGTTGCAAAAAACCCCTTGAAACCATGCATAACCAAGCTAGTTTCCACCATCCCTTTCATATGTTGCTTTGGCCTCCACTATAGCCACCACCACCTGATGTACATCACCTCTGACCATCAGCTTCAGATCTGACCTGACATATACCAAGCATGGCCGAGCCCATTTGTGACCAAACCAAGCCAAAATGTTGAACCAAAACCACACTTTTGCCTTGTACTTGACCTTCTTCATGTTGTAACTCAAAAACCCTTCACATTTCCTTTTATCCATGCCTATATGAATCCAAACCTGATCCATTTCAACCCTAAAACATCATCATGGCCGAACCATAAAGCTTTGTGGCCGAGCATAAGTGATTAGAGGTCAGGCAAAATCAATTAGAAAAGCTTGGATGTTTTTGTAGACTCTATATCCATTTGTTCCAATAATTTTAGTAGTTTATTTATATTTATATTTTCTTTATTTTGTTGTTGAATACAAGGCTAATATTTTGACTCTCCACTCTACTTAAATCAAAGTCGTCTATCGTGCTTTCTGAATTTCGTTTGTGTGTTTTGATTTGCTAACTCCAACGTAAAGAGGTGAGTTTTCACTCATGACATTTATACTTATATAATTGGTGAAGTGACAACAATTGAATGTGTAAGAATTGTTATATCATGTTATACCTGCCTATGGTGTTAATTATATGATTTTAATTATATGATGTTAAACCCCGTTATAAACTTGTCTCATCATATGTTATGTTTTATTCTGTTTATACTGTGTATTTATTTCCGTTTCTTACATTGCAAGTTCCCTATAAAATAGAATTGCTATGGGTTGAAATGATACATACCTGAACGGACTTTAGAATAGGAAAAATCGTTACAGGCTGAAATGATAGGCCTAGGTGATTTTTATTTATTTGTATTTGTCTTGGGATTGCGGGTTTGAAATAATCAAAACTGGAAATTTTACCGATTACGGATTTAAATGATAATTCCCGTATCACTTGATTTAGGTGTCAAATATCATCCGGACCCGCGGTTGATTTCAAAATATGATTTCATATAAATTTCATGTATTGTAAATGAAAGAAAAAAAATATGAACTTTGACTTATATTGGATTTAAAATGGTTTAGCAGTGATTTTTTAAAAGGTTAAATGGTATAAGTTAATAGATGGTTTGAGTTATAGTGTGAAAGTTTGATTTAACTTATTAATAGGAATTCAAGTAAAAATGGAGTTATAAGCTTAACTTGGTAATTAATATAATTGATGTATGAATTGGATAAATATAAAGTAAAAGAAAATATCAAGTTATTTGTAAAATAAAGTTAAGCAACTTACGGTGTATTTTGAATTTATGTTATTAGTTTAAAATGTTAAATAAATGGATAGTTAAATGGAAATTTTGGAATTTAACTTAACTTGGAAATGTGAAATTTGGTTTGAAATTAAAGGTTAAGTTAAGAAATTAAAATGGAATTTAAGTTATATAAATAAAATGGAAATTAAGTTATATTTGGAAAATGGTAATAAAAATTTAGGTGTTAAGTAATTTGTTAAAATGTGAAGAATAGAAAATTATACACTTGAATTTATTAAGTGAATTATTGAAAATTTGATTTTATTTATAGGAAATTTACTTTATAAATATCATAAGTTAAAGGTATTTTAATGAACATTTTTGAGTGTTAAAATATGATTTTTATAATGTTTAATGGGTTAAAATCAAAGTTTATATGTTGCTGGAATTACATTGAAAATCTGGATATTAAATTTATACCACTTTAGTAATGCTATCATTCCTGAAGTTAACTTAAATTCTATTGTAAAGGATATTACAGCATTTTCTAAGGCTGCAGTTGTAGAAGCTAAAATTAAATCTAAAACTAATAGAAGGGCTATAGTAGCACTTGTTACGTGCCGCACTTGGCTGAATTGAATTGAATCTTTTAATTTGAACCTGAACTATTACAGCAGTTCTGTAAATTACTGTCTTTGCTGAATTAAACTATTTTTCAACTAAAACTGAACTATTACAGCAATTTTAAATGCTGTCTTTACTGAATTGAATTATTTTCCGTTACAACTTGCCGCAGCGTTTTCTAAGTGCTGCGAAAAGCTGAAATTTCAATGTTTGAAGTGTTTAACTGAATAAATGAACTCAGAAAAGGCTAAATTATGGGAATTGAATATTTGATTTGAAGAAATAAGGACTTCAATTTTTTTATGGTTTAAATGAATGATTTTAATTCGGAATTATAAATCATTTTGAAATTTATAACCACGGCTACACTACTTTGTGTGTCATGTGATATCCTTGTGATTGTTTGATGCACACCTTTGATGTTAAGAGTGTGGCTAGAGGCGAGCGGTTACTACAGCTCTACGCTACCCTAGTCACAATAACACTGTTATTTGCATTGTTTACTTTAATATGCATATTTCTAGAATAGTGTTTATTACTACTTAATTGATGGTTTGACCGATCCTTAAAGGATGGGCGATCCCAAGCATCCTTTTAGTTATTATGCATTGCTATTACAGTTCACTTGAGTTGGTTTACATTGTATAAGTATGTATGTCCTGACTCGAGTGTTTTGTGTTTTACTTTACGCTCGGGTCAGCCTAAGAGTCACAACTTTGGATTAACCTTCTAGAGCTAGAGTTTTGCTGGAGCTTATCTGTCTATCTATTTGTCTATTTCTTCCAGTTAGTTCCTATTCGGTATCTGTCTCTATATTGTTGTTTATGTATCCTGACTTCTATTGTATCTATTTTACTATGAGATTTTGTATATATTTTGAAAGTATGTATATAGTAGCTTCATGAACTACTATGGTATTTTATTTCTTCTGCGAGTATTCTGATATCTCTGTGTCTGTGATTCTGTAAATGATTTTATTTGCTCCAAATTTTACCACAATCTATTATTTTGAATTATTCTAGTCTGACATGTGTGGATTATTGTCGATTTGAATGGTCCAAAATAATGGGTCGTTACAATATCACATATGGCTGCAACAATTCACTTTAATTGCTTACTTTTCAGCAATAATTGAGTTAAACAGACTAAACTCAGCTTTATGTGGAGTTTTTTGAATAGTCTAATGTCAATTATTCACAATTATTACGGATAAATACGCACTATGTTGAACATGTTTGAATATCTTGGCACATTTATGTATAAACGAAAATAATTAAGCATTAGTGATAATATCACGTATGGCTGCAACAACTCACTTTAATTGCTTACTTTTTAGCAATAATTGAGCTAAACAGACTAATCTCAGTTTTATGTGGAGTTTTTTGAATAGTCTAACGCCAATTATTCACAATTATTAAAGACATATATGCAACTGCAACTGTGTTGAAAATGTTTGAATATCTCTGCAACATTTACGTATAAACGAAAATAAGTAAACATTAATGACAAAATCACATATGGTTGCAATAATTCACTTTAATTGCTTACTTTTCAGCAATAATTGAGTTAGACGGACTAAACTCAGTTTTATATGCAGTTTTTTGAATAGTCTAATGTCAATCATTCATAATAATTGCAGACAAATGTGCAACTATGTTGAACATGTTTGAATCTCTACAACATTTATGTATAAACAAAAATAAGTAAACATCACTGACAATATCATATATGACTGCAATAATTCAGTTTAATTGCTTAGTTTTCAGCAATAATTGAGTTAAACAGATTAAACTCAGTTTTATGTGCAATTTTTTGAATAGTTTAGTGTCAATTATTCACAGTTATTACAGACAAATATGCAACTATGTTGAACACTTTATATCTTTGCAAGATTTATGTATAAGCAAAAATAAGAAAATATTACTGACAATATCACATATGCCTACAATAATTCAGTTTAATTGCTTAGTTTTCAGCAATAATTGAGTTACACATATTAAACTCAGTTTTACATGCAACTTTTTGAATAGTTTCATTGAAATACCAATCTATTTTGAAAAAAGTAAAGAAAAATATGATGATATTCATAATTACAAACGTCGTATTTTCAAGTTTATAGTTATTCAAATTGTTGTTGAAAAATAAGCAATTAATTTTTAAAACTGCTGAGATATATGCAACTACACCATATATAAGAAAAGTTGTGTATAAGTTAACAGTTTTTTCAATAGTTTCATTGGAATACCAATCTATTTGGAAAAAGTGAAGAAAATTCTAGTGATATTTATAATTAGAAACAACATATTTTCCATTTCATAGTTATTCAAATTGTTGCTGAAAAATAGGAAATTGTTTTTTAAAACTGCTGAAATATATGCAACAATTCCACATACATGAAAATTTGCATACACCTTAAAATTTGCTGAAAAGACGCCAATTATTTAAGATAAGTGCATACATTTTTTTTTTGCATATTCATTATAACTACAAGTATTTAACATCACTTATCATATTATTAGATTGTTCAAATTTATTTAATAATATTTAATGTACTTTTACCGAAAAACACAAAGGAAGAAATAAAACAAGGAAAAAAAGTAATCCGGGAAACATCACTTGTGCCTATTGAAGAAGAACCGAGATTAAAGATTCTACTCAAAAAAGAAAAAGAATCAGTGAAGAGAAAATCACTGCAAAGGAAGACAACTATAGAAATAATTTGTGGCCTTTCATCGATGTCCTTAGCAGGGTTAAAAATGAAGAATTGTTGAAAGTGTCACATACAAATTATCTTCAAAATTAACCTTTCTACAAATTCATTGATATGATCTATAATGGAATTATACCAGCAAAGGAAAACACAAAAAATTCAACAACTATAGATGTAATCATTAGAGCCTGTAGAAAGAACTTGTACCACTTTCAATTTGGACATCTATTACTGACATTCACGGAGAATGATATAAGCTAATTATTAGCAGTTCCTACAGATGGTAAGCTAATCAAAACTTCTGGCGACACTTTGAAGGAGAGACAACTGTCAACAAAAAAACACAGAAAGGGAATTATTTACAACAAAAAAAGGAATATCAAAAGAAGAAAAAGCAGATACGACAAAGCTTTTACAACTTCATATGGTTGCAACATTCTTAATATCAAATCCAAACTCAACTATGTCTTGGAATATGATTCCGTATTGTGTTTATGAAGATACAATGCTGGAGATATCTTGGCAAAAAAATTAACAAACATTTGATAAATCAAATTGAAAAATATACTGACACACCAAGGAAAATAAACGCTTGCGTTACATTTTTACTGGTATTAAATTTTTAATTAATTAGATATATTTCCTATTAATTAATAATTTATCATAATACTAATTGTCGTTTTTGTAGTGGTGGATCTATGAAAAGACACAAATTTTGAAATCTGCTAAATTTGAATGTAACAACTCATATCCCTTGGCTAGAAAATGGGATACATTAAAACTCTAGCTTGTAATGTTAATGACCATAAAGTACAAATCAGTAAGCGTAACTGCAATATAATCTGCAGAATTTTTAATTTACATGAAAAAACAGGCAATACTCTATATTTTTGCAGATTTATCTGCAACAATTAACAATAGTTGTAGATATATCTGCAGTTATTAGCAGTATTTGAGCATTTTGGTGCAATTATTCACTACAGTTGCTGACTTATCTGCAATTATTATAAACAATTGTATATTTATCTACCGTTATAAATAGGAAACTGCACATAGGGCTACAAATATTTATAATAATTGAAGATATATCTACAATTTTCCATAATACTTGCAGATTTTTCTGCCATTATTAAAAATATTTATGGCCATACATGCCAATCATAATTAAAATTATATACATTTCTGCATTTATTCACAATACTTAATAATTATATTCAAATATTCTAAAGCTTCAGTTTTGGTTTAATTCTTTATTTCCAGATTTTCAAGGAGAAGAACTAAAATTGCTGAAAGATACAGTAGAAAAAGATGAAGAATATGAAGCATTGTACAAGAAAAGAGAAGAAAAATAAAAAGAAATAATTAGAAAACTTGAATTGGACAGGCAAAATCTTCAAGCTGAAAAACAGTGCTAAGAAAGAAACTGAGACAATACGTGGAAATATCATCATCCACATAACATGAGAATGTGGAGCTACCAATAAAAGAAATAAGTAGTAGCAAACTGAAATCCACAGATGAAAATGAAACTGAAGAAAATGAAGATAATGCAACTGAAAAGAATCCTTCATTTGGTAATACTTAGAATAATATATCGTTTTTCAACATGAATGAAAAAATTAAAAATATTTGGTGATATATCTGCAAATATTCTTGCTATATGAAAAATGCACCGTTAAAGAATAAATGCAGATATTATTACAATAATTATAAAAAAGTGTAGCATATTCTTCATTTTTTCATAATACCTTGCAACATAACACATAAAATTCATAATTATTTCAGAAACACTAAATAATTGAATTGCAAACATATATTTCAGCTCAAAGTATAGAAGAAAAGGAAAATCAAACTGATGTTCAAACTGAAGACAAAAGTATTGAAGATGAATGTCGTCATATGGAGAATGATAAAGATGAAGAAAAAGATGAAGAAACAAGAAAAGATGACGACAATGAGAAAAAAAGAAAATTTGAAGAAAAACAAAAAGATCCAAACGATGATGAAGAAACAAAAACAGTTGATGAAGATAAAGCAATCAAAGAAAATCCTTCATTTGGTAATACTTTGAATAATTATAGTTTTTCAATAAAACTGTAAAGATTAAACAAATTTGATGATATATCCGCAAATATTCTTACAATATCAAAAATACGCCGTTGAAGAATAATTGCAGATATCAATGCAATCAATGTTAAAAAGTAGACATATTCTTCATTTTTCATAATAATTCACATCATAACACATAAAATTCATTCTTATTTCAGAAACACTAAATATTCAATTGAAAATATATCTTTTAGCTCAAAGTACCGAGGAAATAGAAAATCAAACTGATGTTGTACATAAAAAAATATTTAACAAGAATGCAGACCTACAGAAGTCCAAAAGGCTGAAGGCAATTAAATCATAAAAATTGTATTCCATGAACCAATCATGAAATATTCACCAACATTCAAATTAATTTCAGGTAATAACATCCAAAATTTCCTACAGCTGCAAGTAGACAAACAGAAGATGAAATATCTAGTTCAATAGAAAAAAAGACCAAAGAAAGCAAAAAGAGAAAACATTGGAAATTAAAAAGCAAAAAAAGGTATAGACCAGCTGAAGAAGTGAATTTGCAAACTCAAAAGAAATCAAAGAAGGCAAAACAACAAGAAGAAATCCTACCAATAATAGTTGAACAATACAAATCTGAACCTAGATCAACTGAATTATCTACCACTGCAAAAATAAATGTTAGAAAATGGTCAAATGTGCGAAGTCTATCTAAAGAAAAGAATCAAGCTGCTGGAGGACTTCTTTAATAACTCCGACCTCAATTAAAACGAAGTCCAAACTGTATATAATTCTTTAAATAGCCAAGTATAAGCATATCATCAAATATTTAAAAAATGCAAACATTTAATAATATTCTTCATTATATCACAGCAAAAGTGCATACCTGAATGGAGAAGATGACATCATTCTATCTGGAACAACACTTGGTGAACTAATAATAGGAAGATTTCTTGAAGGCCAGGTAAAACTTTACTCAATAATTCCATTTATTTGCAAATGAATCAGCAATATTTCATTGGACTTGTTGTTTTATCTGCAAAATTCCATTTATTTGCAACAATTCCATTTATCTGCAGACTTATGAGCAATATTTCGTTAAACTTATTATTTTTCCAGCATAATTCCATTTGTCTCCAATAATTACATTTATCTGCAGATTTGTCAGCAACATTTCATCAAACTTGTTGTTTTTTCTGCAAAATTCCAAAAACATATTATAGCCTTTTATCAACAAATATATTATCACTATTTCCTTATAATAATTTTTGTAGATCATTGACTGGTATTAACATGAATTGCAAAAAGCCCATGTAAAAAATTTGTACTTCAAAGTACGCTGCTGTAAGTCTTATAGTCTTTTAGTGAAGAATTTATTTAAATATTCATAAATCAATTTGCAAATATATGCTACTATAGACATTTCTACCGAGCAATTAAAGGAAGGTAACACAAGCTTTGATCGATGATGTAGTAGCTAATTTTTTTTGCAAAGTGCAATAAAATGTTCTTCCCTATCCATCAAAAATCTCATTTTAAACTCCTGGAGTTTATTAAAGAAGATAGAATGTGGATTTCATTATGATTCCATAAAACTGCGACATGAAGGAGAACATCAGAAGGCAGCAAAAAAGCTGGTATGTAAATTGAAAAATGAATAAATCGAAGGAAAATAAACCATTTAACAAAATATATTTTTTCTTTACAGAGAGTTCATGTCAAAGCCTTACTAAAGAAATTGGAAAAAAGAGAGCATAAACCATCAAACCAGATGACTTTTTCTAACAGCCCACAACAACTTTTTGATTCGTAAGTACACCACAACAAAAAATGTGCAAATATTTCCATATCATAGAACATTTATTCAAACAATTGCATACTATTTTTCAATTATTGCAGAGTTGACTATGGCATGTTTGTAATGAGCATTATGAAAGAAAGAAGTGAAAGCAAACAAATCGACAATAATGACCCTCAATTCACATATGTAGCTATGGATTTACAAAGAGTTGAATTGGCACATCAAATTCTATTTTCCAAACCTTATAGCTGAAGCTTAGAAGAAAGCTTAACACAAATTTTTTTACTCTCTGAAGCAAACCAAAATGTTTGATGTATCAAACTATAATGTTTTCTCTAAGAATTTTGAAATGTATATACATATTTTGGTAAACATATGTAGTTGGAAGATAATATCGCTGGGTTAACACGATATTAGAGTTTGTTATCAAAAAATTTATATATGAATTTCTTACGATTGAATTCAGTTACCAAAATACTAAAGCGAATCACAACTATTCAGAATATTTGTAGAAATATCAGCAATAAAAGCATATATCTGTAGATATCTCCACAAATATGTGATTGTTCAATAAATTGCAGAATTCAATGCACTATAGATGTATGATTACAGATATTTCCATATCTAAGTAAATTTTACAAAATTCTTGCACCAAATAATTGCAGAAATATTAGCACCAAAAATAAATAATTGCATATACCTCCACATTAATTAACAACAGTTGCACATACATATGGATATACCGTAAACAATGATACAAATTTCATCTTCATATAAAAAGCAGTATTCACAAAATATGTATAATTAGTAAGAAAAATTCAAAAAAAATGTAGAAATATGTGCAATTAATCGTAATACTTGCTGAAAACACTGCAATAATGATTAATAAAAGCATACCATGATTAATACATTACAAACATTAAACATCAAACCTAAGTACAAAGAAAATGCCATTAAAATTAATAACAAAAACAAAATGTTAACTCCTTAAGTATAACTTTCCCAAAGAAAAAAAGCTACAGGTGTTTCATTGAACAAGTCTTTTTTTATGACCCAACTTCTTGTATATACTACACCTAATAATCTTTGAAATTACACCAGCAGATTTTATCCTCTTAGATGATGATGGTCGACCAAGCATTCTTCTACCTTTAGGAGGTGCTACAACAACATCTTCAATCAAAACATCTTCTTTTAAAAAGTTAATAACATGATTGATTGGATGTGAATACGCCAATCGAAATAAACAACACTGAAATAATCTTCAATGTAATCATAAACATTCAACTTTCCACAACTCAAAATATATCTAACAGCATGAGCACATGGAAATCATATATTTTCCACAAGTTACAAGAGCAAACCCGATTATTTAAATCAACAAATTGACGAAAGGAAGAATGGACTTCAAACACATGTTCACTTGGTTTTATAACAAACCACGAAGCTCCTTCCAAATAAGGACTTTTCAACCGATTTTCATTCACTGGACATACAATACTATTCCAACTATTAGCAAGTTCTCGATGATCGGAAATTAGCTTCATTAACTCAACTCTAATTTTATCCAAGCATGTAGTGATTGGTAAATGTCTTTCTTCTAAATCCATTTATTGAAACTCTTTGAACAATCTGATGACATTTCACCATAACGACAAGTAGGGAAAAAACATCAGCAAACTTCCCGAAGGAAATTCCATTCAAAAAGTTTGCCACAGTAGAACCACCAAATCTTTAAATTCTTCAAAGCAACATTAAAATCATCCAAATTAGAAGCATATGCAACACGTCCAAATAAATCAATCAACCATTTCTTTTTTGATTTGAAAAATTCAAGTTTTAAAGCAACTTTTAAATTATTGTTCAAATGATAAAAACATGAACCATGAACTGAATTTGGAAATACTTTTGGAATAGCAGGAAAGAATACTAGGATGACGATCATAAATGAAAACAAAATTTATACTATCATCTTTTAAAAAATCTTTAAGCTGTTCACAATACAAAACCAATTATTTTCATCTTCACTAGAGATAATCGCAACTGCTATAGGAAAAAATATCTGATAAAACAACAAGTATATAAATAACTGAAAAAACTGCATAATTCTCTGCACTTATATTGAAAAAGTGCAGACAAAACTATAACTATTACCATATATTACTGCAGAACAATTTCTCATTGTATCAAAATATGACATACTTTTCAGCAATTTTTTTTATATAAAAGTGCTTTAGTTTCTGCAACCTTTTCTATTAGTAAGATATTTTCTTTGTAATAAATACTGATATCGCACCAGTAAATAATTATTATTGTGGATATTGATGCAAATATACATTAAACTATAAACAAACAACATATCTTCATTGCCATTTTTACCAGTAGCAGCTATCAAACAACCTTGAGCTCTACCCTTCTTAAAAGTAGCATCAACAAATGTTAAAGGCCGACAAAATTGAAAACCACATGCACAAGCTTCAACATCAATAAAAACCCTCTCAAATTGACGTGTATCAGGATTACACTCCAAAACTACTTTACTCCCAGGATTAGTTTCGAGGACAGCATCACAAAAAGACTTCAAATGGTGATAAGACATCATATCACTTCCATGTAAATCTTCTAAAGCCAATCTCTTCCCATTATAAGCAAAATAATACTTCAAAATGATATTATACTCAGTTTGCAATAGGTTAATAATATCCTTTGTCTTCATTAACGGATTAGCTTGAAAATGATCATAAACCAACAATTTAATCAATTTACTTGAAACAGGAGGATTATTTATATCATGAATTCCAGCACCGCAAGTATATTCAAGTTGAAATCTCCAAGAAGATTAAACTTGATAGAAGCACGAATCCTGAAAGTACATTTTGTTCGGAAGCAAAGAGCCGTAACTCTTTCCCAATCATTCTTAAGAAAATAAGGCTTGTGACCAGTCTTAATACTATATATCATCAAATTGAGCCAAAATTCAGTAACACCACCTGGAAATTGTTGATCAACACCCATAAAAACAGATTGATTGGAATCATTTCTCAATAACTGCCTGAATTGAATATTAGAATCACCGGTACTAACAAATGAGGAATCTCTACTACACAACATCTGACCTAATATTGGTTACTGAGTTGGAACAATATTAATAAAATAACAAAGTAATCCTCACGATTGTGAGAAGCCAACAACAAAATAGGTTGAAGATCAGAATTAGTTTCAATATTTCTTCTAAATCCATCTCTAACATAGTATAATTCAAATCACAATGAACTCAATTCAGTCCATTTATCACAAATAGCAATTCTCAACATATCAACCGAACTATCAAAATGAATATATAATGAAAAGCTATCACATCCAAACTTCAATAGCACAAGTGCACCAACATCGACAGGAACACTGTAATTCAAAAAAACAAAACAAAATTACAATTACAAAAAAATAAATAACAAAAAAATAAATAAAAAAATAAAAACCAAAATATATATGTTATTTACTGATATATAAGCAATATCTTTAAAAAATTACAGATAAATTAATACATATTAATAATATGCCGATATGTAAGCAATATTATTTGCTGATATATAAGCAATAATTGTAAAAAATTGCTGATAAATCAGCACAATTCTGAGCTTAATCAAACTCATTGAAATATCAATATTATTTGCTGATACGTAAGCAATAATTGTAAAAATTGCAGATAATTCAGCAATTATTAGTAATTTGCATAGCAATTTCACCATACATCAAAATAGTTGTCGACAAGTCTGTAAATATTTACAATAATTCCAGACAAATCTGAACTTAATCAAAGCTAACAAAATATATCATCGAACATTACCCTATACACACACATTAATTTTTCA
Organism: Allium cepa; assembly: GCA_030765085.1. Classification (NCBI taxonomy): domain Eukaryota; kingdom Viridiplantae; phylum Streptophyta; class Magnoliopsida; order Asparagales; family Amaryllidaceae; genus Allium; species Allium cepa. The sequence continues at coordinate 921,695,163 of CM060939.1, read as the reverse complement.
GCTAAAATAAACAGGAGAATACTTGTAATTTCCATTCATTTAAAAAAAAGAAACAAACGAAATAAAACAATAACATTATCAAGAAATATCGCAATATCGATGAAAAAAACAAAATCGACTACAAATCCAACCAATATTTTACCAAGAAGAAGATAAAGCAATGAATTTGAAATAATATCTTCAAACAATGATCAAACTAAATCAAAATCAAAAATTGCAATTGAAATCACAACCACCATTAAAATAAGAGCGAGAGATAAACATGGATGTTTATGGAATAAATTTAGCCGTAAATAAAAATAGGGATCAGAAATATAAGTTTTGAAATGGGAGAAGTTTACGTGGATTAAGTTTAGTTATAAGGACGTGGGCCTAATTTTCACATTATTTTATGTATATTATACATTAATATATTAATTAATATACTGTCGTACATTTTTGATAAGGCGTGCATTATTTTCCTATTACTTGGCCTTAGTCTTGCATACCTATGCAAACTGTTGTAGCATACAATTATGGTGACAAGTGAAAACTTTAACTATTGTTTTTATTTTTCTATATTTTTACAATGTTTTCGGTTTCTTTAATATAACATAAGTCCCTACACAATCCAAAAGCTTTGTTACACACCAGATTATAAATTGAAATTATTTATGTTTTGTATGTTTGAGTAATTTATTCTGTTATGGTTTCAAAAAACCCCACTATCACAATTCTAGTTGAGTCTTTTGCGAAAGCGCACTGAAAAGTTTGGGACATAACAATTGGGTGATTCTAAAAATAAAGTAAAATATCCGAATAGAGAATCAGAGGATATTTTTTCACATCTATTCAAATTTGTCACATATATTTTAATTTTCCGAATTCCATGACGAGATTATGCTCAAAAGTCAATGTTGATCAACTAGTACAAAATTCATTTAAATTAATATCGAACAATATTTATAGATGATCTTTCTATAATAAAAGCAAGAAGGATGACCCAATTTTCATGGTATTTATCAGTATTGGATAACATTATATATATAGTGAATGCCAATTTTCATGGTAGTTTAACAAGATTTGCTTGTTGCAAACTAGTTTCTATTGTACTTTAATAATATCGACTTACATTATATATAACGCAAGTAAATTTGTAATGCAATGAAATCCAATTTAAAATTTTCCATTTGTTTTTATTTTTTTAGCAGAGGTAAAATAAATATATAATGAAATTAGTGTTCTATCCTTTTCTTTTCAATTTAGGGGTTTTTGGTTTTTCTAACAAAACTGAGGTTTGGTCATATATGATATGGAGAGGTCCTTCTAACCTATTAATTTAAATAAGAGTGATGTTAAAGAAAATTCCTATGATTAAATAAACATAGCCTATTATAAAAACCTACACCAACCACCATCTAATGTGTAAAACATAGATGAATACAATATATGTGCAAAACGTATTTATATGTCTATATATTTCAGGCAACATGTCTATATATCTTGTTATTGAGTTCATAAATTAAGAGTTAAGTGTTATAACTTGAGGCGTATAAGCACAGGGAGTCTCCATATCCACCACGTTATCATTTTGCCATCCATTCATGCTCTGTTAAAAGGTCAAGACACACACTTAGTAATTCATAAGCACATATCACATATTCATTGAAAATCGCTAATTAACTATAACCTACCGCCATGAACAAATTATTCAACTCTTCTACTCTAGCCTCTAAGCGAGTAACTTAGTTTTCCAATGCATACACCTTTTAGAATTACTTGAATAAATACCCATTTGAAATGGTACAATACCAAAACCTAGTCTCTAATATGAGGAAAAAAATACTATATATATAACCATTTAGAGATACCATTTAATTCAGCTGTATAAAAGATAATTTAAGCTTCATGAATGCACTAGATATAAACACAAAGCTTTATGTAATACTATTGTAATGATCAAGAAAATTAGTTATTTGAAATTGGAATATTTAATTCATTTTAAATATTAAAAAGTTAACTTTATAAGTTAAATAACTTGAATTTCAATATATAGCAATTTATTGGGTAATTAAATAGTCTAATTTAGTTTTTGGAATTTGTTTAAGTAATTGAATCTTGAAATTAATGTGGACAAAAATGATTTCGAAAAACTTATTTAAATTCTATTTAAATTAGGACAGAGTTAGTGAACTTTTAAATTTGAACTAAAAGCGAAAAAACAGAAATTTAAATTTTACATTTTAATTAACATACAAAAATAGCTTTCCGAGACACTGTCTTGGATTTGAAGGAAACCAGTTTCATTGGATTCATTGGATCCAGAATAGTGAATTATTATATGATTTCGTGGCGATTAGACTTTTTGTTTAATCATGCAGTTCAAAATACATAGAAATTATTTAAAGGAATTTAAATTAGTATAACTCGATTTTAAAAGTTAACTTCTGTATACGATGGAATTGGATTTTGACATATATTTCATTGTGTTCGGAATAGGGTATAACATATAGAACGCCAGGTGGTATGCTTCGTTTGGATTTCGAAATTTTAAAGCGTGAATAGTTCCATCAAATTTTTTCTATATAAATTGCCTTAACGTCATCATTTGCAAACCCTAACCTAAATTTTTAGCCGCCGTTAAGCATCAGCCAAATCCAATGGTCACCATCACTCCAACGAATCCAAGAAAAATTAGCCAAAAGTATATACATGAAAGTTGTAGCCGTCAACGATTGGATTTCATCCATACCCCTGATCGTCGAATCGAGGCTCGACCCAGCGGCTAGGGCTACGCGTTCACGTACAGGTCACACTCATTTTTAGGTTTCGGCCGTGTGATGTCGTGCGCGAGGCGCGTGATGAGGTGGAGCGGCGAGCAAGGTGGGAGTGGCGGCAGCACGCGGTGATCGTGATCTTCGATTGAAAATAAATAAATAATTATATATATATATATATATATAAATATATATAATACACACACACACACTCACGCCTGGGAGAAACGAACATGAACGAGATTGAAGGAATGTAGAAGATGGTTTAAAATTTTAAACTTTAATAAATTTAGGTTAATTATAAATTTAATTATCTCGTATGTTAATTAATTCATAACATTTTCATACGAGGTCGGTTTTGAGCGCCACAAGTTGCATTGCATTCGTATCAGCGAGTACGACGCTATGAAGTCAAATTAGAGGAGCTAGCAGAAATTTTTGTTAAATCGAACGACTATTCAATTTTAGTTCAAAATGGAATGTTTGGCGAGTGTAACACGAGATTTTCTACCCTCGAAAATCGACATCAATACGTCTACTGTATCGAATGCCAAGTAGTCGGGTGTGTGAATACCAGTTCATTAGGGACGAAGAAGAAAAAGGCAGAAGAAGAGAAAACAACAACACATAATCTCACAATCGCAGCAGAACAAAATATAATATATAATAACAGATTTAAATACAAGATCTGTACAGTTAATATACATACCATTATCAGAGTACAGCAATCCAATTCATCTGATCTAGTCAGTTTAATAACTTTTCCTTACACAGCGAAAATAATATCAAATACGGAAGTATGCCTTGTCGTTCGACTCGTTCCCTGAGCTTCGTAGCATCCTGTCTTGAATCTGTAATGCTCGGTCTGACCCGAGCATTATAATGAAATAACACCCGAGTCAGTCTGGAAAACCAGCATGAGAAAACACACTCAATTTGAATTATTATTATATTTTCAAAAATCTTTTGAGATCTCGTAAGACCACGCCACAAGTAAACATTCCGGGATTTTATCTTGCGATAACCAAAACATTTTTATCAAATCCATCTGATATTATAATAGTGTCTATATAAAGTGAATAGAATATAGCTGAAATGCTTTCATCTCACATTCCAGCATAGTTGGGCACTATCAAAACCATACGATGCTTATTGGAGAATGGATTCCATACAATGGTAGGGCTACTGGGGTACCGCCAGTCACAGTACATGGTCTAGACCCGCGTACAAAGGATCACTTCTGATCCCCTGCAATACAAAACCAAACTAACACTTACTGGATAGCCCGAATAAGATCACCCCGTGGTTGAGATCAACAACCGCCCATATAGCCGAAATAAAAGGACTCTAGACAGGGGTGGCATTACCCTAATTGGGTGCTACCCACTTAGCCTTGCTGCACCTCCCCTGGTTTAGCCATTCCCAGTTGATGAGGCTTGAGGCTGCGATTATCTTTTAATGAACACATTCACTTAGAATGCACATCGTCCTCCAATGACGATGTTTTATAGCATTTGTCCATACAAGTTGTCCTGGGTTTGGACAAACCGAATCACCGTCTTCATCATCTTCACGGTATTCATTCGTTACGTTCAAACCGGATCGAAGTGGTTTTCGGATAGTTAAATCCGATCCCGATCTCTTCGAAATGATCAATGCATTGGCCAATATAGATAGTCGATTATTGAACTGTCAAATAACATCCTTAAGCAAACCATCACGCCTTAAATAAATTCCCCAAAATTTATTTCAAAATATCTACACAAGCTATTACTTCCTATGCCTCAACATTTTTAAGATAGTTTTCAAATTCCTTTTATTTTCACGGAACAAATTCCAACCTTCCCAATACTTTGAATATTTTTCCCACTTCATTGGATATTCAACACTTGGAAAATATTCCTTTTATTCCCTCTTTTCTTTCTCAAAAATCATTTACAATTTTATTTGTAAATTCCTAACTCATTTCACACGAATTCTATAAATTCCGAGATTTCTTATTTAATTTCCTCTAATATTTCCAAAGCCATTATGCTTACCTATAATTTTAGTTTTCACTTCTACTTCTTTTATGAATTTTATTTCACATTCTGAAGTTCACCTATCTTACACTTTGGAAATTTATTCAAGTTCCCATATACCACTATAAGATTTTTCTTCTAAAATTTTATCCATTTTTATAAACTTCGGTTCCTATCTCGATTTTATAAATGAACTTAAAACCTTTAAATAAATAAATATATATATATATATATATATATATATATATATATAACTGGAAAATAGGTGCATGGAAGAAGTTGTGAAAATTTTTAGTCTTAGAGACAGCAAGTTTTCTTTTTGGTCTGAAGGACATTTGTTAGTGTAACAGAATATGATAGTTACAACTATCATTCTGTGATCTACATTAAAAAGTGTCCTTCAGCCTAAAAACTCTTGTCCTTAGAATTAAAATTTTCTACAGCTTTTTCCTTGAGCCTAAAATCCCCTATATATAAACTAAGGATAATGGTTCATTTTTGAAATATGTTTTTAGGTAAATCTAGGATATCAACATCTTAAATAGCATTTATAACTCATACCCAATTACTAATAAATTTACAAAGCTGATTTATAAAATTAGAATTTATTTCAATAAATATTAAGTATTATAATATCTAACTTTGGAATACTCTAAATCCAAATAGTAGTTTAAATTATATGGTATAGTAATTTAAAACCCATTTAAAACAAACTTTAATTTACTCGAAGAAATCTATTTTTAAGATAATCCAATATTCACCAGTTCAAATTATAAATCCCACTTGATTCGTATCTATAACGACCCATTTTTCGACGCCCGAAAATCGACGTCAATACATCCACTGTATAAAATGCCAAACAATCGAATGCCAGAAAACCCGAACCTTTAGGGTTAAAGAAGAAGGAGGTAGAAGAAGAAATAGAAAAAAATATCAAAATCTCACAATCGCAGCGGAACGATATGTAATAGATAAATGACTGAATCTTTATACAAAGAACTATATCTGTTATATACATTACATCATCAGAGTACAACAAAATCAACAACACAATTTAGGACAGTTATGACAACTCGTCCTCCCAAAGCTGAATACACAGCTTATACGGTATAGCGGAATATACATCTATGGAAATACACCTTGTCATCCAGCTCGTCTCCTGAGCTCCACAACACTCCATCTAGAATCTGTACTCTATAATACTCAGTCTGACCCGAGCATTAATACCCGAGTAAGTCTGGAAAACAGCGTGAGAAAAACATACTCAATTGGAATATTAAAGTTTTCAAAATCCTTTTAAATCAAAGGTATCTCGTAATACCACACCATAAATAAACATGTCGAGTTTTTACCTTACGATAACTAAAACATTTCTTATCAAATGCTTTGATATTATGGTAATGTCTATATACAAATACTTATTCAAATAGACGAAATTATTACATTCATTAAATTCCAGCAATACTAGGTTCTACAAACAAAACCGTAAAGGCACATAGGGAGAATGAATTTCCATCAATGGCAGGGCTACTGGGGTACTACGCGTCAAAGTACATGGTCTAGATAACCGTACCGAGGATCCATCCCGATCCTCTGCATCACAAGAACGGAGCTACCCCTTACTGGATAGTCCGAATAAGATCATCCCACGGTTGGGATCAGCAGCCGCCCATACAGCCAAATAAGAAGGGACCTCTAGACAGGGATGACCTTACCCTAATTGGTTGCTAGCCACTTAGCCTTGCGTGCGCCTCCCCTGTTTTAGCCCTTCCCGGTTGATGAGGCTCGAGGCTATACGATACCTTTTTAGCACACATTCATTTAGAACGCTCATCGTCCTCCTAATGATGTTCTGATAGCATTCATCCATAAAAGTCCGTTCCGGGTTCGAACGGAACCAAAGGCACTATTCCTAATACATCCATTTTGGAATCACCCTCAGGATTAGCAGCGATTAGCCCTTGCACTTCACTGCTCCATCTTCGACTCCATGCTCTTGTCTTCCTCACGAAAACGTTCAAACCGGATCGAAGTGCTTTTCGGAAAATTAATCCCGACCCCGGTCTCTTCAAAACGATCAGCCATTTGGCCAATATTGATAGTCGGTTATTTAACTATCATATAATATCCATAAACAATCATCAGATTTAAATAATTTTCCAAATTATTTATTTCAAAATATCTTCGCAAGAAATATTTCCACTCTTCAACCCTTTGAAAAATAGTTCTCAAATTACTTTTTCTGCCGCAAAATAAATTCCACCCAACTGTTTTATTTCTCCTGAAAATCATCTAGTCTTAATACTTAGATTTAAAAATAATTTAAATCACTTTATATAAAAATATATATATTTGAAAACATTTAAACTAAAAACTATTTAAAATACTTTATTTAAAATAATAGTTATGAAATTTTATAATGACTTCTCATGTAAAACTTAAGACAAAACTAATTTAAATAAAAGTTATGAAATTCTATGCTAAATTTCCAAATAAAAATTTAGCCAAACTATCTTTAAAATAAAACTACTTTATAAAATATAAATATTAATAATTATCTTTTTAAATCATTATACCAATTAACCTTTTAAAATTATTACTACTATAAAAAATTTAATAAATATTTACCTTTAAAATTTTAAACAACTTAAACAATAATTTCTCAAAAACATTCTTTTAAAACAACTTTTAAACTTTTAACTTATAATTAAAAATCTGCTTTGCAACTGAACTTGGCTTTTCAGGGAAATACACTTTTCTTCCACCTTTAAAATTAGATCACTATTTATTTTTGAAACAAATTACCCATTACTTTATAAATTCCCATCCTGAAGTTATATTTCAAAATATCCACTGATATCTTATTTCACTTTATTTATAAACCCCGTTTATAAATTTCGTAATCTCATTCCCCTTTTAAAACACAGTTTCAAACACTAAATCAATTTCCAAAATTTACTCCATTTAAAAATTATTTCTTTAGGTAAAATCTATTAATTCCAAACTCACTTCTTTATTTATGATTCAAAATCTTATTTTAAACTGAAAATATCCATTACATTCTTTATTCAAAATTCTCCCTTTTAATACTTCCCAATCATTTTAAATCTTTAAATTTAAAATAAAATCCTTTAATTCTTAAGCAATATCAATTAAGTCTCTAAATTTCCTTAATTTCATTTATTTAAAATCTCTATATTTTTCTTTCCATACCCAGCATTTATTTAATAGAATTTAAAATCAAGCCTTTATTCTTTCCGAATTCATTCTTTAATTTATCTAAAATTATTTTACTTAATATCTCTCTCTTATATCTCTTCCATTTTATGTTTTTTATATCTTCAAAATATTCAAATATATTAAGCCAAACCATAACAATCAACAACTTCAATTACCAATATAATCATCACAGATTATCACATAAATCACGTCGCTAAATATAAAATAAATTCAATGTTTTGAGGAATCTAGTTGGATCCCTCCTACCAGTTTCCCTGCATCCACAGATGTTAGCACAATATAAAATACCCATTCCACTTTGAGGTGGAATATCGCGGTATTTGGGGTCATCCGCTATTATACGGGGCACACATAGTCTTATCCGCTATATAATGTGGGAAATCAAACACTCCAATATATTTATATATGTACTATATATAACAATAACATCCAGCTGATAATTAATTATCAATTCAAGCAAATAACCAATAATTTAAATTTAACTATTTAAATTTAAAAGGTAATCCAAATGAGCGAGATTAGCTCACCTTTGATTTTTAATTTGCAATCCGATCCACACCGGCTTGATTCTCCATTAGTTTAGACCTTATACAACATTAGATAATTTTTATTAATATTCTAATAAATCGAACAATTAAATTCCCATTTGATAAATTTAATGAACTAATGATTTTATGTTAAATTAATAATTTAATTTTAAACTAATCTCTTTTTAATAATATATTTTTAGAAACTAAAATAATTAAATAAGTTAATTGAAATAATTTAATCTCCAAATCCATTATTTTAAAATTAAACTAGTAGGTTTAGAATGTATGTATCTATTTTTCTTTTGAAACTATATACTTATATAAATAACTAGTAGATTTAAAAATCTAATTTTTTTTAAAACGTAATTTGTTTTGTATCTCACTATAAGTATAAAATCCCTATCTATAAATATAATTTAAAATAAATAAAATAAATGGAAATACCTACTGCCTCTGTTACGACTCGGAATTTTTGAGCATTTGAAAACGGAATATTTAATTGATTTCAAATATTTAAAAGTTAATTTTTAACTTGAATTCAAATATCACCATTTATTCGGTAATTTAACTATTAAATCAAATAAGTTAAAGTTGGATAAAATGTTGAATCTGGAGTTTTATGCCTATTAAAAATAATTTGAAGGCTTATAAAATTTATATTGATAGTACCGACGATAGTAAAAGTGTTGAAATTGAATTTGGGAATGTTTTGTTAAGTTTTAAAAATATATCGTTTAAATTGAATTTAAAAATAGCCTTCCGAGGCACAGGCTCGGATTTTGACAAAACCAATTCCATTGGATCCGTAATATTGAATTATTATTGAATTTCAATTTTCGTAGCATTTGGAGTTGTTGTGTGAGCATACGATATATAAACGCGCTGAAATATATATCGGAAATTAATATTATAACTGGTTCAAAATGCTATCTTCTCCATACGACCGAGATAGGACTCGAAACCTTTTCCATTATGTTTGGAATAGGGGTATAAGGTTATAAATGCCTAGCGGCACACCTCGATAGGAGGTCGAGATTTTGAGCTTCGATATCGGGACAATTTAAATTTAAATTCAAATATATTGGTTGACCAGTCAATTTTCTTCAGTTGAAATTCTTTCCCATCAGACCATTTCATTTCTCCATCACTGTAATAGACTGAGCTTTCTCATTCCTTCTCCAACACGCTTCCCGTTCTCTTAAGTTTGCCTGCCCCTCTTTCCTTTCAAAGGACGAGACAGAAAAGAAAATAATCAATCGTCTCGGCCTTAATGAAAATTAAGGGGAAAACCTAAATTAATGGCTGCTACTTTTAATTCCTCTTTCCTCAAATTCAAAATTTATTGAAATCGGAGAGCTCAACCAAACGAATGGCGATTGAGATTCGTGTGGTAATGGGAAGATAGCGAGTGATGAGCGATGGCGAGGACTCGATTGTGGTGGCATTGAAGTCGAACTGCTCGAATCTTGAGGCCTAGATGCGAGTGCTTCGGTGACATTGTGGTCGCGATCGACGAAGTGATGCTCGTGGGTTCAAGGGCCGTTGATGGTCTGGTGCAGGTGGTTCGAGTCGCAATTGATCAAAGATGGGTTCATCGAAGGTTGGTTTGGGGCATGATGTTGTGGAGTCGGCAGCTAGGGAATTCGCGATTTTAGGCTTGGGTATCGGTCGAATTTCGAGCTCGATGGAGTTTGGTGGCTCCGACGAAGTATCGAGAGCAGTAAGGTATTCCTTATTGATTGTTTTGTTTAACTGTATATAGTGTGAGATAAGACTGTATAACAGTATGGTAAAAAAAAGAAAAAAAATAAAAATAAAATACCAGCATGTGGAATTTATATATAAGTATGAAAATATATATACACTTGCATGCTATAATATACTTAGGTAAATGGAAGGTTTATGTAGATAAGAGCTTGGGAAAAAGGAAATTTTAAAATGTTGAATATTTATAAAAAAAAATTAATTAGATTTTTAGAAATCTATAAATTATTAGTATATGGGTTTCAAAAGAAAAGAAATATTATTCATTTTTGGAAAATTGGTTTGGATAAAATAATTGGTAAATCAGATTTTATTAAATGGTAATTGATAATATAATTGTTTCAAATATTCATAAACTTTAAATGTTTATACAAGGTATAAAATCAAGGGAACAAGCCAGTTTGGAATGGATTGCAAACAGTAAAATCAAAGGTGAGTTAATCTCACTCATCTGGATTTAAATTTAAATTTAAATGATTAAATTTAAATAATTGGTTGAATGGTTGAATTGATTTGATGTGCTATATTATATATAGTAGTATATATTATATTTTGGAGTAATTGATTTCCCGCATTATATAGCGGATAAGACCCTATGCGCCGCATAATAGCGGATAATATAATATTAAACCCATATACCGCGATATTCCATCTTGAAGTGGAATTGGTATTTTATATTGGGCTAACATCTGTGGATGCAGGGAAACAAGTTGGAGGGATCCAACTGGATTCCTTAAAATAATTTATATTGTTTAATATTCTCTGTTATGATTATTTGATATTTTGTGATGAATTATATTGGAATATTGAATGCTATAGTTTGATTGAACATTTCGGTACTCTAAGTTATCAAAATATATAAAATTGGATTTTTGAAAATTAACGGAAGAGAATTTGTAAGGAAAATAATTGTAGAGAATTTAAATAAATTTAAGAATGAAGTGGATAAGAATAATATTAGTTTTAAAATTCTAATAAATAAATTACGTATATGAAAAGGGAATTTTAAATAAACAGGAAGATAATGAATTTTAAACTTCAATGTTATTATTTCAAAAGAATAAAGCATTTATTTTAAATTTAAGATTTAAGATTTAAATTATTGAAAAGAATAAAGAAGAAATTTGCAACATCTGAAATTGTATGTTTCAGTTAAAAGATTTAATAATAATAATAATAATAAAGTCTATAATTAGTGGATTTTGAAATGAATTAAGTAAGTAAAGGAATTTATTTCAAATGGAGTAAATTGGAAATCAATTTGGAAATTGATTCAAATGCTTGAAATTGGAAGTTTAATGGAGAATGTGACTATGGAATTTATAAATTGGTTTTATAAAGATGAAGTAATACATCGGGGGATATTTGAAGAATAACTTCACGGTGGGAATTTATTAAAAAAAAAATGGAAAATCTGTTTAAAAATAAATAGTGATTTATTTTTAAAGGATGCTAAGAGAAATATATTTCCCTGGGTAGCCAGGTACATTTTCAAAGTAAATTTTTAAATATAAGTTAAAAGTTTTAATGTTGTTTTAAAAAGCATGTTTAGATGATTTATTATTTCTAAATGTTTAAATTCTAAAGTAAATATTTTTCAAATCATTTATCGTAGTAATTATTTTAAAGGTGACTTGGTATTTAGTTTTTAAAAGAGAAAATCTAGTTTTATATTTTATAAAATAACCTTATTTTAAATATTCATAAAGTATATATTTTTAATAAAGTTTTGAAGTAGTTTTCAATTTAAATGTTTTAAAGCATATTTAGCAATAAAATGTTTTTAAATTATTTTAAAAATCTAAAGTTTTGTGCATTGTGATTTCAGTGGATATAGAAAATATTTGGGAAATTATTCTGTAAAAGGAAGATAGTTTGAAACTGTTTTCAAAAAGGAATTGAAAAGTGGAAATATATCTAGCGATGATATTTTGAGAATAATAAATAATTTGGAGAAATTATTTATGGTTGATGGATGTTTATGAATATTAATTGATAGTTAAATAACCGACTATCAATATTGGACAATGCGCTGATCGTTGGGATTGGGATTTATTTCTCGAAAACTACTTCGATCCGGTTTGAACGTTTTCGTGAGGAAGACGAGTTTGGATTTGAAGATGTAGCAGCGAAGTGCAAGGGCTAGTCGCTACTAATCCTGATGATATTTCCAAAATGGATGTAGTATGAGTAGTGCCTTCGGTTTCGTTCGAACACGGGACGGACTTGTATGGACGAATGCTTTCGGAACATCGTCAGGTGGACGATGGGCATTCTAAGTGAAGCGATCTAAAAGGTAACGCTTAGCCTCAAGCCTCATCAACCGGGAATGAATGAAAATCGGGGGTTATGCAGCAAGGCTAGGTGGGTAGCACCCACTTCAGGGTGAGGTTCCCTGTCTAGATGACCCTTTTATTCGGCTTAGTGGTGCGGTTGCTGATCACAACCGTGGGGTGATCTTATTCGGGATTATCCAATAAGGGGTAGTCACGGTCTTGTGTTGCAGGGGGTGGGGAGTGATCCTCGGTACTGTGATCTAGACCACGTACTGTGACAGGTGCTACCCCAGTGTCTAGTCATTAGTTGGAAATTCATTCTCCCTAGCGTCTTTACGGTTTTTGTTTGTATTACCCACGATTGTGGCTAGGAGCTGGAATTTAATAAATGTAACAATTTCGGTTATTTTAGTCAGTATTTGTATATAGACCCTATTATAATATCAGAGGATTTTAATAAAAAGTGTTTTAGCTATCGTAAGGTAAAAACCCGACATGTTTATTTATAGCGTGGTCTTACGAGATGCTTTTCTTTTCAAAAAGATTTTAAAACTTTAATAATCAATTTGAGTGTGATTTTCTCACGTTGGCATTCCAAACTGACTCGGGTGTTACTTAACTATAATGCTCAGGTCAGACCAAGTATTATAGATGACAGGAAAGGATGCTATGGAGCTGGATGGCGATACGTACTTCCATATATGTTTAAATATTCCGCTGTGTATTCAGTTTGTGAGGACAGATTATGATTACTGTCTAGTTGTGTGATTATGTATACACTAATGATGTATGTATAAACAGATATAGTATTTGTTTTTGGTGTAAAGATCTGTGATTACCTATTATATTTTATTCCGCTGTGATGGTTAGATTCTGATGTTGTTTTCTATTTTCTTCTTCTACCTCTTCTTCTTTAACCCTAATGGTTCGTATTTCTGTTCAACTTGAGTTAATTGATGTAGGATAGTGTTGACTTAAGGGGTACGAAACTGCGGGTCATTACAGTTGGTATCAGAGCTGAAAGGTTAAGCGAGAACCTTGGTTCTGGTGGGGATTACTCATTAAATAGAGTCCATAGTACTCTAGAATGAGTTTGAGTGTATTAATAGATATGAGCACGTATTTGTTAGTGAATATAAAATTGTTTTATATTGTGTTGATTTATCGGTGAGTGTTTATGGATTCTGGTCGATATGTGGGACGCCATGTTATCGTTAGGGATTTCTAAACTCTTAAACAAGACAAACTGACACAGTATTGTTTTGAATAGGGTAAATGAAATAATTTTACCCAAATTTATTTTTGTTTATAAAAGAAATGATTTTTCGTAAATTGTTATAATTATATATGGTTGCTTGGTTGTTATAAAGTGATAATATTAAATTATTATCATTGTTGTATGAAAATTGAATAAGAAATTAAAGATAATAACCAAAGATTAAGGAATGAATTAATAAATAAACGGCATCTGTAAATGTGATTTATAATTGAATAAGGAATTGATATCATAATTAAAAACTAAGAAACAAATTCATACACAAATGAGATTTGTAAATGTAAACTGTAAATGTGAATTATAAATGTGATTTATAATTTTAAAATAGAATTCTAGAGAAATATTGAAAATGTTTTTGAAAAAAATTTGAGATTTGAAATTTTGGAAGTTTAAATTCCTTTGAATTTGAAAATGATTCTCAAAAGGTTGGGAAAAAATATATATTTGAGAAATATTTTTGTATCAGATTTGAAATCTAGAGAGATTTGGAATTTAAAAATATTTAAAGGGATTTTAAGGTGAAAAAGCAATGAACTCTTCGGTCGCTGGAAAATAATTCCGATGGTGATCGCGACATTATTGGTGTTCATTTTCGAGTTTCCAAGGGGTGATTGCTACCTGGATGTTTTGGATTAATGTTTGTTTGTGAAATTTTTTTTGATTTTGAAATGCAAAGGAATAGTTTGATTTAGATATATATATTTTCAAAATTGGATTTGAACATTTTAGTAATAAGTTTAAACGTGTAAGCAAAAGGAAATTGAAACTGAATGTTGAACTTAAGTTTGAATAGAAAAATTAGTCAAGTTGGACTAAATAAAAAAAAGCTTTGAGATTACAAGTAGTAAGTAACTGATTGATTTATATTGTATGCAAATGAAATGAAATTCACTATTAGATGATGTTTGATTTAAAATTGTGTAAAATAAAGTGCAGAATTAGTTCAAATGGACTAAAATAATTAATGTTTGGAAATAAAATTTATTGGTTGAAAATGAGTTTATGAAATTAAATTGCACGCTTGGCTAAATAAGTGTATAATCTCGAGTTAAAAAAAAAGAAATATGAATATAGTCAAGCTTAAAATGGGTAGAAGTATGAAAAATATAAGTGTGAGGCTTATAAGAAAAAAATGGTGAAGTAAAATAGTAAGCCAAAATAAAATTGTTTTGGTATTTTGGAAAGTGAAATAGAAATCTAAACTCGAATTATAAATTAGATTGAACTCAAGAAAATTAAATAAAATGGTTTTGAAGATAAAAGTATGGGATTATAAATTGAAAGCGTGGTCGAATGAAATTGAATTGGATTAAAATAGATTTGGTGTGAGTTGTAAACAATTCCAATTCAAACGTAGGATTATAAATTGAAAGCGTGGTCGAATGAAATTGAATTGGATTAAAATAGATTTGGTGTGAGTTGTAATCAAATCCAATTCAAACATAAATTGAATGGCCTTACTATTAATAAATGCAATAATGAATTGTTAATGTGAATTAAAATTAAAAATGGATAAAAGAATAAACTAATCGAATAAATTAGTAAAATGGTTGGGATTTGATCAAAAGAAAATCAAATCAAAGATTTAATGGAAGTTGGTTGAATAAAATAAACTTAAGTTATTGGGTGGAATAGTTCGAAGGAAATAAATAACTTAAGTAAATTGTGAGATGGTTATTTAATATACTAGTTGTCGAGTTTAATAAAATGGTTTGGAATCAAACTTTTTGGATATGAAAGAAAATGCAACGAAAAGATTGTGAATAAATTAAAATGGGATGGAATCTAGTGTAACTTGAGTTGGAATCAATTTAAATGATTATAAAGCTTAAGTAATTATTTATTCACATTAATACTGTCGAATTGCATAAGGAAATGGATCGTTTGATGTAAACGAGATTAGATAAAATTCTATGAGTTATTAGAGGTGAAATAGGATGATTTTGAAATCAATTGGAATGAAGGAGTTTACTTTGCTTAGAATGAATTAAATATAAGCGAGTAAGTTGTAAATCACTTAAACTGAATGGATGGCTTGAGAATTGGTTGTAAACAATTGTAATAAGTTTCGGAACCTTATGTGTGCTTACGGAAATTATATAACGTGCATTATATGTGAAATTTATGTGTTAGCTGTTGAAAGTAAGTGAAATGTTAATAAATTGCATATATTTAGTACTTATATGTTTGAATTGAGTAAGTACAGGTACCGGGAAGCCATTTGGCTGGATTTGATCGCACAAAATGCTAAATAATAAGCCGCTTGCTTAGAAATGCTAAGTAAAGGTACACCTACGCAATAAGAATAGGAAATGTGAACTGTTTTTGTTTTTCCAACCGTGTAGGTCGATGTATATATATTTATATCTTTTGTCAAATTGCAAAAGCTCCTCCGTACAAATGAGAGTCTGCCAAAAATTTTCGAAAATTTTGGGAGTTAGAAAATTTTTGAAATTTTTTGGGAAAATTTTGGTTAGCGACAAAACAATTTCAAATGGGAAATTGAAATAAATTAGTGAATGAAACTAATTTAAAATAACGATATGAATCAGTTATAAATGGAAGATGGAATTCAATATTCAGAGTTGAAGATAAATTGAATTCATATGGAAATGGGAGAACCAATTTGAATAGAAGTAGATATGAAAACTTTTGTAATGAAATGTATAAAATGATTTTAAAAGCTGTGATTGGATATTATTGTTAAGTAGGATTTGTAGGTATTATAGAGGGAAGGAAAATTGGTTTTGATTTCAGAAGATAAATTTGAATTGCTCAACAAAAAGATATGTGTTTAAATTTCTGTATGAAATTTGATTGGGTTTTTGATCTAGCCACTTGGTCTTTTGTTTTCTTTTGGAATTTGGGAGTCCGTAGAGGCATTTTGTAGTTGTACTGAGCTAGCCGCGCAAAGGAGACGTTCGTGAAATTTTTCGAAAATTTAAGGAGTTAGAAAATTTTTGAGAAAATTTTGATAATTTAAAATTTGAGTTTAAATTATAATTCGAATTGTTGAGTAAGTAATATTGTTTGGAACTTATAGGTGGGTTGAGAAGTTGTTAGAGCGATAGCGTGTCTTTAATAAAAAGGATTGTTTTTGGTAGTTGTTAAAAACTGTCGGTTTTGGGAAAAGTAAACGGGTATTGAATCATTCTTCATAACTAGTAATTTCGAGGATGAAATTATTTTAAGGGGGAGGAATGTGACGACTCTGAATTTTTGAGCATTTGAAAGCGGAATATTTAATTGATTTTAAATATTTAAAAGTTAATTTTTAACTTGAATTCAAATATCACCATTTATTCTGTAATTTGATTATTAAATTAAATAAGTTGAAGTTGGGTAAAATGTTGAATGTGGAGTTTAAGCCCATTAAAAATAATTTGAAGGCTTGTAAAATTTATATTGATAGTAGCGAAGATAGTAGAAGTGTTGAAATTGAATTGGGGAATGTGTTGTTAAGTTTTAAAAATATATCGTTTAAATTGAATTTAAAAATAGCCTTCCGAGGCACAGTCTTAGATTTTGACGCGTAATATTGATTTATTATCGGATTTCAATTTTCGTAGCATTTGGAGTTGTTGTGTGAGCATACGATATATAAATGCGCTGAAATATATATCGGAAATTAATATTATAAACGGGTTCAAAATGCTATCTTCTGCATACGATCGAGATAGGACTCGAAACCTTTTCCATTGTGTTCGGAATTGGGGTATAACATTATAAACGTCTAGCGGCACACCTCGATAGGAGGTCGAGATTTTGAGCTTCGATATTGGGACAATTTAAATTTAAATTTAAATTCAAATATATTGGTTGACCGGTCAATTTTCTTCAGTTGAAATTCTTTCCCATCAGACCTTTTCATTTCTCCATCATTGTAATAGACTGAGCTTTCTCGTTCCTTCTACAACACGCTTCCCGTTCTTTTAAGTTTGGAAATGAATTGAGTAAGTAAAGGAATTTATTTCAAATGGAGTAAATTGAAAATCAATTTGGAAATTGATTCAAATGCTTGAAATTGGAAGTTTAAAGGAGAATGTAACTATGGAATTTATAAACTGGTTTTATAAAGATGAAAATAATATATCGATGGATATTTGAAGAATAACTTCACGGTGGGAATTTATTAAAAAATAATAATGGAAAATCTGTTTAAAAATAAATAGTGATTTATTTTTAAAGGATGTTAAGAGAAATATATTTCCCTGGATAGCCAAGTACGTTTTCAAAGTAAATTTTTAAATATAAGTTAAAAGTTTTAATGTTGTTTTAAAAAGCAAATTTAGAAAATTTATTATTTCTACATGTTTAAATTCTAAAGTAAATATTTTTCAAATATTTATCGTAGTAATTATTTTAAAGATGACTTGGTATTTTGTTTTTAAAAGAGAAAATCTAGTTTTATATTTTATAAAATAACCTTATTTTAAATATTCCTAAAGTGTATATTTTTAATAATGTATTGAAGTAGTTATCAATTTAAATGTTTTAAAGCATATTTTTCAATAAAGTGTTTTCAAATTATTTTAAAAATCTAAAGTTTTGTGCTTGGTGATTTCAGTGGATATAGAAAATATTTGGGAAATTATTCTGTAAAAGGAAGATAGTTTGAAACTATTTTCAAAAAGGAATTGGAAAGTGGAAATATATGCGGCGAAGATATTTTGAGAATAATAAATAATTTGGAGAAATTATTTATGGTTGATGGATGTTTATGAATATTAATTGATAGTTAAATAACCGACTATCAATATTGGACAATGCACTGATCGTTTCGAAGAGACCGGGATTGGGATTTATTTCTCGAAAACCACTTCGATCCGTTTGAACGTTTTCATGAGGAAGAAGAGTTTGGATTTGAAGATGGAGCAGTGAAATGCAAGGGCTAGTCGCTACTAATCCTGATGATATTTCCAAAATGGTTGTAGTAGGATTAGTGCCTTCGGTTCCGTTCGAACTCGGGACGGACTTTTATGGACGAATGCTTTTGGAACATCGTCAGGTGGACGATGGGCATTCTAAGTGAAACGATCTAAAAGGTAACGCTTAGCCTCAAGCCTCATCAACCGGAATGACTGAAAATCAAGGGTTACGCAACAAGGCAAGGTGGGTATCACCCACTTCAGGGTGAGGTCCTCCCTGTCTAGATATCCCTTTTATTCCGCTTAGTGGTGCGGTTGTTGATCACAACCATGGGATGATCTTACTCGGGATTATACAGTAAGGGTTAGTTCCGGTCTTGTGTTGCAGGGGGTCGGGAGTGATCCTCGGTACTGTGATCTAGACCACGTACTGTGACCGGTGGTACCCCAATGCCTAGTCATTAGTTGCAAATCCATTCTCCCTACACGCCTTTTACGGTTTTTGTTTGTATTACCCAAGATTGTGGCTAGTAGTTGGTATTTAATAAATGTAACAATTTCGGCTAATTTAATAAGTATTTGTGAATAGACCCTATTATAATATCAGAGGATGTTAATAAAAAGTGTTTTAGCTATCGTGAGGTAAAACCCGACATGTTTATTTGTGGCATGGTCTTACGAGATGTTTTTGTTTTCAAAAAGATTTTGAAACTTTAATAAGCAATTTGAGTGTGATTTTCTCACGCTGGTATTCCAGACCGACTCGGGTGTTATTTAACTATAATGCTCGGTCAGACCGAGTATTATAGATGATCGGAAATGGTGCTGTGGAGCTGGATGGCGATAAGTACTTCCGTATTTGTTTAAATATTCCGTTGTGTATTCAGATTATGAGGACATATTGTGATTACTGTCTAGTTGTGTGATTATGTATACTCTGATGATGTATGTATAAACAAATATAGTATTTGTTTTTGGTGCAAAGATCTGTGATTATCTATTACATTTTATTCCGCTGCGATGGTTAGATTCTGATGTTGTTTTCTATTTTCTTCTTCTACCTCCTCTTCTTTAACCCTAATGGTTCGTATTTCTATTCAACTTAAGTCGATTGATGTAGAATAGTGTCGACTTAAGAGGTACAGAGCTGCAGGTCGTTACAGCCTCTTAACGATCAACGCTGCTCCTTTCCACCAACGCGAATAGAAGAACCCACGCTGAAACCCCGAGTCGTGCCCATTCCCACACACTCTCGAAATCGTGCCGCCATAACTCGCGATGTTGCCTCCCTCGTTACCAGGAACCAACATCGGCTGTGACGCCCCACCTCTATACCCACGCTAGCCAAGGACACTAGGGTAATGCCGTCAACTAGCGCGGAGGATAAAGCTGTTGAGGAGCGACCATCCGCGTAATTACTTTGTGCGAGCATCGATATGTCGGATAGTACAACATGGAAATCCGACATACCGATACAAACTCAAAGCTACTACACAGTGGCTATATGTATTCTTCGGAAACAAACGTAGAAATAAACATAACACAAATCAGTCACAGACATCCATATCACAAAGGCGGAAAAAGATATGAATAAATAACACATGAAAGTGTACATCAGAGTGGTGGTCGAACAAGATCACAATGTCACAAAAGAATAGTTACAAGTACTAGACAAAAGAATTTGGATACATCAATGAGTCTATATCTCAAATGTATACAACAAAAACCTACCAATCTATGTAGTTAGCCAAAAGTCAGGGTGATAATCCTAGATGTGAAGTCAAGCAGAAGCACTTGTAACATCTCGGTCTGACCCGAGTATTAATAAGAAAATAATAAACGGATCTGTCTAGCTATAAATATCAGATAAAATGATATAGAATAAGATATATGACATAGATATATGGTAACCATAAAGCCATACTGTAATAAGCATGTAATTGAAAATCAACAAGAGATGAATCAATATCACAAGAATCTTCTCAAAGATCAAAAGGAATGCCATACTCTTTATTTATATTCACCAAACCATAAATATTGACAATAATATCGATGCCAATCACAAAAAGTTAATGACACACAAATTCACCAATGCACAAATATTGATAAAACTTATCAATGTAAATCACGAAAATGGGTAAAACACAAAATTTTAGAAATCATCAATGGAAATCCATAAATCACAAAAAAAGGGGGGAGGCCTATCACAAAATGGAAGCATGAAAACTCACCAACGCGTGTATCACAAAATGGAACGCTATTCCATGGTTGCTAACCATTAATTTTGAGCCGAAGCTCCACAAAACGGCCCGAAGACCATGGGTCGATATCCCACCAAACTGAGCCGAAGCTCCATAGAAACGGGGTTTAGTCTCCCTCGTAGACAAAGAGACATCGCACAATTGCTAGTCTAAATCACAAAAACGATCATCAACGATCATCAAGAAGTGTCAATTATAGCAAGCTAGTAAATATATAAGCTTAGCTTCATGTCCCATAACCACTAGCTTAACTTAAATATTTACGAACAAATTGTAGATCTCCACTCGAAAATTGTCACAAGAGATTCAGCCGAACAATTCCAAGAGTTAACCGACGAAGTAAACGCAAGCGTTTCATATCATTTGTTTTACGAAGCCGTTTAATTAGATTTCTCGTACGAGTGAAATGAAGTGATAAATCACAATAATGATTATAGAATCAATTAATCACAAAAATTCACATACGAAGACGTGAATGAAATCCAAAGAATTCGATCCCAAATTCATCAAAGTGGAAATACCCTTGCGACATGACACGGCGTGACCTAGCAGACGAGCGACCTAAGAGGTAACGGCACAAGTGCAGGGGCGAGCGACCTAAGGAATGGTGCGACTCAACAGTGCAAACGACCTAAGGAGTAGCGGCATAAATGCAGGCCGAGCGACTTAAGGAAGTGATGCGACCTAACTGCCGAGCGACCTAAGTTGGTAGCGGCATAAATGCAGGGGCGAGCGGCTTAGAAATTGGTGCGACCCAAGAGGTACGCGACCTAAGACGAACGTGCGATTTAATGGGCCGAGCGACCTATGGATCGCGACCTAACTACGAGGCGACTTAAAGCATGGCGCGTCTTAACAGGCCGAGCGACCTAAGTTGGCGCGACCTAAGCAAGACGACCTAACTGAGCGACCTAAATGAGGGAAGCGGCATATCATGGCCGAGCGATCAAAGGCAAGCCGACCTAGGACCAGCGACCTATGGTGGTAAGGATAGGCCGAGCGACCTAGCGACGAAACAACCTAAGGGGTAAAGAAGGCCGAGCGACCTAGCGACCTATGGGTTACGACCTATGGCTGAGCGACCTAAATTGACGCAAGCTAAGCAAGGTGCGACCTAACTGCAGGCCGAACGACCTAAGGGTTTTGGAGTACAAAACTCAATAAATTTGCAACCGATCGAACACGAACGCTAGGGGATTACGCCTATCGGCTGCCCGGTCCTATTGGCTCCTCGATTCATCACCAAAAACGTGTTCAAACATCAAAGATTGGATTTTTAAAGATTTGAACCCAAAACACCAAAAATTGGCATTTTCACCAATTCAATCCAAACCACAAGCAAATGCACATGAATAATTGTTAGGAATTCATACCCAACAATCAAAGATAGTTATAGACAAAGATGTGAGATAAAAATCTCACCTTTACACAAAATCAATGAAGAAGAAGCTTGAAATCAATGGAAGAATCAATGGCTTCTCTTTGAATTTGGAGTTAGATGTTGGATTTGCAAATGAACTTGAGCTTGGAGTTTTAATTTCCCATTCCTTCCTCCATTTTTTATGAAGCTTGAGTGTTAGGAAATGAAAGTAAAGTTATGAAGAGAAGGGGGTTGAGTTAGAGTTAATAGTTTAGGCAAATGGGCTAAACCAAACCCAAAGTGAAAAGGGAGCAAACTTCCACTAACTCCAAACATATCAAGGTTTATACTCAAAAAGATCGCAAACGGTGTTTTGGAACCAATGGAAGTGGTTCCGAGTCCAAATTCGCCGTATGCAAAAAGTAACTTTTCGAACTAAAATGCGACTAACGATAAAATATCAAAATAAAATATTTAAATATTCAATCGTAAAATATGCGGGTTGTTACATCGGCCCACGTCACGATTGCCTCGCCGCTGCGCCAACTCGCACATGAGTGTCTTCGGCCGTGACTAATACACGAACCTATCTCGTTCGATTTGAGTAGGAAATTTGAAGTTGGAATAAGAAATGAAAGAGGAGTCGTCACCATTTTTTTTCAATTTGATTTGAATTCGCGAACGAGACCGAGGGATTGAGGGGAGATGGCTCGAGTTCTTTTCGAATTGAATTCGCCCTATTTTCGTTCATCCATTACTTCTTCGTTTATATTTTTTTAAGCGGAATTCGATTTTGTCCCTTAAGGAAGAAAATGAAATCCCAGTTTACACTGTCGCGATAATTATTCAATTTTTTATTGAGGGACACGTGTGAAATTAAACAGAATAAAAGAAACACGTGTATTAAATTCCTTTACGTGTCCGCATAAATTTGCAAAAGTTCCAATGCAATTATTTATTTGTTTAAATTTAAATTTAAATCATCTCAAAAATGCAACTTAAATTTTCGAACTCCTATTAAGGCGTGTCGCCAGGCGTTTATAATGTTATACCCCTATTCCGAACGAAATGGAAAAGGTTTTGAGTCCTAATCCGATCGTATGGAGAAGATAGCTTTTGGATCCAGTTATTATATTGAATTTCGATATAGATTTCAGCGTGTTTACCTACCGTACGATCACGCGACAACTCCAAGCACTACAAAATTTGAAATTCGATAATAATATACTATTACGGATCCAATGGTACTGGTTTCGTCGAATTCCTAGACTGTGTCTCGGAAGGTTATTTTTAAATATCAATTTAAACTATATATTTTTAAAACTAAACAAATGACCTTAAAATTCAATCTTAGAGCACTTATTATTCTCAGTACTATTAATATAAATTTTATAAGCCATTGAAATATTTTTAAAAAGCCTAAAATTCCCAATTTACTATTTTAACCAATTTCCAAGTATTTAATCCAATAATTAAATTATCCCACAAATAGAGATATTTGAAACTCAAATTAAAATTAACCTTTTAAATATTTAAAATCAATTAAATATTTCGATTTCAAATATTCAAAAAATTTGAGTCGTCACATTCCTTCTCCCTTAAAATAATTTCGTCCCGAATGGTCCATAACCCATTAACTATTTTCCCAATCCATATAGTTTTTAAACATCTTCCCAAAACAATCTTTTTTATTGAAGACATACTATCCATTCTACTAACTTCCCAAACTCATACATATCCCCCAACAACATTACTTACTCAACCATTCAAATGATAATTTAAAACCAAATTTAAGTTATCAAAATTTTCTAACTCTCTAAATTTTCAAAAAATTTCGTCTGCGTCTCCTTTGCGCGGCTAAACCGGTACAACCACAAAATGCCTGTACGGCCCCCCAAATTTCAAAAGGAAATAAAAAGCAAGTGGCTAGACCAGAAAACCATCAACTTTCATAAGAAATTTAAATACATACCTTTTGTCGGTCAATTCAATTTTATCTTTTGAAATCAAAAATACCAATTTTCTTTTCCTTTTATATCCCTGTATCCTATTGAGCAATACTATCCAATCATAGTCTCCAAAATCTTTTTATTTAATCCCTTTTAAAAAAATTCAATATTTTCTTTACTAAAGCCCGTACGATGCACATATATCATCCGTACGCAATACCAAATTCGATCGCTCACTGATCACACAATTTCCACTTCGGAACTAGTATCGTCCGCCCGACTTCCTAGTGCAGACTCAGATCTGGTTTCTTGATCAGAAACCGTCATCCTCCTTGCATAGCCATTTACTATGATAGTGAATTTCCATAACCAATCAAAAACCCATATCCAGGGTTCATCGTCGAAAATCGAGTGAAAAATCCCAACTCGGATCGGTATAATTACCTTGAAATTCTGTGCTCGAATCTGGATCAAATCGCTATGCGAATAAAATAATATGCGTACATCCTACATATTCATCTTAACTGATTATTAGCTACATCAATTCTCTTTTCTTTTATTCACATTTATTTTGATTTCTATCCACTTATCATTTCAAACACCATATTAAACCTCCATTCATTTCTAACTTAGTATTTCCAATACCAAATTTTACTTAAGAATTTCACATCTATCTTATAAGTTCAATTTAAGTATTTTATATGCTTCTTATATTTATTTTTACTTCACTACTTAAGCTTTATACCCATTTTTTTTCAATTTCCATTTGAATTAAATTTACCTTCCATTATAAATATTGAATTCTATTCATCTTATCTCAACCCAGTACTTTAATTAGTTTACTCACTAATTTTAATTTCAATATTACGCTTTATTTAGTCCAACTTGACTAATTTTCCCTTTCACTTAATTTAACACAATTCAATTTCAATTCCAATATTCAAATTCCATTTTACTTACTTACAAATGTAAATTCATTTGTTTATTCACAAATTTATTTCACACTTAGTAAATTTTATTCCAATGACCATTACTCTTATTCTACTTAGACTTTTCCTTAAATTCACTTTTATTTACTAGATTCAATTACACTTCAATTTTAATTCAAAATTTTAACTTCTATAAATTTTCCACCTATTTAAATTCCATTTGTTAACTTCTTTAAATTTACTAGATTTAATTGGCTTACATTCTAACTTATTTCGTTTTCATACTTACTTCAAATTTTTAACTCTTCTTCAAGTGAAAATTTTCTATTCTAGAAAATTTCAAATCTTACTAGCTATCCATCCCATTTATTTTGAATAATATTACAGAGCCTTTTAAACAATTACTCAACATTCAAAATCATTTTTGGAATCAATTATATGCACATCAAATTATCCTTTGCATTTTAAAACAAAAACGCAGTTTTGCAAACAACTCCAATTTAAAACAATTTGGCAGCAGTTTCTATCTTGGAAACTCGAAAATGAACATCGATGATGTTGCAGTCATCACTGAAGTTATTTTCCAGCGACCCAAGTGAGTTCAATGCTTAAAAACCCTTTTTAAATATTTTTAAATTCCAAATCTCTTCAGATCTCATATCCAATTCAAAAATATTTCCCAAATAATATCACTATTATTTCTCCAAAACTTTTGAAAATAATTTTCAAAGTCAAAAGGAATTAAAATTTCAAATTCCAAATCCTTTCAACTCATATTCAAACATTACTCTGGAATTTTATCTCATTTTAGTTATAAATCACATTATAATTCACATTTATAAATTTCATTTGTTAATTGAATTTATCTCCAAATCTTTGGTTATACCATTATTTCCTTATTTCAATTACCATAACAACAATGATAATAATTTAGTATTATCACTTCCTAACAACCAAGCAACCATATACTATAATAATTTACCAATTTTTTTTCTTTCATATAAAAAATTAATTTAGGTAAAATTATTTCATTTACCTTATTTTAAAACAATACTGTGTTGGTTTATCTTGTTTAAGAGTTTAGAAACCCCGATCGATGATATGGCGTCCCACGTATCGACCAGAATCCATAAACACTCAACCGATAAGTCAACACAATATAAAAACAACTTTTATATTCTCTAAAAAATACGCGTTCATATATATTAATACACTCAAACTCATTTTAGAGTACCATTGACTCTATTTCTAATGAGTAATCCCTACCTGAGCCAAGGTTATCGCCAACCTATGCTCTGATACCAAATGTAACGACCCGATTTTTCAACGCCCGAAAATCGACATCAATATGTCCACTGTATCAAATGCCAAACAATCGAATGCCGAAAAACCGAACTATTAAGGTTAAAGAAGAAGGAGGTAGAAGAAGAAATAGAAAACAATGTCAGAATCTCACAATCGTGGCAGATAATATATAACGGATAAATGACTGAATCTTTATACAAAGAACTATATCTGTTGTATACATTTCATCATCAGAGTACAAAAAAATCAACAACACAATTCAGGACAGTTATGAGAACTCATCCTCCTAAAGCCGAATACACAACTTATACGGTACAGCGGAATATACATATATGGAAATACGCCTCGTCATCCAGCTCGTCTCTTGAGCTCTACAGCAGCCCATCCAGAATCTGTACTCTACAATACTCGGTCTGACCCGAGCATTATAGTGAAGTAACATCCAAGTCAGTCTGGAAAACCAACGTGAGAAAAACACACTCAATTGGATTATTAAAGTCTTCAAAATCCTTTTGAAATCAAAGGTAACTCGTAAGATCATGCTACAAATAATCATGTCGTATTTTTACCTTACGATAACCAAAACATTTCTTATCAAATCCTATGATATTATGGTAGTGTCTATATACAAATACTTATTCAAATAGACAAAAACGTTACATTCATTAAATTCCAGCAATACTAGGCTCTACAAACAAACCGTAAAGGCATGTAGGAAGAATGGATTTCCATCAATGTTAGGGCTACTGGGGTACCACCCGTCACAGTACATGGTCTAGATCACCGTACCGAGGATCCACCCTGATCCCTTGCGTCACAAAATCGGAGCTACCCCTTACTGGATAGTCCGAGTACGATCACCCCGCGGTTGGGATCAGCAATCGCCCACACAGCCGAATGAAAAGGGACCTCTAGACAGGGATGACCTTACCCTAATTGGTTGCTAGCCACTTAGCCATGCGTGCACCTCCCATGTTTTAGCCATTTCCGTTGATGAGGCTCGAGGCTATGCGTTACCTTTTTAGCACACATTCACTTAGAATGCGCATCGTCCACTTGACGATGTTCTAATAGCATTCGTCCATACTAGTCCGTTCCGGGTTTGAACGGAACCGAAGGCGCTATTCTTACTACATCCATTTTGGAATCACCCTCAAGATTAGTAGCGATTAGCCCTTGCACTTCACCGCTCCATCTTCGACTCCAAGCTCTTGTCTTCCTCATGAAAACGTTCAAACTGGATCGAAGTGGTTTTTGGGAAGTTAATCCCAATCTTGGTCTCTTCGAAACGATCAGCGCATTGGCCAATACTAATAGTCGGTTATTTAACTATCATATAACATCCATACACAATCATCAGATTTAAATAATTTTCCAAATTATTTATTTTAAAATATCTTCACAAGATATATTTCCACTCTTCAACCCTTTGAAAAATAGTTCTCAAATTACTTTTTCTCCTACGGAATAAATTCCACCCAATTGTTTTATTTCTCCTGAAAATCATCAAGTCTTAATACTTAGATTTAAAAATAATTTAAATCATTTTATACAAAAGTATATATATTTCAAAACATTTAAATAAAAATTATTTAAAACAATTTATTTAAAATACTAGTTATGAAATTTTATACTGACTTCTAATGTAAAACTTAAGCCAAAACTAATTTAAAATAAAAGCTATGAAATTCTATACTAAATTTCCAAATAAAAACTTTAGCCAAACTATCTTTAAAATAAAACTACTTTATAAAATATAAATGTTAATAATTATCTTTTTAAATCTAATACCAATTAACCCTTTAAAATTATTACTACTATAACAAATTTAATAAATATTTACCTTTAAAATTTTAAACAACTTAAATAATAATTTCTCAAAAACATTCTTTTAAAACAACTTTTAAACTTTTAACTTATAATTAAAATTCTGCTTTGAAATTGTACTTGGCTTTTAAGGGAAATACACTTTTCTTCCACCTTTAAAATTAAATCACTACCTATTTTTGAAACATTTTACCAATTCCTTTGTAAATTCCCATTCTAAATTTATATTTCAAATATCCACTGATATCTTATTTCACTTTATTTATAAACCCTATTTATAAATTTCATAATCTCATTCCCTTTTTAAAACATAGTTTCAAACACTAAATCAATTTCTAAAATTTAATCCATTTAAACATTATTCCTTTACTTATTAGAATTTATTTCAAAATCTATTAATTCCAAACTCACTTCTTTATTTATGATTCAAAATCTTATTTTAAACTGAAAATATCCATTACATTCTTTATTCAAAATTCTCCCTTTTAATACTTCCCAATCATTTTAAATCTTAAAATTTCATATAAAATCCTTTAATTCTTAAGCAATATCACTTAAGTCTCCAAATTTCCTTAATTTCATTTATTTAAAATCTCTATATTTTTCTTTTCCATACCTAGCATTTATTTAATAGAATTTAAAATCAAACCTTTATTCTTTTCGAATTCATTCTTTAATTTATCTAAAATTATTTTACTTAATATCTCACTCTTATATCTCTTTCCAAAATCAAATCTTTTATATTTTTCATATCTTCAAAATATTCAAATATATTCAGCCAAACCATAGCATTCCATAATTTCAATTACCAATATAATCAATATAATCATCACAGATTATCACATTAATCACGTCGCTAAATATAAAAAAATTCAATGTTTTGAGGAATCCATTTGGATCCCTCCAACCTGTTTCCCTGCATCCACAAATGTTAGCACAATATAAAATACCCATTCCACTTCAAGGTGGAATATCGTGGTACATGGGGCATCGCTACTATGTGGGGCACATAGGGTCTCATTCGCTACATAACGTGGGAAATCAATCACTCCAACATACACACACACACACACACACACACACTATATAACATATCACATCCAGCTGATAATTAATTATCAATTCTAGCAAACAACCAATAATTTAAATTTAACTATTTAAATTTAAAAGATTATCCAAATGAGTGAGATTAACTCACCTTTGATTTTTAATTTGCAATCCAGTCCACACCGGCTTGATTCTCCATGATTTTAGACCTTATACAACTTTAGATGATTTTTATTAGTATTCGAATAAATCGAACAATTAAATTCATATTTGATAAATTTATTTAACCAATGATTTTATTTTAAATTAATAATTTAAGTTTAAACTAATCTCCTTTTAATAAAATATTTTTAGCAACTAAAATAATTAAATAAGTTAATTGAAACAATTTAATCTCCAAATCCATTATTTTAAAATTAAACTAGTAGATTTAGAATCTGTGTATCTATTTTTCATTTGGAACGATATACTTATATAAATAACCAGTAGATTTAAAAATCTAATTTTTAAAAAGGGAATTTGTTTTGTATCTCACTGTAAGTATAAAATCCCTATCTACGAATAAAATTAAAATAAACGAAATAAATGGAAAATACCTACTGCCTCGCAACGATCAACGCTGCTCCTTTCCACCAACACGAACAGTAGAACCACTGAAACCCCGAGTCGTGCTCCTTCCCAGGCACTCTCGAAATCGCGTCGCTAGAAATCGCGATGCCGCCTCCCTCGCTGCCACGAACCAACATCGGCCCACGTCGTGATAGCCTTGCTGTTGCGCCAACTCGCACATGAGCATCTTCGACCGCGACTAATACACAAACCCATTTCGTTCGATTTGAATTGGAAATTCGAAATTGGAATAAGAAATGAAAGAGTAGCTGTCACCATTTTTTTTCAATTTGATTTGAATTCGCGAATGAGACTGAGGGATTGAGGGGAGATGGCTCGTGTTTTATTCGAATTGAATTCGCCCCTTTTTTCGTTCAGCAATTACTTCTTTATTTAAATTTTTTTAAAGGGGAATTCGATTATGTCCCTTGAGGAAGAAAATGAAATCCCAGTTTGCACTGTCGCAATAATTGTTTAATTTTTTATTAAGGGACGCATGTGAAATTAAACAGAATAAAAGATACACGTGTAATAAATTCCTTTATGTGTCCGCATAGATTTGCAACAGTTCCAATGCAATTATATTATTTATTTAAATTTAAATTTCAAATTTAAATTGTCTCAAAAATGAAAATCAAATTTTCGAACTCCTATCGAGGGATGTCGCCAACCGTTTATAATGTTATACCCCTATTCCAAATGAAATGGAACAGGTTTCGAGTCCTAATTCGATCGTATGGAGAAGATAGATTTTGGATCCAGTCATTATATTGAATTTCGATATAGATTTTAGCGCGTTTACCTACCGTACGATCACACGACAACCCCAAACACTACGAAATTTGAAATTCGATAATAATACACTATTACGGATCCAACGGAAATAGTTTCGTCGAATTCCAAGACGTTGCCTCGGAAGGCTCTTTTTAAATATCAATTTAAACTATACATTTTTAAGACTGAACAAAGAACCTTAAAATTCAATCTTAAAGCTCTTATTATTCTCAGTACTATTAATATAAGTTTTATAAGCCATTGAAATATTTTTAATAAGCCTACAATTCATAATTTACTATTTTAACCAATTTCCAAGTATTTAATCCAATAATTAAATTATCCTACGAATAGAGATATTTGAAATTAAAATTAAAATTAACCTTCTAAACATTTAAAATCAATTAAATATTCCAACTTCAAATATTCAAAAATTCCGGGTCGTCACAGTATCACATCGACCATATCTAAATTTACCACCATTCTCACATTCGACATATATTCCACTATTTCTTTTCAAAACGATTCCCATAACTCGATATAAGTTCACACCATAACTTACATTTTAACATATCCATTGATATCATTTTATCTTATTTATAAACCCTATTTATAAATTTAATACTCCCTTGAGTTTTCATTTATTTATAAACAATCTATTTATAAAATCTCATTTTATAAATTCCTTTCCTCAATAAGTATCAATTTTTATTTCAAATCTATTTTTAATATCGATTCCAATTCTATCCAAAATTTCAAAAAATATATCTTCCATGTCCTTAGTATTATTTTATTTAAAATCTCCACTTAAACCAATTTACAAATAGTTGTATATAACCAAGTTAATTTATATATCTCGCTCCATTTTCCTTTCAAATAATCCAATTTTAGTTTTTAATATTTTTCATTCAAAAATCCTCCTTTTTAAATTTCCTTCAGATTCATTATTTATGGTATTTAAAATTACCAATTTAATTCTCATGCTATTTAACATTTAATAATTCAATCCACACGCTATTCGTAGCAACTAATCCATCATACCATATATCAATATGTATGAACCCATAAATATTTTGAGGAATCCAGTTGGATCCCTCCAACCTGTTTTTCCCTGCATCCATAGATGTTAGTCAACCAATAAAATACCAATCCCGCTTCGAGGCGGAATATCGTAGTATATAGGGTCATCCGCTATTATGCGGGGCGTATAGGGTCTCATCCGCTATAATATGCGGGAATATCACTACAACACTAATATACATACTACAATATACATATATATAAAACATCCAACACATAGATTATAAATTTATCAATCAAGATCGACATCCAATAATTTAAATTTAACATTTAAATTTAAATAGTGTTATCCAACAGAGTGAGAAAATCTCACCTTTATTTTTGTTTTGCAATCCACTTCAATCTTGACTTGGTTTCACGATTTTTGACCTTGTATAAACATTATACGATTTATTAACATTTGAAATAACCGAACAATCACTTACCATTCAATAAACTTAATTAACTAATAATTTAATTAACCTAATTTTCCTTTAGTAATTTCTTAGTAACTAAAATAATTAAATAAGTTAATTAAACAAGTTAATCACCATAATACATTATTTTAAAATTTAACAGTAGATTTTAAATGTGTATATGTATAATAATTTTTTAAATTTTTTTTGAAACTACATATACTTATAAAAATATCTGTATAGATTCCAAAATCTAATTTTATATAAACTCCTCAAACATTTAAAATTTCTGTTTTCAAAATCTTATATATATGTGTGTGTGTGTGTATATATATAATTCTTTCTGTTTACCAATATATATTTATATTAAATTAAAAACCAAAATCTGCTATATGCCTTACTGGACTCCGCAACGCCGACACGACCTCGCAACACACCCTCGAATGCCGGGCCTCTGCCCTACCTAGTTCACGATTTCACGTGCTAACCCATCCACTGCCTTCGAATTCCCTACATCGCAGTCTCTCTCACCCATATTGACCTTCGACCCACTAGCCTCGGCCTCCTTCTCCACTCGAAGCCATATCCAAACGCCGCCGTACCCCCAGCATACGAACCCATCTCATCGAGAAAGCCCTCCACCCAAACTCATGCACTCCCCTCCACCAACGACTGCCCCTCCACTACAAGCACCCCGCGACCTACAGTCCACCTCAATCGGCCTCTTCCTTGACCTCGATTGAGAATAAGACGATGCTCCCGCCATGATTCGCGACCAATATGAATTCGCGATCTCGCTCGTACGAGTGAGAGGGTGTGAATTTATTATTTCGTTCCCCTTTATTTTTTTCAAACGAATTCTTTCGATCTCATGAATTTTAGGTTGGAAAAGGGGAGAACTGCGTTGAGTAACCTGATACAGAAAAGAAGAAAAAGGATGTACGCTCGATTTTGAATTGAAAATGAAGAAGAGGAAGGGCACAATTTTCTTTGGAGAGGATTTCGATCGGCCATTATTTTTCTTTTTATTACTTCGGCTGTTGAATTGAACGAGAAGGATGTGATTTTAAAAAGAAATGAAAGAGGGCAAAGAAATGACGGAAGCGTGTTTGAATTGGCTAGCGTGTTTTGGGGAAAGCTATAGTGAGTTGAAGTGAATAAAAATACAGTTGATGTGAATATATAGTCAAGTCAAAGGATATATATATATATATATATATATATTTGTTTATTTAAAATTTAATCTGTCTTGAATTTGCAACTTAAAATCTCAAATTCCTATCGAGGCATGCCGTAGGCGTTTATAATGTTATATCCCTATTCTACACACAATGATAAAGTTTTCGTGTCCTAATTCGATTGTAATGAGAAGATAGTTTTTTGGACCAAATTATTTTTATTAAATTTTGATATAAATTTCAGTGCTTTTCTGTCCCGTATGATCAAATGATAACTCCAAACGCAACAAAATTTAAAATCCGATAATAATACACTATTATGGATCCAATGGAATAGTTTCATTGAATTCTGAGACCGTGCCTCGGAAAGCTATTTTTAAATGTCAATTTAAATGATATATTTTTAAAACTGAAAAAATCACTTTTAAATTGAAATTTAAAAGTTGCACTGCCTTGAGTATTATGAATATAAATTTTATAAGCCTTTTAATTATTTTTATCAAGCTTAAAACTCCAAATTCACTATTTTAATCAATATTCAAATTTTAACTTTAGTACTTAAATTATCAAATAATTCGCTATATTTAAATTCTGTATTTGTTTTATAAATAACCCAATTTTTTCCATATTGAAATCAATTTATAATTCAAATTCAATACCTAAACCAATTTAGATATTCACAATTTACCGTTGAAAAATCCAGGTCGTTACAGCTAGGCCGAAAATCAAAGTGACTCTTAGAAATATTATATAGTTAACAAAATTATTTATGGGATGTGTGGATATTTTATTGTTGATTGTTATTAAATGTTTGGATGATTTATTATATTTATTAGTTGGTTTGGATAAATTTTGGCCTATTGGAGCAAATGAGACCCTATTACGTTACCGTGTAAGAGCGGATGACCCTTTGTATATGAATCACGTCTTAAAGCGGTTGATTTTTATATTATTTGATTATATGCTCCATGTGATCAGGGGAATAGGTTAGAGAGATCCAAGTGGATTCCTCACACTGATTTATTTTTCATATAAATTAATATATGTTATGTTGGATGCTATAATGATGACATGGACAAGATTTTGCTTATTTAGTGTAGAGAAATGATCTACGTCCAACCTACGCACTTATTTGATTGGTTCTCACCAATACCAAATCTATACCTGTTAGCTCCTCATTTATTCAGCGACCCAGCGACCTAATGGTGCAGCAAGCATTACGACCTAATGAGGTACAGGACCTAAAGATATCGCGACCTAGCGACCTAATGCTAAGCGGCCCAACGACCTAAAGGATTAGATGGTCCAGCGACCTATGACTCAACGAGTTAACGACTTATGTGAAGGCACGACCTAACTTCCTAAGGGAGTAAGCTACCTAACACATAAAGCGGCTCAGCAAGTTAAACGACCTATGGACTGAGGTGACCTAACGACCTAAAGGTATACGCGACATAGCAAGTCAAGAAGGGGAGCGACTTAGCAATATGCTCAACCTAATGACCCAACGACCTACGACCTATACTAGGTCGTGC
Source organism: Allium cepa (assembly GCA_030765085.1). NCBI lineage: Eukaryota > Viridiplantae > Streptophyta > Magnoliopsida > Asparagales > Amaryllidaceae > Allium > Allium cepa. Next base: position 921,660,183 of record CM060939.1, on the reverse strand, counting down.
TCTACCTGCTGACCCGTTGGGGGAGGACGAAGTGCAACCTATTTGAACCAAAGCTCGTATCTGTTAGGTCGCATGAGGGTTACGACCTACCATAGGTCGTCGAACGACCTACGAACTATGTCCAAGAATTCCCTATGAATACGGTGCTAGCTCCAACATTCAAAGGATCTTTTCGGCTCATTTCTGGAACGCCGATACTCTGTTGAATTCTCGACTCACTCGACACTTCAAACACAAAAGGCATCTCAACAAACTTCAAGAGGAAATCTAACGCAATCAACATGGATTCAAAGACTTCTTCTACATTGGAGTTCTAATTATTTGTCCCATCAGTGTTGTAATTAAAGATTGTTGTAAAGTTGTAATTGATTCAGCAATAAAGAAGATTAAAGTGGTTGTAGGCTTAACCTGAAGCCGAACCACTATAAAACTATTGTCTTTTACTGCTTTCTCTGTGACTTTTCCACTTGTTTCTAATTCCCGTGTTCACGGGTGGTGCTTTCACTTAATCTCTACATACACCGGGGTGTTAGCGTTCAATTTTAAGCGTTAACATTTTTGGTGCTTTCACTGAGAAACCAACTCAGGCTATCTTCGTCATTGCTTCGCAAAAGATTATAGAAAGAATCTCTCTCAAAACCAGAAGTCTGTCAGAGATAATGGCTCCTGGAAGAAAGCACGGATCTACAAGACCCAGTAATGTCTATGAGAATACTGCAACTTGTCCTTCGTCAAGACAAGCAGCACCAAGTGCCGGAATTGCACGAGCGGAGTTAGATGCTGCAGTATCTGGGTTATACCAACAGATGGAAACCCAGAATGCTTTGATGCTTGAAAGGTTAAATGCATTGCTCGGAGCTAACCGTCAACCGGTGAATAATGAAGAAAACCTTGCAGATGATATTCAAAATCCTGAAGAGAGGAATATTCCTCAAAGAGCAGCTAGCTCCGCCAAAGAAACACCTCCTCAAGCTGGAGGATCGAGACCACAGCCAACTCTCCGCGAACGTTTGTCCAGACAAACTTCCGAGAAAATGGCCGAAGTCTGTCCTACTGATCCTTTAAATGATGAGGAATATCTTTTGGGCGTGGTGCGATAAATTATGAAAGAAAGCATGCATAGGGATGAAGATGAGAAGGAATGGGGATTCGCTCCGAGCAAAACTCCGTTCACTAAAAAGATTCTAAAGGCGGAATTCCCAAGGAAGTTTGTTCCTCCTACCATCCCGACTTATAAGGGAACAAGCGACCCCAATCAATTCCTATATAAGTATGATTGGCACATGACCGGTGCTAGAGCGTCTGATGAGATCAAATGCCGGTACTTTCCGGTATACTTGGAAGGAGTGGCTTTGCTCTGGTTCACAAAGCTTCCGGTCCGATCCATAGACCAGTTCGCCGATTTGACTCGGAAGTTTAAAGAACAATTCAGGTTGTATGCTTCAAAGGCTAAGGATATTATGTCACTCTCGAGTGTGGAGCAGAATCCTAGGGAATCTATCAGGTCTTTCTTGAACCGCTTCAACATAGCTTTGGCTAAAGTGGACAATGCAGAACCACGGATGGTCTTGATGTACTTGATGAGAGCAATCGACAAATCAAGCGAATTTAGGAAGTGGCTGAATGAAAGAACCGAATTCGCTTGAGAAATTCTATAAGAAAGCTGATGAATTCATGCGCTTGGAAAGCCTTCGAGCACCAGTTAAAGTAGCATTGACAGAGGTTAAGAATAATATGACTGCTCCTACCAAAAGGGAATCCGGGAGTCAGAAAAGGGAGAACAATGGTGGGAAGAAACAGAAAGATATGAAGAAATCTCGTTTCTTAAAATCTTCAGATTTCACTCCTTTGACCGACACTCCGGAGAATATCTTTTTTGCTACCAAAGATGCAGTAGAATATCCTAAGCCGCATGAGTGAGAGTTAGCAAAAAAGCCGCTCAGAGTGGGAGATTCTGTCGGTTTCATAATCAACCCGGTCATGATACCAACGATTGTCGCCATCTGAAAAGTTTAGTTGAAGAACTACTGATAGAGAATAAGTTGCAACAATATGTTAAGAGAAGTAGAAATGACCCAGCTTCATCTACTAAGGGCCAGCAACTTCCTGCTCATCCATCTGGCTCGGGTGAGAGGAATACTGTGCATGAATCAGAAAGACCTGTTATCAATGTGATTACAGGAGGTCCTCACCCAGCAGGCAGAAGCTGGGGCGAGATGGAAAGATATGCCCGTGCCTTGAAGTATGCACCAATAGAAGAGTGTGTTTTTGTGCTAGAGGATGCTGCACCTTTAAAGCAACAGAAAACTTTTAATGATGATATTGTGTTCAAAGCCAGGGACTCTATGGGCATTGAAGCTCCAACCATGGATCCCTTGGTCATCTCTGCAAGCATTGGGCCGGCTATTGTGAGAAGAGTGCTTGTAGATAGCGGCGCTTCTTGCAACGTTCTCTTCAAAAAGGCTTTCAATCAAATGAAAATCCCAATGGCTGATGTTTAAGCCTCATCTCAGAAGATTGTTGGGTTCACTGGGGAATCGAAGCAGCCAATTGGAACTATCGAATTGTTCGTGGAGCTTGGAGAGGGGCAGAAAAAGGTAGTTCGAAAACAAACTTTTGTAATTGTTGATGAATTTTCTGCCTACAACGCCTTCCTAGGCCGACCAACTTTTGCGGCTTTTAAGGCAATTCTCGCCCCGTGGTGCCTCACTATGAAATTTCCCATGGATAATGGCGTTGGAGTTATTAAAGGGGATCAGAATGCTGGGCGGAAGAGATGGGAGAAGATGCGGCAGCCCCAGTCCGCATCAAAGAACCAACCTTGTAGCAATTACAGGATGGACCCTGCACCGGCGAGCATAGCGGGGCACAAAGAGAAATGGATCCCAGAAAAGCTAGTGCAGGGGAGAATAGAGTGGTGCCAGTGGAAGTAACGGTGCCAGTATTTGTTGACCCGAAAGATCCGAACAAAGTAGTGAATGTGGGTTCGCAACTTAATGTGACGGTTCAAAATTCCATAATATCATTCTTGAAAGCAAATCTGGATGTATTTGCTTGGACTCATGCTGATATGTGCGGAATATCCCCAGAAATTGCAGTACATTCTCTGAATATTGATCCGAAGTTTACACCGGTAAAACAAAAAAGAAGAACCCATGGTCCTGAAAGGTCAGTAGTGTTGAAAGAAGAGGTAGACCGACTTATGGAGAATGGTTTCATCATGGAGTCTACTTATTCGAATTGGGTTTCAAATCCAGTATTGGTTAAGAAAGCTAATGGGAAGTGGAGAGTATGCATTGACTTCTCAGATTTAAACAAAGCCTTCCCCAAAGACTGCTTCCCATTACCCAGGATAGATCAGTTGGTGGATGGAACAGCGGGGCATGAATTGTTATCTTTCATGGATGCTTACTCCGGATACAACTAGATTATGATGCATGGGCCAGATCAGGAGGATACAAGCTTCATCACCGATGTTGGACTCTACTGCTATAAAGTCATGCCCTTTGGACTTAAGAATGCAGGGGCAACTTACCAAAGACTCGTCAATGCTATGTTCAAACCGCAGATTGGCAAAACTATGGAAGTTTATGTTGACGATATGTTGGTAAAGTCAAAGAAAGCGGTAGACCATATGGACCACTTGGCGGAAATGTTTGCAATCCTACGAAAGTACAGAATGAAACTCAATCCTTTGAAATGTTCGTTTGGGGTGGAGTCCGGAAAGTTTCTAGGTTTCATTGTGAGTGCTAGGGGCATTGAAGCTAATCCTACTCAGATTGCTGCCTTAAAAGAAGTAAAAGCTCCTAGAACGAAGAAGGAATTGCAAACTCTTAATGAAAAAGTCGCTGCCTTGAGTCGATTCATTTCCAAAGCTACTGATAAATGCATTCTCTTTGATGCACTGAAGAAAGGAAGGAAATTTTTTGACTAGACTCCTGAATGCCAGAAAGCTTTCGATGAGTTGATTCGTCATATGGAAACGCCTCCAATACTTTCTAAGCCGGACAATGGTGAAGATCTTTTTGTATATTTGGCAATCTCGTCTCATGCTCTCAGTGCAGCGTTGGTACGGGAAGACGCAAAAATTCAGCGCCCGGTCTATTATATCAGCAAGAGACTCACCGGGGCAGAGATGAATTATTCAAAATTGGAAAAGCTCGCCTACTGTCTACTGATTGCATAAAGAAAGTTGAGGCCGTATTTCCAAGCTCATCCTATCAAAATCCTCACTGATCGACCTCTAAAGCAAGTCCTGTTTCGTCCTGAGACTTCGGGTCGTCTTCTGAAGTGGAATATTGAACTCAGCCAACACGACATCACTTATCATCCCCGAAAAGAAGTCAATGGACAAGCTTTGGCAGATTTCATCGCAGAATGTACGGATAAAGGTGATAGTGAGGAAGAAGTGATTGATAATCCCCCAATTCGATGGAAATTATATGTTGATGGTGCAAGAAACGATTGCTATTCCGGAGCTGGGGTTGTGCTTGAAACCCCTTAAGGGCGGTCATTGTGCTATGCATTGAGATTGGAATTCTCTTCGACAAACAATGAAGCAGAATATGAAGCTCTTATCGCCGGCTTGAGAATTGCTAAAGAATTGAATGTCAAAGTGTTGCAGATCTTCAGTGATTCACAGCTTATTGTATGTCAAGTTAAAAAAGAGTTTCAAACTAAAGGAGGAAATCTGCCTGCCTACTTGTCAAGAGCCTGGGAACTTCTCAATGAACTTGGCCATTATACGATAAGTCATATACCCCGGGAAGAGAACATGAAGGCAGATTCTCTCGCAAAGTACGCAAGCACTGGTGAAGCTCAATTATTTGGATTAGTTCCCGTGGAAGTCCTGTCAGCTCCAAGCACTGATGAGATGGATATTGACTGAATCATGACTATATCTCAAGAGCAAGAATCATGGATGACTCCGATAATGGAATATCTGCTCAACGGTTCTCTACCAGAAAGTTCAAAAGAACGACAGAAGTTGCTAAGAGAAGCCTCCAGATACATAATTCAAGATGCCCGATTGTATAGGCGGGGATTCTCAATGCCATTACTCCGATGTGTGACCAAGGAAGAAGCTAAGACAATTCTAGCTGAAGTACACGGAGGAGAGTATGGAGACCATTCAGGTGGTCAAACTCTAGCAAAGAAAATTCTTCGTTATGGGTATTTTTGGCCAGATATTAATCGTGATGCTGCAAGTTATGCCCGAAAATGTGACCGATGCCCGAGATTTGCAAAAATCCCAAGAGCACCTTCCACCGAGATAACACAGATGGTTAGTCCATGGCCATTTGCTATTTGGGGAATAGATCTCATCGGGCCTTTGCTAATAGCCAAACCAGGAATCAGATATGCTATTGTTGCTGTTGATTATTTTACTAAATGGGCTGAATCTGAACCATTAGCTACTATTACCTCTAAAAAGATGATAAACTTTGTAACTAAGAATATCATTTGCAGGTATGGTGTGCCTCAAAAGAAAATCACAGACAATGTAACCCAATTCGAAAGTGAAGAGTTTCAAGATTTTTGCAAGCGATTCAAGATCCAGAAAAGCTTCTCAGTAGTGGCTCATCCGTCGGCAAACGGGCAAGTGAAAAAAGTAAACAAAATTATCAAATCAACCATCAAAAAACAGCTGGAAAAAGCGAAAGGTGGTTGGGTCAATAAGCTTCCACTGGCACTACGGGCATATAGAACTACCCACAAAACTACGACCGGGCACACTCCATTTTCACTAGCATATGGATCAGAAGCAATGATTCCGGTGGAAATAGAAGTCCTTTCACACAGAAGAATTCATTTCAACCAAGCTGAAAATGATGAGTTGCAACTTGAAGCACTTGACTTCCTTGGTGAAAAATGGGAAGAGGCTCAACTCAGAATTGCAGCCCATCAGCAAAGAGTTGCCAGGCATTTCAATTCCAAAGTTCGCCAACGCAGCTTTGAGATTGGAGATCTAGTCTTGAAAAGGGTCATGACAGCAGCAGGAGTGTTTGTGCCAAACTGGGAAGGACTATATGTCATAGGCAAAAAACTTCTTGATGGCATTTTCAAACTGACAACTGTCGAAGGAGATCCAATTCCAAGAGCTTGGAACAGCAATCACTTGCGCCCATATTTTACTTAAAAGCTTTTCTTAAATTTGTAAAAAGAATTATGAATGTACGATTCTTGTATTGAAAGCCATTGTAAAGCCAGTGCAAGTGAATAATAAGAACTATAAAGTGGATGTAGGCCCAGTTCTTGGCCGAACCACTATAAATCTTGTGTTCTCTACTGTTATGAAGTGCCTGTTTTATTTTGATATATAAAGTACTTCAATTGTATTGCTAAAATGTAGATTTAATATTGCAGGCCGTTAAAACAAAGCTTACCCATCATAAGACCAAGTGATCCCTGACATCACTCAACAAATGAATGTATAGCCACAAAAATTCCAGACTCAAATCCTATATAAGAAGTTCTTTAAGCAAACAGTTAAGGGTTCCGCCAGAAGTAGACCCTTCCTAACTAATTGTGATTGTTTGTGCAAACAAGCATTCGATTAATTAGCCTGTGTCTGCCCCTGCGAACTCATTTAACAATGAAGTACACTTCTTTGGATAGAGTAAGCTACTTGCAAAAAAAAGGAATGTGCGCTTGGAAATGATAACAGGCAACCGGTGGTATGAGCAAATGGCGAAAAGACATGGGCGAGCGGGCAGCAAACAGCAAAAGACCTCTTCGGAGGCACAAGCCCTCTTCGGAGGCACAAGCCCTCTTCGGAGGATAAAGACCTCTAATGGGACTTGCCAGAAAAAGAAAGTTCTCTTTCTCAACAAAAGGTTGTGGACTGACCGGCGGCACAGGACACTCGTTAACTAGCTGAGAAGGTTTGTGCAAACAAACAATCCAAGTAACTTGTGTCCGCCCCTTGAATCCATCCAACCGAGAGAAGGAAACTTCCAGAAAAAAGCCCTACTCGGAGGCACACATTTCACCGTGATCTGAAATAAAACTTTACACGAGTTGAAAGGTGAAAAGACCTCTTTTGAGGCACGCATTCCACCGAGATCTGAAATAAAACTTCACAAGTGCTGGAATGTGAAAAGCCCTCTTCGGAGGCCCATTTCACCATAGTTGAAATGCTAAAAGACCTCTTCGGAGGCACACATTTCACCGCGATTTGAAATAAAACTTCACACGAGTCGAAATGTGAAAAGCCCTCTTAGGAGGCCCGCTTCCAAGCGGACAAGGAAAAAATAAAAGCCTTACCCCAGGGCAGAAACAAAAAAAGCCCTCTCCCCAGAGGGCCACACACAAAAAAGCCCTCTTCCCAGAGGCACAATCAAACAAAAAGCCCTCTTCCCAGAGGCACAATCAAACAAAAGCCCTCTTCGGAGGCCCAAAATGGTCGAAGCCCTTTTTCGAAGGCCCACTTTATCACGAAGGAAAATTCACTTGCCAAAATAAAAGTGACTTTCTCCAAAAGTGAAGTGTAAAAATTCGCAACAAAAAAGAGAGAAGACTTCTCCAATACGAGGCGCATTCTACTAATCAGAAAAATATTTCCTTAAAACAGAAATATTATCCTATAAAGTACATATGCAAACCTCCTTCAAATGGAAAAGTTGTTCTCTAAAGAAAGAGTACAAGTCTTCTCGAAACAGAAGAGTTGTTCTCCAAAATTTTTCCAATGTGAAAGAGATTGCAATAAACATGTTATGGGTGCAATATAATATAGTTGCAAAAATAAAACAATGCTCAAGTAACATACCATAGGTTTACTGCAACATCACACAGAGAAAATAAAGAAACTTGTATGAAAAAGAAGAATAAATGCATTCTCAAATACAAACAGAAGTTTGTGCAAGTAAAAGAATCATTTTATTCCATGCTATAAAATTTTTATACATGTGCAGGTTTCAAAACAAAAGAAGGCGGGGACCGGTACCCGCACAATCTCCGGTCAACACAAGTCTTTATATATACAAGCAAAAAAAAGCAAAAAGCAAGACGAAAAGCATAAGTCCTAAACCCATAACTTCTTCTTTCTACCACCTTTTGAGCCTTCGCCTAGCCGGATGATTTACTTTTTGGGCCGGCTTGTGAGAGTAGGGGAAGAAAGAGGAAGGGGTGCAATTGGACTTTCTTCTGTTTTTTCTTCGCCAGCAGAAGCTTCTCTCCTTTTCTTTGAAAGTACACACTTCCCCTTCTTCCTTGAAGAAGAATCACTGCCCGGAGTGAAAAGTGCAGACAGCGTTATGTCATCAGAAATAGTCTGCTCCGGGGTTCTTTCGCCTTCTTCAGGTTCCTCGGCTTTCTGTTCTTGAGAAGCGACCCGGTCATCCAAGCCTTGAAGAGCTTCTATCTGCTCCTCTTATGACCCCAGTTGAGAAACGGAAGGAGGAGTAATCTGAAGTGGCGGAGAGGAAATAGCTGGAAGAGGGGAAGGATCAATAACACTTGGCGCTTTCACTACAGGAGAAGAGAAGTTAAAGTCAGTATCTCTCATAAAAAGAGGAGAAAGTGGCCAGTCAAGATTTAAGTAATAATCAAAAAGCTCATCAAGCTCATGTGAAGAAAGAAAGCAGTCCACTTGAGCAAGATCAACATTGAGGTTACCTGGAGAAGTAGACTTTACTATGTCAACTTCGAAGTCCTGCGCTTCAGCGCTTTCTTGAGTCTCATCTCCAGTGTGGGCGGTGGCGCTTTCAATAACAGCTTTAACAGGAGGAGGAGAATGGGAACTGGAGCCAGCAATATAGATATCAGCCGAAACTGAAGGTAGAACTGGGTCGGTTGAGATTGTCTTTCCTAATGTCCTCCTTCTGTCATTTCGGCTCTCACTTTGGCGAGTTGCTCCTTTCCCTTGGTAAGAGCGGCACATGCATCATCATCTAGATAGTGCGCCATTAAATCTACTTCGGCATATCCGGCTCCTCCAAGCATATCAAGTATGGCCTCCCACACTTTGGCCAAAGTGATTTCATACTCCGGTCCCAAAAACTTAAGGCTACCGCGCCCCTGAACACTATGGATGTAAAACTCGAATAGAGTGGAACTGACTTCAGCTTTAGTTGCCATATGAGATTCTTCGGCTGCAGCTTTGCCGGCAATAGCTTCATCACGCTCCTTTTCAGCTTCAGAAAGTCAAGCTTTGAGCAGTTCAATCTCCAAGTTCTGGGAGTTGGTTTTCTCTCAAAGTTGAGCAACATCAGCTCGGTAGTTTTCTACAGCTTGCTGTTGTGCTTCAAATTTAGCTTCAGCATCTCTCTGTGCCGCATGAGCATCTCTCACTTTTTTTTGAAGCACTTCCTCTCTCTGAGAGTAGGAAGTGGAAGAAGTGGCAAGCTCTTCCTTAAGTCTTTCAACTTCTGCTTCAAGCTTCTCATTATAAGCGGCAATACTTTTCATTTCGGCATCATGCTGCTCGAGTGCTTTCTGCCACTTGGATTTGTCATTTTTCATAGTTAGCATGGCTTCGAGGTTCGTGCGATTTACTCTTCGAAGCTCGTCAACAAGTTTCTGCCAGCTAGACATTCTCTCGATATCAAGTTTGACGGCATCAAGATTGCGCAACATGGCTTGTTTGTCAATTGGGACCAAGTCAAGGTCGAAACGCACTCCCTTTAAGCACCAGTGCGGGAATCGGCTTTGAAGAGTAGCCAGACCCTGCCCAACTTGATAGGGGGGCCTACTTATGATTGTTTGAATATCGGTTCTTGGAAGGGGGGAGAGCCGGAAGGAATTTCTAAAGAGACGGGAGCAGCGGGCTTTTCACAGAGTTCAGATGTCAGTTTTTCACCAAGTTTGGCCCGCTTACTCGGGTCCTCAGTGACATGGCTTTTTCCCTTGTCATCATGGGATTTTCGCTTGTGGGAATCATCCTCTCTCTGAGAAGAATCATGTCGTTCATCCCGTCTCCCGTGACGTTTTTCATAAGCACGCTTTTCACGAGCCTTCCTCGCAGCTCATTCTTCGTCAGTTTCCCAGGAGGCAGGAAGATACCTCTTGGGGTCGTAAGAGCCGCGCCTCCCATAACGCTGGAAATCATCGTAGTAGGAGCCGCTTCTCCCATTGGAGAATATGAGAATAAAAAATAACATAAACTCAGAAATCTTGAAAGCAAGAAAGCCAAACGCATATAAGTGCTGAAAAGTCCTAAGTGTGTGTAACGAGCAAACTACGCGCGTCGAACTACGAACCACTCCTGGGTTGGGAGGTGACGATGGATTTTACAGCCAGTGTCAACTCTTGGGCTGATGGAGTTTGTTGCAGAACGGATGTCGCTTCAACTGCTGGAGAAGTAACTTTAGCAGTGATAGGATCATCTTTAAAAAGCTCCTGTGAAGTAATCATCAGGTCGCTCAAACCCTCAAAAGTATCATCGCCGCTGTGCCGGGCGGGACTTGCTATCTCAGTTCCTTTGTCACCAGGTTTCCCAGATTGTTGGGGAGGTTCCTCTTCTTCGATGACCGGGGCAAGTGCATGTTTGCCGGATAACCCTGCAACACCAATTGAAGTAGAACACTTTACCAATGAAGCCTCAACAGTACGTTATTTCGGCGTAAGTTCTCCAATGGAAACTGGGGCATCCGATGCCTCTATTGGAGAGTCGGGGACTTCATGAGGTTGAGTAGAACGAGAGGGGTGCAGAAGCCCGTATTGGTGAAGTAGTTCATCTTTCAGTAGAAACTTAATACTTCTTTCCTCAACAGGCACGACGCTTAATCTTTCAAAAGTCGTTTTGTGACTGGGATTTCTAGAGGGAGGGGGAAGTGCTGTAAAAGAAAAGAATGAGATTAGCACTTAGCAATTCGGATCTCAAAAAATTCAGAAATGGAAAGAACGAGGATGAGCAATCTTACTTCTTATTCTCCAGATGGCATAAAACCCTGGGGGCAACGAACAAAGAAGAATTGATTCAGAAAACCGTGAGCACTTTCGGAAAGATCGGTGATAAATTTACGGTTTCTGGCACTTCTCACGAGTATGATGGAGGGGTGGTCTTTATTCTTTGCGAATGTGCATAAGTAGAAGATTTCTTCGAAGCTCGGAAGACGGTTAAGTGTCCTCCTGAATAGAACGCACAATCCCATCAGGATGGCGTGCAGTTGAAAGGGAGAGATGGTTAGTAGGAAAAGGAGTTGATGAAGAAATTCAGTGAAAGGAGGAATGGCACCACAAAGGCACATCTGACGGTTGACGGCGACAAATCCGAGAGGTGGCCTGTCAGCAGTATCATTTGGCCCAGGGAGTATAGCATCCGCTTCGGCAATCCCAAATTGAATACGTAATTGGTTGAATGCCCGCTGACTCAGGGTTGTTGGAGTTCTTTCTGGAGGATTATCCAATGGATCGGCTATCGGGAAGACTCCTTCAGATTGCTCGATTATCTCTTCTTGAGAATACATTCCACACAAGGAACTGGATATTCAAATATGAAGGTGCACGTTTCCTAAATGTGTGAAGCGTTGTGCAGAACTAATAAAATGGCAAGCAAATACAACTGAAATTAAACTAGTTAATAGTTGTCAGTTAAAAAGCTTCAGGGCTTATTGTTTTAAGTTCAAGTACAGTGTTGAAGCAAACAGATTAGCTTTGGTTGATTAATTCAGCATTGCTTTAATACTTCACTTGAGTTTGTTGATTCACAGCATTTCATATAACCGCTTTAAGTTGGTTATCTTTTATCGACTAATCTGTCATTCGATATGGGCTGTCAATGGCAGTATATTCGCCCTAGTTTTCTGCAAATGTTGTGTTCAGCAGGTTGTTAGCTTACAAGTGAATATAATCTGTTACGAAGTACAACAAGGTCATGCAAGTTATCTCGGCAGTTTAAATGAAGAATTCAAGTTAAAGTGCTGTCAATCAAAGTTCAAACTGTTCAAAGTTCAAGCAGTTCATTCTAGCAGTTCAAGTTGGAAATACAATTAGTTTTATCAAAATTTTGAAGCTTTCAAGTTTTGTTCAAGTCCTTAAGCTACAGTCCGAATCAAGAATTTAAGGCAAGGTAGTGTTAATCTGGCTAAGTCCTAGGTCGCCTGGATACTAACGCGACCTAAGAAGTTAAGTCGTGTGAAATTTAAGTCGCAGGCTCTCAGGTCGGTCAAATGTGGTAGGTCGCAAAGGCTCTTAAGTCGCTCAAACTCGTTAGGTCGCCTCTGGTGAAACTTAGCAATCTCGAACCATTTCCTGTCAAAGTCACTATACTCTACTTTCCCTAACTCGCTAACTTCCTCTCCGCCCAATAACTCCTACCTCCTAACCCGATAACCCGTTAGCTTCTCCACCAACAAAAATCCATTATTTATCCATACCACCAAATCACCCACACTGATTCGAATCGCTCCAACTCCATTATAAACCCAACGCGCTGTTATGCTCTCATGAGTCGCAATAGCAGCACGGCTAATGGCGATCAAAATCAATCGCAACTTGACTCAAAAGCTAAGCGAGGTGTACGAAGTTGATTTGGGGTCAGAGGGTAGAGATTCGTAGTTCAGCGATAATCACGGTTGGATAAGGATCAAATTCACTTACGCAATATAATAGCAAAGATGAATCGTCGATTGATTAGCTCGAATTCGCCTTTGGAAGCTTGAAGTTTCGTTAATGGAGGAGCGGGATATTGAAGCAGATAAGTAGGGAAGAAGAAACGAGTTAGCAGTTTATATGGAGCAAAGGGAAGGAGACGAATGGGCACGCGAGCTATTAAACCTCATGGGTCGCTCGCGACCTAGAAGAATTAGGTCGAAGCACACGACTTATTGCATAGGCATGTACTTCGAGGGGCAAGTGTTAACTCCTCATTTATTCAGTGACCCAGCGACCTAATGGTGCAGCAAGCATTACGACCTAACGAGGTACAGGACCTAAAGATATCGCGACCTAGCGACCTAATGCTAAGCGGCCCAGCGACCTAAAGGATTAGATGGTCCAGCGACCTATGACTCAACGAGTTAACGACTTATGTGAAGGTGCGACCTAACTTCCTAAGGGAGTAAGCGACCTAACACATAAAGCGGCTCAGCAAGTTAAACGACCTATGGACTGAGGTGACCTAGCGACCTAAAGGCATACGCGACCTAGCGAGTCAAGAATGGGAGCGACTTAGCAATATGCTCAACCTAATGACCCAACGACCTACGACCTATACTAGGTCGCGCTCTACCTGCTGACCCATTGGGGGAGGACGAAGTGCAACCTATTTGAACTAAAGCTCATATCTGTTAGGTCGCACGAGGGTTACGACCTACCATAGGTCGCCGAACGACCTACGACCTATGTCCAGGAATTCCCTATAAATACAGCGCTAGCTCCGACATTCAAAGGATCTTTTCGGATCATTTCTGAAACGCCGATACTCTGCTGAATTCTCGACTCACTCGACACTTCAAACACGAAAGGCATCTCAACAAACTTCAAGAGGAAATCTAACGCAATCAACATGGATTCAAAGACTTCTTCTATATTAGAGTTCTAGTTATTTGTCCCATCAGTGTTGTAATCAAAGATTGTTGTAAAGTTGTAATTAATTCAGTAATAAAGAAGATTAAAGTGGATGTAGGCTTAACCAGAAGCCGAACCATTATAAAACTGTTGTCATTTACTGCTTTCTCTGTGACTTTTCCACTTGTTTCTAATTCCCGTGTTCACGGGTGGTGCTTTCACTTAATCTCTACATACACCGGGTTGTTAGCGTTCAATTTTAAGCGTTAACAATACCCACTAAATTATTTATGAAAACATGTCATAAAACTAAACTGAGGTTCAACTTTGATATCACTTCACTACATCCTAAGAGTACATACCCTATTTGATTCAACTATTCCTTTTTACATTTATTTTCCAAAGAAAACTCAAGAGCCAAATACCCAGATTTATTCAAAAACATTTTGAAATAAGACTTTTACATTTTTGTCATATAAAATATATACATATGGCCCGAGTAACTCCAAAATGATACTAAGGAACTAGGTACTACCAAACCGTATCATACACATCCATACTAAGAAGGGTAATACTTAAGAGAAGTGTTTACCATCCGAACACATCTCTTTCCCAATTTTAAGTTATTTCTTAGCCACTCGAACTAGTTAACTTAAAAATATTACTTTTATTTCAAAATCCCATTTTTGAAACAAAAGTTTTCATTTTTCCAACAAAACTGTTATCACCAACTCGCTTTTGTTTCATTCGGGGTTTGAATTTGTTTTGATTCTACATGATAAAAAGAATAATTTACTAAGTACCCTACATCGTTTGCCTAGGCAGACATCAGATCGTCACTTAGACGATTATTCAGATTATCACAAAACAATCAAGACTCATTTCCCCTAACCAATCCAAAGAAAACATTTCTTACTTAACATTTTTCATTCCCAAAGTTTTACACTTGAACCAAAAATATTTTCAAATAATACTATTATTATTTTTCCAATCCTTGAAATCCATTTTTCAGAAGTTCCAGGATTTTAGTCCTCAAGTTTCAACTTAATTTTTTATTTATTAAAGGACACCTTCTTATAAATTCATTTTATAAGATCAACTTTTATAAACATTTACCAATTATTTATTTAAAATATTCTATCTTTTAATAACATCTTTTATTAAATCAAATTTAACCCTACATTATCAATCGAATGCCTTATAGTCAAATTGTGAAACTTAATTTACAAGGTGTTCGCTTTAATGCTTTCCCGCATTGCTATCTACCAGCCCAAAATTTTAAAAGGGAAGCTACCTATATACACTAACAATAGTCAATTCTTAACTAGACGAGATTGACTAAACAAAACCCTACATGATAATAATAAATACTATTATCTCTTAGCTAACAATACCTCAAAATACTATACTATCCTATTTTCGAAAATCGTTCTTCATATATAAAATATACTCTTGGGTAAAATTATATCATTGCCCAATTTCCAAAATAATACTATGTCGATTTGCCTAGTTCGGGCATTTAGAAATCCCTATCGATATGGTTGTACCTTTCGTATCGACCCGAATTCATAAACCACTTAACCAATAAATCAACACAATATAAAACATGTTTATAGCACTAACAAATACGAAATCAATATTTATGCTCAAACTCACTATAGGGTCTCACTTACCCTGTCTCAAATGAGTAGACCCCACCAAAGCCTAGGTGTCCACTCAACCTACATCTGATACCACGTTGTAATGATCTGCTTTTCTTATACCTAAAGATGACACTAAATACATCATCGGTATTCATATGCCGACCATTTAAGTGTTTGAAAGATAGGTTATTTGGGATGAAGAAAAGAAAGAAAAAAATAAAATAGAATCTCACAAAAAGTGACAAGTAATATATAAAATGAACAAGTCTTTACAAATAGAAATCACCTTTAGTATACACAACATCAGAGTACACTAACCTATTATCAACTTGGAAAGTAATAACAGCCTATCATTACAATTGCTGACAAATACAGAAAAAACAAAACAAAACAACGGAAGAATATAAGATACACGAATACGTCTAGGAGAATCCAACTAGTCACCTGAAGGATAAAAAAATCTAGCTAAATTTGAAAAATATGCTTGGACTGACCCCGAGCATTATAGGAGAACAACGCCCGGGTTAGTTTGGTAAAACCAGCATAAGAATGACTGTAACGTCCCGCCTTTTTACGCGCTTTAAATCGACACACGTGCCAATTCAAACCATACTGAAGGGTGGATTGTTATGGGGTAAATAAGAAAACCAAGAAAGAAATAAAACCAAACAGAACCTCACAGCGGAAGGAAAAATATAATAATCAAATACACAGTTCATGAAGCCGTTTTTCAAAATATTTAATTATGCTTACAATATATATCAGAGTTATACATACCATAAAATATCAATAATGCAGCGGAATACAATAGTGTAGTGGAATAATATAGTAGATAATAGTACTACAAATCTTCGTCATTGTCCTCTAAAATATAATCTTCGAATCCTGAAATGCTCGGACTGACCCGAGCGAATTGAAAAGACAAAACACTCGAGTCAGAACTAAAAGATCTTATGTGAGTTAAATCAACAGAAATAAATATGAGAGCAGTAACTTAAGAGATGCTCGGGATTCGCATCTCCTAAGGATCCGTTAAACTATTTACTATGTAGTAATATTTCGCTATTATAATAATGTCTATAGTAAAATAAACATACTTTTAAATAGGGTTAAGGAGTGACCCAATATTCCCCTTAACACGTAATAGTCCCAGTAGTCCATCCAATATCATAGTCCCTCCTGATCATGAAGCCACCAGAGGATACCACACGGGCTACGGGAGAAAACCAAACTCGTACAAGGCGCGATAGGTTAGGTGACACGACACAACTAGGCAATGTCAGGGTAGATATACCAATTACGCATCCGGGCTGGTGGTAACACGTAGCCGCAGCTACCGCCCACCTCGAGCCACAACCTCAAAAAAAAAAAAAAATCAAAAGTGGCACCGAATCAATCCAAAAGTCAAAGTATAATATCGAAGGGATGTGTCCGAGCAAAGGTGCTACCTCATTGGCCCGAGAATCGCTCCTGTTTTAGCCACCTTATGCCAACTCACGGGAGTCGGGTCCATGTATTTACCTCAAAGGAAACGCCGCCGCCATCCTACTTCATTCTAGGATCTCCAACGCGTACGCGGTTGTTAAAGTGGTTTTCGGAGTTGGTAGAGAGTATGACAACTTCCGATCCCGGTCTCTTCAACAACCAAACGTTATTATAAAATCGTGGTCTTTTCAAAATAATTTATACTTAAACCAGAATAAAATATCCATTTCAAAACCATATAAATATGATATCATTTCTATTTTAAAACCCAAATCAATATGATATCATTTTTATTTCAAATATATCTTTTTCAAAAATCATAGTACTTTTGAATATATATATACCTTAAACCCATAGCTTCGAAACATAATTTTCAATACTTAAATGGTTTAAATATAAATTACTTTATGAAATAAGTTAGCTTTTTTAACTTTCTCAAATCAATTCAAAATACAAATTTGAATCCCAAATAAACCATTTAAATTTCCATATATTTCAAAGTTTTAAATATTCCACCATTTCAGAACTGAATTTTTAATTCATATATGCATGCCAAATTCACTTTACTATTATTTAGTTTTGAAATGCTTACTTAATAAATCCAGTATCCTTTATATAAAAATTTCAAATTCAATAACTGAATATTCCTCAATTTATTTAGACTAGATTTATTCTCTTAAATCATCTTAAACCCGAATTTAGTTATAACACCATATTCTTTTTAAATCTAAATTTCAATAAGATCTTAATTTAATAAAATCTCAAATCCATTTCAACTATCTTCTCAACTTTGATTTATAAAAATCAATATGCTCTATATTAGAATAAAATTTAAGTAAATACTTATCCATAATATATTTTAATAAAATCAACTTTATTATTAAACTTACCTCATACTTTAAACAATTTTATACATAGCTTAAAACCAAGAATTTAACTATATATAAATTAACCTTTATCAAATATCCAAAATCAATATCTCATAAAACCATATATATATATATTTCTTTACCAAACCATAGAAAAATTATTTCAAAAATAATTATATATATATATATATATATATATACCGTGGTGCCTGTATAAAATTTTCTATCCTATGGCCAAGTGATACAGATATTTATCGTTTCAATCCGCATTTTAAAAATAAAAATGCGGTTGTATATCATTTTAAACCGCAATCCCAAATCAAAATAAATGTATAACAACTTGCAGATTATGATGATATAAATAAAACATCCATTCATCCATCATCAACCTTCAACCATTTATCACAATCATCATCCAAACCAAACAATACATCAATATATAACATGTAGTAAATAACAGGTATCAACTATCAGTTTATATTCGAAAATAAATTATAACTGTTTAACTGGCACTTTATATGTAATAAAATAAATAACAATTTAACTGGCAGTTAATATGCGATGAAAAATGAAGTAACAATTAAATTAAATAATTTAACTTTACCGGGATGATGATTAAATTATGCCAAACAACAATAAATAAATTTCAAATCACATCATATATCAATTTAACAAACATAAGAAATTTTAGAAGTTGTGAGTGGGTTAAAACACTCACCTTTTGAATTTAAATTGAATTTAAATTCAATTAAACCCAAAAATTTGACAGTCTCAGAATTCGTCCAAATTGGCGCCTAAGTGTCTGGAATTCCAATACGAACCTAGCGGAGAAACCGCGTGTGAATTGGATCACGTATGTGAAAGTTATTCAAGTTAAATCGTTTTGAGACAAAAATTAAATTAAACAAAATAAACTTACCCCTCCCCTACCATTTGCCACGTCATCAAGCAATTTGCGCACGCACATTTCGATCTTTCCCACTTCCGCTTGCACACGAAACCATCAGGCCGCCGTCGTTCAACTGGTCCTCGCCTCGAAGAGTGCCGCCGCCCCCTCATGAATCACCGCGCCACCTCATATGCCTCGCGCGACGAACCCCGGTCACCTTACGCCGCCGCCACGCCACCCTAAATTTCTAGGGTTTCGAACCCTATTCTGCGAATTTCGGCCACCACGCTTAGATTCAAGTTAAGCGACCACCACCATCTCAAACCCCATGAAGAGATCTACAATACCCGGTTTTCAATTTCGTCAATTGACTTCGAAATCAAAAAAACACAATTTGACTTTGACCGTGATTTCTGATCAATCTGGTCACTGTCTCGAAAAACGAATAGCAGACGTAGGTTCGTATTATTGAGATCTTCGATATATATTTTTTCAAATTTTTCTGAGGAGTTTGAATTTTTTAAGTTGATTTTTGATTTGAAATTTGAATTGGATAAATTAGGGTTTACAGCCATTGAGGAAGAGGAGCACAGAATTTTCTATACATATAGAAATGAGGACCGGAGGCTGCTAGGGTTTATAACTGGATATTTATAGGCAAAGTTCAAATAGGATGGATCAGATAAGATAGATGTGCGCGCTAACGACAATGTGGCCCAAAACGCCCGTTCTGACTCCGGAACGAATTTGGGTCAACCCATATATCAAAATAGATGTTTTAAAATATTTTAAACACAATGGAAAATGTTTCACGTCCAAATTCCGTCGTATGAAGAAGTTATGCTCAAATCAATATTTTTCAAATTGAGTTCAATTGATTTCAATTTCATTAATTTCAAGGCGTTTCGAGTCTGTACGATCAAACGACAAGTCCGATCGCTACGAAACTTGAAACCCTATAATAATTCACTATTACGGATCCGATGAAACTAGTTTCGTCAAAATCCGATTCAGTGGCAAAAATGGCTATTTTTACATTAATTAAATAATTAAATATTAAATTTATTTAAATCAAGATTCAGTTAAATTTTAAATAAATCACAATTTCTCTCAATTCAAATTTCTTGGACATTTTCCATAAATTAAAGCAAATTCCGGGCATCGGTTCAAAGTTAATAAATTTACCAATTCAATGTTAACTTCAATTTCCATAGATTCAGTAATTAAAATTTAATTTCAAACAATCCATATTCTTAACCCATCTAGTTATTCAACTGATTTCATTTTTACGATATAATTATCATGGTTTATACTATAGTGCATTAATATCCTTATTTTATCTTAATCTCAAATAATATCGTAATTAATTTCATTCACCATAAATCTAATTAATTAAAATTTATTTCAATAAATTAACTTGATTTAACTCCAAATCCTTTTAATCTAATCAATAATTATTCAATAAACAAAGGTAACCTTTGTTTACCCTTTAATACATTAGTAAGTTCAAATTTCCATCTTTCCTTCATGCTAAGTACCCTATTTTCATTTTATTACATTTCTACCAATATACAAACTAATTGCGTTTTACATTCTAAATAAATTCATTTACTTGGGTTTATACTTTCCATTATATCGATTACTACGCTATGCATAAATTTACAATTCTAATTATTTAATTATTACATTCACACCTTCTGTTATAAACTTCATTAAAACATTAAAGATTTTCTAATTTGATTTATAAGGCCAATTAAATATAACAATCGTTACCATTAACTTTATAATACAATTAATTTTATTAATTTCACTAATTATTATGATTACTGGCGTAACACTGAATTCACCCAATTACCATTTATTATAGTAATTCATTTATTTATACAACACCTGTTACTTACATTCAAATAAATTAATAAATGTTGATTTACAATCTTTACATCAACCAATAGTCATATTATAAATGAAATTATCATTATTTTCGATTATTGCTTTAATTTACAGTAACCAAACGTTAAGTTAAGATTTATTTATTTCTTATGAACAATTTTACGTTTCTATTTACTTATTACATAGATCACAAGTTTACATCCCTTTATACTATCGTATGAAAACCATATACATTTCTAATACTTTATTGCATTTATTGGAATCAAATTTCCAAATTTTCTAGATAAAACAAACTATGACCTTACATTTATTTCAATTAATTGGGATTGTGCTAAATTAATTATCTATAAACTTACATTAACATGATTGCATTAATTTACATTCGGTTACAAATAAATCAATATATTATTTCACCCATAAATACAATAATTGCACTTGTTCTTAATATATTCCATTTATAGCTAAGTCATAATATTTGAATTTGAATTAAATTGTAACGTTCATTCAAGTTCATTAAATATTAACTTGCATTAACACGTTTCCTTAATTTATAATCAATTACCGTTAACAATGTTTTATTACATTAATCAATTTAATACTTTCCTTTATTTCTCATATACAATTACATCCGGGCAAAATCTTTTCACTACTTTCATTCATTAGAATTCTATTCAAAATTTCAATTTCTTACAATAACACATTTATTATAAATTCGCATACCAATAAATTAGGTTCCAATAAATAGAATTTATTCAATCCAATAACTCATTTAGGACATTTTCACAACTTTTCTGTACACTGTGAACATAGTGTATGAAAGTTGCTGAAATATCAGCACTTATTTATAAAAGTTGCTGACATTTCAGCAACATTTACGTATACTATAAACATAGTTTATGAAAGTTGCTAAAATATCAGCACTTATTTATAAAAGTTGCTGACATTTCAACAATAATTTTTCTTCGTTTCCCGAAAATAGGGACCCGTTTTACAATGAAACTTTGACAGGGAAAGTTGTTGAAATATCAGCACTTATTTATAAAAGTTGCTAACATTTCAGCGATAATTTTTCTTCGTTTCCAAAAAATAAGGACCCGCTTTACAATGAAACTTTGACAGGGACCCGCTTTATAATATGAAAGTATGATAGGGATGCCTTCCTAATTTCCACTAAAATTAATCTTATCCTTTAAAGGGTAATTAATTAGTAACTAATCTTCGCTTAACTAAAGTTAATAAACCTTATTAACACTTAATTAATTAATAATTATTAAAACTTAATTAATTAATTATTAATTATCAAATCTTTAATTAAATTTTAAAAACATTGTTATTAGGCTTGTAAAACATTTACAAAACAATTTTAAGTATGAAACTTAAATTTGAAAATTTTGGATTTTTAAAGAGAAACTGCGTCCATAGCAACTATCGCTATGGACAACATAACTTAAAAATGTTTTGACTTTCCTCGTTGAAACCTGAACACCTAAATACTTACCAACTTATCATATTATAAAGGAAAATTATAAATGGGTTTCTTAGGTTTATAAGATGAGCCTTATAAATAGTTGCATAGATTTATAAAAAGGTTTATAAATGATTTGAGAAATTTTATTTATAAATGATTTTAAATGTTATAAATGATTTTATGAATGTTTTAGATTTGTAAGGGATTTGAAATGATTTTTTTTGAATTGTATAGAAAGGAAATCTTTCTCAGTTTTGTCAATATACTTATAGTGTTGAGATAAGTGTATGTATATTTTTCTAAGCATTGAGAAATACAGATTAGTGAATATATATATATATATATATATATATATATATATATATATATATATCTATTTGTAAAAGATGTTATTCAACCCTTTTTAACCCCTAAATGTTGACACTAATACATCCACGGTATTCATGTGCCATTAGCCTAGGTGCCGAAAGGCAGAACGTTAGGGTATAATAAAATAAGAAAAGAAAAGGAACAGTAAAGAAGAGAACACAATATCAGAATCTCACAATGGAACGATAACATATAATATCAAAATGATACTAAAGGATAACTGTATGGATATAATAACCAGAGTAAGCTATCCTATCATCAGCTTGGATAGTTATAACAACTTGTCCTCACAATTGCTGATATAAAAATAGACAAAGTAATGCAGTGAAAATAAAATCTACGGTAGGTAATCATCCAGCTCCTCTCCTAGAGCTCTAATGAATCATCAACAATATCTGGAAATATACATGGGGCTGACCCAAGCATTATAAGAAGAAAAATAGCCGGATTAGTCTGGTAAACCAGCATGAGAAGACTCAAGTAATTTGAATTACTATATCTGTAAAACTCTTTTAAAGAATAAAAGTATCTCGTAAGATCACGCCGCAAATAAACACAGATGGGTTTTTACCTTACAATAAATGAACCATTTTATAAGAAAATTTAGTGATATTATAATAATGTCTAGGGTGTTCAATATAAATATAAATCATAGCTGAAATGGTTACATTGGTTACGTTTGACAACATATTTAGGTATATAAAAAAAAATGCAAAGGTACGTTCGTACAAATGGATTTTCCACGGACGCGTCCTCAATGAGACCGATCTCCTATGATAAGGATCAGAAAATACCTTCCGAGCGCTGTATATCTCTAGAAAAAGTATACCATAAGGTAAACACAACCGGGCCATTATCCGAACACTCGCGTGAACAATGTGTACCAAGTATTAACAACTCCTCACTAGCAACATCTATAAGCGTACTCTAGATAAGGAGTTTTCGTACCCACATGGGTCAGCTAAACCTTAGGATCATTCATCATACTCGTCTTTAGTCATTTTTCCGATGCCGAGGCTACGTTCGACATCTTCACATGAGTTTTCAACAAAACTCAATCACATAATAAGTCCCATATGGATTCCGTCATCTCAATAGACTCCACAACCACACATGGTTTCCTTCCTTCACTTCCAAATGGAGAACCCGTATCTCAGCTTTTAAGTGGTTTTCGATAAGTAGAACACTTACCAATCCTGGTCTCTCCAAGACTGAGTCAATGAATATGATCTTATTCAACAATAATGAGAATGATCACATATGGGAACTAAGTCGTGAATACTTTCTCATAAGCAAGTAGCATACCTGCACTATCATTTTACGCAAGGCATAGTCAAGTCACATAAACGACTTTCAATCCCTTTTTAATTAATTTACCTTTATTAATAAAAAACCCTTCTAATCAAAAAACATCCTTTTATCTGATAAAACTTCTCTTTTATAAACCAAGACTTCCTTTATTTATTATTATTTTTATATTAATAATACACCCTTTACATACTTGTATATATTGTTTAATTTCTAATTTATACCCTTTTCAATACTTAAAAAATATTCATACACTTCACAAATTATTTAACAAGTTTTTACTTACTTGGAATATAATCAAAGAGATTAAAACAATTACTACCAAAACATTGTTATAATAAACTTCTTTTCTTTTATAAATTAAACATATAACATTTTCCGTCTCTTTATAAAAGATTTTAATACTTGTTATTATCTTTAAAATTCCATTGTTTAAGATTTGTAATATAGTTTTAAAAAAATGTTGCAAAACATTTTTTACTACAAACCCAAAGCCATTCCATTTAATCATTATCTTTAAAACTCTCCTTTTAAAGGTTCAATTCCATTTAAGGGTTAAAGACAAGTGTTGCTAAAAACAATTTCACAATAAACCTAAACTTTTATACTTTGAAAACATTCCTCTTTAAAACTCCCTTCTTAAAGATTTATTTATATTATGGCTTAAAGACAAGTGTTGTTCTAAACATTTGTCACAACAAACCCAAAACTATTTACTTGTAATTTTTTCTAAAGGTTCGTGACGAATGCTTATAATAGTTTGGGACTTTAAATCTCCATAATTAAATATCTAATTATATTCCCAAATATAATAAATAATATGGGTTAAAAACAAGTGTTGCTAAAAACAATATTTACAACAATCCAAAACTATTTACTTATCCAATACTAACTTTAAACATTTTTTTAAAGATCAAAGCATATTCACACTTATTAATTAAGGCAATACACTTTTAAGTAATTCCACAAAACCATTTATTTTAACTTAAGTGTTAAAGTACAAACTTCCTTTATTATATTTATAAAATACCTAATTTAATATTTAAAACTTATATATAAAGAAATATCGTTAAATTACTTATTAATATGTTAAAATACTTTTCAACTACATAAAATATACAATAATTATTTATATATAGTATTACGTAAAAACAAGGAATTTTGAGATAAATAGAAAAACAAGTTTCAATTTTAAAAGCTACCCAGTTTAGAAATTCATGGTTAATTTTTAAAAATATATTTAAAATTGAAATCAATTTTACAAACTCTCTATTATAAGTTAGAAAACAATGCTAAAAAGATTAGAAAAAATAGAAAATTTAAATATCACTTTTAAACAATTTATAATTTCAAACAGAAAAGATAGCATTTCTGCAAATGCTACTAAAATAATTCGCCATAGATCAAAATTTTTTCAGAAGCGAAGACAGCACTTCAGAAATGCTACTGAAAGTCCTATCGTTTAAGGTGAATTTGCTACAACTTTACGCCTAGATTTTGACGTCTTAACAAATGATTTTTTTATCCATTCTTTTTAAATTTGTTAGTATACTTTGGGTACTTGAATACCATGAAGAAAAATCCCAATGAACGTCTTCCAATTATTTTAGAGAATTTCCAAAAACATGGTATTTTACGGAACTGCACTTATAGCGACTATTTCACTATAACCTTTTGCATTTCATTCAACTACTATCAAATGAATCATAGTTCAAAAATTTCTCAATAAGAATAATATATTATTACCCCTTAAATATGAAAAGGAACCTTCAAGGAATTTTGTAGAAAAATATCGTTATTTCGCTAAATAAAAAGCGTCGTTATAGTGACCTTTTTACTTCAGTATTTTGTTACTTTGATTTACTTCTTCTATAACTTTACAAAACATATTATTTGCTTTTCTAAACACTTATACAAGTATAAATAATAACCAAATAAGTTGCTATTAAGTTATATCATTAAATCTCCATTTTCATATGTTATAGTTCAAGGGATTCAAAGTGCATGACTATCGCTATACGGGTAATTCCATATTAATTCGATATCTTATGTAATTCTCTTTTATACACATATATGATTCCAAATTCAAGCCATATCACTAATAAACATGTATTAACATATGTACTAATAATCATGTCCATTTTAGGTGTTTAAATGTGATTCATTTAAACAACATAATCCTATTATCTTTCAAGCAACCACTTTAACAAATCATATGCTTTTTGAAGCATATAATAAAAGGTTATAACTTTAAGTAGTTATTGTCTATTATTATATATAATAGCAAGCATATTAACATGTGATTAACAAGAAATTATCAAGCGATATAACAAGCAATTTAACAAGCAACTTTAACTAGCAATTAGAAAGTTTATTAACTTCGAACTAAGTGAGATTAACTCACTTTTATCTATCCATATCTCTTCCTACCAACATCCATATATAACCACACTTCACTATCATTTTCTGCTCAACCAAAGCATCACCTAAAAGCCTTCCTTGGTTTCCCTTAACCCACGGTCATTATCTCCCCTCTCCTTGAACTCACGACCATGACATGGAGGAGGGGTTTTGCTCCCATTCTTCCATATTTGACTTGTTAACAAGTGATGTAAAATGTACTAAGGATATAGGAAAAGTTTGGAGGAGAAAGGAGTTGGTTTGATATGATTTCTAGAAAGTTAGAGTGGAGAAAGAAGAAGATGAAGACATTATTTAGAAGTGGATTTGTGTTGAAATGAAGTGAATGTGTGTGTGTGTGTTTATAGGAAATGCGTGGAAAAGATCTCAAAACCACTTCCTTACCCATAAAGCAAAAGGACTCCAAGCATGCAAAGCTATACCCTTACATACACATTACCTCTTAAAGACCATACTCTTACATCAATCCTTAATTTAGTCCTTAATATTTCCACTTACTTTTATTAATTCAAACTTAGCTCAGTTAACCTTTAACTTAGGAAAAAGATGTGTTTAGTTCTTATCATATGTTTACACATGATAACTATTCAAGTTATAATATATCTACGCAACTTGTATCGAATAAAGCATTGATTTTTAACAAAACATTTTCCAGTCACATTTTCAGTATTTATCCAATATATTTTTGTAAACACATTCTAAAAATAAGTTTTCTAACATTAGTTATAAATTAAAATTGTTTAACAAGGTTATAAAATAATATTTAATCACATTAGATCTTGGACACAAATATTTATAATTCATATACTTAAATACTAAGTGTTTGAAATTTGGGATCGTTACAAGTAATTTGCAATGAATTTAATAAATGAAAGATTGTTAAAAGAGGCTTAGTGTTGCTTGTTGCTTGTTGCTTAACCAAATGTTGGTTTTTCCTATGGAATTAAATCCCTGATCGAATGTTTGTCACTCGATAATTACTTGGCCGACTATCGAATTTGGACCCAAATGTAACTTTGAAAATATATAGAGAAACATGTGAGTTATATGGCAGTCCAACAATGTTGTACTGTGCGTATAAATCTCGTTTCATTCTCTTTGGACAATGATAAGGAAATCCATCCACTAACGGTTAGGAGGTGATCATCGCATTTATCTCTGGCTATTTATTTCCTAAAGAACTAGGGTTGAGTTTACCGAAAACCGTCGAATGTTGTTTCTAAGAGACCGTGATCAGATCTGTTATCCGAAAACCACTTCGATCCAAATTAAGTGTTGCAAAAGTGAAGACATCTTGAGGATTATGAGAATTCAGAGCCGGTGCTCTCAAGTGTTTCGCTCAGTCCCAAAATGAAAATGTATGGATGAATGCTGGCATTGCATTGCTACTCGGAGGGCTGTGTTAGCATTCCAAGTGAAAAGTTCTATTTAAGAGGTAAACGTAGACTCAAGCCTCATCAACTAGGAAAAAGACTAAAGCAGGAGCATGATACATGGCTTTGTGGGTCGCTCCCATTATGGTATGATCGTCCCAAGATTTAGTGTTGATATCTCTATGTATGCTTCGGGTCCCATTGTGGTTATTTGATCGCAACAAAGGTTTTAAAGTTTTAAAACCATTTTATTTCTAATGATTGGTGTTAACCCTATTCTGAACGGCGACTAAATTACTCAAGGAAGGCAAGCGATCCAGCGGGTTAAGCATTTCAGCGACCTAACGATCTAAGGCCTCCAGCAAGTTAACATGGTAACAGCTAGCGACTTAGCGACCTAAACTTGTGACGAGCTAACGACCTAGCAGTCCATACAGATCAACAGCATAACATACTAGTGGAGTAAACAATACAGTATCTCAGCAACCTAAGCATCCTCAACAACCTAAGTGACCTAAGTGCCAACAACCAAAGCGACCTAAGTGCTGGCGACCTAAGGGACCTAAGCAATCTAGCGACTTAGCGAGGTAACCTAGCGACCTAGCACCTACATAACCTGCATCTCTTTAAGCCGCTTGCATATAGGTCGCTCCCAACCTTAGGTCACAGCCTCAACCATATCTATCATTAGTTGCTCCATTTAAGTCGCTCACCACTCTCTTAGGTTGCTACGACCTACTAGCAGAAGCAATTGATAAAAGCGCAACCATTATAAGCCACAGCTCATGTCCATTAGGCCACTTACGACCTACGACCTACGACCTAACTCCATAATCTCCCTATAAATACCCCGCCTACTCCACCTGGGAAGGGACTTTTGAATCATTTATGGAACGCCTATACTTTGCTGTTTTCTCGACTCCTTTAACACTTCAAACACCGAAGACACTTCAACGAACTTTGAGAGAGATCTAACATACTCAACAATAATTCGAAGAGCTCTTCTACACTGAAGTTCTAGCTACTTGTCTTAGTTGTGTTGTAATCAAAGATCATTGTAAAAGTTGTAACCAAATCAGCAGTAAAGAGGATTAAAGTGGACGCAGGCTTGACATTAAGCCGAACCACTATAAAAACTGTTGTCTCTTTACTTGATTTTCTGTTGTTTTCTGCTTATCTCTAGTTCCCGTACCAACGGGTGGTGCTTTCACATTTTCACTACTTACACCTCGGTGATAGTGTCCAATTTTAGCGTTAACATTTTTCGTGCATTCACTGAGAATTGAACTCAGGGTTCTTTCATCATTGCTTTGAAAAAGTTCATTAAAAGAATCACTCTCAAAACCAGAAGTCTATCAGAGATTATGGCTCCTGGAAGAAAGCGCAGATCTACTAGACCTGGTGATGCCCATGAAAATACCGCCACTTCTCCTTCGTTAAGTCAAGCAGCTCCAAGTGTTGGAATTAAACGGGCAGAGTTAGATGCTG
Organism: Allium cepa; assembly: GCA_030765085.1. Classification (NCBI taxonomy): domain Eukaryota; kingdom Viridiplantae; phylum Streptophyta; class Magnoliopsida; order Asparagales; family Amaryllidaceae; genus Allium; species Allium cepa. The sequence goes on along the minus strand of CM060939.1, from coordinate 921,631,531 downwards.
CAGTGTCTGGGTTATATCAGCAAATGGAAGCCCAGAACACTTTAATGCTTGACAGGTTGAATTCTTTGCTCGGAGCTAACCATCAACCAGTGAATAATGAAGAAAACTTTACTGATGATGTTCATAATCCTGAAGGGAGAAATATTCCTCAAAGGGCAGCTGGCCCCGTCGTAGGGGCACCTCCCCAAGCTGGAGGATCAAGGCCGCAGCCGACTCTCCATGAACGCTTGTCCAGACAAACTTCCGAGAAAATGGCTAAATTCTGTCCCGTGGAGCCTCTAAACGATGAGGAATACCTCTCGGGAATGGTTCGGCAAATTATGAAAGAAAGTATGCAAAGGGAAGAAGATGAAAAAGAATGGGGGTTCGCTCCAAGCAAAATTCCGTTCACCGAAAGAATTCTGAAGGCGGAATTTCCAAGGAAGTTTGTTCCCCCCACCATTCCGGCTTATAAGTGAACAAGCGTCCCTAACCAATTCCTATATAAGTATGACTGGCACATGACTGGTGCCAGAGCATCGGATGAGATCAAATGCTGGTACTTTCAGGTATACTTGGAAGGAGTGGCTCTACTCTGGTTTACAAAGCTACCGGTCCGATCTATAGACTAGTTCTCCGATTTAACTCGGAAGTTTAAAGAACAATTTAGGTTGTATGCTTCAAAGGCGAAGGACATAATGTCACTGTCTAGCTTGGAACAGAATCCCGGAGAATCTATTAGATCTTTCTTAAACCGCTTCAACATAGCCTTGACTGAAGTCGAAAATGCAGAGCCATGAATGGTTTTGACCTACTTAATGAGGGCTATCGAAAAATCGAGTGAGTTTGGGAAATGGATGAAGATGAAGGAACCAAACTCGCTTGAGAAATTCTACAAGAAGGCTGACGAGTTCATGCGCTTGGAAAGCCTTCCGGTGCCGGCAAAAGTGGTATTGACGGAGGTTGAGAATAACACTGCTGCTTCTGTCAAAAAGGAATCCGGAGGTCAGAAGAGGGAGAATAACGGTAGGAAGAAGCAGAAGGATGTGAAGAAACCTCGCTTCTTCAAACCTTCAGATCTCACTCCTTTAATTGATACTCCGTAGAATATCTTTTTCGCTACCAAAGATGTCGTTGAATATCCTAAATTACCTGCGTTGAAGCTTGGGAAAAATGCTGTTCAAAGTGGGAGATTTTGTCGGTTTCATAATCAACCCGGCCATGATACTAACGAATGTCGCCATTTGAATAGTTTGATTGAAGAACTGCTGAGACAAACAAGCTGCAACAATTGTTAAGAGAAATAGGAATGACCCAACTTCATCTACTGAGGGCCAGCAACTTCCTGCTCATCCATCTGGCTCGGGAGAGAGGACTACCGCGCATGAATTAGAGAGGCCTGTTATTAATGTAATCACGGGAGGTCCTCACCCAACAGGCAGAAGTCGGGATGAGATGGAAAGATATGCTCGTGCTTTGAAATATGCCCCAGCAGAAGAAATTGTTTTTGTGTTGGAAGATGCTGCACCTTTGAAGCAGCAAAGAACTTTTAATGATGACATTGTGTTCAGGGCCAGGGACTCTATGGGTGTTGAAGCTCCCACCATGGATCCCTTGGTCATCTCTGCAGGTATCAGGCCGGCTATTGTAAGAAGGGTGCTTGTTGACTGTGGCGCCTCTTGCAATATCCTCTTCAAAAAGACATTCGATCAAATGAAGATTCATATGGCTGATGTTCAAGCTTTATCGCAGAAGATTGTTGGGTTTACTGGGGAACCAAAGTAGCGAATTGGAACTATTGACTTATTGGTGGAGCTTGGAGAGGGGCAGAAAAAGTTGGTTCGAAAGCAGACTTTTGTGATTGTGGACGGATTTTCTACTTACAATGCCTTCCTAGGTCGGCCAACTCTTATAGCATTCAAGGCAATTCTCGCCCCGTGGTGCCTTACTATGAAGTTCCCCACGGATAATGGCGTCGGTTTTATTAAAGGGGATCAGAATGCTGGGCGAGAATGTTATCTTATAGAGTTGCATGAACCAAGGAAGAGAGAGATGGGAAAGGATGCGACAGCTCCACTCCGCATCAAAGAACCAACCATGTAGCAATTACAGGACGGACCCTGCACTGGCGAGCACAGTGGTGCATGAAAAGAAATGGATCCCAGAAAAGCCAGTACAGGGAAGAATAGAGTGGTGCCGGTGGAAGTAACGGTGCCAGTACCTATTGACCCGAAAGATCCAAATAAGGTGTTGAATGTGGGTTCGCAACTTAGTGTGAAGTTTCAAAGTATTTTGATATCATTTTTGAAAGCAAATCTGGTGTATTCGCTTGGAGTCATGCCGATATGTGTGGAATATCTCCAGAAATCGTAGTACATACTCTGAATATTGATCCGAAATTTACACCCGTCAAGCGGAAAAGAAGAACCCAGGGTCCAGAAAGGCCGGCAACATTGAAAGAAGAAGTAGATCGGCTCATGGAGAATGGCTTCATCAGAGAGTCCACTTATCTGAATTGGGTTTCTAATCCGGTGCTGGTTAAAAAAGCAAATAGAAAGTGGAGAGTATGCATCGACTTTTCAGATTTAAACAAAGCCTGCCCCAAAGACTGCTTCGCGTTATCCAGGATTGATCAGTTGGTGGATGGAACAGCCAGGCATGAATTGTTGTCTTTTATGGATGCTTACTCCGGATATAAACAAATCATGATGCATGAGCCAGATCAGGAGGACACGAGCTTCATCAGTGATGTTGGTCTTTACTGCTATAGAGTCATGCCCTTCGGACTGAAGAATGAGGAGGCAACTTACCAAAGACTTGTTAATGCTATGTTCAAACACAGATTGGCAAGACTATGGAAGTTTATGTTGATGATATGTTGGTGAAATCAAAGAAGGCAGTGGACCATATGGATCACTTGGCAGAAATGTTCGTAGTCCTCCGAAAGTATGGAATGAAGCTTAATCCTTTGAAATGTTCATTCGGGGTAGAGTCCGGGAAATTCTTGGGTTTCATTGTGAGTGCAAGGGGTATCAAAGCTAATCTTGCTCAAATTACTGCTCTGAGAGAAGTCAAAGCCCCTAGGATAAAGAAGGAATTGCAGAGCCTCAATGGGAAAGTCGCAGCTTTGAGTCGGTTTATTTCCAAGGCCACAGATAACTGCATTCCATTCTTTGACGCTCTAAAGAAAGGAAAGAAAAACGTTGAATGGACTCTGGAATGTCAGAAAGCTTTTGATGAACTAATTCGTCACGTGGAAGCACCTCCAATACTTTCTAAGCCCAGCGACGGTGAAGATCTTTTCATATATTTAGCAGTTTCGTCTCACACTCTCAGTGCAGCATTAGTACGGGAAGATGAAAAAGTTCAGCGCCCGGTCTATTACATCAGCAAAAGATTCACTGGGGCAGAGATGAATTATTCAAAGCTGGAAAAGCTCGCCTATTGCATATTGATAGCTTCCAGAAAGTTGAGGCCATATTTTCGTGCTCATCCTAACAAAGTCCTCACTGATCAGCCTCTAAAGCAAGTCCTATTTCGCCCTGAGACTTCGGGTCGTCTTCTGAAGTGGAATATTGAACTCAGCCAATATGATATCACTTACCATCCCCGAAGAGCAGTCAACGGACAAGCTTTAGCAGATTTCATTGCAGAATACACAGATAAAGGTGACAGGGAGGAAGAAGTTACTGATGACATCCCGACCCGATGGATTGATGGCGCAAGAAACGACTATTGTACTGGAGCTGGGGTCGTGCTTGAAACCCCCAAGGGCGATCATTATGCTACGCATTGAGACTGGAATTTCCTTCGATAAATAATGAAGCAGAATATGAAGCTCTTATTGCCGGCTTGAAGATTGCTAAAGAACTGAATATCAAAGTGTAGCAGATCTTCAATGATTCTCAGCTTATTGTATGCCAAGTCAAGAAAGAGTTTCAAGCTAAAGGAGGAAATCTGCCTGCTTACTTGTCAAGGGCCTGGGAGCTTCTCGATGATTTCGATCATTATACGATAAGTGATATACCCCGGGAAGAGAACATGAAGGAAGATTCTCTCGCAAAGTATTCAAGCTCGGGCGATGCTCAATTATTGAGATTGGTCCCTGTAGAAGTCTTGTCAGCCCCAAGTATTGATGAAATGGAGATTGACCGGATCATGACTATTTCTCAAGAGCAGGAGTCGTGGATGACTCCAATCAAGGAATGTCTACTTAACGGCTTCCTTCCAATTCAAAGGAGCGACAGAAACTATTAAGGAAAGCCTCAAGATATGTAATTCAAGACGCTCGGTTGTACAAACGGGGATTCTCAATGCCGTTACTTCGATGTGTAACCAAGGAAGAGGCTAAGACAATTTTAGCTGAAGTGCACGGAGGAGAGTGTGGGGATCATTCAGGTGGTCAAACTCTAGCAAAGAATTTTTTTTGCTATGGGTATTTTTGGCCAGACATTAATTGAGCTTTGCAAAAATCCCAAGAGCACCTTCCACCAAGCTAACGCAGATGGTCAGTCCATGGCCATTTGCCATTTGGGGAATAGATCTCATCGGGCCTTTGCCAACTACCAAGTCCGGAATCAGATATGCTATTGTTACCGTTGATTATTTCACTAAATGGGCTGAATCTGAACCATTAGCTACTATTACCTCTAAAAAGATGATAAACTTTGTGACTAAGAATATCATTTGCTGGTATGGTGTGCCTCAAAAGATAATCACAGACAATGGTACCCAATTCGAAAGCGAAGAGTTCCAGGATTTTTGCAAGCGATTCAAGATCCAAAAAAAGCTTCTCAGCAGTGGCTAATCCGCAGGCAAACGGGCAAGTGGAAACAGTAAACAAAATTATCAAATCAACCATCAAAAAACAGCTGGAAAAGGCAAGAGGTGTTTGGGTCGATAAGCTTCCACTAGCACTATGGGCATACAGAACTACCCACAAAACTGCGACTGCGCACACTCCATTCTCATTAGCATATGGATCAGAAGCAATGATTCCAGTGGAAATAGAGGTCCCCTCACACAGAAGAATTCATTTCAACCAAGCTTAAAATGAAAAACTGCAACTTGAAGCACTTGACTTCTTTGATGAAAGAAGGGAAGAGGCGCAGCTCAGAATTGCAGCCCATCAGCAAAGGATTGCCAGGCACTTCAATTCCAAAGTTCGCCAACGCATCTTTGACATTGGGGTTCTAGTCTTGAAAAGGATCATGACAGCAACAGTAGTGTTTGCACCAGACTGGGAAGGGTCGTATGTCATAGGGAAAAAACTTCTTGATGGCACGTTCAAACTGACAACTGTTGAAGTGGAATAGCAATCACTTGCGTCCATATTTTACTTAAAAGCTTTGCTTAAATTTGTAAAATGATTACGGATGTATGATTCTTGTATTGTAGGTCATTGTAAAATCAGTGCAAATAAATAATAAGAACTATAAAGTGGATGTAGGCCCAGTTCTTGGCCGAATCACTATAAATCTTGTGTTCTTTATTACTATAAAATGCCTCTTTTATTTCGATGTGTAAATACGTTAAATGTATTGCTAAAATGTCGATTTAATATTGCAGGCCATTAAAACAAAGCTTACCTATCATAAGACCAAGTGATCCCTAAAATCACTCAATAAGCAAATGTCAAGCCGCAAAAATTCCACATTCAAATCCCAAATAAGAAGTGCTTCATGCAAAAAGTTAGTGATTCCACCGCAGGGCCACCTCCCCAACGTGGAGGTTCCAGGCCCTTGCTAACTGATTGCGATCGTTTGGGCAAACGGACATCCGGTTAGATAGCTTGCGTCTGCCCCGTGGACTCGCTTAACAATGAAGTACATTTATTTGGATAAAACAAACTACTTGCAAAAGAAAGAAACATGTGCTTGGAAATGATAACAGGGAATCGCTGATGAGCAAATGACAAACAGACAAGGGCGAGCAGACAGAAAACAACCAAAAAGGAGTCTAGCCTCTCAACAAAAAGGTTGGTGGAACCACTGGAGGGGCACCTTTCCAAAGCGAAGGCACCAGGCACTTGCTAGCTGATTGCGATCGTTTGTGAAAACAAACATCCGGTCGGATAGCTTGCGTCTGCCCCGTGGATCCACTTAACCGTGAGACGCAACCTTCATGGCGAGCCAACCACCCAAAGCCCTCTTCGGAGGCACAAGCCTTCTTCAGAGGCACAACTCTTCAGAGGATAAAGCCCTCTAACGAGGCACGTCGAAAAAAGAAAGTGCTCTTCTCAACCAATAAGGTTGGTGGAATTACCGGAGGGGCACCTTCCCAAGTGGAAGGCACATGGCCCTTATTAACTGGTTGTGATCGTTTGTGCAAACAAACATCCAATTAAGTAACATGCGTCCGCCCCGTGAATCCATTTAACCATGAGAAAGTAACTTCCAGGCAATCAAATAAGGACCTCTTCGGAGGCACAAGCCCTCTTCGGAGGCACATGACCTCTTTGGAGGCAAAAGCCCTCTCCCGAGCCACCACAGGCCCTCTTCAAAGGCACTAGCCTTCACCAAAGGCACACCTGCCCTCTTCGGACGCAGAAGACCTCTCCCGAGGCACAAGACCTCTTTGGAGGCACAAGCCCTCTTCGGAGGCACGTCCCAAGAAGAGATGCTATTCTCAACCAACAAGGTTAATGGAACCACCGGAGGGGCACCTTCCCAAGATAGAAAGCACAGGGCCCTTGTTAACTGGCTGCGATCGTTTGTGCAAATGGACATCCAACTAAGTAACTTGCGTCCGCCCCGTGGATCCATTTAACTGTGAGAAAGCACTCTCAAGCGAAAAAAAGAAAGAAAGAAATCCCTCTTCGGAGGCACACTGCAGCTCTCAAAGGAAGATTAATTTCCTCGTCTTGAAAATATTCTTCCCCAGAAGTTGAAGTGCCAAATCAAAGCCCTTTTCGGAGGCCCACTTCACCACGTAGGGGAATCCACTTGTCAAAAATAAAAGTGACTATCTCCGAAAGTGAAGTGTAAAAACCTTTTTTAAACATAAGAGAGAGAAGACTTCTCCAATAGAAGGCACACTCTACTAAAGCAAAGTAATATTTCCTCAAAAATGGAAAAATTATTCTCTAAAGTAAGAGTGCAAGCCTTCTCAAAATGGAAGAGTTGTTCTCCAACTTAAGAGTACAAGTCTTCTTGAAACAGAAGAATTGTTCTCCAAAGTCTTACCAAATGAAAGAAATTGCAATAAGCCGTGGTATGAGGGCAATACAATATAGCTACATTAGTAAAAGCAACGCTCAAGCAACATACCACAAACTCATTGCAATATCACACAAAGAAAATGAAGAAACTTGTGCGGGAATAAGGAATAAATGCATTCACAAATATAGTCAAAAGATTGTACAAGTAAAAAGAATCATTTTATTCCATACTATAAATTTTTTATACATGTGCAGGTTTCAAAAAGCGGGGACCGGTACCCGCACAATCTCCGGTCGATACAAGCCTTTATATACAAGCAAAAAGCAAAACAAGAAGGGTAAAGCGAGACTCGTTATTTCTTCTTCCCGCCACCTTTAGAGCCCTCGCCTGGCCTAATGGTTAACTTTGGAAGCCGGCTTGAACGAGTCGGGGAAGAAAGAGATAGAGGTACAACTAGGTCTACTTTCGCCTTTTCTTCACTAGCAGAAGTGCTTTTCCTTTTCTTCTTCGAAGTTACATGCTTCCCCTTCTTCCTTGAAGAAGACTCGCTGCCTGGAGATTTAAGTTCAGACAGCTTTGTGTCATCATGAAATTTCTCCGGAGTCCTTTCACCTTCTTCAAGTTCCTCAGCCTTCTGCTCTCGTGAAGCGTCCGGGTCATCCAAGCTTTGAAGAGCTTCTATTAATTCTTCTTGCGACCCCGGTTGAGAAGCAGAAGGAGGCGTAATTTGAAGAGATGGAGGTGGAACAGCTGGAAGAGGAGAAGTCTGTGTAGCACTTGGCGTTTTCACTACAGAAGAAGAGAAGTTAAAATCAGTATTCCTCGCAAAGAGAGGAGATGGTGGCGCGTCAAGGCTTAAGTAATAATCGAAAAGTTCATCAAGCTCATGTGAAGCGAACAAGTAGTCCACTTGAGCTAAATCAACGTTGAAGTTGCCTGGAGAAGTTGGCTTTATCACGTCAACTTTGAAGCCTTGTGCTTCAGCGCTTTCTTGAGCCTCATCTCCAGTATGAGCAGTTACAATTTCAATGTCAGCTTTGGCAGGAGGCGAAGAATGGGAACTGGAGCCAATGATATCAATGTCGGCCGAAACCGAAGAAAGAGTAGGGTCGGTCAAATGTGCCTTTCCTAAATGTTCTCCTTCCGCCATTCCGGCTCTCTCTTTAGCAAGTTGCTCCTTCCCCCGGCAAGGGCGGCACGTGCCTCATCATCCAGATAGTGCGCCTCAAGATCTGCTTCAGTATAGCCAACGCCTCCAAGCATATCAATTGCGGCCTCCCACACTTCGGCCAAGGTAATCTCGTACTTCGAGCCCAAAAACAAAAGGCTACAGCGCCCCAGGACGCTGTGCAAATAAAACTCGAATAAGGTAGAGTTGATGTTGGCTCTGGTTGCCTCATGAGATTCTTCGGCTGCTGCTTTGTCGGCGATAGCTTCATCACGCTCTTTTTCAACTTCAGAAAGCTGAGCTCTTAACATTTCAATCTCCATGTCCTGGAAGCTGGTTTTTTCTCGCAACTGAGCAACATCAGTTCGATAGCTTTCTACAATTTGCCGTTGCACCTCGAGTCTAGCCTTATCGTCTCTTTGACAAGCATGGGCATCTCTCACTTGTTTTTGAAGAACTTCTTCCTTTTGAGTATAGGAAGTGGAAGAAGTGGCAAGCTCTTCTTTGATTTTTTCAATTTCCGCTTCAAGCTTCTCATTGTAAGCGGTAATGTTCTTCATCTCTGCATTGTGGTGGTTGAGAGTTTTTTGCCACTCGGACTTATCGCTCTCCATGGTTAACATAGCCTCGAGATTTAAGCGATTCACCCGTTGAAGCCCATCAACTAGCATTTGCCATCCAGACATTCTCTCAATGTCAAGTTTAACAGCGTCGAGATTCCTTAGCATGGCCTGCTTGTCAATGGGAATCGAGTCCAAGTCGAAGCGTACTCCTTTTAAACACCAGTGTGGAAACTGGCTTTGGAGTGCAGGCGGGGCATTCTCAATTTGATACGGAGGCCTGTTGATGATCGTTTGAATATCAGCTCTTTGAAGGGAAGGAGAGCTGGAGGGGATTTCCAAAGAGATGGGACCAACGGGCTTTTCAGAAATTGCAGACGCCAGCCTTTCGCTAAGCTTGGCCCGCTTGCTTGGATCTTCAGCGATATGACCTTTCCCTTTGTCATCATGAGATTTTCTTTGTGGGAATCATCATCTCTCTGGGAAGAATCATGTCGTTCATCCCTTCTCGCATAGCGCTCCTCATAAGCCCGCCTCTCACGAGCTTTTCTTGCCGCTCTTTCTTCATCAGTTTCCGTCGGGGTAGGAAGATACCGCCTGGGATCATAAGAGTCGTGTCATCCATAGCACTGAAAATCATCGTAGTATGAGCCGCTACGTCCCATTGGAGAACCTGAAAGTGAAGAAGAGACAAAATTTAAGAATCCTCAAAGTAAAGATGTTAAGTGCATAAAATTGCCAAAATCCTAAGTGTGCGTGGTGTGTGAACTACGCGTGTCAAGCTACAAACCACTCTTCGTCCAAAGAGTTATCTCTTGAGTTGATGGAGTTGATTCCAAAACTGATGTCACTTCGACTGTTGGAGAAGCAAGTTTAGAAGCAGTGGTATCATCTTTGAAGAGCTCATGTGAAGTCACCACTAGGTCGCTCAGCCCTCCGAAGATGTCATCGCCATCATGCCTAGCGGAACTCTCTTTCTCAGCTCCCTCATCAATAGCCTTCTCGGAGTGTTGAGGAAGTTCCTCTTCTTCGATAACCGGGGTAAGTGTGAGCTTGCCAGATGACCCTACACCATCAACAGGAGTAGAACATTTCACCAATGAGGCCTCTGCAACAGGTTCCTTCGGTGTAAGTTCCTTTACGGAAACCGGGGTATTTGATGTCTCTGCTTGAGAACCGGGGGCATCACGAAGCTGAGTGAATCGGGAGGAGTGCAGAAGTCTGAATTGATGCAAAAATTCGTCCTTCAGCAAGAACTTAATGCTTCTCTCCTCGACGGACATGGCACTTAGTCTTTCAAAAGTTGACTTATGGCTGGAATCTTTAGAAAGAGGAGGAAGTGCTGTAAAAATAAAGAATGAAGTTAGCACTTGACAACTCGAATTTTGAAAAGCTCAGAAATGAAAAGAACGGAGATAGGCAATCTTACTTCCAACTCGCCATACTATAAAATCCCGGGGGGCAGCGAATAAAGAAAAATTGGTTCAAAAACCCATGGGCGCTTTCAGGAAGATCGGTGATCAGTTTACGGTTCCTTGCGCTTCTCACAAGCATGATAGAAGGATGATCTTTGTTCTTCGCAAATGTGCACAGATAGCAAATCTCTTCAAAGCTCGGAAGACGGTCGAGTGTCCTCCTGAACAGTCGACACGGTCCCATCAAGATGGCGTAGCCATTGGGGTGCAGCTGGAAGGGAGAGATAGTTAATCGGGGAAGGAGCTGTCGAAGAAAATCGTTAAAGGGAGGAATAGCTCCACTCAAGCATATCTGACGGTTAACTGTGATAAACCAAGAGGTTGCCTGTCAGCAGTATCGTTTACCCCAGGAAGCGAAGCGTCTGCTTCAGCAATACCGAACCAATTACATAATTGATTGAACACCCGTTGAATCAGAGTGGTTGAAGTTCTTTCCGGGGGATTATCAAAGGGTTAGCTATTGGGAAGACTTCTTCAGCTTGCCCTACTATCTCTTCTTGTTGAGAAGTCATTCTACACAAGGAACTACATATTCAAATATAAAGGTGCACGTTTCTTAAACGTGTGTGAAGTGTTGTGCAAAACTAATAAAATGACAAGCAAATATAACTAGAATTAAACTAATAGGCATTTGTCGATTATAAAGTTTCAGGGCTTGTTATTTTAGGTCCAAGTACAAGTGCAGTGTTGATGCAAATAGTTCAGCTTTAGTTGATTAATTTTGTTTTGCTTTAATACTTCACTTGAATTTGTTGATTCATAGCACTTCATTCGTATAATTTCTTTAAGTTGATTATTCTTTATAGACTAATCTGTCATTCGATGTGGGCAGTCAGTGGTAGTATATTCGCCCTTGTTTTATGCAAATGTTGTATTTAACAGGTTATTAGCTTCAAAAGTTAATATAATTTATGAAAAAGTGCAACAAGTTCAAGCAGTTCATTCCAGCTGTTCAAATTGGAAATTCAATCAAGCTCTATCAAATTTTACAAGTGTTCAAGTTCTGTTCACTTCTTAGGTCGCAGGAACGACTTAAGTTAACTCGGGGTTCTTTAGGTCGTCCAGATTGTGCTCGAGCGACTTAACATAGGTCGGACTTTTTTTAAGTCGTTCTGTTAGAATTAATATGTTGTTCTGGCAAAATTAAGTCACTACAATGCAAATTTGCTTAAGTGTTAGCTCGCCCAAATCATAATGCGACCTAAAGGTAGGTCGTTAAAAGGGTTAGCTCATCCGAAGCAACATGTCGTACATCTTAAGTCGTAAAGTTTATAGGTTGTTAAGATGGATCGTTCAGATTTTCTTAAGTCGCAAAGTTCATAGGTCGTTTAGTGCGGTAAGGCACTCTACATGGTTAACTCGCTTCGTTCCTTAGGTCGCTCCAAGAGTAGTTCGGAAATGCCGAGCTTTCTTCCATCAAGAAATCCTAAGTCCTACTCTCCACTCACACGTTGCCACGTGTCCATCTCCCTTGCCTCACCAAAAACGCCATGACATAACCTAAAATCCAATAACCCATTAACCAAGTACCTCTTTACCTCCTCCAAACACCTAAAACCTCATCATCTCCTCCAAATTTCCAGAAACCATCGCTAACTCTACAAATTCGAACGTTTGCCAAATATCTCCATGAAACCCTAGGCCGATTCGTTTTTACAGCAATTGCCAGCGATTCAACGATGATCAGAGGGAGAATCAGAATATAATCTTACAACATGGTAACGAAAATTGTATGGAGCTGATTATGGAGGAATCGATGGTAAACGTGACAGATGGAAGATCGGAATTACCTAAATTGGCTGTTGGAATCAACAATTGAGGATGAAATGGAGAAGATTTCGTGTTAACTTCTGAGCTCAAATGCAACAATGGCGGCAAAGTATACGCGATAAAATGAGGAGAATGAAGCGAGCTAATGGCTTATATAGGGGAAAGAGGAAAACATGTATCGACATGCGAGTTAGCGAGCTTATTGAGTCGCTCACGACCTAGCAGAGTTAGATCGAAGCACACGACCTATTACATAGGCGTACACTTCGAGGGGCAAGTGTTAACCCTATTCTGAACGGCGACTAAATTACTCAAGGAAGGCAAGCGATCCAACGGGTTAAGCATTTCAGCGACCTAACGATCCAAGGCCTCCAGCGAGTTAACATGGTAACAGCTAGCGACTTAGCGACCTAACGAGATAAAGTTCAAGCGACGTAGAGACCTAAACTTGTGACGAGCTGACGACCTAGCAGTCTATACAGATCAACGGCATAACATAACAGTGGAGTAAACACAACAGTATCTCAGCGACCTAAGCATCCTCAACAACCTAAGCGACCTAAGTGCCAACGACCTAAGTGACCTAAGTGCCGGCGACCTAAGCGATCTAGCGACTCAGCGAGGTAACCTAGCGACCTAGCACCTACATAACCCGCATCTCTTTAAGCCGCTTGCATATAGGTCACTCCCAACCTTAGGTCGCAGCCTCACCCATAACTATCATCAGTAGCTCCATTTAAGTCGCTCACCACTCTCATAGGTCGCTACGACCTACTAGCAGAAGCAATTGATCAAATCGCAACCATTATAAGCCACAGCCTGTGTCCATTACGCTGCTTACGACCTACGAACTAACTCCAGAATCTCCCTATAAATACCCTGCAACTCCACCTGGGAAGGGACTTTTGGATCGTTTTTGGAATGCCTATACTTTGCTGTTTTCTCGACTTCTTCAACACTTCAAACACCAAAGACACTTCAACGAACTTTGAGGGAGATCTAACACACTCAACAAGAATTCAAAGAGCTCTTCTACATTGAAGTTTTAGCTACTTGTTTAGCTGTGTTGTAATCAAAGATCATTGTAAAAGTTGTAACCGAATCAACAATAAAGAGGATTAAAGTGGACGTAGGCTTGACGTTAAGCCGAACTGTTGGAATATGCGCTTATATGATTTTTGTTTGACGATAATAAACATATATACATTCGTTTAAATGTATTTGTTAATGTACTATTTTATTTTTCACAGATTAAATAAATATTTGCTGAATAAAATAAATAACACTAAATTTGAATTCAAACGAATATTTTATTCAAATAAATATTCATTACAATTTTGATAGTACAAATTCAAGCTCTCACTATACATATACAATTTTGATTACAATTACATCATAATTCAATAAATTCCTCACTACATATCACTCACACTCGTAGTTAATCTTCAACTTCATTCCAGTTAGAATCCAGCATCTGAGCAATCTGCAAAAATATTCACTAACGCAGTAAAATTGAAAAGAAAATATTTTTGCGATATAAAATAAAATATGGTTTTTGAAAATAATAATTGCCTCAGTTATTTGGGTTGTTCGTCATCATTCATATTTGAATTCGTCATACACGAACAACTTGTGACATACACAATGTATCACTGTATATGCCACAAGGCCGTGCACACCGATATACACTTGATAATGTTACAAGGACAGGTGAGCACAAGGTCAAACCCAAATAAAAAGACGGGTTCAACTCAGGTGCAACATAAATAAAATCTCGAATTCAGCACAAGGTCAAACCCGAGTTATGAAACTGGATTTAACACAGGTGCACTAAAAAATGAGCAAGTATGGAAAAACAGTCTAGACCAAAAATCATTGACAATCAATCAGTGCAGTTCAATCCAGTAAAACAAGAAATGAATTCAAACCAAGTGCATCACTGACCATACACCAAAGCTAACAGCAGTGCCAAGAGACTCAAGTGCTACCAGATAACAAACAAGCATGAAACAGTCATGAACAATGCACAGCTAGTCTAAACATTTATCAGAGAGCATATGGAAGGGTCAGGTAAGTGGTAACTTCAAACAACACAAAAATCAATGTCGAAATCATTCCAGACCACATGGTTAGTGAGAACAGAGCAAAAGACACACAGATGTACACATGAACAAGTATGAACCCAAATCAAGCACCAAGTATACATGGAGCAATGGTCAAGTGAAGTCCAGGCCAAACCAACCTGAAATGATGCAAACTGAACAACTTACAAATATGCAACCATACAGCAGTCATGTATGCAACAGGTTCAAGGCCAGAATGACTTCGGTGAACACAAGGCCGCAATAAACATACATATGAAGCAGTTCAAATCCAAGTACAAATCCAAGAATATTTACATATGTATGAAATGCAAAGGTACAGGCAGTGACAATGCAAGCCGAGCATCAAGACAATAAGCAACTGAAACAAACCATACAAAGACCACAACAAACTATGTAATGCAGGCCAGTTGATAACAGCAATGCAGACTTGACTACAAGAACAACTACAACAGGTCAGGGAAACAACAATTGTACAGAGGCAAAAAGCATCTCAAAGAAATACAACCAAAGTCAATATGATCAAGTGCAACAGTGAACAGTGCAGTATCAAGAGTGGATGTACAAAGCTCAAGTTAAATCCCAAAGCAACCAGTAATGTCCAGTCCAGCAACATGAATGGAATCAATATGTGCAGACTACACAGCGAAGTCATGTAACAGTTTTTTTAAAACAAAGTCAAAATTTACAAGTTCAAATCAAATGGCTGGAGTAAACATGATCAGTGAAGACCGAGTTCAACATCAAGGGTGATCAAGCCAAAAATTCACGTAATCAAGTTAGTCAATGCCAAAGTCAAAATGAAGTCAGAGAATAAAGTCAACAGTAAAATGATCGGAGCTGAAGCCGTGGCGACCAAGGATTTGAAATCAATGCCGTGGGATTCAAGCAACAAAATATATGCATATGAATAAGTCAGTGAAATCATAAACATCCATACGAAAATCAACGATCAAAGCAATATCAGTTGACAAATTCAAATAGAGAATATACGACGTAAATCTAGGATTACGAACCCTATATAATCAAATTCACATCATCAGCAATATGTATGGAGTTCAATGAAGCATAATAGATCAGCATAAACAAAAATCAAATACCGAATCGAAGTTGAACTCCATCAACTCGAAGTTGCCAGAGAGAGAGCAACGAGAAATCGATCGAGCAAGGCAATTCTCGAACAACCACAGATTCGATCGAAGTAATAACGGCTCTTCGAAAGCCCTAATTTGGATCAAGGATGCAAGCCCAAATTTTAATCAGGAGGAACGAGAAGAACACGGCCGCCATTATAAGGAACTGAGAAAATAAAAAAGGATCAGGTCGAATTACAAAAGGGGGCCGGCCTTGTTAAAGAATAAAATTGGGTTTTGGTTTTATTTTAGGGTTATTTTAATTTTAAATTGTTTTTAATTGTATTTTCTTTTTTAAACCATTTTAATTTTCTAGTCGTGTGACTAGGGGACAAGCTACGTGGCGTAGCTTGTGAATTCGCAACTCGGTGGTTGAGTTGTGGCAAGGTTTTGAGCGTAGAGTTAGATTAGTCAATAGCGGGTATAGCGAGTTTATGTGTGTAAGCGAGGGACTATCTAATTTCTAGTAGAAACCTTGGGGGCAGCACGTAGGCAGGGTTTTGCCGAAGCTGGGTAAATTCTGTGTTGTTCTGTTTTTTTTGTTATTTATATTCTGCGATATCTGTGCTGCTATTCTGTGATCTGAATTGAATATTTTATAAGCTTCCGCGATTAATTTTTATAATTAACACTATCACCCTATTCACCCCCCCTCTAGGGTGAAATCGATCCTACAAGTGGTATCAGAGCAAGGTCTAGAAGTCAACATTTGTTTTAATAATTTGATTTTTTTTGAAAAAATTAGTTTTGTTTTCAAAATTTGAATTTTGAAAATGGCTTCTTTTAATAATGCTTTTGCAGAGGGTCAGTCGACAGTTAGACCACCAATGTTCAATGGTGAATATGCTTTTTGGAAAAATAGGATGAAAATTTTTCTGAAAACCATTGATGCTTGGGATATTGTTGAGACAGGTTACAGAACTCCAACTATAACTGTAGATAATCAGGAAATAGAGAAACCAAAGGAACAATGGACAGAACTAGAAAATAAATTACAGAATACTAATGCCAAAGCTATGAATTCTATTATCTGTTCATTAAATCAACTTGAATTTAATCGTGTCTCACATTGTCTAACTGCGTAGGAAATATGGCACATACTAGAAGTGACTCACGAAGGAACATCTCAAGTCAAAGAATCTCGCCTTGCCATGCTAAGCAGCGAATACGAGAACTTTACAATGGCGAAGGAAGAAAATGTCAAAGAGATGTACGGACGACTTTCCAATATCGTATACAAATCAAAAGCTCTCGGAAAAACATACACCGAATTGGAAATAGTCCGGAAAATCCTCAGAGTCCTTCCACGAAGCTTTGAAGCGAAAGTAACTTCCATTCAAGAATCGAATGATTTAAAACAACTCAAAGTTGAAGAACTCATCGTAAATCTCACCACTTATGAGCTAGAAATGAAATTCAAGGAAGAGCATGAAGGAGGAGATACTCGAAAGAAATCAATAGCTCTCAAAGGAACAACTGAAAGTGATGACGATGACGATGATGATGCATCAGCAGAATTGGAGCTATTAATAAAGAAATTCAAAAAGTGGAATTACAAATATGAAAATTCAGCTCGAATTCAAAAAGCGAAAAGCAGAATAGCCAAAGCACTAGACTACTCTGAAGAACAGAAGATCATCTGTCACAAGTGCAACCAACCCGGACACATCAAACCCAATTGTCCTCAAAATCAACGCGACTTTAAAAAGAAATCAAAAAGGAAAAGTTTTGCAGCCACGTGGAATACAAGTGATGAAGATAATCAAAGTTCTAGCAGTGAGAGTGAGAAAGCAGATATGTTCCTTCAAAGGAATATAACTGATAGCGACGATGACGAGCCAAGCGAGGTATCAAAACTTACTCACTCTGAATTACTTATTTATTTCCACAAAGTAAATGGCTGTTTTGAACGACTTAGGGAAAAATACGCCAAACTTGAATCTCAAAAGGATACTTTGATAGAATGCAATGAACAACTTGATCAATTAGTTAAGAACTATCAACGTAGAATCCCTAAGTGTGATAAGTGTCCAACATTCGAAGAGGAAATTAAAAAATCAGAAATTAATATAAAATCACTTGAAAATGAAATTTTGATTTTAAAGGAGAATGAAAATACTAGGAGTGAGAATTCTATTAAAAAGTGCACACAGTTGTTAAACGAAAATGAATCTCTCAAAACACAAGTCCAACAATTGTCAACGACTTTAGATAAATTTTCAAAAAGTGAAAAATCGTTGAATATGCTATTAGGAAAGCAAACCGTTAATACGGTTAGACAAGGACTTGGATATAATAATTCAAAAATTGTTGAAAGCAATATTAATCAAGTTAATTCTATGTGCACAATTTGTAGAAAATATGGACACAATCACAATAATTGTTGGTATAGACCCAAACATGTGAAAACTATATCGATTTGGGTTCCTAAAGGCACAAATATAAAATCTCTCAAAGTTAAACAAATTTGGGTGCCGAAGGGAACAATTATAAATAGTTTTGGGTCTTCACAAAATTATTTTTCTAAATATTATGCCACTAACAATCATGGACCTATAAAAATAAATGGGTCACATAAATCCTTTTCCGTGTAGGTGTGGTGGCAGGCTAAGGGACAACAATATTGTTCTCTGGATTTTTGGCTGTTCCGAGAACACAACGAGCAACAAAGCAAAGTTCCTTAGCCTAGTATAAAGGTGACAGAATCACAATGGACAACAACGAAAAATATCGTAAAGGTAAAACAAGTAATGGTATGTTTTAAGCGATATATTAAATGTGATAATCTGCACCGTATTCTGAATTAAAATCAGCCAATATTGAGATGATGAAAAGATGATAATTCTGACTTATTCAAAATAGTTGGCCAATTATATTCTTATGCCAAAAACACTATAATAATCTCTAGATTCTTTGAATTACTTCATATATATCATTTTGAATTAAAAATAGTGTTTTGTTGGATAATAATACATTTGGTTATAATTCGGCTAACTCTATATTCACGGTTTTTGAGTATTTACACGGCTTCATTTCAAATTCAAGAGAATGTCATTTAAAATGCTGTTAAAATTGAGTTTGAAATTTTTGGTGCACACTTCATGTTTTGGTCTATAAAATTCCATTGATGATAATTTTGAGTGAAAGAGAAATTCAGATGCAGATTACACTGGTAATCTAGTTGATAGGAAAATTACTAGTTGAACGTGATTTTTGAGACATTTAATAACTGCATCGTTTTTCAAAGAAAATATCTGCATATTCTTCATTTCAAATAATTTTCAAATAGCAGAAAATTTTCTTTAAAACCCCCTGGAGAAAATCATTTTTGACCATATTTTCAGATTAGTCATTTTTGAAAAATTAATTTCATAATTATTTTTGAATTTGATTTTAAATGACTATTATGACTAATCTGACCCCCAAATGATTATCGAAAAGAAAAATAGTGATTGAAAAAGTGATGAGTGTTGATATTGATCATATATTATAACTCGAGAAAGTATGATTAGAAAATTTCTTTAGAAATTTAAACAAGAGTTATAAAAATTCTTTGTTGGTAAAAATTCCATGACCATCTCTATATCTATCATATTTCTAACGACCATCACTCATCAAAATTCTATATAGTTTGTCGATATATGGTACTTTAAACAGGAATCGTTCGTTTTTCATTTTCATATTTTTTTTTAAAAAAACAAAAATAAATAAATAAATACCAAAGTATTCACTCTCATTTAAAAGTCCTCACGGTTATGCATGGGTGAATTACTTGGAATTTGTTATGTGCTTCCATGCTCATTTAAAAGTCCTCGCGGTTATGCATGTATGGAATGCATATCAAAAGTTGATTTTTAAAATAAACAAGTTGATTCTAATCCCATTTAAAAGTCCTCACGGTTATGCGTGGTTAAAAGATACTTGAATTCATTTTTTTTAAAATAAAATTGGAATACTACTAATCTCATTTAAAATTCCTAACAGTTATGCATGGTTAGTAGATATTCAAATTCCTGATATAGATATGCCACAAATAGACACAACTGTATGGTTTTATATGATGACATCATTTCCATCATTCTAAAAGTGGAATATGCGCCTAACAAAATATTTATGATTTTTGTTTGATTTTTTATTGAAATTTAATATTTATATTCAATTGAGTTTTAATGTTGAATTAATATCGATAACTTTATCTCTATTTTCTCTAACACTATTATTCTTTTGCTGATAACAAAAGGGGGAGAGAAAAGTTAAGATTTTGTCTAATAAAATCAAGCAAAGGTCAAATAATTTTATATTTGCATCTAAGCTCATTTGCATATTTCTATTTGTATGCATATATGTAGGGGGAGCATCGTGTAGAGAGGAAGCATTTAAATAGGGGGAGCAATTAGGATATATCTATGATCAAATACATTTAACATATTCAAAATCTTAAATATTGTTTGTTATCATCAAAAGGGGGAGATTGTTGGAATATGCGCTTATATGATTTTTGTTTGATGATAATAAACATATATACATTCGTTTAAATGTATTTGTTAATGTACTATTTTATTTTTCACAGATTAAATAAATATTTGTTGAATAAAATAAATAACACTGAATTTGAATTCAAACGAATATTTTATTCAAATAAATATTTATTACAATTTTGATAGTACAAATTCAAGCTCTCACTATACATATACAATTTTGATTACAATTACATCACAATTCAATAAATTCCTCACTACATATCACTCACACTCATATTTAATCTTCAACTTCATTCCAGTTAGAATCCAGCATCTGAGCAATCTGCAAAAAATATTCACTAACGCAGTAAAATTGAAAAGAAAATATTTTTGCGATATAAAATAAAATATGGTTTTTGAAAATAATATTTGCCTCAATTATTTGGTTTGTTCGTCATCATTCATATTTGAATTCGTCATACACGAACAACTTGTGACATACACAGTGTATCACTGTATATGCCACAAGGCCGTGCACACCGATATACACTTGATAATGTTACAGGGACAGGTGAGCACAAGGTCAAACCCAAATAAAAAGACAGGTTCAACTTAGGTGCAACATAAATAAGATCTCGACTTCGGCACAAGGTCAAACCTGAGTTGTGAAACTGGATTTAACACAGGTGCACTCAACAATGAGCAAGTATGGAAAAACAGTCTCGACCAAAAATCATTGACAATCAATCAGTGCAGTTCAATCCAGTAAAACAAGAAATGAATTCAAACCAAGTGCATCACTGACCATACACCAAAGCTAACAGCAGTGCCAAGAGACTCAAGTGCTACCAGATAACAAACAAGCATGAAACAGTCATGAACAATGCACAGCTAGTCGAAACATTTATCAGAGAGCATATGGAAGGGTCAGGTAAGTGGTAACTTCAAACAACACAAAAATCAATGTCGAAATCATTCCAGACCACATGGTTAGTGAGAACAGAGCAAAAGACACACAGATGTACACATGAACAAGTATGAACCCAAATCAAGCACCAAGTATACATGGAGCAATGGTCAAGTGAAGTCCAGGCCAAACCAACCTGAAATGATGCAAACTGAACAACTTACAAATATGCAACCATACAGCAGTCATGTATGCAACAGGTTCAAGGCCAAAATGACTCAGATGAACACAAGGCCGCAACAAACATACATATGAAGCAGTTCAAATCCAAGTACAAATCCAAGAATATATACATATGTATGAAATGCAAAGGTACTGGCAGTGACAATGCAAGCCGAGCATCAAGACACTAAGAAACTGAAACAAACCATACAAAGACCACAACAAACTATGTAATCCAGGCCAGTTGACAACAGCAATGCAGACTTGACTACAAGAACAACTACAACAGGTCAGGGAAACAACAATTGTGCAGAGGCAAAAAGCATCTCAAAGAAATACAACCAAAGTCAATATGATCAAGTGCAACAGTGAACAGTGCAGTATCAAGAGTGGATGTACAAAGCTCAAGTTAAATCCCAAAGCAACCAGTAATGTCCAGTCCAGCAACATGAATGGAATCAATATGTGCAGACTACACAGCGAAGTCATGTAACAGTTTTTTTAAAACAAAGTCAAAATTTACAAGTACAAATCAAATGGCTGGAGTAAACATGATCAGTGAAGACCGAGTTCAACATCAAGGGTGATCAAGCCAAAAATTCACGTAATCAAGTTAGTCAATGCCAAAGTCAAAATGAAGTCAGAGAATAAAGTCAACAGTAAAATGATCGGAGCTGAAGCCGTGGCGACCAAGGAGTTGAAATCAATGTCGTGGGATTCAAGCAACAAAAAATATACGCATATGAATAAGTCAGTGAAATCATAAACATCCATATGAAAATCAACGATCAAAGCAATATCAGTTGACAAATTCAAATAGAGAATATACGACGCAAATCTAGGGTTACAAACCCTATATAATCAAATTCACATCATCGGCAATATGTATGGAGTTCAATGAAGCATAACAGAACAACATAAACAAAAATCACATACCGAATCGAAGTTGAACTCCATCAACTCGAAGTAGCCAGAGAGAGAGCAACGAGAAATCGATCGAGCAAGGCGATTCTCGAACAACCACAGATTTGATCGAAGCAATAACGGCTCTTCGAAAGCCCTAATTTGGATCAAGGACGCAAGCCCAAATTTTAATCAGGAGGAACGAGAAGAACACGACCGCCATTATAAGGAACTGAGAAAATAAAAAAGGATCGAGTCGAATTACAAAAGGGGGTCGGCCTTGTTAAAGAATAAAATTGGGTTCTGGTTTTATTTTAGGGTTATTATAATTTTAAATTGTTTTTAATTGTATTTTCTTTTTTAAACCATTTTAATTTTCTAGTCGTGTGACTAGGGGACAAGCTACGTGGCGTAGCTTGAGAATTCGCAACTCGGTGGTTAAGTTGTGGCAAGGTTTTGAGCATAGAGTTAGATTAGTCAATAGCGGGTATAGCGAGTTTACGTGTGTAAGCGAGGGACTATCTAATTTCTAGTAGAAATCTTGGGGGCAGCACGTAGGCAGGGTTTTGCCGAAGCTGGGTAAATTCTGTGTTGTTCTGTTTTTTCTGTTATTTATATTCTGCGATATCTGTGCTGCTATTCTGTGATCTGAATTGAATACTTTATAAGCTTCCGCGATTAATTTTTATAATTAACACTATAACCCTATTCACCCCCCCTCTAGGGTGAAATCGATCCTACACGAACCACTATAAAAACTGTTGTCTCTTTACTTGATTTTCTGTTATTTTCTGCTTATCTCTAGTTCCCGTACCAATGGGTGGTGCTTTCACATTTTCACTACTTACGCCGGGGTGTTAGCGTACAATTTTAGCGTTAACAATTGGTTTAGCTTTAATGCAACTCTCTTTTATAGAATGTTTTTAAATCTATGGGATTTCTATATCGGTTACCCTTAAGTAACCTCAAGTGAATATGAAACCTAATGACATCTATTTAGCAGAATAAAACACTGTTCTGCTAGTTAAGTTATATTGGACATCTTTTGTTATAATGAATCACAGTTCTGCCTTAATTCACCATGTTGATTATATTGACATCTACTTAAGCAGAATATAAATCCAGTTCTGCTATATTGGTAACTTTGACATTTACGTACATTTTGATTAGTTGTTATTAGTTGATCTCTCTTACAAATCTGATTTCTATGTAAATACGCATGTAATAACTTGGAAATTTAACTAAATTAATTGAGAACCATTATGGTTACTAAGCCTCTTTCTAATTTTGTGTAGTCAAATATTTCGTTTTATTCTTTTTTAAAAATGTTTTAAATTTACTACCATTTTAAACAAGATAAGATATTTAAAGGATAAGTAAGAAATTATTTTATTAAAGGCATTTGAACTAATCTAATACTTTTTAATGGTTGCTTAAAATCATTATTTGTTAATGTGGTTTAAAGTTAATTAAATGAAGGATGTTTTAAATAATAACTTGGTTATTTAAACATAATTTAAATAATTGATTGTTTTTCAAATGAACTTCATTGAATAAGGTTTATTAAAGGAGTTTTATCAATTGAAAAGAGATATTGGAATTTCAGAAATAGTTTTATAAATGGTTTTGGATATTTATAAAAGAGTTTTATGAATAGTCTTGGAGATTTGTACAGAGTTTTATAAATGGATTTAGAGTTTCGGTATAGGAGATATTCATAAATGAAGGTGATTTATTAGAAGGATTTAGTAAAGAAATTTTTATAAAAGAAATTGTGAATTGATTTCCTTAAATTGACCTTCTTAATTATGATATTATGGAACATTCGTTCTACACTTAACACCGAAGGAATAATGCCTAGGGTTATCGTTATCTCTGTTTCTTGTTAAATAACTTTTGTTTGGTCCTTTAATATGATTTTGAAATAAGAAATCTTTCACAGCGTTTTGTGAATATATTTATGCCAGTGAGATAATAATATGAATATTTTGATAAATAATTTGGAAAGAGATTTAAATAAACGAATGATTTAATTTGAGGCTTAGTGGTTGCGATGGGTAATTAAATCTCTGGATTGTTGTTGTTTGTGTATTTGGTAGTTAAATAACCGACTACCAAATCTCGACCAGTTTTGACATAGGAAGTAAATAAGAGGTTCATGTGTACATATGGTTTGAGTTACCTCGAGAGAACTCATTCTGGTGAAACATCTTTAGCTTTAAGGGAAATACTAGAGATCCCCTTAGGACTCTGATGTAGTTTGCTTATTTATGAAAGAATCGAGAATCAGTCAATTGGAAATTATCGGTCATTGGTTTGGAGAGACCGAGATCAGATATGTTACCCAAAAACCACTTCAAACCGACATGAGCATTCAAATGGTTGACATCTTGATAATGTTTTAAAGATGGAGTTCTTTGAAGTCCAAGGGCTACTTGCTACTAATCCCGATGGTGAATCCAAAAATGGATGTAGTAGAGATAGTGCTTTCGGTTCCATTCAAACACAGAACTAACTTGTATGGATGAATGATGGTAAAGCATTACTACCTGAAGGGAAATTGTTAGAATTCCTAGTGGGAATTGCTAAAGGAAGGTAAATCGTACCTCACGAGCCTCACACCTCAGAAATGGCTAAAACATGGTAAATGCAGCAGGACTATGTGGGTCACTCCCATAAGGGTTTGTCATCACCTTTTTAGATTATCATATTATAGTTTTGGTTTTGCATGCGAGCTCTCTATAAAGGTTGGGAACAACAAGGGTGATGACATATTTGGTAGTATCTAGTAAGGTGTTACCTGATTCTGTATTGGCAAAGGTCAAAATGGTTTCGTCCTTAGGTACACTTTATCTAGAGACGTACCATTTTCGAAAAGTAGTCCCTTACCTTGCCATTTGTTGGAATCCAATCTCCAATAAGCGCCTTCGGTTTTCGATTGCATACCTATTAGTGTCGCGACGTACACACAATATCACAACTTCTTGATTATTGGTATTTTAAACCGATACACATTATTATAATATCACTGGATTTTTATAATAAAATAGTTTGGTTATCGTAAGGTAAAAACCTATCCATGTTCATATGCAGTGTGGCCTTACAAGATACCTTTTATTTTAAATGGGTTTTTAAATTTGAAAATTAATACAATTTGATTGAGCTTTTTCATGCTGGTTTACCAAATTGATCTAGGCTATATTTTCATATAATGCTCGGGTCAGCCCGAGCATATTTTCTAGATTTAGCTGGACACTTTAGAGCTTTCAGGAGAAGAGCTGGATCCTCCAAGGCATATTCATGTATCTTCCATCTTCCGCTATTTATTTTATTTTTGTTTGTATTTATTAACAATTGTAAGGACATGCTGTTATAACTATCCAGGCTAAAAATAGTTAGTGTGCTCTGATATTGTGTTTAATAAAGATAATTTCTTTTCGTAAAGATCTTGTGTATATCATATATTTCTCATCATGATGTGAGATTATGTTCTGTTTTTTTCTTTCTTCAATGACTTGTCTTTCGAACACTTAAATGATCCGCAGACGAATATCGAAGATGTATTAAGTGTTGCCTTTAGGTGTAGATAAGGCAGATCATTACAAAAATAGTGAATTCAATAAGAATCATACACAATATATTTCGATTATTGGTATATGATATATGCATTGAAGATAACCATAATTTTAATTTGATTATTGGTATATTATATATGCATTGGTCAATGTTGAATTAGAAAAGGAAGGAAAATTGCTTAATTTCCATCTTCAAATATCTTGAAATTGATAATGAATAATGGCATATAAAAATACATGTTTATGATCCACATTATTAGGTACTGGGATAAATAACTACCAAAATATCAAAAAGCATATCGACAAATATATTAGAAAGAAATGCCATGTTGTAAATAAACAGATTAATGGAAACAGTTAAACGTGATATGTATCTGTTACAACAAAATAACAAAGTAAATGAAGAACAAGTACATTGTACAAGAAGCATAACAAAAAAATTGTACAGTAAAAACATTAACTTAATATCAGTCATTGTTTGAAAATTAGGAGACCATGAATATATTATAGGAACAGTTTGACACAGGTCTCTAATAAGTTTCAAAATATACAAAAAATCTAGTAAAAAAAGTTTGTAAATTAGATTTCTAAAATTAAGTTACCGAATAATGACATACAACTATGCAATTATTCAGTGAATAACTGCAGACATTTACGCAATTATATTAAAAAAATGCAGACATTTTCACAATTATTCACTGAAAAATTGAGGATATTTCCGCAATTATTCATCAAAAAAATTATGGAAATTTCCACAATTTTTTCAAGAAGTTGCGGAAAATTCCGCAATTATTGACAAAAAAATTGAGGAAATTTCCATAATTATTCACCGAAAAAATTGCATAAATTTATGCAACTTTTGGATATAATTGCATAAATGTCTGCAATTATTCGGTGAATAATTGCAAAACTATATGCAATTACTTAGTAATTTAATTATAAGGACCTAATTTTCATATATTTTTTATGGGTTTTTTGTGTATTTTGAAACTTATCAGGAACCTGAGCCTAATATTCACTATATTATATCCAGTAGGATTTTGTAAATATTTTTTTAATCAATTTTAGAAACTTAATTACTCATCTATATATGTAGATATTGTGAATTTTGATGATGTAGAAATGAAAGAACAACTAAGAGAGGAAGAAACTGATATGATGCAAGCTTCGATGGGTTTAAAAGGAAGAAATTATGATGTAGTGAAGGTAATGTGGTTAAAAATAGCGATGAAGCTTTGATAGTGTATGGTTTTGAGTATGCACTGGGGTATTTCTGATATGCAATATTTTGATGGGTGGCGCAAGGGCTTTGAATGAGAAAAGTTTGTCGTGTAATAACTTCTGCTGTGGTTTGACTGACTACATTCTTGACGAAGTTAAAAAGGTAATAGCTGGTCGAGTTATTGTTTCAGGCGATGTTGAGGGTGATGTTCAGGGTGCGAATGAGATGAAGGGTTATCAAACTAATAAGAGTTTTTATGGTAATAACATGACAGATACATGCATAAGGGAATAGAGACTCATAACATGCATACTAGATTTTAATAGAAAGGGGGAGATTTATACCGATAGCATTGAAAGTGGTGGTTTTCATTTTGTACAGGGCATTATTGGAAGTTAATTTAGCAAATTTTTCCACTTGTAAAGATTACAGAAAAACATTTGTTATCAATTTTTTAAAGTTTCAGAAAAGTAACTTTTGTTGTATACCAAAAACAAACGCATAACTCATTCATTCCTTTTATCAATTCAGTTTACCGTAAAATACCATTTCGGATGTAACAAAGTCTGGGTTAAAGGAAATGCTCCCAGTGCATTCCTTCTACAAATAATGCTAATGTGTCCCCTTAAATACACTATGTGTTTACAATTTAGGATTATGAAACAGTATACAATTTTAAAACTACCGATTTAGAATCAGTACATGCTCAAAAAATTACTGTTTAGATCGTGGATAACTCTTAAACTAAAATAGGGGAACTGTATTTGGTTGTTTTCTTTGACCATTAATAAATAGATGGTTCAAAGAGATTACTGTCTGTATGCATATTGTGCAGTATATTTGTACCACCATTTATGTTGCAAATGAAATCAATAGGAAAAACATGCACTGGTGACGTACATTCACTTTATAACAGCTTTGCAAAAAGCAAGAAGTGGCAAATATTAATAATGAACAATATACGTCAGTCGTAACAGGAGAGGCAAATATTAATAATGAATAGTTTGCCTAGGGAATAAACATGGGCAATGGATTAAGTGACATACAAATCCAAACAGAAAGGGGTTATTTAATAATAGTATTGTTCATAAGACATTTAAATCTCAGAACTTAATTACTCTTAGGATGCATGATATATACATAGCAGGGTATTTGAACAGCAATTTTAGGATATATTTTACCTCTCCTTGATCTTGCTTCTTTTTATCCATTGACTCTTCAAGTTCAATTGTCTTTTGCTAAGTGAGCAACCAAAAAAAAATCATAATATACAAATAATTAGAATATCGTACTAATTAGTCATCATTGTAAAATATAAAAATCATAATATAAAATGGTTGTAATTTGCAAAGGAAAGATTATTTTTTCCAAATTTTACGAATCGAGATTTACAATTAATTAATATACCTATGTGTAAAAATATGTATATTTACAAAAGAATGATTACTTTTTCCCAAGTTTACTAGTCCGAATTGGCGGTTAATTAATATGACTATGTATATTTACACTCTTTACAAATATAACTATGCGCAAATAAATATCAATAAGGATGCATATATCATACCAAAATGCCCTCTTAATCCTTCCTTACATAACTTTCGTCCCCATTATCGGCATCTCTACCATCAAGTAGTGACTCATCTACTGATTTGCTAGTTGACTCATCCTTCTCATCATAGTTTTACAACTCATGAAAACCTCTAGGGGGTGCTCTTAGCATAGCATACCAATTTGAAAAACTACTTTCTCTACAAAAAAATTTATACAGCTTGCATTGCTAAAATGAAAGGATCGCTTGCAAATTGATTTTGGAACTGATATAAATGGACTAATGTAAATCCATCTTCGATGTTAATTCCATGATCAATATTTGCGCAAACACACTTAAACAAGGTAATTTGAAACTAGTGGTAGTCTAACAACAAAATCTCACGCAAAACCCCATAATATATTACTTTCACTATGGACCCATCTACGCAAACAGTACCTGCCTCAATGGAAGTACACTATTTTGTATGGACTTCTCGTAATCTTTTGTATGAAAATGCCGACCATTAATGTAACGACCCAGAATGTTTATTAATTAAAATTTGAATATTTAATTTATTTTAAATATTAATAAGTGAATTTATAAGTCAAATAAATTTTTATTTGAATTATTGGATTTAATTGAATAATTAAATCGATAATTTAATACGTTAAATTATGGAAATAATTGAAAATTGAGTTAAATATGATTGAAAATGATTTGTAAAATTTTATTTTATCATATTGAAGTTAGAACAATATTTTAGAACTTTTAAAATCGAATTAAAAGTTAATTTGTGAAAATTGAATATTTTAATATTAAAATCGACTAGTGAAAATAGTCAATTTTTGAACAGTCTCAGAATTGAACGAAACCAGTTCCATTGGATCCGTAATAGTTAGTTATTACCGGATTTCAATTTTCGTGTTAATCGGAGCTATCGTTTGAGCGTGGCAGCCCGAAACGCATCGAATCGTTTTTAATTTAAATTTGGCGAGTTAAAATAGCCATTTTTCAAAAAGTCTCGGATTTCGACGAAACTAGTTTCATCGGATCCGTAATGTGAAATTATTGTAAGGTTTCAAATTTCAAGTCAATTGGATTTACCGTTTGTCCGGTACAAATTAAAACGCCTAGAAATCGACTTAAATCGGTTTAATTTAAATTGAGCGTTTGTAGCCATAACTCGCACAGATGTCCGAATTAGCTTCCGAAACCTGTTCCATTGTGTCCGGAACGCGGGATAAACCCTACAAACGCTGGTTACGGCGCGTAAATCGGAGTTCGGAATTTCCGAAATGAATAGTGTTTACGTTTGATTTTCTATAAAAGGAGCACCCTACCCTTCATTAATAAAAAAAAAAAATTATTAGGTCTTGCAAACCCTAGCCGCCAGTTTATTATCAATGGCCAAAAACTAGCTATCTTCCTCCACCAATCTCTCTTCATCCATTCACTTTCAGCAAATGTCTTCAACTACAACATTGAAGCTCGTCTTGAGTTCTATAAGATCAACGGTGGTGATGTTAAACGGAGCATCGTGGGAGGAGCTACAGGGGGCCGACGCCTGGGATTTGCGCACGCGTTTCGAGGCATATATGGTGACCGAGCTTGGCATGGTGGTGGCCGTGGGTAGCTGGTGTTATGGGCTACGTGATGGAGGTCATTGATCGTGCTATAGATCGTCGTGGAGGAAGAATTAATTAACCCTAATCATGAAGATATGGGTTCAAGTGTTCGGCAATAACCTGTAGCATGAACGTGATTTTGGGGAGATGGTATATGCGGCTGTGATGGCTTGGATTGTGATCCTACGGCCTTGATTAAGTTGAGTTTGAAAATAATAAGTTATGTTGTAATTTTAAGTATAAAACTCGTACAAATCTTTAAAAATTCATATCTTTTTCATACGAGGTCGAAAAAATACAAACTCAATTGCGTTGGAATCGTATGGACGAGCACTACGCGATGGAGTTGGTTTGGAGTCGTTTGGAGTTAGTGAGAATTTTGGGTAAAATTAAACGCGCGTTTAATTTTATTCAAAATAAATCGCTAAAACGGAATTTAAAATCAAGGTGAGAATTTCTCACTCAATCGAATCAGTTTCGATTTTATTTTAAATAGTTAGATTCAAAATATTTGAATGCATGTTTGAATGATGATTGATATCTATTGATTGTTAAAATAGACATTATGCGCCGTCTATTAAGCGGATGTTATTTATTAAAAACATATACCACGAATATTTCATAAACAGTGAAATTGGTATTATATATAATATCAATATATATATATTGGCATATATATATATATTGCAGTTGTTGATTTCCCGTATTTTTTAGCGGATGAGACCCTATTGCGTCGTCTATTAAGCGGATAATATTTAAATCCCATATACCGCGATAATTTCGTACTGGAGCGAAATTGGTATTGTGCTAATGTTTTTGGATGCAGGAAAACAGGTTGGAGGGATCCAACTGGATTCCTCAACAGTTTTTATTTGATTTCAAATATTTGATATTTGATGGATTATCATATCGAAATACGATGGATCGTGTAGTCGTGATTGACTATTTGGTGTGTAGCATCATTGGACCCAGATTTTGGGATTTTATAATGATTTTTAAAGTGATTTTTGAAAATATACTATATTTTTGGAATTGATCCATTTTAAATAAATAAACGTTATAATTTTTAAAGTTATAAAATTATGGTTTTTGTGAAATACAGTTAAAAACTGATTTTAGAGAAATATGGATTAATGATTTTATAAAATAGTTTAAACTAGATTTTTGAAGTTATTATTAAAAGTTTAAATGTAGGATTTATGAAATTTAATTATTTTATAAATCAAAAGGATGAAATTATAAAGGATATTAAAGACGTTTTAAAAGAATAATATAAATTGATTTATATTAAGAGATTTATAAATGGATATTTGTAAATTGAAATATGGACGTTATAAAACGAGTTTTTATAAGTGTTTGAATGAAGTGAAAATGAAATTCATAAATGAATGAAATTTATAGAATTATAAACTGCGAAGTTATAAAAGAAATTTATAAATAGTAAGATTTATAAATTTGGTGAAATTATTTGAAGAATAGATTGGTTAAATAAATGGATCTTATAAGTTATAAGATTTATGAATTGGAAAGTCTCTAAAGGAACGATTTTGTAAAATAATCGTTTTATAAGTAATTAACTTATAATATGAACTTTTAGTTTATAATTGAGTTATAAACTGGAAGAGGTTAATAAAGGAATTTATAAAAAGGAAGTTTTTATAAATAAATAGAAATGGAATTTATAAACGTTGTTTTATAAATCCGCAAACAACTTATTTTGATAAGTTAATTGTTATAACCTATTAATGGAGTTATATTCACATTTTTGAATAGTGAATAATCCTTTGAATCAAAATGAATAAAAAGGATGAAATTTGTTAACGTAGTATATTCACGTTTTTGAATAGTGAATAATATGTTAAAGAAATTGTTTTAGATGTGATGTTTTAAATAGAATTGAAACGATCTAACGATGTTTTAAAATATGTTGAGATTCGAAACCATAGATTTCAACATTTATTGTTGAAATAGACGTTTTCGAGAAATAAAAGGAAATGGTGGACTATAACACTGTTGTTATAGTAAATGATTTCCGAAAGGAAATGTTTTGTATAGTATTGGGATTTATATATCTATTTTAATTTCGAATCCCTATACTAGTGATTTTGGGTTGTTGTAACGATGTTTTACGCAACATTCGTTTTGGCCCAAATAAATATGTTTAAGTAAATGATTTCCTTAATAGAATGAAATATATACTTAATTCGATTAAGTATATTGAATATTTTCCAAGTGTCGAAAATAAATGGATTGAAAATTACTTATGAATAAATAAGTATGGAAATGTTTTCCAATATAAAGTGAATATTTAGAATTTATCTTTTTGAAGATAAATTGAAATGAATAATTGAAATCATATGCATGAATATTTTGGAATATAAATTCATTATGGAATTTATATGTGAAAGGGGAATTTGTTTAAGAATAAATATTGATTTATTTTTGAAGTATGAAATAATATATCTTGTAAAGATATTTTGGAAAATAAATAATTTGAAAAATTATTTAGAACCTGGTGATGTGTGCATATCTATTGATAGTTCAATATTCGACTATCAATATTTCCCTTTGAATGGGTATTTGATGTGATTTGATTGAATTTGAATGCCACACCTATTTTTGAATAAGCGCTCACTATTCAGGTTAACCGGGAAAAGACCATGGGGTCGTATAACCCATTCCGAATATGTGATACGTCGTTGTGAATTGCATTGAAGATCGGTGTTGAAGACCGAGTATTTGTGAAAGCGATAGGATGACCTATCGATTGTCTCTGCACTGGGTAGCTCCTGGTATAGAGATCTCCTAAGTGATGGGAAATTCGATCGGGATTGTGAATACCCGGATTGCAAGGGCTTCGTAAGAAGTGCCTTCGGTTTTGTTCGAGCCCGGAACAGACTTGTATGGATTGTATGTCTGACATTACAAGTTGAGATATAAAGACGATTTCTTTCAAATATATTTCTGTTGGTGGCGGAGAATTTATTCTTTTAGCTTAACACCCTTCTCTGAGACGTACGTGCTCAGAGGTTATATAGTTGAAGTTATCAGCGATATATTCCCAATTTGGTAATGTGACATGCTGAGTGATGCTGAAATGATCATTGTGTTGATTATTTGTGATAGGATCGTTTATTTGATCGTCTATCCCTGTGATCATTGTGTTGATCATTTGTTGACCCAAAGCATGGCTTTTGTATAAAGTATGTTTTTGTGGACGTGAATTCGTCGAGCCTCATATCCCGGAATGGTCAAAACAGGAAAGATGCGGCAAGGTTATGAGGGGTAGCTCCCTTTAGGGTATGTGCATTTCCTTCTGGAAAGGGTGGTATCATGGTATGGAGCCCAGATATTTACTCATGTTGAAACACTATATTTTATTACTGTGTGGTGTTGTTGGTGACGAGCGCTCGGTTAAAGGTCCAATGGGACCGGGGGATGCCATATTCGTGTAGTAGTTACCTAGTGATAAAGGTAACCCGGCCTTGTGTTGGCAGAGAGCTGGTTAAGTTCTCAGGGACGTCCAGCCCGAGGCGTTTCCATGTGGCAATGGGAAGTTCCTTGGCCTGATCATTTGTTGGAAATCCAAAGAAACAATACGAGACTTGTACGGTATTAGTTGTAGAACCTGCTATGGAATGTGGCGGTAACCTGCTATTGAACATAGTTAGCTATAGTAGGCATACGATAATGGTCGTATGTTGGCTAAGATTTATATTCTACTTTCGAAATGAATTTTTCTCTACACTATGCACTAGTAATAGTATCAAATGCTCTTTTTAAATGCGTATCAAGCATCTTTGACTATCATAAGGAGAAATCTCCTCCGATTCTGCGTTTGCATTGTGTGTGTGTGCAGGAGGCCTTATGGTAGTCTCATTTTTAAAAGCATTGCGAATCGACTTTAAAAATATTCCTCTATTTTGTTTTCAAAGATAAATAAACTGTTTTGAGTTCTCACACCAGTCACATGACTGACTTGGAGTTTATTGTTTTCCTTCCTAAACTCTGGGTGCCCACCAATTTCCACACGGGCAGTCGAGAGTTAAGGTTTATCAGGATATTCTGGATATTCTGAAGTTGCTGGAGGCAAGCTGGATGGCATGGCATATTACTTATATAGTATTTCTTTTTCCGCTGCACTGTTTGTTGTTGTTATTGTTGTACACTCTGATGATATGATGTAATGAAATGAAATGTAATAATTGATATAGTTCTTTGTTTAAAGATTATTCATTTATTATTATATGTTGTTCCGCTGCGAATTGTGAGATTCTGATGTTGTTGTGTTATTTTCTGTCCCGTTCTATGTTCTATTTTCTATCTTTCTTCTCTTCTATTTTCAAATTCTCTATTTTCTTTTATCTTTTTCTTCTATTTTAAAATTTTCTATCTTTTCTTTTTCCTTCTATCTTTTTCTCTCTTCTTCTTTCTTTTCTTGTTTTTTTTAAAAACCCATAACTATTCGGTTTTTCGGCAACGAAAATCCGCGTACGTTACATTTGGTATCAGAGCATAAGGTTAAGCGACAACCATGGTTCTGTTGGATATTACTCATTAGAGATAGAGTCAGTAGTGCTCTAGAATGAATTTGAGTGTAATAATAGCTATGAGAGCGTATTTGTTAGTGAATATAAAATTGTTTTATATTGTGATGATTGGTTTATTGAGTGGTATATGAACTTTCGTCGGCGTGGTCCGCAAGACTATGCCGAAAGGGTTTCTAAACACTTGAATAGAACAATTCGGCACAATATTTGTTTTAAGTTGGGTAAATGAAATAATTTTACTTGATTATATTTTATATATAAAGAAATAATTTTTCAAAATTATTAGGGTAGATAAGTAGATTGTTTAGTTGTTTGAATAATCTAAATAAAAGAATAAATTATATAAGTAAAATGAATTATAAGAATTGAATTATAATTAAAGTGATTTACAATTGTGAAATAAACTTATTTATATGAGAAGTGAAACTATATGAATATATTTATGAATATGAGTTGTAAATAAAAGTGAATTTAAAGTTAAATGGAATATAACTTAAGTGTTGTTGAATGGAATTGATATTGGTATCAAACTAAATTAATAAAGTTAAGTGATGGATATGAACTTGAGTTATATAAATGAAATTCAACTTTAGTAATTGAATTGAATTGAATTGAATTAATAGATTGAATGGAAATCAATTAATTAAACCAATTGATAAGTAAAGTAATTTGGTTGTAATAGATATACATTGATTGTTATATGGTTGTTAGTTGATTATATATAATTCATTAAGTATTAATGAAATTGGAAGTTATGAAATTGAATTCAAATTTGAAGTAAATAAATTTGAATGGAATTGAATTTGAATTGAAAGTGAACCAACTTGAATATGAATTAGTGAATATAAACTAATTGAAATTGGATATGAATGAATGTTAGTAAGAACATCCACTGTTAATGAATCAAATGTGATTAAATTGAAAACCAATTCATTAATATTAATGACAATATGAATGAATATATATTGGTTATGGATGATAGTTGGTTGATGTTTGCATTTGTTGTTTGTTTACATTTGCTATGTTAGCATATATAGTTGTTATGGAGATATATGTTGTATATTGATACTATTTCCATATATGTATGTTCTCATATTGTTTTTTGAGTGATTAGTAGGTGCGGATCGCGTTTGCTTCGCATTTGGAGCTCGCTTTCGCGCTATATTAGCCGTATATGCTTGCTAATAAAATAATAAGGTACATATCTCGGATTACATACCGTACTTTTATACTTTTTTCCCTGCGGGATGCCTCATTACTTGATGAGATGTATATTTGTGATATATATACTGTCATTTTTTTTTCGGATCGAGCCGCGCAAAGGAGACTATGGCGAATTTTTTCGAAAATAAAAGGCGTTAGAAAAATTTGAGAAAATTGGGAAAATTTTGAAAACTTTAACTTTGTTTTGGAATTGAAAGTTAAACAATAGTAGTTGTTTTTGAAAAGATAACTAAGTATGATTTTAAAACTTAGTAAAGATTTGTAAGAAGTTTGATTATGAATTTTGGGAAAATTAATAGATTCTGTAACTTTTCTTACTTAATAATTTCGAGGACGAAATTCTTTTAAGTGGGGAAGATTGTAACGACCCAGAATTTTTATTAATTAAAATTTGAATACTTAATTTATTTTAAATATTAATAAGTGAATTTATAAGTCAAATAAATTTTTATTTGAATTATTGGATTTAATTGAATAATTAAATCGATAATTTAATACGTTAAATTATGGAAATAATTGAAAATTGAGTTAAATATGATTGAAAATGATTTGTAAAATTTTATTTTATCATATTGAAGTTAGAACAATATTTTAGAACTTTTAAAATCGAATTAAAAGTTAATTTGTGAAAATTGAATATTTTAATATTAAAATCGACTATTGAAAATAGTCAATTTTTGAACAGTCTCAGAATTGAACGAAACCAGTTCCATTGGATCCGTAATAGTTAGTTATTACCGGATTTCAATTTTCGTGTCAATCGGAGCTATCGTTTGAGCGTGGCAGCTCGAAACGCATCGAATCGTTTTTAATTTAAATTTGGCGAGTTAAAATAGCCATTTTTCAAAAAGTCTCGGATTTCGACGAAACCAGTTTCATCGGATCCGTAATGTGATATTATTGTAAGGTTTCAAATTTCAAGTCAATTGGATTTACCGTTTGTCCGGTACAAATTAAAACGCCTAGAAATCGACTTAAATCGGTTTAATTTAAATTGAGCGTTTGTAGCCATAACTCGCACAGATGTCCGAATTAGCTTCCGAAACCTGTTCCATTGTGTCCGGAACGCGGGATAAACCCTAGAAACGCTGGTTACGGCGCGTAAATCGGAGTTCGGAATTTCCGAAATGAATAGTGTTTACGTTTGAGTTTCTATAAAAGGAGCACCCTACCCTTCATTAATAAAAAAAAAAAAATTATTAGGTCTTGCAAACCCTAGCCGCCAGTTTATTATCAATGGCCGAAAACTAGCTATCTTCCTCCACCAATCTCTCTTCATCCATTCACTTTCAGCAAATGTCTTCAACTACAACATTGAAGCTCGTCTTGAGTTCTATAAGATCAACGGTGGTGATGTTAAACGGAGCATCGTGGGAGGAGCTACAGGGGGCCGACGCCTGGGATTTGTGCACGCGTTTCGAGGCATATATGGTGACCGAGCTTGGCATGGTGGTGGCCGTGGGTAGCTGGTGTTATGGGCTACGTGATGGAGGTCATTGATCGTGCTATAGATCGTCGTGGAGGAAGAATTAATTAACCCTAATCATGAAGATATGGGTTCAAGTGTTCGGCAATAACCTGTAGCATGAACGTGATTTTGGGGAGATGGTATATGCGGCTGTGATGGCTTGGATTGTGATCCTACGGCCTTGATTAAGTTGAGTTTGAAAATAATAAGTTATGTTGTAATTTTAAGTATAAAACTCGTACAAATCTTTAAAAATTCATATCTTTTTCATACGAGGTCGAAAAAATGCAAACTCAGTTGCGTTGGAATCGTATGGACGAGCACTACGCGATGGAGTTGGTTTGGAGTCGTTTGGAGTTAGTGAGAATTTTGGGTAAAATTAAACGCGCGTTTAATTTTATTCAAAATAAATCGCTAAAACGGAATTTAAAATCAAGGTGAGAATTTCTCACTCAATCGAATCAGTTTCGATTTTATTTTAAATAGTTAGATTTAAAATATTTGAATGCATGTTTGAATGATGATTGATATCTATTGATTGTTAAAATAGACATTATGCGCCGTCTATTAAGCGGATGTTATTTATTAAAAACATATACCGCGAATATTTCATAAACAGTGAATTGGTATTATATATAATATCAATATATATATATATTGGCATATATATATATATATTGCAGTTGTTGATTTCCCGTATTTTTTAGCGGATGAGACCCTATTGCGCCGTCTATTAAGCGGATAATATTTAAATCCCATATACCGCGATAATTTCATACTGGAGCGAAATTGGTATTGTGCTAATGTTTTTGGATGCAGGAAAACAGGTTGGAGGGATCCAACTGGATTCCTCAACAGTTTTTATTTGATTTCAAATATTTGATATTTGATGCATTATCATATCGATATACGATGGATCGTGTAGTCGTGATTGACTATTTGGTGTGTAGCATCATTGGACCCAGATTTTGGGATTTTAAAATGATTTTTAAAGTGATTTTTGAAAATATAATATATTTTTGGAATTGATCCATTTTAAATAAATAAACGTTATAATTTTTAAAGTTATAAAATTATGGTTTTTGTGAAATACAGTTAAAAACTGATTTTAGAGAAATATGGATTAATGATTTTATAAAATAGTGTAAACTAGATTTTTGAAGTTATTATTAAAAGTTTAAATGTAGGATTTATGAAATTTAATTATTTTATAAATCAAAAGGATGAAATTATAAAGGATATTAAAGACGTTTTAAAAGAATAATATAAATTGATTTATATTAAGAGATTTATAAATGGATATTTGTAAATTGAAATATGGACGTTATAAAACGAGTTTTTATAAGTGTTTGAATGAAGTGAAAATGAAATTCATAAATGAATGAAATTTATAGAATTATAAACTGTGAAGTTATAAAAGAAATTTATAAATAGTAAGATTTATAAATTTGGTGAAATTATTTGAAGAATAGATTGGTTAAATAAATGGATCTTATAAGTTATAAGATTTATGAATTGGAAAGTCTCTAAAGGAACGATTTTGTAAAATAATCGTTTTATAAGTAATTAACTTATAATATGAACTTTTAGTTTATAATTGAGTTATAAACTGGAATAGGTTAATAAAGGAATTTATAAAAAGGAAGTTTTTATAAATAAATAGAAATGGAATTTATAAACGTTGTTTTATAAATCCGCAAACAACTTATTTTGATAAGTTAATTGTTATAACCTATTAATGGAGTTATATTCACATTTTTGAATAGTGAATAATCCTTTGAATTAAAATGAATAAAAAGGATGAAATTTGTTAACGTAGTATATTCACGTTTTTGAATAGTGAATAATATGTTAAAGAAATTGTTTTAGATGTGATGTTTTAAATAGAATTGAAACGATCTAACGATGTTTTAAAATATGTTGAGATTCGAAACCATAGATTTCAACATTTATTGTTGAAATAGACGTTTTCGAGAAATAAAAGGAAATTGTTTGCACAAAAAATGGACAAACACCTCCAAGTCGTATTATTTTAGTTGAGTATGTGTGATTTTCAATGATTTTAGATGAGTATGTAAATATGAGAAAGGTAAGGGCTGAAATGTAAAAGACACGCAGATTTATAGTGGTTCGGCCAGAATGTGCCTACGTCCACTTTATATGTTATTATCTTTCTTCTTCCAGATTACAAGTACAATGCTTTGTATACAAGTGTATGAAAGTAGTTTGAAAGTTCCTTCCTTGCTTGAGCTCTCAAACTTGTCTGCCATTGTTGTACCCCTGCCCCTCTATTTATAGAGTGAGGTAGGGGGCAGGGGTCTTGGGTGTATATAGCTGCCAGCGGGCCTGGGCTGAAGCAATCTGGCCTGGTAGTCATCTGGTTCGGCGGAGCTTCATTCGGCCGTGCATGGAGATGAAGTGGAGAGGCTTTGGTTTAGCGTGATGTATTGGTTCGGTGGTAGGTTTGGTCCGGTGATGGCTTCCCATCACTCTGGTTCGGTAGCATGGTTGGCTGTTGGTTCGGCATAAGGTGATGTGTGGGAGAATAGTTGGTTCGGCCATAGGTTGGACTGGTAGGGAAGTGGCGCATGGACCGGTAGGACCCTGGTCCGGTAGTAGGAGTGGTATGGTGGACCGGAGATGGGGTTGGTCCGGTAGGAGTTTGACCGGATGAAGCTTCCTCTTGGCTACCGAATGGGTCGCGCCGAATGAGAACTAGGATATGCCGAATGGGACATAAGATCTGCCGAATGGACTCCTGCCGAATGTGCTTCTATGCTTGGGACATGCATTGCCGAACGAGGCTCCATTTCTCTGCCGAATGGGCTTGTGCACTGGGGATGCCGAATGGGCTATTGCCGAATGGCCTATAGGTTGGGCTTCCAAATGGTCCCTTGGCTTTGCTGGTGAAGGGTAGGATGTGAATACAAGTGAGGTTGGCGCCTCTTGGTCTCGAGGTCTTCTGGGTGAGAATTCGCCCAACATTTGCCCCCCAAAGTGGGGCACGTGCTTGCACGTGTCGCGCTTTGTTTCCTCGAGGTAGGAAGGTTTGTTTTGTAACGCCATGGGCTGGATGCTCGTATCCTGTTGATGTCCTGCGAAGGAATTTACAGTTTTAGTATGATTTCAAACGATGGCCGTTCGTGATCGAAATGTCTGGGATGAAGTGTATTGCGCCGTTCGAGGCGAGTTAGTGTGCCCCGAGGGGGCTTAGCATTATCGATGCCAGGTTCACGTTAGAGTGGGTCCCTGGATCGTTTGTCAAGGTGGTTTATCGCCAGCTCAGAGCATGCCTAGGGATCGTTCGCGATCCCGTACATGTGTAAGTAGCTTAGCCATTTCGTAATTATCAGAGTCAACTATCCGTCTCACCTATGAGTTTAAAAAGACGTGTCAAAGTGTAAATTCCCACGATGGTAGGGTTAACAACCATTCAGAGCGTGCCTATGGACCATTCGAGGTCGCGTACACGTGTAAACGATTTAA
The DNA here is from genome assembly GCA_030765085.1 of Allium cepa. Lineage (NCBI taxonomy): Eukaryota > Viridiplantae > Streptophyta > Magnoliopsida > Asparagales > Amaryllidaceae > Allium > Allium cepa. The sequence continues at coordinate 921,591,011 of CM060939.1, read as the reverse complement.
TCCACGTCGGTGAGGATTTTACGACTTATTCACCGTTATCATAATCTTATTTTATTAGTTAGTTCTAGCGTTCGGTACTTATCTGAGTGAAGCGCCTGCGTGCCCCCTGTTTCTGGTTTCTGCTGGTAGAGGTAGCTTCGTTCGGGTTTGAGTTGGCACAGGTTTCATTCGGTTGGAGGCTGGTCCGGTATGGATAGTTCCATTCGGTTTTCACTCGGTCCGGTATGTCGAATGCCTTGGTCCGGTCCTGAGCTTGCCTATATATAGAGGCCGTACCCCCCTCGTTTTTCATTACCGAACGAGTAGAGCCGAATCATATTGTGCTGCCGAACCAAAGTCTTCGCCGAACCAGCTTATACCGAACCAGGTATGTATACTTTCTGCCGAATGAACCTTTGCCACCGGATGGCCCTGTTTGCCGAATGTGTACGGAGTGTATTGAATAGCCGAATGAGATATGCCGAATGACATGCATGCCGAACGACATGTATGCCGAATGAGCATTGGAGTTTGGTGCCGAATGAACTCGTCTTGCACCGCCGAATGAGACTTCATACTTGAACCTTAAGCGGAATCTTATGCTTTTATATGCTTTCTTTAGATACTTGCTTGTTTATCTTTCTATACTTCTTGCTCTAACACCGTGTTTTTCTTGTGCTGCAGAAAATGTCTCGCAAAGCGGAAACACGATCAGACAGAAAGAAATCTAGAGGCACAAGAGAGCCCTCTTCTTCCTTGCCCCCAGTCCAATCAGGATCCGAGCAACATCGACCCATTCCAAGGTCTCTAGTGGATGGACATGGTCCACAGGAACTTTTGATCTCCCCCCCTGACTGCTTTCCTAGCTCCTTAAAGGAGGAGCAACTTGACGTCATATCCCGTTCCTTTGGGATAGATAGGGCTCTTATGCTGCTGCCAGGAGATGGAGTGATGCCATATAATCCTCCCGAGGGCTACTTCGCTTTTAGCAGATACCATTGCATGTGCGGCGCTATCCCCCCTATCAACGCTTGGATAGTAAGCTTCACCACCTATTTGAAGGTGGCTCCTTTCCAGCTCCAGCCTAACTCATATGCCATCCTGGTGAGCCTCTTTGTTATCTTCCAGAGGAGGTACGGGCGTCCTCCTTCTAACCGGGAAATCCGATACTTGTACAACCTGAGAGGCTATAAGAAGGGGTCTCCGTATATTAGTCTGGAGGCGGCCGTGCCCTTCAAACCAGTTCTGGACTTGTATTCCAAGTTCACCATGTTCAAGAAAGAGTGGTTCTTCGTCAAGGACGATGCTGTTTCTTTCCGCCTTTTCACTTCCGGCTGTAAGATTGATTTCATTTATATTTTTCATGTGTTTTGACTGTAGTGTTTTTTTCTGACATGCTTCTATTTCTGGCTAGCGACAGGTGGTATTGCAGTCGTGGAGGACGATTCCTTAGTGCGAATGGCTGCTGAACTAAAGGCTATTCCGGCACGGGACCGGTCGGCCTCTTTCTTGATCAGGAACGCAACCCTCTTGGAGTATAATTTGATCTTACCGCGCCAGTCCGTGGTTAAGCAAAGGGATACGGCTGAGGAGAGGGCTGCTAAAGCTAAGGAGGGGGCTACGGTAAAGAGCGGTAAGAGGGAGCCTTTCGCAGCGCGTCCTGCTGTTGGGGGGAAGAAACTGAAGAAGTCCGATGGCCCTTCTCCAAGTACTTGTCCGATTGTCCCGGAGGAGGAAGGTGTAGAAGAGGAGGAAGGAGGCGAAGTTGGAGAAGGGTCGGAGGGTGGAGGAGATGGCGACGGTCAAGGTGGTAGTGATGTTGCTGCTCTAACCTCTGAACAAGACCTCGAACTGGATGAGGCTCTCCGTCGGGCCTTCGGGGAGTCGGAGGGAGAGTCGGAGACGGAGAAGGCAAAGGAAACCGGCAAAGCTGTGGCTGGCACTGACCCATCCTCTAAGGGTTCCTCAGCTAGGGTGATTCCGGCGACGCAAGGTGAACTTTTGTCTTCTGCCGATTCTATTTTCGATAAGGACTTAGAAATTTTTTACGGTTCACTTCCGTCCTGGAATGAGATCCAGGACTTATTGCAGTATCCCACTCCTCCGCCGGGTTTGTATAATAGATGTGTCTCCTCACTTTTCTTTCATTTTAACTTAGCACATTTTTATGAACTGCGGATTATTGTATGTTTGTAACACTCGTTCTTTATTCCAGGGGCAGGCCAGGTGGCTAAAACTTCAGATGTTCGACACCGCCTCGAACAATTCAAGTCGAGGAGGGCTTCTGCGAAGCCTCCCACTGATCGCACTGGGGACGTGGTTAGTTACCGTCCTCTTCTCGGGGTCATCGAAGAGAGTATTCAGAAAAGGAAGCGGAGCCGTTCCCTATTTGAGTCTTCTTCTGCTTCGCAGCTTCCTATTCAGCCTCCTCCTACTCAGCCTCCTTGTGACACTACGGAGGAGAGCACGGAGTCCGGTCCCCCTCCTCCTCCTTCCAAGAGATCTACTGTCATTCATATAAGGCGTCCCGATGTGCCTCGCCCCGTGCCTCGTGACCCTTTTGCCGGTCATCCTGATTTAGACCCAAGTTTTCGGGACATTTCATTTGATGAGACCACGGGCGAGCACCTACTTCCCCGCAACCCCATGGTACGTGTGCTGGATGAGGCCAAGTCCCTAGATCTTGATCTGCTTACTACTCGGGTAGTTACTATGGGGGACGAGGCCAAGGCTAATATTGACCGGGTGGCCGAAGAGACTAAGAAGTTAATGGAGCATCATGCTCGATTGGTCAAGGCCGGGGAGGAGATTGGGAGTGCTAATATTCGGTTAAGGCTAAAGGTTGCCGATCAGGCCAAGCAGCTTGCCGACCAAGCCATCCAGATCTCCCAGCATGAGGAAGCCTCCCAGCGTCTGAAAGAGACCATGGAGAAGGCCAGTAGGGCGGAGTTACGGAAGATGGAGGTTACCTGCAGGGAGCGGATTAACATGGCCATTACAACGGTGGATGAGGTTCGAAATGCGGATCTCGAGTGGGTAGAGGAGTTGTCGGGGAGACTCGAGGCTGCGGAGATGGCTCAGGCTGAGTTGAAGGAGGAGATGGAGGAGATGAGGAGGTCCCTTAGGTTGAAGGAGGAGGAAATGAGGAGGTCACTCCAGGCTGACTGCTTGAGATACCAATCAGAGAGGGACGTCGCCGTCGCTAAGTTGCAAGCTTCCGAGGCTCGGGTGAGGGAGTTTGAGGAAAATGAGGGGATGATGGATGAGATGCTTCAGGATATGTACTTCCATACTTGGAAAGAGGGCGGCTTGTCTTGGATGGACGATTACCCTCGGGTCATGGCCAAGGTGTATCTCCAGGCTTTAGAGGAGGCCAGGGTGAACGCGGGTAAGGAAGGCGGAGAGGCTTTCAACTTGAGTGCGGTTACTGCTCAGTTCTCAAAGGAGGAGCAAGCGGCGGTGAAGGAGGGGATGCGGCTGCTTGCTGCGGAGGAAGCGGGCGTGCAGTTGGATGATGAGGATCAAGCGGCGGATGCTGGTGAGTTATTCTTTTCCCTTTCTTTTCTTTCCGTGTTTTCATAACTTGATCGTTCGTTTAATGAATTCCTTTTCCGATCTGGACAGGTGGGACTTCAGATCCACATGCTGGGGGTTCTGATCCTGCGGCTAAGTAGGCTGGGGGAGTTGGTGATGGAGTGTGGATGCATCTGCCATCTTTTTGTTTCTTTTTTTATCACTGTTCATGTTAGTCTTTGATATGCAACTGTAATAAAATTATTTGCAAAGAATAACTTCGTGTGATCTTATAATATAGGCTGATTTTGTCATGTTTAAATGTTGTTGCTGTGATTATCTTGATATGTTGTGTGAGAAGTATAGTTACGTATATGCCTGTGATTCTAGTTGTGTTTGATGTTAAGTTTTTGCTTGAAATATAACTTCACGTGTTGCAATGTCAGTGTATGAATAAGTTATAGTTACGCATTTATGTACAAGAGAAGAGAGTACCGCCCTTTATGTTTTATTCGCAGGCGTTAGCTTTGAGTGTTTTGTGTAACTGTTCACGGGTATAGCCGAGCGCCCTGCTACCCAGCACGCAGGCTTAGAGCCTCATGAGTGAATGCTTCCTATTTGGTTTCCTGTACTTTAGAGTTTGTTATACAGGATAGGAGAAAAATATTTAAATGGAATGGAAATATAGTAAAAGTAAAACTTCCAGTCACGGAAGGCCGTCGATGTGCTTAAGTTCGTGGCAAACGGGTTTTGTAGTCACTTTCCCTAGCTGTGGGTCTTGGAGACATTTGTCACCCATCTTACGCCTCCGCGGGGAGTTTTCTTTTTTACCACAGCCGCACTTAAGACACATCGGAGCCGAGATCGCGCACGGTAACTACCCGAACCATTATGGTCCGTAATCGTGGGTATTATTCGATTTACCGTGGCCGGCTAGCGTGGGTGCCGTTGGCCGTGAACTACCCCTGGCTGGCCACACCTTATGTTGGGGCTTAAAGTAGGTTCACAGTTACCGGCGAGCCGAACGCCGTAATGAGCTGCCATCGGCTATAGTCGGCCTTTATGATGACTTATAATCGGCTCATTACAGTTGGCTTTGAGGGCAGGCGCACAATGAGTTAACCCGCAGCAGAGGGATGCTGGAGCAAAAGTGTCTCATTGGCGAGTGCATAGACTCGTAGCGTACCTGTTAGGCCTAGTCCAGATGAGGCCGCGGTGCATCTTGAGTGGAGATGCCATAGGATTTTGTTCAACAGAAAGGGATAAAGCTTAACAAGCAGCCAAGATATGAAGGCACAAGGTAACAAGAGATAAGATTTTTAAAGTGGTTCGGCACGATAATGCCTACGTCCACCGTGTTAATACGCTTCATATGGGCGGTACATGTTAAGCAAAGTATCGACGGAGGTGTCGGATGTTCCAAGCCCTCTGGAACACCACTCCGTCCACTGTTGACAAAATATAAGCTCCGTTGTTGTGAAGATCTTGATGAATTTCATATGGTCCGTCTACTGGTGCTTTCATGGTTAGGTAGCATGACAGGCTCAGCTATATCCGACCCCTGCCTGGCACCTCCCCCGTTGGGTTTGGTTCCAAGTGTTTCCTCAGGTCGGAATTCGGGCTGAGTCCGGGCTCGGCTCCTACCATGACCATTTCTTTATTAACCTCTTCGAAGAAGAAAGGTCATTGTTGTCTCACAGATCCTCCAGATTGGGACTCGGTCCATGATTCGGTGTTGCGGGAGGATCCGCATGAGGATAAGATCTCCCTCTTGTAAGCTGCGATGCTTGATTTTGGAGTTGCATTGTGCTGCCACTTTTTGCTTGTGGGCTTCTGCTTTTAAGTGTTGCATCGTTTCTCCTCTCCTCAATCAGATCCAAAGACATGAGGAGGAGTTCTTCGTTTTCTTCTGGGTTGCAGTGGGTCCCATGGTGAGATGGCGCTACAGTTTCAACTGGGGGCATGGCCTCCAATCTGTATGCCAAAGAGAAAGGAGTATGCCCCGTTGATGTTCTATGAGAGGTGCGGCAGGCCCAGGGTGCCGTAGGAAGTTCGTCCACCCAAGCGCCTTTTGACTTTTCAAGCTTCTTCTTGGTTAGGGTTTTGAGAATTCTGCTGACAGCTTTGACTTGTCCGTTTGCCTGAGGATAAGCTACAGATGAGAAGCTTTTGTGAATTATGTGCTCTTGGCATCGGTTGGTAAACTCTTTGTTGTCAAACTGGAGTCCGTTGTTTGATATGATCTTGAGTGGGACTCCGTACCTGCATAGAATATTTTTTGATCAAGAAGTTGATAATTTATGTAAGAAGTTGATAATTTATGCCAAAGATATTTTATTTTAAAGGGTCCGCTTCCACCCATTTGGTGAAGTGATTAAAAACATCCTTCTAGCCATCCAGGACAAAGTTTAAAGCAAGGGAGGGGGGCAAGAGTCAAATCTCTGTCCTGGTTGATATAAACGCTTTCCTCCCTTCTTGCCCCCAGCGTTATCTCTAGAGTCATTTCTTCAAACGTCCTTTGTTGCAGCGGGAGTGTCGCCATGGGTAGTCTTAGCCTGTTGTCCTGACTGTCTTTTAGCGGTAGCGTTTTCAAGCCTCATATACTTCCCAGCTTCATGGAAGAAGTCAGGTAACGTAGCTGGTTTATCTTTTGTTAACCTCCTAGCAAACTTGGTATCCGGATGCACGCCACTACAAAGGGCCGTTAGGATAAGTTTCTCATTGGCATCTTGAACTGTTGCCGCTGCGGCGTTGAACCGTGTTAGATATTGTTGTAGCGTCTCTCCGGTTTTCTGTTTGACATTGGATAGAGAATAAGCATCCCTGGGTTGTTCCACATGGATGCGGAACTGGCTAATAAACCTTTCTTTCAACATCTCCCATGAGTTGATGGATCCTTGGGGTAGATGGCAGAACCAGGAGGTAGCTAGATCTGATAGGAATAGCGGAAAGCATTTACATAATACTCCTTCTGTTGCTCCACTCATGAGCATATGCTGGGTGTATCTCTGCAGGTGTACGATGGGGTCGGAAGTTCCTTTGTAAGGTTCCATGGTTGGCATTTTCCATTCCCGGGGAGTGATGGCAGTTTCGATATTTCGGGTAAAGGGACTGGTGACCCTAGCGCCTATTCCCCGGTCCCTTTGCTCCCGTTGGACACATTCTTTGAATAATCGTGCCATCCGCTCGTCAGAACTTGGAGCGGACAAAAATGAGCTCGGTTCTTCCCTGCGGGATCTATCTCGCCCAGATGACCTGTAGGGATGGTACAGTCTATCACCTCTAGCATTATCCAGTGGTTGTCTTTGGCTGCTTGGATGCATGCTAGGACCAGCTACAGTTGCCCCCCGCCTTGATCTTCCCCTGTGGGGTTCTGTTTCGAGCACATCCATGGGGTCAACTTCGGGCTGGGTTCTAGCTCGGCTCCGTTCAGCGGGGTTTCTATGATTAGGTGGCATGACTGGCTCAGCTACATCCGACCCTCGCCTGGTGCCTCCCCCGCTAGGTTCGGTTCCAAGGGCTTCCTCGAGTCGGAATTCGGGCTGAGTCCGGGCGCGGCCCCTATCATCGTTTTTCCTGTTGATAGCTTGTTCGAAGAGTGAAGACCTTTGTTGCCTCCGGGATCCTCCGGATTGGGATTCACCCCATGATTCAGTGTTGCGGTTGGACTCTTCAGCGTCCCTTAAACGTGTCATGAGTTGGTCCACCAAAGTTTCTTGTTGGGATGTGAAGCGGTTAGTTACTTCAGCCACAACCCTGTCCAGATCTGCCCTAGTGATTGGTTGTTCCGCTGCGGGACCAGTTGGATTTTCCTGATTTTCATCTGGTACTGCTGTTGAAGTGGGCTGATCTGTGATTGCTGGATCTGGAAGGCTGCTAGTTGCGAGGTTCTTTCCTTTGTTAACATCCCTTCTCTGTTTGGAAGGCATGATTTCTAAGCAACGAGTATGTTGTTAGGAAGAAGGTTGAGTGGGAGAAGATGAAGCCTGAGTTCAGCTCTCAATGAAAGCACCAAAAATGTTTGCACAAAAAATGGACAAACACCTCCAAGTCGTATTATTTTAGTTGAGTATGTGTGATTTTCAATGATTTTAGATGAGTATGTAAATATGAGAAAGGTAAGGGCTGAAATGTAAAAGACACGCAGATTTATAGTGGTTCGGCCAGAATGTGCCTACGTCCACTTTATATGTTATTATCTTTCTTCTTCCAGATTACAAGTACAATGCTTTGTATACAAGTGTATGAAAGTAGTTTGAAAGTTCCTTCCTTGCTTGAGCTCTCAAACTTGTCTGCCATTGTTGTACCCCTGCCCCTCTATTTATAGAGTGAGGTAGGGGGCAGGGGTCTTGGGTGTATATAGCTGCCAGCGGGCCTGGGCTGAAGCAATCTGGCCTGGTAGTCATCTGGTTCGGCGGAGCTTCATTCGGCCGTGCATGGAGATGAAGTGGAGAGGCTTTGGTTTAGCGTGATGTATTGGTTCGGTGGTAGGTTTGGTCCGGTGATGGCTTCCCATCACTCTGGTTCGGTAGCATGGTTGGCTGTTGGTTCGGCATAAGGTGATGTGTGGGAGAATAGTTGGTTCGGCCATAGGTTGGACTGGTAGGGAAGTGGCGCATGGACCGGTAGGACCCTGGTCCGGTAGTAGGAGTGGTATGGTGGACCGGAGATGGGGTTGGTCCGGTAGGAGTTTGACCGGATGAAGCTTCCTCTTGGCTACCGAATGGGTCGCGCCGAATGAGAACTAGGATATGCCGAATGGGACATAAGATCTGCCGAATGGACTCCTGCCGAATGTGCTTCTATGCTTGGGACATGCATTGCCGAACGAGGCTCCATTTCTCTGCCGAATGGGCTTGTGCACTGGGGATGCCGAATGGGCTATTGCCGAATGGCCTATAGGTTGGGCTTCCAAATGGTCCCTTGGCTTTGCTGGTGAAGGGTAGGATGTGAATACAAGTGAGGTTGGCGCCTCTTGGTCTCGAGGTCTTCTGGGTGAGAATTCGCCCAACAGAAATGGTGGACTATAACACTGTTGTTATAGTAAATGATTTCCGAAAGGAAATGTTTTGTATAGTATTGGGATTTATATATCTATTTTAATTTCGAATCCCTATACTAGTGATTTTGGGTTGTTGTAACGATGTTTTACGCAACATTCGTTTTGGCCCAAATAAATATGTTTAAGTAAATGATTTCCTTAATAGAATGAAATATATACTTAATTCGATTAAGTATATTGAATATTTTCCAAGTGTTGAAAATAAATGGATTGAAAATTACTTATGAATAAATAAGTATGGAAATGTTTTCCAATATAAAGTGAATATTTAGAATTTATCTTTTTGAAGATAAATTGAAATGAATAATTGAAATCATATGCATGAATATTTTGGAATATAAATTCATTATGGAATTTATATGTGAAAGGGGAATTTGTTTAAGAATAAATATTGATTTATTTTTGAAGTATGAAATAATATATCTTGTAAAGATATTTTGGAAAATAAATAATTTGAAAAATTATTTGGAACCTGGTGATGTGTGCATATCTATTGATAGTTCAATATTCGACTATCAATATTTCCCTTTGAATGGGTATTTGATGTGATTTGATTGAATTTGAATGCCACACCTATTTTTGAATAAGCGCTCACTATTCGGGTTAACCGGGAAAAGACCATGGGGTCGTATAACCCATTCCGAATATGTGATACGTCGTTGTGAATTGCATTGAAGATCGGTGTTGAAGACCGAGTATTTGTGAAAGCGATAGGATGACCTATCGATTGTCTCTGCACTGGGTAGCTCCTGGTATAGAGATCTCCTAAGTGATGGGAAATTCGATCGGGATTGTGAATACCCGGATTGCAAGGGCTTCGTAAGAAGTGCCTTCGGTTTTGTTCGAGCCCGGAACAGACTTGTATGGATTGTATGTCTGACATTACAAGTTGAGATATAAAACCGATTTCTTTCAAATATATTTCTGTTGGTGGCGGAGAATTTATTCTTTTAGCTTAACACCCTTCTCTGAGACGTACGTGCTCAGAGGTTATATAGTTGAAGTTATCAGTGATATATTCCCAATTTGGTAATGTGACATGCTGAGTGATGCTGAAATGATCATTGTGTTGATTATTTGTGATAGGATCATTTATTTGGTCGTCTATCCTTGTGATCATTGTGTTGATCATTTGTTGACCCAAAGCATGGCTTTTGTATAAAGTATGTTTTTGTGGACGTGAATTCGTCGAGCCTCACATCCCGGAATGGTCAAAACAGGAAAGATGCGGCAAGGTTATGAGGGATAGCTCCCTTTAGGGTATGTGCATTTCCTTCTGGAAAGGGTGGTATCATGGTATGGAGCCCAGATATTTACTCATGTTGAAACACTATATTTTATTACTGTGTGGTGTTGTTGGTGACGAGCGCTCGGTTAAAGGTCCAATGGGACCGGGGGATGCCATATTCGTGTAGTAGTTACCTAGTGATAAAGGTAACCCGGCCTTGTGTTGGCAGAGAGCTGGTTAAGTTCTCGGGGACGTCCAGCCAGAGGCGTTTCCATGTGGCAATGGGAAGTTCCATGGCTTGATCATTTGTTGGAAATCCAAAGAAACAATACGAGACTTGTACGGTATTAGTTGTAGAACCTGCTATGGAATGTGGCGGTAACCTGCTATTGAACATAGTTAGCTATAGTAGGCATACGATAATGGTCGTATGTTGGCTAAGATTTATATTCTACTTTCGAAATGAATTTTTCTCTACACTATGCACTAGTAATAATATCAAATGCTCTTTTTAAATGCGTATCAAGCATCTTTGACTATCATAAGCAGAAATCTCCTCCGATTCTGCGTTTGCATTGTGTGTGTGTGCGGGAGGCCTTATGGTAGTCTCATTTTTAAAAGCATTGCGAATCGACTTTAAAAATATTCCTCTATTTTGTTTTCAAAGATAAATAAACTGTTTTGAGTTCTCACACCAGTCACATGACTGACTTGGAGTTTATTGTTTTCCTTCCTAAACTCTGGGTGCCCACCAATTTCCACACGGGTAGTCGAGAGTTAAGGTTTATGAGGATATTCTGGATATTCTGGAGTTGCTGGAGGCAAGCTGGATGGCATGGCATATTACTTATATAGTATTTCTTTTTCCGCTGCACTGTTTGTTGTTGTTATTGTTGTACACTCTAATGATATGATGTAATGAAATGAAATGTAATAACTGATATAGTTCTTTGTTTAAAGATTATTCATTTATTATTATATGTTGTTCCGCTGCGAATTGTGAGATTCTGATGTTGTTGTGTTATTTTCTGTCCCGTTCTATGTTCTATTTTCTATCTTTCTTCTCTTCTATTTTCAAATTCTCTATTTTCTTTTATCTTTTTCTTCTATTTTAAAATTTTCTATCTTTTCTTTTTCCTTCTATCTTTTTCTCTCTTCTTCTTTCTTTTCTTGTTTTTTTTAAAAACCCATAACTATTCGGTTTTTCGGCAACGAAAATCCGCGTACGTTACAATTAATAATTATATGACTAGTATAAGAAATTATTTAACGGCGAGGTCCATATGAAAGCAAGTTATTATTTCGCTAACATTGGATGTTTTTCTATCTTTAACCTGGAAAATCATAATGTTATATATAAAGACTTGTCACGATAACATATACTTCTATATCAAACTTATCCATCTTAAAAGATATAACACTTTCGACCTTTTTTTCAAACCAATGATTAAAAGTCTCTGAATGCAGCATTGAAAGTTCCACATCATCTCGTGAAAGTCGAGGATGCAAACATTTCAGCTCCTCATTGTGCATCCTATATACATAAATATACAAGTCAAAATCTAATTTATTTCACACATGATAGTTGAATTGAACTTATACTTACTTTATATAAGGCTCCACTTCCTCGGTATCAAATAACACATACCGATGAGCATCATCGGTCACCTCCACTACAACAAAATAGTCTTTTTACAACGGGCAATGCCCGTTGTAATATGGTTTTTGCAATGGGCATGTGTCCGTTGTAATAGGCCTCGTTGTAATAGATCCACCACATTTTACAACGGGTAAAGCAAGTTATAAAAACATGTATCGACCGTTGTAAAATACCTATTTAACAACGTGTGTTGACCGTTGTAAAAATCTTATATAACAACGTGCAGTGACCATTGTAAGAAGCTCATATAACAACGCACATTGCCCGTTGCAAAATAAATGCAAATTATAAAATAAATTACAGGAATGACGAAAACCGTGCTATTGATTTTGATGCTATTATACTTTAATTGTTTATCAACAACAGCTTGTTCCCCACTGTAATATTATAGTTTAGTAGCTATCATGATACTATTTGCTATATGGTTAGCTATCTTCTTCACTTAAGTTTGTAAAATTTTCATTTCTAGAAGGATGGAAGTTTGGTAAATATGAAACGTGATAATTGAAGTCAAATTGAATTACAGAAACAAGCACGCCGAAATCTTTAAAAATAAACAAGTAAACAGACAAACAGATGACAATACATTAGACTGAAGCAACGAGATGTTTCATCACAGGCACATACATGGGATAAAAGGGATCACCAAAAAAAGACATCAATCCCGTTTCAGTACTAAAAAAGTAGAAAAACTACCTCGTCTTGAAAAGGTTCAAAACAAAATTTAACACATAATAAAAACTGAACAAATTCAAAATCAAAATACAGTCAGTTTCCCACAACATTTACTTCGTAGACAGCTTCTCTTTGGCCTTCTGGATCTTCAAAACCTTCTTTACTATCTTCTGCTCCTCCATTAGGAATGCCCGAATAATTCTACAGCTCAAAAGAAGAAAAAATCAGTAAATAGCAAAACAAGGACCAGGCTTAGAAACTTATTAATAATGTGGTTTTCCTTAATTAAGATAAGACAATGAAAAACACTCAATATGAGAAATGGTTTTAATCTATATCAAATTTAAAATGACTTTCTTGTTTCCTAGTTCAAAATTGTAAACTTTTGACAGGCCCAGAAGACTGTAATTTCACTACCGCCAACCTTCAATACAAATGCTCCCTACCTTCTTTACAGCATATTTACTCTGCAAATTGGCTTTTTATTCCATTATTTATTAGAAATTCACTTCTTTGGATCTTAGAATATCGTGCAGAAACAAAATACTAATTAAATATCAAAGCAGGAACAAAATAAAACCACTCACCTTTCTTTGACACCGCTTCCGGATAGGACACCTCCATAAGCACGGTTAACAGTCCTTCGGTTCCTTGCAAGCGTAGATGTCTTGTACTCAGCCGGTCTTAGGTGAGGTATTTGTATCAGCAATTGTGTTAGTTGGTAAAATAATAGATGAAAAAATTGTTAAAGAACAACTTTACTAAATTCTCAATATCAAGTGAAATGTACGTCTTTAAGGAGGCTCGCGAAGGTGGATTTTTTGCATTTAACCTACAAATTGAAATCGCGATTCAATATGGAACTTGATTTGCGATTGTGGTTAGAAAGATAGGGGATTTTGCAGTGGGATTGAAATCGCGATTAGGGTATTGTGGGGAAGACAGTGGAGAAAAGGGATTTTGCGTTGGCTTGAAACAGAATTTAGGTATTGTGATAAGGTTAGTGAAGAGAGGGAATGTGTAACGCTTCGGATTTTCGTTGCCGAAAAACCGAATAGTTATGGGTTTTAAAAAAAAAAGAATTAAGAAAAAGAAAGAAGAGAGAAGAGAAGATAGATAATTTTTAAAATAGAAAAAGAGAATTTGAAAATAGAAGATAGAAGCATTTTAAAAATAGAACGGACAGAAAGGAAACAAAAAAAGAACAACATCAGAATCTCACAATTCGCAGCGGAACAACATATAATAATAAATGAATAATCTTTAAACAAAGAACTATATCAGTTATTACATTTCATCATATTACATTACATCATATCATCAGAGTGTACAACAACATACAACAATAAATAGTGCAGCGGAAAAAGAAATACTATATAAACTAGTAATACGCCATGCCATCCAGCTTGCCTCCAGCAACTCCAGAATATCCAGAATATCCTGATAAACCTATCTCTTAACTGCCCGTGTGGAAAATTGGTGGGCACCCAGAGTTTAGGAAGGAAAACAATAAACTCCAAGTCAGTCATGTGACTGGTGTGAGAACTCAAAACAGTTTATTTAACTTTAAAATCAAATAGAGGAATATTTTTAAATTCAATTCGCAATGCTTTTAAAAATGAGACTACCATAAGGCCTCCCGCACACACACACATGCAAACGCAGAATCGGAGGAGATTTCTCCTTATGATAGTCAAAGATGCTTGATACGCATTTAAAATAACATTTGATATTATTACTAGTGCATAGTGTATAACAAATCATTTCGAAAATAAAGATATAAATCTTAGCCAACATACGACCATTATCGTATGCCTACTATAGCTACTATCCAAACAGTGGTGACCACCATAAGTGAATAGCAGGTTCTACAACTAATACCGTACAAGTTTCGTATTGGGAATTGGATTTCCAACAAATGGTCAGGCTAAGGAACTTCCTACTGCCACATGGGATCGCCTCTGGCTGGACGTCCCCGAGAACTTAACCAGCTCTCTGCCAACACAAGGCCGGGTTACCTTTGTCACTAGGTAACTACTACACGAATATGGCATCCCCCGGTCCCATCGGACCTTTAACCGAGCGCTCGTCACCAACAACACCACACAGAAATAGATATAGTGTATCAACATGAGTAAGTATCTGGGCTCCATACCATGATACCACCCTTTCCAGAAGGAAATGCACATACCCTAAAGGGAGCTACCCCTCATAACCTTGCCGCATCTTTCCTGTTTTGACCATTAACGGGATGTGAGGCTCGATGAATTCACGTCCACAAAAACACACTTTGTACAAAAAGCCGTGCTTTGGGTCAACAAATGATCAACACAATGATCACTAAGATAGACGATCAAATAAATGATCCTATCACAAATAATCAACACAATGATCATTTCAGCATCACTCAGCATGTCACATTACCAAAATGGGATATATCGCTGATAACTTCAACTATATAACCTTTGAGCTCGTACGTCTCAAAGAAGGGTGTTAAGCAAAGAATAAATTCTCCGCCACCAACAGAAATATATTTGAAAGAAATCGGCTTTATATCTCAAATTGTAATGTCAGGCATACAATCCATACAAGTTTGTTCCGGGTTCGAACAAAACCGAAGGCACTTCTTACGAAGCCCTTGCAATACGGGTATTCACAATCCCGATCGAATTTCCCATCACTTAAGAAATCTCAATACCAGGAGCTACCCAGTGCAGAGACAATCGATAGGTTATCCTATCGCTTTCACAAATACTCGGTCTTCAACACCGATCTTCAAATGCGATTCACAACGACGTATCACATATTCGGAGTGGGTTATACGACCCCATGGTCCTTTCCCGGTTAACCCGAATAGTGAGCGCTTATTCAAAAATAAGTGTGCATTCAAATTCAATCAATTCACATCAAATACCCATTCAAAGGGAAATACTGATAGTCGGTTATTGAACTATCACTGGATATGCATACATCACCAGATTTCCAAATAATTTTCCAAATTATTTATTTTCCAAAATATCTTTATAAGATATATAATTTCAACACTTCAAAAATAAATCAATATTTATTTTCAAACAAATTCCACTTTTCACATATAAATTCCATAATGAATTTATATTTCAAAATATCATGCATATACAATTTCAATAATTCATTTCAATTTATCTTCAAAAAGATAAATTCTAATTTTTCACTTCATATTGGAAAACACTTCCATACTTATTAAAAATAAGTAATTCACAAATCTTTTTATTTTCAACACTTAGAAAATATTCAATATACTTAAACCGAATTAAGTATATATTTCTTTCTTTAAGGAAATCATTCACTTAACATTTTTATTTGGGCCAAAACGAATGTTGCGTAAAACATCGTTACAACAACCCAAAATCACTAGTATAGGGATTCGAAATTTAAAATAGATATATAAATCCCAATACTATTCAAAACATTTCCTTTCGGAAAAAATTTACTATAACAACAGTGTTATAGTCCACCATTTCCTTTTATTTCTCGAAACATCTATTTCAACAATAAATGTTGAAATCTATTGTTTCGAATCTCAACACATTTTAAAACATCATTAGATCGTTTTAATTCTATTTAAACATCTCATTCAAAACAATTTCTTTAACATGTCATTCACTATTCAACAACGTGAATATACTTCTTTAACAAATCCCATCCTTTTATTCATTTTAATTCAAAGGATTATTCACTGTCTAAAAACGTGAATATAACTCTATTTCTAAGTTATAACAATTAACTTATCAAAATAAGTCGTTTGTGAATTTATAAAACAACGTTTATAAATTCCATTTCGATTTATTTATAAAAACTTCCTTTTTATAAATTCCTTTATTAACCTATTCCAGTTTATAACTTAATTATAAACTAAAAGTTCATACTATAAGTTAATTACTTATAAAACGATTATTTTACAGAATCGTTCTTTTAAAGACTTTCCAATTTACAAATCTTATAACTTATAAGATTCATTTATTTAACAAATTTTATTCTTCAAATAACTTCACAAATTTATAAATCTTACTATTTATAAATTTCATTTTATAACTTCACCATTTAAATTCTATAAATTTCA
This sequence comes from Allium cepa, assembly GCA_030765085.1. Classification (NCBI taxonomy): domain Eukaryota; kingdom Viridiplantae; phylum Streptophyta; class Magnoliopsida; order Asparagales; family Amaryllidaceae; genus Allium; species Allium cepa. The sequence goes on along the minus strand of CM060939.1, from coordinate 921,574,792 downwards.
TTCTTTAGTGAAATTCATTTTCACTTCATTCAAACACTTATAAAACTCGTTTTATAATGTCAGTATTTCAATTTATAAATATCCATTTATAAATCTCTTAATATAAATCAATTTATATTATTCTTTAAAACGTCTTTAAATTCCTTTATAATTTCACCATTTTGATTTATAAAATAATCAAATTTTATAAATCTTAAATTCAAACTTTTAATAATAAACTCAAAAATCCAGTTTAAATTATTTTATAAAATCATTGATCCATATTTCTCAAAAATCAACTTTTAACCGTATTTCTAAAAATCAGCTTTTTAACTATATTTCACAAAATCATAATTTTTATAACTTTAAAAATTTTAACGTTTATTTATTTAAAATGGATCAATTCCAAAAATATAGTATATTTTCAAAATCACTTTTAAAGATCATTTTAAAATCCCAAAATCTGGGTCCAATGATGCTACACACCAAATAGTCAATCACGACTAACAACGATATCATATATCGATATGATAATCCATCAAATATCAAAATATCTGAAATAAAATAAATACTGTTGAGGAATCCAGTTGGATCCCTCCAACCTGTTTCCTGCATCCAAAAACATTAGCACAATACCAATTTCGCTCCAGTACGAAATTATCGCGGTACATGTTCTTATTAAATATTATCCGCTTAATAACGGCGTAATAGGGTCTCATCCGCTAAACAAAAAATGCGGGAAATCAACAACTGCAATATATACATATGCCAATATATATATATTGATATTATATATAATACCAATTTCACTGTTTATGAAATATTCGCGGTATATGTTTATATTAAATAACATCCGCTTACTAACGGCGCATAATGTCTATTTTAACAATCAATAATTTACAGTCATCATTCAAACATGCATTCAAATATTTTAAATCTAACTATTTAAAATAAAATCGAAACCTATTCGATTGAGTGAGAAGTTCTCACCTTGGTTTTAAATTCCGTTTTAGCTTTTTATTTCGAATAAAATTAAACGTGCGTTTAATTTTACCCGAAATTCTCACTAACTCCAAACGACTCCAAACCAACTCCATCGCGTAGTGCTCGTCCATACGATTCCAACGCAACTGAGTTTGCATTTTTTCGACCTCGTATGAAAAAGTTATGCATTTTTGAAGTTTACACAAATTTAAACTTAATAATTACACTTAAACTTTATAATTTATAACCTATACCTATCATCCACCATCCAAACTAGATCCAATGGCTGCCCCCCCCCTTCTTCTCTTTTCCTCACGTTCACGTTCAAGCTCCAGGTTCCTATTTTTTTGCCGAACCCAATTAGATAAATTAGGGTTTAATTAATCTCCACAATCACACGACGATACCTCGATCCAGTAGCTCCATGTCGTAGCCCTTCCCATCACCCACCTGCGGCTACAAGGAGGAGGAGCTCGGCCCCATGTTTTGCACGCACCACGAGGCCGAACGGCCTGCCTTCGTGGCTCCATATCTCATCATCCGTAGCTTGAAACTTGATCACCACCGTTGAATGTGGAGATCTTGTTGAGCTTAACAATCTTCTAGTTGACAATCTTTGCTAATTATCAACGGATCTTGAGGAATTGAAGGAGGAAGCAAACCATTTTCTGGCCATAGGTTATAGAAGTGGCGGCTAGCTGATGAAATTAGGGTTTAGCATATTTTTTTTTTATTTGTGAATTCAACTTCTATTTATAGAAAAAGCTAGCGTAAACACTATTCATCCCGGGAATTCCGAACTCCGATTTAGACGCCGTAACCAGCGTACCTAGGGTTTATCCCGCGTTCCGGACACAATGGAACAGGTTTCGGAAGCTAATTCGGAAGTATGTGCGAGTTATGGCTGAAAACGCTCAATTTGAATTAAACCGATTTAAGTCGATTTCTAGGCGTTTTAATTTGTACCGGACAAACGGTAAATCCAAACGACTTGAAATTTGAAACCTTACAATAATATCACATTACGGATCCGATGAAACTGGTTTCGTCGAATTCCGAGACTTTTTGAAAAATGGCTATTTTGACTCGCCAAATTTAAATTAAAAATAAATCGATGCGTTTCGAGCTGCCACGATCAAACGATAACTCCGATTGACACGAAATTTGAAATCCGGTAATAACTAACTATTACGGATCCAATGAAACTAGTTTCGTCCAATTCTGAGACTGTTCAAAAATTGGCTATTTTACAGTCGATTATTTAATATTAAAATATTCAATTTTCACAAATTAACTTTTAATTCGATTTTAAAAGTTCTAAAATATCATTCTAACTCCCATATGATAAAATAAAATTTTCCAAATTATTTTCTATCATATTTAACTCTATTTTCAATTATTTCCATAATTTAACATATTAAATTATCGATTTAATTATTCAATTAAATCCAATAATTCAAATAAAAATTTATTTGACTTAAAAATTCACTTATAAATATTTAAAATTAATTAAATATTCAAATTTTAATTTCTAAAAATTCTGGGTCGTTACAATCTTCCCCCCTTAAAAGAATTTCGTCCTCGAAATTACAAGTAAGAAAAGTTACTGAATCTATTAATTTTCCAAAATTTATAATTAAACTTCTTACCATATCTTTACTAAGTTTTCAAATCATACTTAATTATCTTTTCAAAAACAATTACTATGTTTAACTTTCAACTTCAAAATCAAAGTTAAAGTTTTCAAAATTTTCCAATTTTCTTAAATTTTTCTAACGCCTTAAATTTTCGGAAAAATTCGCCATGTCTCCTTTGCGCGGCTCGATCCGAAAAAAAAATGACAGTATATATATCACAAATATACATCTCATCAAGTAATGAGGCATCCCGAAGGGAAAAAAGTGTAAAAGTGCGATATTTAATCCGAGATATGTACCTTATATTTTATTAGCAAGCATATACAGCTAATATAGCGCTAAAGCGAACTCCAAATGCGAAGCAAACGCGATCCGCACCTACTAAACTCAACAAACAACATGAGAATCATGCACATATGCAAATAATCTCAATATACAACATATAGCAACATAATAACTATATATGTCACATAGCAAACGCAACAATAGCAATACATATTCAACCATCAACCAATTACATCCATAACCAATAAATATTCATTTATATTCTCATTAATATTCAATGAAACGGTTTTCAATTTAATCACATTTGATTAGTTTACATTGGATTTTATCAACATTCATTATTTCATATCAACTTTATTCACATTCAATTGATTAACATTCAATCCATCCATTCAATTCAATTACAAAGTTGAATTCTATTACATAACTCAAGTTCATATTCATTTAATCCACTTGATTATTTACTTCGATACCAAAATCAACTTAATTCAATATCTCTTAAGTTATATTCCATTTAACTTTAAATTCACTTTTATTTACAACTCATATTAATAGATATATCCATAAAGTTTCACTTCTTATGTATATAAGTTTATTTCACAATTGTAATTCACTTTAATTATAACTCAATTCTTATAATTCTTTTGCTTATACAATTATTCTTTTATTTAGATTATTCAAACAATTAAACAATCAACTTATATACACTTTAATAATTTTGAAAAATTATTTCTTTATATATAAAATATACTTAAGGTAAAATTATTTCATTTACCCAATTTAAAATAATACTGTGTCGAATTGTTCTATTCAAGTGTTTATAGATCCCTATCAACAACGTTAATTACTCGTATTAACCAGAATCTATATACCACTCAATAAACCAACCATCACAATATAAAACAATTTCATATTCACTAACAAATACGCTCTCATATCTATTATTACACTCAAACTCATTCTAGAGTACTGCTGACTCTATCTCTAATGAATTATACCCAACAGAACCATGGTTGTCGCTTAACCATCAGAGCTCTGATACCAAATGTAACGCTTCGGATTTTCGTTGCCGAAAAACCGAATAGTTATGGGTTTTAAAAAAAAAAGAATTAAGAAAAAGAAAGAAGAGAGAAGAGAAGATAGATAATTTTTAAAATAGAAAAAGAGAATTTGAAAATAGAAGATAGAAGCATTTTAAAAATAGAACGGACAGAAAGGAAACAAAAAAAGAACAACATCAGAATCTCACAATTCGCAGCGGAACAACATATAATAATAAATGAATAATCTTTAAACAAAGAACTATATCAGTTATTACATTTCATCATATTACATTACATCATATCATCAGAGTGTACAACAACATACAACAATAAATAGTGCAGCGGAAAAAGAAATACTATATAAACTAGTAATACGCCATGCCATCCAGCTTGCCTCCAGCAACTCCAGAATATCCAGAATATCCTGATAAACCTATCTCTTAACTGCCCGTGTGGAAAATTGGTGGGCACCCAGAGTTTAGGAAGGAAAACAATAAACTCCAAGTCAGTCATGTGACTGGTGTGAGAACTCAAAACAGTTTATTTAACTTTAAAATCAAATAGAGGAATATTTTTAAATTCAATTCGCAATGCTTTTAAAAATGAGACTACCATAAGGCCTCCCGCACACACACACATGCAAACGCAGAATCGGAGGAGATTTCTCCTTATGATAGTCAAAGATGCTTGATACGCATTTAAAATAACATTTGATATTATTACTAGTGCATAGTGTATAACAAATCATTTCGAAAATAAAGATATAAATCTTAGCCAACATACGACCATTATCGTATGCCTACTATAGCTACTATCCAAACAGTGGTGACCACCATAAGTGAATAGCAGGTTCTACAACTAATACCGTACAAGTTTCGTATTGGGAATTGGATTTCCAACAAATGGTCAGGCTAAGGAACTTCCTACTGCCACATGGGATCGCCTCTGGCTGGACGTCCCCGAGAACTTAACCAGCTCTCTGCCAACACAAGGCCGGGTTACCTTTGTCACTAGGTAACTACTACACGAATATGGCATCCCCCGGTCCCATCGGACCTTTAACCGAGCGCTCGTCACCAACAACACCACACAGAAATAGATATAGTGTATCAACATGAGTAAGTATCTGGGCTCCATACCATGATACCACCCTTTCCAGAAGGAAATGCACATACCCTAAAGGGAGCTACCCCTCATAACCTTGCCGCATCTTTCCTGTTTTGACCATTAACGGGATGTGAGGCTCGATGAATTCACGTCCACAAAAACACACTTTGTACAAAAAGCCGTGCTTTGGGTCAACAAATGATCAACACAATGATCACTAAGATAGACGATCAAATAAATGATCCTATCACAAATAATCAACACAATGATCATTTCAGCATCACTCAGCATGTCACATTACCAAAATGGGATATATCGCTGATAACTTCAACTATATAACCTTTGAGCTCGTACGTCTCAAAGAAGGGTGTTAAGCAAAGAATAAATTCTCCGCCACCAACAGAAATATATTTGAAAGAAATCGGCTTTATATCTCAAATTGTAATGTCAGGCATACAATCCATACAAGTTTGTTCCGGGTTCGAACAAAACCGAAGGCACTTCTTACGAAGCCCTTGCAATACGGGTATTCACAATCCCGATCGAATTTCCCATCACTTAAGAAATCTCAATACCAGGAGCTACCCAGTGCAGAGACAATCGATAGGTTATCCTATCGCTTTCACAAATACTCGGTCTTGAACACCGATCTTCAAATGCGATTCACAACGACGTATCACATATTCGGAGTGGGTTATACGACCCCATGGTCCTTTCCCGGTTAACCCGAATAGTGAGCGCTTATTCAAAAATAAGTGTGCATTCAAATTCAATCAATTCACATCAAATACCCATTCAAAGGGAAATACTGATAGTCGGTTATTGAACTATCACTGGATATGCATACATCACCAGATTTCCAAATAATTTTCCAAATTATTTATTTTCCAAAATATCTTTATAAGATATATAATTTCAACACTTCAAAAATAAATCAATATTTATTTTCAAACAAATTCCACTTTTCACATATAAATTCCATAATGAATTTATATTTCAAAATATCATGCATATACAATTTCAATAATTCATTTCAATTTATCTTCAAAAAGATAAATTCTAATTTTTCACTTCATATTGGAAAACACTTCCATACTTATTAAAAATAAGTAATTCACAAATCTTTTTATTTTCAACACTTAGAAAATATTCAATATACTTAAACCGAATTAAGTATATATTTCTTTCTTTAAGGAAATCATTCACTTAACATTTTTATTTGGGCCAAAACGAATGTTGCGTAAAACATCGTTACAACAACCCAAAATCACTAGTATAGGGATTCGAAATTTAAAATAGATATATAAATCCCAATACTATTCAAAACATTTCCTTTCGGAAAAAATTTACTATAACAACAGTGTTATAGTCCACCATTTCCTTTTATTTCTCGAAACATCTATTTCAACAATAAATGTTGAAATCTATTGTTTCGAATCTCAACACATTTTAAAACATCATTAGATCGTTTTAATTCTATTTAAACATCTCATTCAAAACAATTTCTTTAACATGTCATTCACTATTCAAAAACGTGAATATACTTCTTTAACAAATCCCATCCTTTTATTCATTTTAATTCAAAGGATTATTCACTGTCTAAAAACGTGAATATAACTCTATTTCTAAGTTATAACAATTAACTTATCAAAATAAGTCGTTTGTGAATTTATAAAACAACGTTTATAAATTCCATTTCGATTTATTTATAAAAACTTCCTTTTTATAAATTCCTTTATTAACCTATTCCAGTTTATAACTTAATTATAAACTAAAAGTTCATACTATAAGTTAATTACTTATAAAACGATTATTTTACAGAATCGTTCTTTTAAAGACTTTCCAATTTACAAATCTTATAACTTATAAGATTCATTTATTTAACAAATTTTATTCTTCAAATAACTTCACAAATTTATAAATCTTACTATTTATAAATTTCATTTTATAACTTCACCATTTAAATTCTATAAATTTCATTCTTTAGTGAAATTCATTTTCACTTCATTCAAACACTTATAAAACTCGTTTTATAATGTCAGTATTTCAATTTATAAATATCCATTTATAAATCTCTTAATATAAATCAATTTATATTATTCTTTAAAACGTCTTTAAATTCCTTTATAATTTCACCATTTTGATTTATAAAATAATCAAATTTTATAAATCTTAAATTCAAACTTTTAATAATAAACTCAAAAATCCAGTTTAAATTATTTTATAAAATCATTGATCCATATTTCTCAAAAATCAACTTTTAACCGTATTTCTAAAAATCAGCTTTTTAACTATATTTCACAAAATCATAATTTTTATAACTTTAAAAATTTTAACGTTTATTTATTTAAAATGGATCAATTCCAAAAATATAGTATATTTTCAAAATCACTTTTAAAGATCATTTTAAAATCCCAAAATCTGGGTCCAATGATGCTACACACCAAATAGTCAATCACGACTAACAACGATATCATATATCGATATGATAATCCATCAAATATCAAAATATCTGAAATAAAATAAATACTGTTGAGGAATCCAGTTGGATCCCTCCAACCTGTTTCCTGCATCCAAAAACATTAGCACAATACCAATTTCGCTCCAGTACGAAATTATCGCGGTACATGTTCTTATTAAATATTATCCGCTTAATAACGGCGTAATAGGGTCTCATCCGCTAAACAAAAAATGCGGGAAATCAACAACTGCAATATATACATATGCCAATATATATATATTGATATTATATATAATACCAATTTCACTGTTTATGAAATATTCGCGGTATATGTTTATATTAAATAACATCCGCTTACTAACGGCGCATAATGTCTATTTTAACAATCAATAATTTACAGTCATCATTCAAACATGCATTCAAATATTTTAAATCTAACTATTTAAAATAAAATCGAAACCTATTCGATTGAGTGAGAAGTTCTCACCTTGGTTTTAAATTCCGTTTTAGCTTTTTATTTCGAATAAAATTAAACGCGCGTTTAATTTTACCCGAAATTCTCACTAACTCCAAACGACTCCAAACCAACTCCATCGCGTAGTGCTCGTCCATACGATTCCAACGCAACTGAGTTTGCATTTTTTCGACCTCGTATGAAAAAGTTATGCATTTTTGAAGTTTACACAAATTTAAACTTAATAATTACACTTAAACTTTATAATTTATAACCTATACCTATCATCCACCATCCAAACTAGATCCAATGGCTGCCCCCCCCTTCTTCTCTTTTCCTCACGTTCACGTTCAAGCTCCAGGTTCCTATTTTTTTGCCGAACCCAATTAGATAAATTAGGGTTTAATTAATCTCCACAATCACACGACGATACCTCGATCCAGTAGCTCCATGTCGTAGCCCTTCCCATCACCCACCTGCGGCTACAAGGAGGAGGAGCTCGGCCCCATGTTTTGCACGCACCACGAGGCCGAACGGCCTGCCTTCGTGGCTCCATATCTCATCATCCGTAGCTTGAAACTTGATCACCACCGTTGAATGTGGAGATCTTGTTGAGCTTAACAATCTTCTAGTTGACAATCTTTGCTAATTATCAACGGATCTTGAGGAATTGAAGGAGGAAGCAAACCATTTTCTGGCCATAGGTTATAGAAGTGGCGGCTAGCTGATGAAATTAGGGTTTAGCATATTTTTTTTTTATTTGTGAATTCAACTTCTATTTATAGAAAAAGCTAGCGTAAACACTATTCATCCCGGGAATTCCGAACTCCGATTTAGACGCCGTAACCAGCGTACCTAGGGTTTATCCCGCGTTCCGGACACAATGGAACAGGTTTCGGAAGCTAATTCGGAAGTATGTGCGAGTTATGGCTGAAAACGCTCAATTTGAATTAAACCGATTTAAGTCGATTTCTAGGCGTTTTAATTTGTACCGGACAAACGGTAAATCCAAACGACTTGAAATTTGAAACCTTACAATAATATCACATTACGGATCCGATGAAACTGGTTTCGTCGAATTCCGAGACTTTTTGAAAAATGGCTATTTTGACTCGCCAAATTTAAATTAAAAATAAATCGATGCGTTTCGAGCTGCCACGATCAAACGATAACTCCGATTGACACGAAATTTGAAATCCGGTAATAACTAACTATTACGGATCCAATGAAACTAGTTTCGTCCAATTCTGAGACTGTTCAAAAATTGGCTATTTTACAGTCGATTATTTAATATTAAAATATTCAATTTTCACAAATTAACTTTTAATTCGATTTTAAAAGTTCTAAAATATCATTCTAACTCCCATATGATAAAATAAAATTTTCCAAATTATTTTCTATCATATTTAACTCTATTTTCAATTATTTCCATAATTTAACATATTAAATTATCGATTTAATTATTCAATTAAATCCAATAATTCAAATAAAAATTTATTTGACTTAAAAATTCACTTATAAATATTTAAAATTAATTAAATATTCAAATTTTAATTTCTAAAAATTCTGGGTCGTTACAGAATGTAACGACCCAGAATTTCTATTAATTAAAATTTGAATATTTAATTAATTTTAATTATTAATAAGTGGAATTTATAAGTCGAATAATTTATTTATCGAATATTGGATTTAATTTGACAATTAAATCGATAATTTAATAGTTGAAAATACAGAAATAATTGAAATTTGGGTTAAATATGATTGAAAATGATTTGTAAAATTTTATTTTATCATATTGTAGTTAGAATGATGTTATAGAACTTTTAAAATTGAATTTAGAGTTTAATTGTGAAAATTGAATATTTTAATATTTAAATCGACTAGTGAAAATAGCCAATTTTTGAACATTCTCAGAATCGGACGAGACCAGTTCCATTGGATCCGTAATAGTTAGTTATTATCGGATTTCAATTTTCGTAGCAATCGGTGTTTTTGTTTGATCGTGGCAGCTCGAAACGCATAAAATTGTTTTAATATTAATTTGGCGAGTTAAAATAGTCATTTTTCAAAAAGTCTCGGATTTCGACGAAACCAGTTTCATCGGATCCGTAATGTGATATTATTGTAAGGTTTCAAACTTCAAGTCAATCGGATTTACCGTTTGTCCGGGGCAAGCGACAACGCATAGAAAATCGTTTAATCTATTTAATTTTAAATCGATCGTTTAATTCCATATCTCGCACAGATGATCGAATTAGCTTTCGAAACCTGTTCCATTGTGTTCGAAACGTGGGAGAAACCTTAAAAACGCCGGTTGCCGCGCGTAAATCGGAGTTCGGAAAATCCAGGATGAATAGTGTTCGTTTTAATTTCTATAAATAGACCATCTATTCACAAAATTTAAGAAAAATAAACCCTAACCCTAATTTTAAATGGCCGGCCGCCATTCTTTATTTCTAAGGCCAGAAATGCTCCATTCTTCTCGCCTTAATTTCTTCAAATCTATGCATCGATTGGAGAATGCATTAACTACAATGTTGTAGTGCTCGACAAGATCTTCAGATCCATACGGTCGAGATGGGGTTTAGCGTCGCGTGGAGGTGGGAATATGGCCGCGTTCCCCTTGCGTTCGCACAAAATTCTAAGAGCAAGGGGGTGGCCGATTTTCACGTGCTTGCTGGTGAGGGTGAAGCTCGACGTGGGTTTTCGAATGGTGGTGGTTGATCATCCTCTCGTCGAAGCATGGATGCTCGATAATTGGTTTAATGTTGGCGGCAATGGGTTTGGACGCTTAGGGTTTACTGGTAGTGGGAAGATGATACTCACGGCTTGGATTTCCTTGTTAAGAAACGTACGGTGATGATTTAGTTTAGGTTTTAAAATTTAAGATAATGTTGTAAATATTAATATATAAATTCGTGTAACTTCAAAAATACGTATCTCTTTCATACGAGGTCCAAATCGGACGAAACTTTTTGCGTTGGAATCGTATTGACGAGCACTAAGCTATGGAGCAGGATTGGAGTCGTTTGGAGCTAGTGAAAATTTCAGGTAAAATTAAACGTCCGTTTAATTTTATTCGAAATAAATCGCTAAAAACGAAATTGAAATCAAGGTGAAAACTTCTCACTCAATCGAATCGGTTTCGATTTTAATTTTAAATAGTTAGATTTAAAATTCTTGAATGTATGTTTAAATGATGATTGTTATCTATTGATTTTTAAAATAGACATTATGCGCCGTTAGTAAGCGGAGGTTATTTATTAAAAACATATACCGCGAATATTTCACAATATAGTGAAATTGGTATTATTTATGTACTTGGAGTTGATTTCCCGCATTGTATAGCGGATGAGACCCTATTGCGCCGTCTATTAAGCGGATAATATTTTATAAATCCCATATACCGCGATAATTCCGTACTGGAGCGGAATTGGTATTTTGCTAACATCTGTGGATGCAGAGAAACAGGTTGGAGGGATCCAACTGGATTCCTCAATAATATTTATTTGTTTACAGATATTTTGATATTTGTTGATTATCATATCGATATATGATATTTGGATGTCGTGATTGACTATTTGGTGCTGTTGCATCATCGGATCCATTTTTGAAGTTTTAAAATAATGATTTTGGTTTTTAAAGGAATTTTTTTAAAGTGATTTTTTGAAAGTATATGTTTTATTAAAATTTTGAATTGATTTATTTTAAATAAATTAACGTTATAAGTTTAATGTTATAAAAGTTATGATTGTTGTAAAATATAACCAAATTAAGATTTTTGAAATAAACAGTGATTAATTTATAAAATGGTTTAATTGGGAATTTTGAATTATTATAAACGGTTTATATAAAAGATTTATAAAATTGATATTTATAAATTAAAAATACTGGAATTATAAAACGAGTTTTTATTAGTAATAACGTGAAATAAAAATGGATTTCATAAGTGAATTGAGATTTATAAATTTATGAAATATGAATATATAAAATGGGTAGATTTCGTAAAATATAAGATTTATAAGTAATCAACTTATAAATCGGATTTTGGCATTTAAAATGAGATATAAAAAGGATTTTTATAAATAGAAGTTTATAAAAATATAAGTGGAGTTTATAAACGTTGTTTATAAATCCGAAATCAATTGAATTTGATAAGTTGGATATAGGAATATATGAAAGGAATTATATTCACGATTTTGGACAGTGGATAATCCTTTAATTAAATATGTAGAAATGTTGAAATTGGTTAACGAGGTATATTCACGATTTTGGACAGTGAATATATTATTAAATGAAATGGATATGTTTTTAAGGAAGGAATATTATGAAATGAAGTTAATGATTTTAAAGACGTTTTAAAATGCATTAAATATCGAATACATAGATTTCAACATTCATTGTTGAAATAGACGTTTTCGAGAAATAAAAGGAAATGGTAGACTATAACACTGTTGTTATAGTAGATGATTTCCGAAAGGAAATGTTTTATATAGTATTGGGATTTATATATCTGTCTAAAGTTCGAATCCCTATACTAGTGATTTTGAGTTGTCGTAATGATGTTTTACGTAACATTCGTTTTGACTCAAATAAATGTGTTTAAGAGGATGTTTCCTTAAAGAATGAAATATATACTTAACTATGATTTAAGTATATTGAATATTTTCAAATGTTGAAAATAAATGGACTTGTGAAATACTTATTATTAGAATAAGTATGGAAATGTTTTTCTAATATGAAATGAAACATTTTGAGAATTATCTTTTTAAAGATAAGTTGAAAGTGAATATTTGAAATCGATTTGAAAATCGTATATCAGTAGATATTTGGAAATTTAAATTCACTATGGAATTTATAAAAGAAAGGGAATTTGTTAAAAATAAATATTGATTTATTTTTGAAGTGTGGAAATTTATATCTAGTAAAGATATTTTGGAAAGTAAATAATTTGGGAAATTATTTGGAATTTGGTGATGTTGAACACGCCTATTGATAGTTAAATATCCGACTATCAATATTTACCTTTAAATAGGTATTTGTTGTGATTTGTTTGAATTTGAATGCCACACTTATTTTTGAATAAGCGCTCACTATTCGGGTTAGCCGGGAAAGGACCTTGGGGTCGTATAACCCATTCCGAATATGTGATACGTCGTTATGGATTATATTTGATGACCGGTGTTGAAGACCGGATATTTGTGAAAACGGAAGGATTACCGTCGAGTTACACTACATCGGCTGATCTCCGATATAGAGGTTTTATCACCCTTAGTGACGGGAAGTCCGGTCGTGATTAGTGAATATCCGGAATGCAAGGACTTCTTTGTAAGTGCCTTCGGTTCTGTTCGATCCCGGAACAGACTTGTATGGATTGTATGTCTGACATTACAAATTGAGATATACAGCTGATTTCTTTCAAATATATTTCTGTTGGTGGCGGAGAATTTATTCTCTTAGCTTAACACCCTTCTCTGAGACGTACGAGCTCAGAGGTTATGTAGTTGAAGGTTATTAGTGATATACTCCCAATTTGGTAGTGTGGCATGCTGAGTGTTGCTGTGAAATGATCATTGTTTGATCATTTGTGATATGATCATTTGTTTGATCATTTATCTTTGTGATCATTTCTATGATCATTTGATTGACCCAAAGCACAGCTTTTGTATAAAGCGTGGCTTTGTGTACGAGACTTCGTCGGACCTCACACCCCGGAAATGGTCAAAACAGGAAGGATGCGGCAAGGTTATTAGGGGGTAGCACCCATTTAGTGTATGTCATTCCTTCTGGATAGAGGTGGTATCATGTTGTGGAGCCCAGATATTTAACCTATGTTGTTGCTGCATATTTTGTGGTTGTTGGAAATCGAGGATCCTCGGATAGATCGGTTACGATGGGGGGATGACATATTCGTGTCAGTAGTTACCCAGTTAGGGGTAACCCGGCCTTGTGTTGGCAGAGATCCGTTTTGGTTCTCGGGGACGTCCTTCCAGAGGCGTTCTCATGTGGCAATGAGAAGTTCCTTGGCTTGACCATTTGTTGGAAATCCAAAGAAACAATACGATCTTGTACGGTTTTAGTTATAGAACCTGCCATGGAATGTGGCGGTAACCTGCTATTGAACATGGTAGCTATCGTAGGCATAAGTGCGAAATGTCTATGCTGGCTAAGATTTATATCTTTACTTTCGAAATAATTTTTCTACACTATGCACTAGTAATAATATCAAATGTTTCTTTTTAATGCGTATCAAGCATCTTTGACTATCATAAGGAGAAATCTCCTCCGATTCTGCGTTTGCATTGTGTGTGTGTGTGGGAGGCCTTATGGTAGTCTCATTTTTAAAAGCATTGCGAATTGACTTTAAAAATATTCCTCTATTTTGATTTTAAAGAAAAATAAACTGTTTTAGTTCTCACACCAGTCACATGACTGACTCGGAGTTTATTGTTTTCCTTCCTAAACTCTGGGTGCCCACCAATTTCCACACGGGAAGTCAAGAGTTTAGTTTATCAGGATATTCTGGAATTTAGGAGTTGCTGGAAGCAAGCTGGATGGCATGGCGTATTACTAGTATATTATATTTCTTTTCCGCTGCATGTTGTTGTTGTACACTCTGATGATGTAATGTAATGTAATATGATGTAATGTATTAACTGATATAGTTCTTTGTTTAAAGATTATTCATTTATCTATTATATGTTGTTCCGCTGCGAATTGTGAGATTCTGATATTGTTCTATTCTTTCTGTTCTATTCTATCTTTTTCTCTCTTCTTCTATCGTTTTCTTCTTCTTAAACCCTAAGCTTTCGGTTTTTTGGCAACGAAAAATCGCAAACGTTACAGGGAAATTGATTTTGTTTGGGAATTTAGCACTGGAACTTTGGTTAAGGAAAGAAGGTGAAGTGGGAAATGAAATTTGACAAAAAAAGACGGCGGGAACAAATAGAAGTTGCATTTATTACAACGGGTAATTTGTAAATGTTGTAAAATAAGCATCTATTACAACGAACATGAAAGGACCGTTGTAATAGCATTCTATTACAATAGACGGTCATTGCCCGTTATAAAAATGGCGTTGTATAGGGCATCTATTACAATAGTCCTGAATGGACCGTTATAATAGCCTTCTATTACAACGGGCAGCAAATGTCCGTTGTAAAAAGGGCGTTGTAATAGGGTATTTTTGTTGTAGTGCTCCTTAGTGACTACCATTGTTTTTTCTTTGGAAATAGGACGCCTCTAGAGTATGGAATCTCTTTGTCCCGCTTCATTTCTATTTTTCCTTTCCCGAATTTCTAATACATTTTTAGTATACCCAGCACAATACTTCATGCATTCTTCGGTAGGATATTGCTCAGCTACGCACCACCTTTCAAGACGTGCTTGATTTTTAACATACCCCTTTACTGTTTCCATATATCTATAATCAAGGCGCATATATATAAAACTTTCATTAGTGCATATACTATTAACTACTTTAAGCACTCATGCTAAATTTTACCTCTCAAATTGATACATCCACCGCTATTATACTGGCTCATAAATTCTTGCTTCCCTCCCTAGATGTATTGTCAAGTCAATCATGATGTCAAAAATGGAAGTAGGAAAGAATCTCAAGATCGCTTAGTGTGAATTCGACCTGATTCTTGATGGATTCTCAGTTATCTTTATCAAGTAGTATTTGCCAAATGTCATTGTAAAAAGAACATAGCCATAGTAATTCATTCTTTGTCCCTTTATGTAGAAGTCCTCTTAGTGATACAGAAAATAGTTGTTACATCAAAACACGATAATCATGGAACTTAAGACTTGAAATTTTATTTTGTTATGCAAAATAATTCCCAATGTTCATGCTATATCTATAATGTACTTTCAAATTCCTCATTCTACTGTAAAAGATCTCCTTTTCTTGGTCAGTTAAGATGCATTACGTGGTTGGAAGTAATGTTTTATTTCCCATGCCCATAGGATGTAACTTTTTCCAAATACCCAGTACTTCTAGATCTATACATGAATTAATGCCATCTTTTGATTTTCCTTTAATATCAAGTAAAGTACCAAGAATACTCTCACCAGTATTTTTTTCAGCATGCATTACATCTTGATTGTGATGCAAAGAATGTACCAAAGAAAATAAAAAATTAAATATAAAAAATTAATAATAATATATTGATTACATAGATAGAAATAAAGATGCAATTTTATTTCTAGTTAAATTTTACCTTCCAATAAGATAAATCAAAGAAAATAGACTTCTTCCACATTTGACTTTTTTTTCTTCCCATCATCGCTTTTCCTTTCCTCCTTCTCTTTCTCTTTATATTTCTCTTCCTCCTTTGGTTTTTTTCCTAGCCAGCACAAATATCTTTAACCATATCAAAGCACAAATATCTTTAACAATATCAAAGATTTGAGAACCGGTTTGTACTGGAGGGCTTTGTCTATTCCCTATGGTTCTATCGAACAAGTTTTTTTGTTGATAATATTCATGGTTAGGTTCAAGAAATCACCAATGGTCTAAGTATGCACACTTCTTAATAAATGGAAGCCATATTGAGTATGTATTAACGCTACAAATAGGACATGCCCTCTTACTTTTTATGGTGCCACCTGCTAAATTTTCTTACACTGGAAAATCATTTATCGTCCACATCAAAATATCATTTAATCTGAATTTGCTACGAGTGTATGCATCATACACCTTCACCCATTTATCCCATAATTTATTTAAATCTTCAATAAGTAGTTGTAGGTATACGTCGACATCATTCCCTGCTATCGTGGCCCAGGAATTAATAAAGATAACATCATATTATCTTTGTGCATACAAAGTCTTGGAGAAAAGTCTTAAGCAACAAGAAACACTGGCCAACATCTATATGTATAGTTCCAATCATCAAAGGGATTAAAGCCATCACTTGCAAGGCCAAGCCTTAAATTTCGTGGATTAAATGCAAAGAAAGGATATATCCTATCAATTGTAGCCCATTGAGAAGAATCAATTAGTTGGCATAATTTACCATCTTCACTCTTAAGATTGCTATGCCATCTTAATTGCTCTGATGTTTCCTAGGATGTAAACATTCTTTTTAGTCTTTGTATTATTTGAAAGTATCTTTGCAGGTATTTTGGCTTGCTTTTTGTCTTCCTTTATCCTGTTCTTTTTCTAACGAGGTTTGCCACATTTTGATAAAAAATCATTAAGTGCAAGCCCTTTTCTTTCGCGCATGTATTTGTCTATAGCCTAGACCAAATGATTTAAGTAGCTTCTTTGTTGCATATGTCGAATCAAGAAGCATGTTGTAATGATCTAGAATTTGTCATTCGAATTTGGAACATTTAATTGATTTTAAATATTGAAAAGTTAATTTTATAAGTTGAATAACTTATATTTCAAATTACTGTGAATTAATTGGTGATTAAATTGTTTAATTTAATATTTGAAATTCTTTAATTAATTGAATCTCTCATTTGATATGGATGAAAATGATTTCTAAAGTTGATCTAAAGAATAAGGATAGTAAAATTTTAATTTGATTTAAAAATGATTAAACCAATTTTTGGAATTACTCATTTTAATTAACGTGTGAAAATAGTCTTTTGGGGCATGGTCTCGGATTTCAACGAAACCAGTTTCTTTGGATCCATAATAGTGAAGTATTATATGCCGTCGAATTTTATGGCGATCAGACGTATCGTTTGGTCGTGCGAGTTTGAAATTCATAATATTTAATTAAATGAATTTTAATTAAAATAATTCGAATTTGAAAAGCTACCTTCTGAATATAATTGAATTGACTTTCGATATATATTCCATCGTGTTCGAATTTGGGATATACCATATATAACGCCAAGCCACATGCTTGGTTTGGAGTTTGAAATTTTCACGGGTCAATAGTGCCGAGTTAATTTTCTATATAAAGGCCGTCATCCCTCTTTCATTTGCAACAAAACCGTAGCTGCCTTCAAAAATGAAGCTGGATCCAATGGCCACAATTACACGGTGAATTAGGACCAAAATTAGCCAAAACCTTCAACATGGAACTTGGAGAGCTCGACTCTACGAACAAATTTATACTGTTGGATCATCGAAACGATGCTCGATGAAGCTAAGATCGTGTCACATTCATGAGTAGTCACACTCGTGGTTTTGAGGTTCACACATGCGACAACACACGTGTGCATGGAGGTGGAGGGTAGCGCTAGGCGAAGGCATGATAGGAGCTGCGGTGGCGTACGTCGGCGCGAACGTAATTTAAAAAAAGAAGAACAGAAGTCGTATGCCTAGAGGAGGGAGAGAGCAGGAGGGAAAGACGACTAAAGTTTAAAATTTTAATTAATTATGTTAATTATAATTTTAATTATATCTAATGTTAATTTGTACGTAACTCTCTCATACGAGGTCATTTTCGAACGCGACAAGCTACGTTGTGTTCGTATCAGCGAGCATTACACTATGAAGTTGGATTGGATGGATTTAGAGATTGTGAAAATTTTGGGTTAAAATTGGACATTCGTTTAATTTTAATTGATATATTGATATGATATGTTGATACATGATATATTGGATGTCATAATTGTTGACGTGACTAAGATTCTATTTATTTAGTGTTTTATAGCATTGGGCCTTATATTTTGGTATTTTAAAATGCCATAAAATAGTGATTGATTTTAAAAGGGGATTTCAAAGTGAGTTTTGAAAATTATACATGTTTTAAATAATTTTCTTGAATTATTTAAAGAAGTAGTTGATTTTATAATCAAAGGTATGATTTTTATGGATATTTTAATTTAATAGTTTTATAAAATATTTTAAATAGAGTATTAAAACTGAGAGTAAAGATTTTAAAATCTTGGAAAATAAGTTAGTCTTTTATAATAAAGGATTATGGTTTTCAAAAAGAAAATAGAAATATTTTGATATAAATATTTATTGACCATTTTATATAAAGTGATATATATACATAGGTACATATATTATAGTTTATTTGTAACGGTGGAACTTATAAATATGATAATTTACAAAAGTGATATTTTATAAAGAAAGTGAAGATTTGTAAAAATCGTATTTTCATTAGAAAAAGTATGGATTTATAAACGACATTTATAAATAAAAGGAAAACTATTATCATTGGATAGATTGGAGAAAAATAAATCGAATGGAGGATTTATTATAAGATGTGGAATGATATTTTAAAAAATAATTGATCCTATTTAGGAAATTGAAAGTGAGGGAAAATTGGGTCTATTAAACGATATTTTATAAAATGAAAGAAATTTATAAAAGAAAGTTATACTTATAGGAGCAAGGTTAAAAGCGGTTGAAATTATGGTTTTGAACGAGATTTTATGAATAAGTGTGATTTATAAAGGAATGGAGTTATACATAGGGTTCATAAATAAATGGATTTTATGAAATGGAGTTTCATACAATAGTGGAGATTTATAAATATAGTTTATAATATGGAAATGGTCATATTGGAAATAAAGTATGGATTTTTATCATGGAAATATAATTATGTTTTAAAAGTAGTTAATTTATATTAATATTTCTTTTAAAAGTGATTTATCATTATTTTAATATTTTCAAAGGTTAATTATTTAAAATTATTAGTATGGTTTGAAATTAAATATAATTATTTATAAATAAAGTTTTGAAAATTAATTATTAGTATTTATAAAAATGCTGAAGATAAATTACTATTGTTGTTTTATTTAGGATGTTTGGAATTTGTAAATCATTATTTTAAAATGTTTTAAAGTTAATATTTATTTATTCATAATGTTTACTATTATATAATGATAGTGTTTTAAGTAAATGATTAGAATTTATGTTTTAAATGTTTTCGAGATTCATAAATAGGGTTTTATAAACATATGTGGAATATAAAGGAATCCTATAATATATTTTCAAAAAAGAAAAACGAAGATTAGTTAAAGGATAAAAGAATTTTATAAATAGCTTAAGATATTTATGAAAGAATTTTAGAAATGGGTTAATAGATTTACAAAATGAGTTTATTAAATGGTTTTGTGGATTTATAATGGAATTTATAAATGATTTTAGAATTGAACAAAAATGGGAGTCTTCCCAAATGTTGGTGAATATACTTATACCGTTGTGATATCAATATTTTATTAGGAGTTGAGAAATAGGGATTTGTGGGCATGTATATATTTTTTTAAAAGGAATTGTTACAAATATCTACAAAGTAATTTAAGAAAATCGAAAATTTGTTAATAGAGGCTTAGTGTTGCTCTGAATGTTTGTTATTTGATAGTTAAATAACTGACCATCGAAATTGGACCCAAACTAACTTTGGAAATATCTAGAAGAAACACGTGAGTTATGTGGTACAGTCATCTCCGATGATGCTGTACCGTGCATGTAAATCTCATTTCGTTCTCCTTGGACAATGATAAAGGAGTCCGTCCACTAAGGGTTAGGATGCGATCTCCGCTCTTGTCTTTGACTATTTATTTTTTAAAGAACTTGGGGTTAGTTTACCAAAAATGTCAAATGTTGTTTCGAAGAGACCGGGATCGGGTATGTTATCCGAATACCACTTCAATCCAACAAATGTGCTCCAAAGTGAAGACATCTTGAAGATGATGGAATCTGCAGACGGAGCTCTCAAGTGTTTCGTTCAATCCCAGAACGGACTTGTATGGATGAATACTGGTATTTCATTATTGCTTGAAGGGCAATGTTAGCATTCCAGGTGGAAAGTGCTATATAAGGGTAAAACAGAGCCTCAAACCTCATCAATCAAGAAATGACAAAATTCGGGCATGCAACACAGCCAAGTGGGTCGCTCCCAAGTAAGGTATGGTCAATCCAAATCTAGATCGGTTACTATCTATTCTTGTATGCTTCGAGGCCGCAGAGGGGTGCTCATATTCGGTACTACTAGTCAAATGGTAGGTCAGTCGCTAGAAAATAATTCTAGTGATGACTACAACGTCATCGGTGTTCATTTTCGAGTTTCTAAGTGGGGGATTGCTACCATTAGGGTTTTATTTTAGTAAAACAAATTTGTTTTAGATTCCAAAAGTTTAATTTGAAATATAAAGGAGTTATGTATATATATGATTTCAAAATCATTAGAAATAAAACCGGATATTTAAAAATCCTAAATTTTTTATCTAAATGTTTTGAGAAAATATAAGATAATAAGTTTTGAACCTTGAAAATGGTATAGATATGAAAAAAATTGGGATTGAGATATGAAATCAAAAATCCAAATTAAATAAAGCTGAAAATGAAAATTGAGTAATGAATTAAAGGAAATGGAGCTTAACTTAAAGAAAGGTTAAATGGAGTTGAATTGGATTTGTGACGAATAAAGTGAATTAATGAAAATATGGTTTGGAAGGTTGTTTGATAGAATTGAATATGAATTTAAATTTCGAAGTAAAAAAAACATACATAATAGGCAGTGTTGTATAAGATATTTAAAATAAACTTAAGTAGTTATTGTACGAAATGTGTTCATGAACGAATGTAATATGGAATGAAATGTTGTTAAATATAATATGAATAATTGGATGTTAACCAAAGAATTAAAATTGGTTAAATGGAGTGTATATGTAACAACCCGCATGTTTAACGATTATATATTTAAATGTTTTATTTAAATATAGCGTCGTTAGTCGGATTTTTGGGTCCGAAAAGCTACTTTTTGCAAACGGCCGAATTGGAGCTTGAAACTACCTCCATTGGTTCCAAAATGGCGTTTGCGATCTTTTTGAGTATAATCTTTGATATGTTTGGAGTTTGTGAAATTTTGACTCTTTTTCTATTGGGTTTTGGGTTTGGGTTCAGCCCACTAACTATCTAATTAACCCTAACTCAGCCCTCTCCTCTCATTCACTTATTCCATTTCTTAAAACTTAAGCTCAAAAACTGAAAATGGTGGAAGGGAAAGAGAAATAGAAATTGCAAGCCCTAAATCCATTTGCAAACTCCAAATTCTTGCTTCAAAATCAAAGAGAATCCATTGGTAAGTTCTTCTTCATCTTCTCCAACTCTTCTCCTCTTCAATTTCAGAAAATTTCCTAAACCTAAATTGGGAAATATGTGTTTTATTCTTAGATTGAAGCTTGTTGAGTTGAAGTAGTGTTTAGTTGGTCTTCTCCTTGTTATTGAGCTCCATCTTCTTGTTTTGGGTTAAGGTGAGTTTTGAACTCACATCTACTTCTCTTGATTTCATTGATGTTGGGTATGAATACCTAGCACTTGTTCATATGCACTTGCTTTTAGTTTGGATTGAATTGGTGAATATCCAAATTTTTAGTGTTTGGGTTCAATTCTTGAAATCCTAACTTTGATGTTTTGATCATGTTTTTGGTGATGAATCGAAGTGTTTATAGGGCCGGGTAGCCGTTAGGCGTAAACCCCTAGCGTCCGTGCTCGTCCGGTTGAAAGTTGGGAGAGTTTGCACTTCATTTGTTATAAGTAGAAAATGCAGGAAATTGGGTTCAGTCGACTAGATCCTCTGTTCAGTCGACTGACCTGAAGCCCGAAATTTTTCTGGACAATTTTCAGTTGACTGAACAGGGATTTCAGTCGACTGACCTGCTCCTGTTTTCCTGTTTTGCCTATTTATGCTTATTTTGATTGGTTTTCCGGATTTTATCGATTCATGTTAGTTCTTAGTGGTTGTTATTGCCTCTTTGACTTTGATAACTTATTTTTGACTTCATTCACGGGTTTTTATAAAATAATCTTTCTAATCATATTAACTCCAATTTATAAATTCTATTTAAACACACGCACAATTTCGCACTTCGAGCGAAGTGGAAGGGTGATTAAATGGTTGGACAAAACATGGACCATGAATCTGTGCGTTTATCCTTTCGATTAATCCCCGACCTATTCAATTGATCGTTTTGACGTTCGGATTTGGTTTATCGATGATATATGGTAAATTTGTACTGCTTTGAGTGTGAAATAAACTAACGGATAGTAAACCGTTTAGTGCGAACGGGTGGTTATGGGACTCACGTTACCACTTTTCGGATTCCTCTCTGGGAGTTTGTGGCACATGCTGCCTTTGGGATAGTGTCTTCGGACTGTCTCCTCTGGCTTGTTTCCTTTAAATATCGCCTTTGGAGTTGGCCCTTTGCCCCGACTCGAAAAATATATGGGGTTGGCGGTTGTCTTTAGTATTGCTTTCGGAGTGGTTTCTTCACCACCGCTCAAGAGATATTGGAGTGGTTTCTTCACCACCGCTCAAGAGATATTGGAGTGGTTTCTTCACCACCGCTCAAGAGATAACAGAGTGGTTTACTCACCACCACTCATGATGTTTCATTTATATGTATATTCCCTAGGTATCGCTTTTCTGTATTGGTTCTTTGGAGCCACAAGAAATATAGCGTTTACCTTGTGGAACTTGTATACCTTATTGGTATTTATTATTTGCCATTCGGCTTGCTTTGGGATATTCTTATCCTTTGTTTCTATATGTTGCCGATGATATGAGGCTTGATCTATATGATTCATCTTTCGTTAGATGATTGTATATCTCCTTTAGAGATATCTATTATGCTTTGTAACCTTACAGCAGTTTATTTAACTGATTTGTTTAGCTAGACTGGTCCGTGTAATTTATACTCGGGTCAGACCGAGTTGTTTCAGGTTAAGTGCTTTTGGACTTAGCCTATTTTGCTTCTGCATGGACTATTCTCTAGCTTCATTTTGTTGTAGCGTCTTTTGTGGTCCTTATCTGTTGTAACTCTGATATTTATATTTTTGTCTCGTCTGTATATTGTGGTCTCCTGTACCACTTGACATGTATTATTTTGTATACTCTGTTGTGTATTCGTTTATGTGTATATTATGATCGACTGTTCTGTGATGTGATTTACATTTGAGTTGTCATATTTTCTTCTGATAGATCCTATAGCCATTGTAGTTTTGCCTTAAATATTTATTGAATAGGTCGAATTTTAATGTGACTACTTTTCGACGTATTTAGTGAATAGTTAAGGTAAGATTACACATGGTCGCTTCATTATACTCTATTGTCCGCGTTAGCCGACAG
Source organism: Allium cepa (assembly GCA_030765085.1). Classification (NCBI taxonomy): domain Eukaryota; kingdom Viridiplantae; phylum Streptophyta; class Magnoliopsida; order Asparagales; family Amaryllidaceae; genus Allium; species Allium cepa. The sequence goes on along the minus strand of CM060939.1, from coordinate 921,550,790 downwards.
TATTATCTATGTAATACTCTTTGTTAACGAGGCTCTCGGAGTGGGGCGTCATAGTATATTAATTGGATGAAGATTAATTAGTATGAATAAATTCGATATGAATAAATTGGATGTAAATAAGTGAATGATTAATGAATTGAATTTAAGTAAATGAACATGAATAAATTGAATTTCAAATTGAATGCAGATCAAATGAATGTAAAAGGAATTGAATGCAAATAAAAGAATTGGGAATAAAAAAGAATGGGATATAATAAGAAATCAATTGAAATAAATACGTAAGTTGTACGTATATTGTTTTATTCACATAACTGTTTGATCCAGATTCGAATATATGATTTCAGGGTGATTTGCACCGACCTGAATTAGGAATTTTCACTCGATTTCTTGAAGGCAAATACTGGATATGGATTTTTGTTCGATTCTGGTTTTCTCTATCATAATATATGGCTATGTAAGGAGAATGATGATTTCTAATCAAGAAACCACATCTGAGTTCGCACTGGTCGAGTGAACGATACTAGTTCAAAAGTGAAATTGTGTAATCCAGCGAGTGATCGGGCATGGTTTTGCCTACGTATGATATATATGTACATCGTAATGGGTTTAATAAATTAAACTTTGACATTTTGAAATGCAAATTGACATGATGACAAATAAATTGGATGGATGTTATTTGTTTAATAAGTTCTCTTGTGACATTAACTAAAATTACATATAGTTATGGTATAATCTATGTTATATAGTGATATTATTTTCTATGAACATGTTCTCACTGGGTGTTGAGTGATTAGTAGGTGCGGATGACGTATGCTTCGCATTTGGAGCTAGCTTTCGCTTTATATTGGTTGTATATGCTTGCCAATATAATAAAAGGTACACATCTCGGATTACATATCGTACTTTTATTTTTTTTCCTTATGGGATGCCTCATCCTCAAAGTTGAGACGTATATTTGTGATTATATTTATATTGTGATTTTTTTCGATCTAGTTGCGACGACCCAAAATTTCTAACAATTTTAATATGAACAGTTAATTGATTTAAAATATTTAAAAGTTAATTTTAACTTGAATTCAAGATATCAATATTTAATTGATAATTAAATTATTGAATTATATAGTTTAAATATTGAATCATATAATTTGAAAATGGGTAAAACGCTGAATCTGGAGTTTTAAGCCTGTTAATAATAATTTGAAGGCTTATAAAATTTATATTGATAACACTGAAGGTAGTGAAGGTGTTGAAATTGAGTTTGGAAGTGTTTTGTTCCTTTTTTAAAATATATCGTTTAAATTAAATTTAAAAATAGCCTTCCGAGGCACACTCTCGGAATTCGACGAAACCAGTTCCATGAGATCCGTAATAGTTAGTTATTATCGGATTTCAATTTTCGTAGCAATCGGAGTTGTCGTTTGACCTTTGCAGTTAAAAACGCTTCGAACTATTTTAATCGATTTAATTTAGAATTGATCGTTTACTTCCGTAACTCATGCATATGATCAAATTAGCCTCCGAAACACGTTCCATTGTGTTCGGAATGCGGTAAAACTTTAAGAACTCCTGTCGGTATGTTTGATTCGGGTTTGAGATTTCGCGTTATGGAACCCGAGATATTTTCATATTTAATTATATAAAATCAGGCGTACATGAGAATCCTTACACCATCATATATCTCATTGCCGTCCCTTTCTTCAATCTTGAAGCAGCAGAGAATCGAGCGTAAATAAAATTTAATGGCCGAGCTTAATCAAAAATCAATTTCCCTTCTTCAATTCATTTCACAAATCCAATTTCTTCTCAAATAAACACGCCTTCATATTGAATCTCGGCCTGTTCGTTTACCCTCTTCAGATCGCATAAAAAAAACTCTATCTTGATACGAAATCGCGAGTTACTTCCTCCTTCCTCTATTCGAATCCATGATAGAAAAAAAAAGTCGCGATTGAATCACGATACGGTGATGCGCAATTGGAGGGCGAATGATGCTGGAGAGGGTTTTCGATCGGCAGCCTATGGAGTTTCGCATCACGGAGGTTCGTTTGTAGCTTAGGTTGGAGACGCGATGGGATTCGCATACGCACGTGCGAAGTGGAGGCGGCGATCTAGGGCGCGTGGGTCTCGATGAGGAGGGAGGCCGCGACAGTAAAGGGATGCTCGGCGAGGTTCTCGATCAAGGTAGCGAGCGTGGCGACTGTTCCTTGGCGGCGCGTCAAGCTGAGGTAACGGTGATCGAGGTGAGATCTGGTTGTATTTGTTTTATTTTAATTTAATTTCCCTAAGTTTATATAGTATTTGTACATACTGCTGTGATGAAATTTGAAATTTAAGTATGAACTACTATTTGTTTTCAGGTTGGAAAATATATGTAAGGATTTAGAAAAAACAAAAATGGGGGAAAAATTTGTTTAGGAAAATTTAGTTATTTGTTTAAATAAAGATTTAGTTAAATTAAATTTATATAGTGGAAATCAATTTATTTAGTTAACTATATAATTATGTGACAACTAGAACATATTTTATAAACAGAAAATTTGTTTGAAATTAACTTATTAGGTAAAATGAAATTTATTAAATAGAAATTGAACTTTTTCGAATATTAATAAGATTGTATAACTGTTTATATAAGGTCTAAATCTGAAGGAAACAAATCGAGATTGGAATGGATTGCAAACAACATATTCAAAGGTGAGTAAACCTCACGCTTCTGGGGTTTTAGTAAAATTTAAATGGTTAGATTTAAATGATTGGTTAAATGGTTGAATTGAATTGTTGTGCACTAATGTCCTGGTGACTTTGGTTTTGGTTGGTTTTTGAGTTAACCGTTGCTTGACTCGAAGTATTCGAGGTTTAAATTGTTTAAAACTTAAATCATAAATAAGAATTGTTTTCATTTTGATGTTAATAAGGATTTAATGATTGGTGATTCATTTAATCATTGGGGTAATTAAAATGGATGATTAATTAATTATAACTAATTAATGATTTGGGTTAATTAATTTAGCAATGAATGGTTTGAATTAATTGATTAAGTTTTAAGTCGATTAATTAAGTGTAAGTAATTCAGAATAATAATTGAATGGTGTGACAAGTAATTGCTTAATGTAATTAATGAAATATAATTACTTTGCGGAAGAAATCAAGAGATTAAATAAGATAATTAAGGAGTAAGTAATTTATTTAATGAAGTAAATGAAAGATAATTAAATGTAGGTCGAGATTGTTGAGAATGATTAATATCGTGGTTTAATTAACGAACACTACAACTAAAAGTGTCTTTTATAGTGGCATATAGCCGCTATTAATCACAACCATAGCGGTTTGATAAGCGCTGTATATCGACATGTTATAAAAAACTGTTGAATATTTATAACACAAAATATGCCACTATGGTTGAGCTTAGTTTTATAACGCAAACTCGCCGCTATGGTACGTTAATTCAATAGCTCATTGTAGCCGCTATAATACAGCTAAATCTCAACGGAAATGGAAATCTTTATAACACCATTTTGCCGCTATAAAATATTTATTCAATAGCTCATTGTAGCCGCTAATACAGCTAAATCTCAACGGAATTGGAAATCTTTATAACACCATTTTGCCGCTATAAAATATTTATTCAATAGCGGTCATTTCACGCTATTAAATCAACATGTTATAGTATTGATAAATTCTTTTACAGCTCATATATGCCGCTATAAAAATTATAGATACACTTTTCAAGAGCTATGCCTATATATTAAATTTTAATAATAGCAATCAAACTAAATCTTCATAAACGATTAAAGGTTATAATCAACAAACATAACACAAGAGCATGCTCAGAAATAAATGTGATATATTTTTCATTACAGTGTACAAACATTAAAGCAAGTGTATAACCATAGAAAAAATTCCTTCTCTAATCAAAAGTGGAGCCACCTAAAAATTATATTGTTGCATCTTGTTTCATTATTGCCTTGTCTGAGGTTTACTCGAGTTCATTTGTTGTCTTGGGTTCATCGAGTTCTTCCTTAGCTTGTCTGAGATGACGACTCAAGAATAAAGCATCTGTTGATAGCTCTATAGATGTTTCCTGCTACTTTATTGGAGTTGCTGAGAGAGACACAGTTCCATTTGGGTTCCCGTCAGTCTTGAGTTTGAACTTCTTGAAGCTATTGCCTTGTCGGAGTTCATGATGTTTGATCTGAAGATGTTCGATGCCAGCTACTTGCCTATGTTAACGGTGGAGGTCTTGATCTCTAGAGCATTACGATATTGTTGCTTCATCAAAATCTAGAGTTGCAGTGATGAGAAGTTGTGGCGATGAAATCTAGAACAATGCTTTGTTCAATGATCTCGACCACTACCCGTGCTGAATTTGAGAAGATGGAGTTGGATCTGCGATACTGCTTGAGGTTGATAATGTTGTAGTGCTTGAGGTTGACAATATCAAAAGAATCGCCTCTCTTTCTATCTATTTCCAATTCCATTAGTTACTGCTTTTTTTATTTCTCCCACGTGTTCTATTTGAGCATCGCGCGATCTATGCCCTGCCAACTAGCGATTGTCTTCGCTGCCAATTTTTATTTTACAACTAAGTAGTCAATATAATGTTATTTGTAAAACATATGTAGTACAATCATTCACAAACAAAACCAAAAAAAGGAAAAAAAAATTATTTATTTCAAAAGCTCTAGTGAAACTCCGTCGAAGTTCATTTGTTTTGAGTTGAGGAATGATTACTGATAAAACAAGTATTTTAGGTCTATACTTGGCAATTATTGATTAAAAGGCTTATTAGGCTCATTAACTGGTAAAGGAATTATTCTAAACAAAATGAACTATATTTCTAAAGGCATGTTACGAAATAATAATGCACTATGTACCTTGCTGCTTTTCTTGGTGAAGCGAAGACGATGATAACAAAAGCTTTAACCTTAAGTGTTGCATGCACCTACAGATAATTACAAGCATAATACGAACATGAAGTCACAAGAAACGTCATGTATCAGACTTTCAAAAATGATACCACAACATGAAAGCTTAAAACAAGAGTATACACAAATCAGAACACTTTTATATTCATATACTCAAAACACTTATATTTATTTATTCATACATCCAGAATGTATGAAAGCTTAAAACAAATATTCGTTGCAAGCTAAAATGTATATTTACAACACTTAAGTTTTCCAAACAAGGTTAAAGTCGAGGATCAGCATGTTCAAAATCAAACACAATATAATTTAGACAACGTAAAGACCCTTAAATCCGTACTCCTTGAATAGACACTAATCTCCAGTGATTAGGTCAAGATGAACGGAAATATGAACCCTTAGGGTTTTAAGAAGAAGAAAGAGGTAGAAGAAGAAAGAAAAAGATAGAACAGAACAATATCAGAATCTCACAATTCACAGCGGAACAACATATAATAGATAAATGAATAATCATTAAAACAAAAGAACTGTATATTTTATACATTACATCACATTACATTTTTTATCAGAGTTTACAACAACAACAACAACAACAGCGGAAAAGAAATACTATACTTAGTAATATGCTACGCCATCTAGCTCGCCTCCAGATTTCTGTAGCAACTCCCGAATCCAGAATAACCTGATAACCTTAACTCTAGACTGCCCGTGTGGAAATTGGTGGGCACCCAGAGTTTAGGAAGGGAAACAATAAACTCTAGGTCAGTCATGTGACTGGTGTGAGAACTTAAAACAGTCATTTATCTTTAAAACAAAGAACAGGATAATTTTAAAATGGATTCGCAATGCTTTTTGAAAATGTAACTACCATAAGACCTCCCACCACACACACAATGCAAACGCAGACTTGGAGGAGATTTCTTCTTATGTTAGTCAATGATGCTTACTACGCAAAATCAAATCAATTTTGATATTATTATTAGTGCATAGTGTAGAAAATATTTCGAAAGTAGAATATAAATCTTAGCCAGCATAGGTACCATTATATTATGCCTACTATAGCTACCATATTAGATGGCAGGTTCTACAACTAAAACCGTACAAGATCGTATTGTTTCTTTGGATTTCCAACAAATGGTCAGGCTAAGGAACTTCCCATTGCCACATGGGTACGCCTCTGGAAAGACGACCCGAGAACCAAACCGGATCTCTGCCAACACAAGGCCGGGTTACCCCTAACTGGGTAACTACTGACACGAATATGTCATTCCCCGATCGTAACCGATCTGTATCCGAGGATCCTCGATTTCCAACAACCACAAAGCAATAAATTTGCAGCAACAACATAGGTTAAATATCTGGGCTCCATACCATGATACCACCTCTATCCAGAAGGAATGACATACACTAAAGGGGCGCTACCCCCTAATAACCTTGCGCATCCTTCCTGTTTTGACCATTTCCGGGGTGTGAGGTCCGACGAAGTCTCGTCCACAAAGCCACGCTTTATACAAAAGCTGTGCTTTGGGTCAATAAATGATCAAAGTAATGATGACCAAGATAAATGATCAGACAAATGATCATATCACAAATGATCAAACAATGATCATCCCACAGCAACACTCAACATGCCACACTACCAAATTGGGAGTATATCACTAATAACCTTCAACTACATAACCTCTGAGCTCGTACGTAAGGGTGTTAAGCTAAGAGAATAAATTCTCCGCCACCAACAGAAATATATTTGAAAGAAATCAGCTTTATATCTCAACTTGTAATGTCAGACATACAATCCATACAAGTCTGTTCCGGGCTCGAACAGAACCGAAGGCACTTACAAAGAAGTCCTTGCATTCTGGATAATTTCTAATCACGTCCGGACTTCCCGTCACAAAGGGTGATAAAACCTCTATATCGGAGATCAGCCGATGCAGAGCAACTCAACGGTAATCCTTCCGTTTTCAAAAATATCCGGTCTTCAACACTGGTCATCAAATGCAATCCATTACGACGTATCACATATTCGGAATGGATTATACGACCCCAAGGTCCTTTCCCGGCTAACCCGAATAGTGAGCGCTTATTTAAAAAAATAAGTGTAGCATTCAAATTCAAGCAATCACAACAAATACCAATTTAAAGGTAAATATTGATAGTCGGATTTTTTTAACTATCAATAAGTGTGTTCAACATCACCAAATTCCAAATAATTTTTCAAATTATTTACTTTCCAAAATATCTTTACTAGATATATAATTTTCCCACACTTCAAAAATAAAACAACATTTATTTTTAAACCAATTTCCCCTTTCCTTTATAAATTCCATAGTGAATTTAAATTTCCAAATATCTACTGATATACGATTTTCAAATCGATTTCAAATATTCACTTTCAACTTATCTTTAAAAAGATAATTCTCAAAACGTTTCATTTCATATTGGAAAAACATTTCCATACTTATTTAATAATAAGTATTTCATAAAACTATATATTTTCAACATTTGAAGATATTCGATATACTTAAATCAAAATTAAGTATATATTTCATTCTTTAAGAAATCATTCTCTTAAACACAATTGTTTGGGTCAAAACGAATGTTACGTAAAACATCTTTACAACGACCCAAAATCACTAGTATAGGGATTCAAAATTAAGTTAGATATATAAATCCCAATTCTACATAAAACATTTCTTTCGGAAATTATTTACTATAAAAATCAATGTTATAGTCCACCATTTCCTTCTATTCCTTGAAAACGCCTATTTCAAAATTGAATGTTGAAATCTATGTTTTCCATACTTAATACATTTAAAACATCTCTAATCGTTTTAATTCTATTTAAAATATCATTTTCCCAAAACATTCCTTTAATATATTATTCACTTTCCAAAATTGTGAATTATACTACGTTAACCAAATTTAACGTTTCTACACATCTTATTCAAAGGATTATCCACTGTCCAAAATCGTGGATCTAAATCGTTTACCAAATTCAACACTTCCACATATTTAATTAAAGGATTTTCCACAGTCCAAAATCGTGGATATAATTTCCTTAATAACCCTCTATATTAAATTTATCAAATTCAATTGGTTTCGGATTTTATAAAACAATGTTTATAAATTCCATTTCTATTTATAAGCTTCGATTTATAAATTTCGTTTATTAACCCAATTCAATTTATATAACTCAATTATATACCAAAAGTCCATATTATAAGTTAAATACTTATAATTCATTTATTTACAAAATCGTTCTTTTTTAAAAAAAAACTTCCTAAATTATAAATCTTATTACTTATAAGATTTCGTTATAACCTTATTTCCAACATTAACAGAACTCCTTTTAAAATTCCATTATTTTAAATTTATAAAATACCAACTTTTACATCTTTTATATAAATTGTTTACAATAATTCAAAAATCCCAATTTAGACTATTTTATAATTTAACCAACTATTTATTTCAAAAATCACATTTCGGTTATATTTCTTAAAAATCTTAATTTTTTATAACATAAAAATTTATAACTTTTTAATTATTTAAAACGAATCAATTCAAAATTTTAATAAAACATATACTTTCAAAAATCACTTTAAAAATCCTTTTAAATTCAAAATCATTACTTTCACATTTTTAAAATTCCAAAAATGGATCCGATGATGCAACAGCACCAAATAACCAAATCAACACATCCAAACATCATATATCAATATGATAATCAACAAATATCACAATATCTGTAATCAAATAAATACTGGTGAGGAATCCAGTTGGATCCCTCCAACCTGTTTCCCTGCATCCATATATGTTAGCACAATACCAATCCCGTTTCAAGACGGGATATCTCGGTATATAGGATTTATAAAATATTATCCGCTATTATGCGGCGCAATAGGGTCTCATCCGCTATATAATGCGGGAAATCAACAACTCCAATATATACATATTCCAATATATATATATATATTGGTATATATAGATATATCCTACTATATCTAATATCACAACCAAACAGCAATCAATAACTGCAATCATAATTCAAAACATACATTCAAGCAATTTTAAATCCAACTATTTAAAATTTAAATCGAAACTGTTCGATTGAGTGAGAAGTTCTCACCTTTGATTTGCGATCCATTTTCCATTACGACTTGATTTTCTTCACGTGTTAACGCAAAAAGTTAGATGCTAACACCCCGATGCAAAATGAGATTTGAATGAAAGCACCACCCGTTAACATGGGAAATAGAAAAAGCAGTAATTCACTGAAAAAACGGTAAGAGACACAGAGTTTATAGTGGTTCGGCTTATGATTAAGCCTACGTCCACTTCAATCCTTCTTTATTGCTAATATGATTACAATCCTTTACAATTTCCTTCAATTACAATTCACTTCAAATGACAAGTAGCTAGAAAAACTTCGATGCAAGAGAATTCTCAGAATCCATTGTTGAATGTGTTGAATCCCTATTTGAAGTTAATTGAAGCTTCTTGTGAGTTTCAAGTGTTGGAGTAAGGCTTCGTCTGAAGATGGAAGAGTCTTGATGCTTTGAAGAAAATGATCGGAAAAAGTCCCCCTCATGTTGAAGCTCATGCCGTATTTATAGAGAGTTTTGGATGGAGCTATAGGTCGCGCGCGACCTAGGGTATACCATAACTTGCTCGCGAGTTAAGAAGGTATGTGTCACGACTTAACAGGTTCGCGCCTAGTCATTTAGTAGATCCCCTCTGCCTCTGGGAAAGCGGCTCTATTTATTCTCCAAGTGTTAGGTCGTGAGCGACCTAAGTCAGGTCATAGGTTAGCGGCGACTTAGGGATAGGTCGGACGCGACCTAAGGTCACGGTAGAATAGGGTGGCTCCTGATCCTTTCTCGAACGAACTAAGGAGTTAGGCGACTTAGGGATAAGCCGGTTATAACTTAGGTCGTAGCCGACCTAAATGGCGAGCGACTTAGTGGCTGTGGGACCCTGCTTTTAGCTTGCAGAAGATGCTAGGTCGCTGTTCCTCTTAAGTTGCTCACCCTTCTTAAGCTGTTAAGTCGTTAAATCCTTAAGTCGTCCAACCCTCTTAAGTCGTTAAGTTCTTAAGTCGTCTAACCCTCTTAAGTCGTTAAGTTCTTAAGTCGTCCAACCCTCTTAAGTCGTTAAGTTCTTAAGTCGTACAACCCTCTTAAGTCGTTAAGTTCTTAAGTTGTCTAACCCTCTTAAGTCGTTGACCTCCTTAAGTCGCTTAGCCCGCTTAATATGTTAAGTCGCCAATTCCTTTGTGTCACTGAGTCGCTGAACATAGAAGTTAACATTTGCCCCTCGAAGTACATGCCTAGGTCGTAGGTCGTGTGCTTCGATCTAGTTCCTAAGCCGTGGGCGACTCAAGAAGCTTGTTAACTCGCACGTCCATCCATCTTCTCCTCTACTTCCAATATAAGCCGTTAAGTCGCTTTTTCCTCTTTACTTCATTGCTTATCATTCTGCCGCCATTGTTGCATCCGAGCTCAAAAGTTAACACAAAATCCTCCTCTTTGCATCTTTGACCGCTATTTCAACATCAGGTTTAGGTAATTCTAATCATCTTTCCATTGTGTTTGCCACCAACCCCTTCATAACCATTTCAATACAGTTTTTGTTTCCATGATGTAAGATTACACCCCGATTCGTCCTCTGACCATCGTCGACTGTTGGCAATTACCTTAAAAAATGAATCGGCTTAGGATCTTATGGAGTTATTTGGCAAGTGTTTGAATTCGTGTAGTTAGCAACAATTTCTGGAAATTTGGAGGAGGTGATGGGATCTTAGATGTTTTGAGGAGACGAAGAAACACTTGGTTAACGGGTTAGTGGATTTTGGGTTTAGACATGGTGCTTCAAATGACACAATGGTAGATAAACACGTGGCAACGTGTAATTGGTGAGTAGTAGGGCTTATTGGTTCTAACGGGAGAAAGCCTTGGATCGTTGCATCATCCTGAAACGACCTAAGGAACCCAAGCGACTTAAAGATCCCCGCGACTTAGCAGATTTGGCCGATCTAACAATTTTTGCGACTTAACCTCTAGGTCGTATGAGCGACTTGGCCTCTAGGTCCTAATCGCGACTTTCCCTTTAGGTCGTGGACGACTTAACCTTTAGGTCGTGGACGACTTAACCTTTAGGTCATGGACGACTCAGCACTTGGACAATTTTTCACTGCCGAATTGCTTCCTTCAGCCTAGACCAACTTCAACCCATCCTGTTAAGTCGTGAACGACTTAGGACTTAGAGAACTTCTAGACTGCGACTAAATGGCTTGAACGAAACTTGAAAACTTCGAGATGTTGTTAGAACTTGATTGTACTTCCAACTCGAACTTTGAACTGCCGAAATAACTTGCATGACTTTGCTATGCTTTCTTAACAGATTATACCAAATTTGATGCTAATAACCTGTTAAATACAACATTTGCAGAAAACTAGGGCGAATATACTGCCACTGATTGCCCACATCAAATGACAGATTAATTGATAATGGATAATTAACTTAAAGAAATTGTATGAAATGCTGTGAATCAACAAACTCAAGTGAAGCATTAAAACAATGTTAATCAACTAAAGTCGATGTGTTTGCATTAATATTGCACTTGTATTTGGACTTAAAGCGACAAGTCTTGAAATATTGCAGTTGACACCTGTTTAATTTCAACTATATTTGCTTGTTGCTTTGTTAGCTGTACACAGCACTTCACACATTTAGGAAACGTGCACCTTCATGTTTGAATATCCAATTGTTTATGTAGAATGGCTTCACATCAAGAAGAAGTGGTTGCTCAAGCTGGAGAGACCTTTCCGACAACTATTCCCATAGTGAATCCTCCAGAAAGAACTCCGACTACCTTAACCCAGAGAGCATTTAACCAGTTACGCATTCAATTTGGCCTTGCTGAGAGTGATGCTCTACTTCCCGGGCCGAGTGATACTGTCGATAATCCACCTTATGATTTTGTAGCAGTCAATCGCCAGATGTGCCTCAGTGGAGCAATTCCTCCTTTTAACGATTTTCTTCGAATGCTTCTCCTTCGGTTGACCATCTCTCCGTTTCAACTACATCCCAATGGCCATGCTATCCTGATGGGGTTATGTGTTTTATTTAGGAGAACTCTTGATCGTTTGCCGAGCTTCGAAGAAATTTGCTACTTATGCTCATTTGCTAAGAATAAAGATCATCCCTCCATTACTGTTGTAAGAAGCGCTAGGAATCGTAAACTCATTACCGATCTTTCCGAAAGCGCACATGGCTTCTTGAATCAGTTTTTCTTCGTTCGCTGCCCCCTAGGGTTTTATGCTATCTGGAGAATAGGAAGTAAGATTACCTGCTTCTTATTTTTTCCATTCTTGAGCTTTTCGAGATCTGAGTTGCTAAGTGCTAATTTTACTCTTTCCTCTTTCAGCACTTCCTCCCCCCTCTAGAGATCCAGGCCACAAGCAAATTTTTGAAAGATTGAATGTCGTGGCTGTTGAGGAAAGGAGTATAAAATTTCTGTTGAAGGATGAGTTTCTACATCATTTTGGACTTCTACATTCTTCCCGCTCTACACAACTTCACGAAGTCCCTGATTCCCCAGCTAAGGCATTAGATGCCCAGTTTCTACTAACGAACCCATACCGAAGGAACTTACAACTGAGGCTTCGTTGGTAAAATGTTCTACTCCAACTGTCATTGCAGGACCATCTTGTAAACTTGCTCTTGCCCCAGTTATCGAAGAAGAAGAAGATCTTCAACAAACCGGGAAGACTACTGATGAAGGAGTTGAGGTGAAGAGGCCTGTTGAACACAGTGGTAATGACACTTTCGAAGGATTGAGCGACTTTATGGTTACGTCTCAAGAACTCTTTAAAGATGATCTGTCCGCTGCTAAAATTGTATCTCCAGCGGTTGAAGCGACATCTGCTCTTCAACAAACTCCTCCAGTTCAAGAATCAACATTTGCTGTAAAATCTGTCACCACCCCCCAACTGAGGAGCAGTTCGTAGTTCGGCGCGTGCAGTTTGCACACACCACACACACTTAGGATTTATTGGCACTAATATGCAATTAACTCCTTGCAATTTGAAAATTCTCAAGTTATGCTTCTTTTTCAATTTCAGGTTCTTCAATGGGGCGAAGTGGCTCGTATTATGATGACTTTAAGCAGTATGGCAGGCGCAGTCAATATGATTACAGACGCTATCTTCCCCCTCATAGGGAAACTGATGAGGAGAGGGCTGCCTGAAAAGCTCAGGAGAGAAGAGCATACGAAGAACGGTACGGGAGAGGGGAAGAACGTCGTGACTCTTCCCACAGAGAGGATGATTCCCTTAAACGGAAATCCCATGACGACAAAGGAAAAAGCAACGCCGCCGAAGGTTCGAGCAAACGGACCAAGCACGATGAAAAGTCATCATCTGACATTCCTAAAGAGCCCATTGCTTCGGTGCCTCCTCAATCTCCCGCTCTCGCTCGTACCGACATTTAGACGATCATTGGCAGGCCCTCATATCAGGTCGGACCTGGCCCAGCTACTCTTCAAAGTCGATTTCCAAACTGGTGCTTGAAGGGAGTTCGCTTTGATCTTGATCTGGTTCCAATCGACAAACCAACCATGTTGCAAAATCTTGACGCCGTCAAGCTTGATATTGAGAGAATATCGAATTGGCAGAAACTTATTGCCGAACTCCAGAGAGTGAACTGTGCGAACCTTGAGGCTATGTTGGCCATGGAGAATGATAAATCCGAATGGCAAAAGACCCTTGATCAACATGACGCAGAGATGAGGCGCATCGCCGCTTATAATGAAAAGCTTGAAGCGGAAGTTGGAAAGCTTAAAGAGGAGCTTGCTACGTCCTCCACTTCCTATTCTCAAAGGGAAAGTGTGCTTCTGCAGCAAGTGCGGGATGCTCATGCTAGCCAACGAGAGGCCGAAGATAAACTCATGTGGCAGGAAAAGGTTATAGAAGATTATTGCACTGAAGTTGCACAGTTGCGACAACAAACCAGCACTCAGAACCTCGAAATTGAGACGTCGAAAACTCGACTTGCTATAGCTGAAAAAGAGCGCGATGAGACTGTTGCCTGTAAAATTGCAGCTGAAGAAGCTCATCAAGCCACCAAAGCCGATGTCAGTTCGACATTATTCGACTTCTACTTGCAAAGTGTCCTAGGGCATGGAAGTCTAGCATTTTTGGGCCCCAAATATGAAATCACTTTGGCTGAAGTATGGGAAGCTGCGCTTGATATGCTTAAAGATGCTGGGTATGCCAAAGAAGAACTCGAGGCACATTACCTGGATGACGGAGCTCGTGCAGCCCTTGCCAGAGGAAAAGAGTAACTCGCTAGAGAGCGTGCTGGGATGATGAAAGAAGCACCATCAATTGCCCCTGTACCTCCTTCAATTTCGGCCGACATTGACATCACAGGCTCCGGTTCCCATTCTCCGTCCCCTGCTAAAGTTATAACTGAGATTACAAGTGCGTAGGGTGGAGATGAAGGCGAAGAGAGCACCGACACACAAGCTTATGAAGTTGACATTAGGAAGCCCACTTCTCCAGGTAATATTAACGTCGAACCAGGTCAAGTGGATTACACATTTGCTTCGGCCGAGCTTGATGAACTCATTGCTTATTACTTAAGACTCGATGAGCCGTTATCTCCTCTCTTCGCGGGAGATACTAATATTTTTTGCTTTTCTTCTGTAGTGAAAACGCTCAGTGTCGTAGAAAATTCTCCTCCTCCAGCTGTTCCTCCTCCAACCTTTCAAATTACTCCTACTTCCCTGCCGAGATCACAGGAAGAATTAATAGGAGCCCTTCAAGACATGGACGATCCAGCCGCCTCGCAGGAGCAGAAGGCCGAAGGACTTGAAGGAGGCGAAGTATCTCCGGAGCGAACCCTTTCTGATGACATAAAATTGTCTGCTTTTGTCACCGCAGGAAGTGAGTCTTCTTCAAGAAGGAGGAGGAAGCGTACAACTTCAAAGAAGAAAGGGAGAAGCATTTCCGCTACTGAAAAGGAAACGTGTAACGACCCAACTTCAAAACTCCAGGAAGTCGCATCGCTAATAAGAAAGAAAGGGATAGAGAATAGAAAGAAAGAGAAGAAGAAGAAAACAACACATCAGAATCTAAACAGCGGAACGAATAAATTATATTAATAAGCATAAAATATTTACATAGTTTACAACCACTATCAGAGTACACAGATAATACAACACATACTTGACAGTTATAAACACGTGTCTAGTATTTACAACATAATACAACATCACAAATAACTCAGAGATAACAAACACAGCGGATTACTAATATCTAACGCAGAAGCCTCCTGCTCCATTGCTCCTCCAATATTCGTCAAAGCTAACCCGAATCCTAACCTGAATCCCTTGGCTACTCGTAAAAATTTGAGTACCCAAGAGTTTATGAAAAACAAAAATAAACTCCGGGTCAGACATGGGTCTGGTGTGAGTAACAGGTTAAAGTTGCTTAACTTTTGAAAAACCTTTGAAAAGAAAGGTATCACGTAAGACTTCCCACACATAAACATGGAAAAGTTTTTACCTTACGCTAACCAAAACATTTGATATGAAATCTGATGATATTATAATAGTGTCTAGGGTTTTCAAGTAAAATACAGAAATAGCTGGAATGCTTACATCTCACGTTCCAACATAGTTGGGCACAACTAATACGTACGACACTTATTGGATTTTGTATCCCATACAATGGCAGGGCTACTGGGGTACCGCCCGTCACAGTACGTGGCTTAGATCACCGTACCGAGGAGCCACCCTAACTCCCCTGCAACACAAGGCCGGACCCGTTCCTTACTGAAAAGTTCCGAACAAGACAACCTCGGCAGTTGTCGCGAACCACTGCCCCACACAGCCGAATATAAAGGGACCTCTAGACAGGGATCAATCTTGCTCTCCAGTGGGAGCTACCCACGAAGCCTTGCTGCACCTCCCCTGTTTTAGCCATTCCCGGTTGATGAGGCTTGAGGCTACGATTACCTTTATAGGACATCAAATCTTAGAATGCTCATCGTCCACCTGACGATGTTCTGAAAGCATTCAATCCATACAAGTTCGTTCCGGGTTCGAACGAAACCGAAGGCACTATCTCGTTGCACTCATTATTGGAATCACCCTCAGAGTCAACGACCATAGCCCTTGCACTCTGATTCACCATCCCGAATCTATAAGCACTATTCCATCAAACTCATTACGGAATCACCCACAGAGTTATACAGACGTATAGCCTTTACACCTCGAGTCTTCACTTGCTCCACTTAGATTCACGACCTAACGTTAATTGGAATCGATGTGGTTTTCGGATATCCAAATATGGAAACCCGATCCCGGTCTCATCGAAATCCAAAGCGTGTCTTTTAGGTCCAAGTTGTTTTAAGTTAAAACAATTCAATTCTAATTATCCATATACACACAGATAGATAATTCACATCATCATAATAGATAATCAACAATATTATCATAAACAAGTAATCATGACAAATTGATAATCTATATTATCATCACAAATAGATACTTATATCATCATCACAATGCAACCAATGCATCCATAACACACAACACTATTTATCTCATGTCTGAGATTCAAATCATTCAGGGTAAACCATATCATCCATTCATAAGCAAAGATTTATCATCACACCATCTATAATCAATTTAAAATGAATTAAATTAATTACTTCTATCACTAATTGATTTAAAGTGAATTATATTAATTATCTATCTTTAATTAATTTAAAATGAATTAAATTAATTACTTCACCATTTAAAACTTGCTTACTTAACACTTAATTGATTACCAATCAATTAAATAATTATCCTCAAATTAATCACCGTAATTAATCATCCTTGATTAATTATTCCTTAATTACATTCAAGTAATTATCTTTAATTAATTTTACAAATTAATTATCCTTAACCAAAATCAGTAATTAACCTTTAATTACTTCATTAAATAATTAATTAATTATAATTAATTACATTAATTCTTAATTAATTACATTAATTAATTACTTCCTTAATCACTTATCATTGATTAATTAATCTTAATTAATTAATCCTTAATTACATCATTAATCATATTAATTAATGATCCCTAATTTAATTTAATTAATTACTTTATTTAAATTAATTACATTAAGTAATTAACTTTAATTAATCCATAATTATTAATCATACTTGATTAATTACATTTAGTAATTAACTAACCTTAATTACTTTATTAACCACTCCTAAATTAATTATATTTAATAATAAATTATATTGATTAATCATCCTTGAGTAATCTCATTTGTAATTAATTACCTTTAATTAATTACATCACTTAATCATTTCAACATGACTTAATCAGTTGATGCTTAAATTAATTCCACAAAGTAATTAATCCCAAAATACCATACTTCTATTAATTACTTCCAGTAATTTATTTTTCTTAATTACTTCCATAAGTAATTATTTCTCAATGATTACTTATCAACTCATACAATGATTATTCTAAATTAATTAAACTTAATTAATTAATTTAAACTAATCAGATTAATAAATTAATTACAATAAGTAATTAATATCTTTAATTATTTCCATAAAGTAATTCATACTTAATTAAGTTTCATAATTGATTATCTAAATTAACTAATCCAATTAATTATCAAAATTATTTATATTAATTAATAAATAAATAATCACAAGTTAATGGCCATCATTAACTTATTAACAAATTCTTAATTACCTTTGTTAAGTAATTGACTTAAATTAATTACTAATTTAATTAACCTTAATTAATTTATTTCAAATCTTAAATAAATTAAACAAATTAATTAATCACATTATTTAAATTATCTTGCTAATTTAATGAAACAAAAATCATTAAATCCTAAATTTACTTTTTAAAATAAAACATTTCTTATTCATGATTACTTTATTATTAATAAAGTAACTCAAAACAATTTAACTCAAAATTGTTTTCAAATTACATTTTAAATTTAAAGTTTAAAAAGAAATCAAACTTAACTTAAACAAAGTTTTAAAAACATTTTATAATCTTTTAAAGATTTATTCTTATTTTATAAAAGAAGTTATAAGAAATTTAAACTCCAAATTCATTTAAAAATACAAATCATATTTAAATATGTTTGAACAACCAATTTGTTTAAACATTTAAATTTCTTTTTAAAACTTCCTTAATTTTCAAACATTGTTTCAAAATTGAAGTTTGATTCCAGATTTAAACTTATGTTTAAATCCTTATTTAAGTTTAAAGCTTATCCAAAATTAAAATATTTAAACTCTTGAAGTTGTTCTAAACATTTTGTTTCAAAGTTTAAATTTAAATTTCAAACCTGGATTCAAAACTCAATTTGAAATTCAAATTTTAAATTTGGATTAAATTCTGTTTTCAAAAACCCTGCATTAAGATTTTAAAACAAATCTTTAAATTAAAACTACAGGTTTCAAAAACCTGTAATTTCAGAAAGCAACCCGAGTCACTCTTCAGTTTACTTCGAGTAAACCCCATGCTATCTTCGAGCAAAAGCTCGAGTTAACTCGAGTATAACCCGAGTAACAAAACACAGTAAACCAAAAACTTTCCCCCTGATACACCACCCCACCGTGCATATGCACGGTGGCTCTAGCCATCTCCGGCCTCCACCCATGCATCGAACAAGTCGACCACCAACCCTAAAACTCATAACAACCATTAAAATCATACTAGCATCACGAGATCGAAATTTGAATACCCAAAACAAAACCTGGAAAACACAGGAACCACCACCATACCAAACCTGGAAACGCTCCAATCACAAAGCTCCGACCATCAGTAGAGCTGTAACTTCGGCCACGCCTTCGCCTAAGACCAACCTTCCACCACCCAAAATCTAGAGACACTCGATCCACTCTAGGAACAGTGATTGATCGAACTACCTATATGAGATAAACTAGGGTTACAGAATAAATCTTATCACCGCTACCTCCTCGATGAAAAACATCACCACCTAGAATTTTTCCCACATCCCCTGATCACTGCTCTACCATCACCAAGAATCCCAAACACTTAAATCAACTTGGTCATCAAAGATTGGCCAAAACCCAATTTCAGTTCAAATGGGTACTGCAGTGTCAATCCTTAACTAAACAATTTGATTTTTATTTTTAAAAATCATCTTTTTGTTTAAGTTTCCAGATTATAATACTGTAGTTATAATTTTTAATGTTTGAGTTTCATCTTTATTTAACATAGTCTGAAGTTTTACAATTTACAGAGACATCACCTAACTTTGTTTTACTTAAATAAATTTCTGAACTAACTATGTTATAATTTACACATTTGCTTCAGAACTTAATCCCTAACAAAATTTTAAATAAGAGCAAGAGGATTTATATATTATTTTTTTTGAAAAAAAGAATCTGGTTCTGGAACCAGAGTCAGAAGAAGTACAATCACAAATATGCATGTATTAACATCCAAATTGCACAGAAATCCATCAATGTTCATTCACACAAACATATTTAACTCGGAATGAAAGAAAAACATGCAACAATTTCACACTAAATCTTTAGGTTAGTAATGTTACTCACCTGAGATTTTGAAAGACAGAGCACACATTTCCTGGAAAGCTTTTGTTTTATGCTTTTGATAAAACTTGAGTAGCTTGCTTTTAAATTTGCATGCATGCTTTTTGAAACATAAACTTGCTGTTGCTTGATTTATCTTGCATGCAGACAACACTTGATTCCCAGATTAAAAAAAATGCAGAGCCCATTTTATTTTTCTTTGATGATTTAAAGCTTGATTTCCAGATCCAAAAAAATGCAGAGGCTTTAGTTTCCAGATGTAGGCTTTCATTTGCTTTTGATAAAAATTTTAGGTGCAGGTTTGATTTTTGAAAACAGATTGTAGGATGTGGATTGCAGGATTAAACATGCAAGTTTTTGAAAAGAAGAGTTACAGATTTGATTTTGGATTTGATTCTCAGGTTTAAGAGTTTTCTGAAACAAATTGTTTCAGCTGAGATCTTTCTTTTCTTAGAAGAAAATGAACATTAGAAGAAAAATGAGGATGAAGAAAAGAAAAAAAATGTTTTATAAGTGTATAAGTGGTTTATTAAAAATATAAAAGAAAAATAAAAATAAAAGACACCTGTCAAAGTAAGGAGATTAATTGTTTACACTTGTCTCATTAATCACCTACAATATTAACACTTGTTCTATGCATATGTTACTTATAATTTTTAATTTAAAGATAAATAAAAATCCTCTTTTCTTTATTAAATACATATATAGTAGTTTCATAAATAAATGTATATATATTTCTTTTTAACGAAGTAAAATAATTTATAAAACATGAGAGCTCACTTACAAAATTTAAATATGGTTATTCATATATGTTTATTCATTTGAATTTCAAAATGAATTTCAAATTCAAATGCTATTTATACATTTAAAATCCAGTTTTAAAACTAATTTATATTAACATATTTAATTTGACAATAATACTTTTGTCTTTTAAAACATATCTACATTCATACATTTATTATTATTATAAAATAACATATTTATTAATTTTAAATCATTTATAAAAGAAATCATAAATTACATATCTTATACAACTTAATTAATTACATAAATGTTTTAATATACAATTGGTATTTTTAAATTTTTAAATAATTCCAAATTATAGTTATTAAGCTATATTTCAAAAAGAAATAAAAAAACTTTTGTTTATCTTATAAAATTTTAAACTATGTTTAAAATACAATTATACAATTTAAAACAATTACTTTAAGTATTTTAAACAATTAATTATTTATTAAATAAAATAATAAACTTCAATTTATCAAATGAATATTAAAATTTTAAAAATAAGATTTTATTTGTTTATTTAACTCCACCTCAAAACTTATCTATTTATAATATATATACATATATACATATACATACATTATAAATAGGAAAACAATTATTAGCTTCTAAAAGATAAATTTCATCAATTACACATTTATTTATTTGGATTATTAAATCAAGTAAATTTTTATTAAAATTTTATCAAATCAATTTAATTTTAAATACAGATTATTAAATTGATATTGCTAAAATTTTCGGGATATCACATTCCTCCCCCCTTAAAAGAATTTCGTCCCCGAAATTTAAAAGCAAAGATAATTTAATAACCCATTTTAAAATTTTAAATTTTAAATCACAAACATACATCAATCATATGCTAACAACCATAGCCACCAATTTATCTAATCAAACAAATTAATTATCCAGATAAAATTCTGGATGAATTCCCACGAGTTTCCCCAAGTATATATATATATTTCGGGATACTCGCTCTATATAACCCAAACAATCTAAACTACAAAGCTACAGAGCTTCTACTCGTCTAGATCTATAGAACTAGACAAGATATCAGACTACAAACGAGTCTGACTCAACCACTCCTTCTTGAACAGCTGGTTCCACAACCAGAGATAACTCATATACGTACTCCCTCAGAGATACGTGAATCTCATAAAATCCCAGTTATCCCAACTGGCAATTCAATTCTTGAAATCCAAACACCAAACCAACCAAACACATAAGAGATTCAAAACAAATCTCCGACTCGGGAATCCAAATTCCTTCGTCTCTTATCCACAAATCTCTTCGGACGATCATGGGATGCCTATATCAAACTGATCAGCTCAATCCCTTGCTGATGGTTCAAGAAACAACAGAACCAAAAACAATCCAACACAACCATCTTCTCAAGATCAATCAAGACCAAGATTACCAACTCCACTCTTCAAACATCAAAAGAACAAACTCACTTCTTCTATCCAGAAAAACAAAACATAAACATTCCCAAACTGCTTCCGCTGCACTACTCCGAACTGGCACAGAAGACACTGCTGATGAAGAATATGAGCACAAACTGGACATCACTTTCCAGAAATATGGCCCAACATATCCAAGAAAACTCAGAAGTTTCTCCAATCCTGAGCTGCCTCACCAAACATATCTCGAGAAACCATCCTTCTACTAGCTGATTCACCGGTAGCCCTCCTGGAATCTGGTCGATAAGAAAACTCAATCTTCAGAAGTGGACAAACCTCCGACTTCTCATAAGATAACCAAAAATTCTTCAATACCTCAAAAGAACACTCAAACTATCGCAAATCACTTTTGCAATCAATAGAGACCAATTCCCAAATAAATCTGTTCTCTCTTTACCAAACAGAACTGCTTACTCTTAATTAGCCAATCCAATAAAGTATTGGGTCCACTCTGCTGCTTCTGAACTCCTTCTTCAGAAACTACTCAGCCAGTCAACTTCGGCCAACAAAGACACTCCGAGTTGCACTGCTGACACCAATGCCAAAACTTCCTTATCCAAAGCTCTTCGAGAAACTCGGCCCTCAAAGCCACAAACAACCAGCTAAACTCAGCCACATCACTGAAGTAGACATACTTCCTAACTCGTTCCAAAGAAAACATCTTCAGAAATACCCATATTTACTGCATCTCATCTCGCAGTTACTACTACCTAAGGTGTCAAAATACCATCACATACTTCTGCCAAAATGGCAGATCCAAACTCATCTTATCCATCTTCAAAGATGAACTCTGAACCTTTACAGGTTACCTTCAGAGATCGATGAAATCTCTACACCACTACACAACTCACTCGAGACGGTATTAGGTCTACAGTCTCGACAAATACACTTCCAACCTCAAACATTCAAACACCAACCAATGGTAGTAATCGTGTTACACACACAACTACCTTATCTTCCTTTATAACTTATGTTGGAAAAACCTAAACGGGTAACCCAACAGATAGGTAGAAATAATAATTATATATATATATATCAAAACTACAAATACGCTCTCTCAAGATAGACACCACTCCAAAGCCTAGGTATTCACTCAACCTAATGCTCTGATACCACTGTAACGACCCAACTTCCAAACTGCAGGAAGTCGCATCGCTAATAAGAAAGAAAGGGATAGAGAATAGAAAGAAAGAGAAGAAGAAGAAAACAACACATCAAAATCTAAACAGCGGAACGAATAAATTATATTAATAAACATAAAATATTTACATAGTTTACAACCACTATCAGAGTACACAGATAATACAACACATACTTGACAGTTATAAACACCTGTCTAGTATTTACAACATAATACAACATCACAAATAACTCAGAGATAGCAAACACAGCGGACTACTAATATCTAACGCAGAAGCCTCCTGCTCCATTGCTCCTCCAATATTCGTCAAAGCTAACCCGAATCCTAACCTGAATCCCTTGGCTACTCGTAAAAATTTGAGTACCCAAGAGTTTATGAAAAACAAAAATAAACTCCGGGTCAGACATGGGTCTGGTGTGAGTAACAGGTTAAAGTTGCTTAACTTTTGAAAAACCTTTGAAAAGAAAGGTATCACATAAGACTTCCCACACATAAACATGGAAAAGTTTTTACCTTACGCTAACAAAAACATTTGATATGAAATCTGATGGTATTATAATAGTGTCTAGGGTTTTCAAGTAAAATACAAAAATAGCTGGAATGCTTACATCTCACGTTCCAACATAGTTGGGCACAACTAATACGTACGGCATTATTGGATTTTGTATCCCATACAATGGTAGGGCTACTGGGGTACCGCCCGTCACAGTACGTGGCCTAGATCACCGTACCGAGGAGCCACACTAACTCCCCTGCAGCACAAGGCCGGACCCGTTCCTTACTGAACAGTTCCGAACAAGACAACCCCGGCAGTTGTCGCGAACCACTGCCCCACACAGCCGAATATAAAGGGACCTCTAGACAGGGATCAATCTTGCTCTCTAGTGGGAGCTACCCACGAAGCCTTGCTGCACCTTCCCTGTTTTAGCCATTCCCGGTTGATGAGGCTTGAGGCTACGATTACCTTTATAGGACATCAAATCTTAGAATGCTCATCGTCTACCTGACGATGTTCTGAAAGCATTCAATCCATACAAGTTCGTTCCGGGTTCGAATGAAACCGAAGGCACTATCTCGTTGCACTCATTATTGGAATCACCCTCAGAGTCAACGACCATAGCCCTTGCACTCTGATTCACCATCCCGAATCTATAAGCACTATTCCGTCAAACTCATTACGGAATCACCCACAGAGTTATACAGACGTATAGCCCTTACACCTCGAGTCTTTACTTGCTCCACTTAGATTCACGACCTAACGTTAATTGGAATCGATGTGGTTTTCGGATATCCAAATATGGAAACCCGATCCCGGTCTCATCGAAATCCAAAGCGTGTCTTTTAGGTCCAAGTTGTTTTAAGTTAAAACAATTCAATTCTAATTATCCATATACACACAGATAGATAATTCACATCATCATAATAGATAATCAACAATATTATCATAAACAAGTAATCATCACAAATTGATAATCTATATTATCATCACAAATAGATACTTATATCATCATCACAATGCAACCAATGCATCCATAACACACAACACTATTTATCTCATGTTTGAGATTCAAATCATTCAGGGTAAACCATATCATCCATTCATAAGCAAAGATTTATCATCACACCATTTATAATTAATTTAAAATGAATTAAATTAATTACTTCTATCACTAATTAATTTAAAGTGAATTAAATTAATTATCTATCTTTAATTAATTTAAAATGAATTAAATTAATTACTTCACGATTTAAAACTTGCTTACTTAACACTTAATTGATTACCAATCAATTAAATAATTATCCTCAAATTAATCACCGTAATTAATCATCCTTGATTAATTATTCCTTAATTACATTCAAGTAATTATCTTTAATTAATTTTACAAATTAATTATCCTTAACCAAAATCAGTAATTAACCTTTAATTACTTCATTAAATAATTAATTAATTATAATTAATTACATTAATTCTTAATTAATTACATTAATTCTTAATTAATTACATTAATTCTTAATTAATTACATTAATTAATTACTTCCTTAATCACTTATCATTGATTAATTAATCTTAATTAATTAATCCTTAATTACATCATTAATCATACTAATTAATGATCCTTAATTAAATTTAGTTAATTACTTTATTTAAATTAATTACATTAAGTAATTAACTTTAATTAATCCACAATTATTAATCATGCTTGATTAATTACATTTAGTAATTAACTAACCTTAATTACTTTCTTAATCACTCCTAAATTAATTATATTTAATAATAAATTATATTGATTAATCATCCTTGAGTAATCTCATTTGTAATTAATTACCTTTAATTAATTACATCACTTAATCATTTCAACATGACTTAATCAGTTAATGCTTAAATTAATTACACTAAGTAATTAATCCCAAAATACCATACTTCTATTAATTACTTCCAGTAATTTATTTTTCTTAATTACTTCCATAAGTAATTATTTCTCAATGATTACTTATCAACTCATACAATGATTATTCTAAATTAATTAAACTTAATTAATTAATTTAAACTAATCAGATTAATAAATTAATTACAATAAGTAATTAATATCTTTAATTATTTCCATAAAGTAATTCATACTTAATTAAGTTTCATAATTGATTATCTAAATTAACTAATCCAATTAATTATCAAAATTATTTATATTAATTAATAAATAAATAATCACAAGTTAATGGCCATCATTAACTTATTAACAAATTCTTAATTACCTTTGTTAAGTAATTGACTTAAATTAATTACTAATTTAATTAACCTTAATTAATTTAGTTCAAATCTTAAATAAATTAAACAAATTAATTAATCACATTATTTAAATTATCTTGCTAATTTAATGAAACAAAAATCATTAAATCCTAAATTTACTTTTTAAAATAAAACATTTCTTATTCATGATTACTTTATTATTAATAAAGTAACTCAAAACAATTTAACTCAAAATTGTTTTCAAATTACATTTTAAATTTAAAGTTTAAAAAGAAATCAAACTTAACTTAAACAAAGTTTTAAAAACATTTTAAAATCTTTTAAAGCTTTATTCTTATTTTATAAAAGAAGTTATAAGAAATTTAAACTCCAAATTCATTTAAAAATACAAATCATATTTAAATATGTTTGAACAACCAATTTGTTTAAACATTTAAATTTCTTTTTAAAACTTCCTTAATTTTCAAACATTGTTTCAAAATTGAAGTTTGATTCCAGATTTAAACTTATGTTTAAATCCTTATTTAAGTTTAAAGCTTATCCAAAATTAAAATATTTAAACTCTTGAAGTTGTTCTAAACATTTTGTTTCAAAGTTTAAATTTAAATTTCAAACCTGGATTCAAAACTCAATTTGAAATTCAAATTTTAAATTTGGATTAAATTCTGTTTTCAAAAACCCTGCATTAAGATTTTAAAACAAATCTTTAAATTAAAACTACAGGTTTCAAAAACCTGTAATTTCAGAAAGCAACCCGAGTCACTCTTCAGTTTACTTCGAGTAAACCCCATGCTATCTTCGAGCAAAAGCTCGAGTTAACTAAAGTATAACCCGAGTAACAAAACACAGTAAACCCAAAACTTTCCCCCTGATACACCACCCCACCGTGCATATGCACGATGGCTCTGGCCATCTCCGGCCTCCACCCATGCATCGAACAAGTCGACCACCAACCCTAAAACTCATAACAACCATTAAAACCATACTAGCATCACGAGATCGAAATTTGAACACCCAAAACAAAACCTGAAAAACACAGGAACCACCACCATACCAAACCTGGCAACGCTCCAATCACAAAGCTCCGACCATCAGTAGAGCTGTAACTTCGGCCACGCCTTCGCCTAAGACCAACCGTCCACCACCCAAAATCTAGAGACACTCGATCCACTCTAGGAACAGTGATTGATCGAACTACCTATATGAGATAAACTAGGGTTACAGAATAAATCTTATCACCGCTACCTCCTCGATGAAAAACATCACCATCTAGAATTTTTCCAACATCCCCTGATCACTGCTCTACCATCACCAAGAATCCCAAACACTTAAATCAACTTGGTCATCAGAGATTGGCCAAAACCCATTTTCAGTTCAA
This sequence comes from Allium cepa, assembly GCA_030765085.1. Lineage (NCBI taxonomy): Eukaryota > Viridiplantae > Streptophyta > Magnoliopsida > Asparagales > Amaryllidaceae > Allium > Allium cepa. The sequence continues at coordinate 921,523,746 of CM060939.1, read as the reverse complement.
ATGGGTACTGCAGTGTCAATCCTTAACTAAACAATTTGATTTTTATTTTTAAAAATCATCTTTTTGTTTAAGTTTCCAGATTATAATACTGTAGTTATAATTTTTAATGCTTGAGTTTCATCTTTATTTAACATAGTCTGAAGTTTTACAATTTACAGAGACATCACCTAACTTTGTTTTACTTAAATAAATTTCTGAACTAACTATGTTATAATTTACACATTTGCTTCAGAACTTAATCCCTAACAAAATTTTAAACAAGAGCAAGAGGATTTATATATTTTTTTTGAAAAAAGAATCTGGTTCTGGAACCAGAGTCAGAAGAAGTACAATCACAAATATGCATGTATTAACATCCAAATTGCACAGAAATCCATCAATGTTCATTCACACAAACATATTTAACTCAGAATGAAAGAAAAACATGCAACAATTTCACACTAAATCTTTAGGTTAGAAATGTTACTCACCTGAGATTTTGAAAGACAGAGCACACATTTCCTGGAAAGCTTTTGTTTCATGCTTTTGATAAAACTTGAGTAGCTTGCTTTTAAATTTGCATGCATGCTTTTTGAAACATAAACTTGCTGTTGCTTGATTTATCTTGCATGCAGACAACACTTGATTCCCAGATTAAAAAAAAATGCAGAGCCCATTTTATTTTTCTTTGATGATTTAAAGCTTGATTTCCAGATCCAAAAAAATGCAGAGGCTTTAGTTTCCAGATGCAGGCTTTCATTTGCTTTTGAAAAGATTTTTAGGTGCAGGTTTGATTTTTGAAAACAGATTGTAGGATGTGGATTGCAGGATTAAACATGCAAGTTTTTGAAAAGAAGAGTTACAGATTTGATTTTGGATTTGATTCTCAGGTTTAAGAGTTTTCTGAAACAAATTGTTTCAGCTGAGATCTTTCTTTTCTTAGAAGAAAATGAACATAAGAAGAAAAATGAGGATGAAGAAAAGAAAAAAAAATGTTTTATAAGTGTATAAGTTATTTATTAAAAATATAAAAGAAAAATAAAAATAAAAGACACTTGTCAAAGTAAGGAGATTAATTGTTTACACTTGTCTCATTAATCACCTACAATATTAACACTTGTTCTATGCATATGTTACTTATAATTTTTAATTTAAAGATAAATAAAAATCCTCTTTTCTTTATTAAATACATATATAGTAGTTTCATAAATAAATGTATATATATTTCTTTTTAACGAAGTAAAACAATTTATAAAACATGAGAGCTCACTTACAAAATTTAAATATGGTTATTCATATATGTTTATTCATTTGAATTTCAAAATGAATTTCAAATTCAAATGTTATTTATACATTTAAAATCCAATTTTAAAACTAATTTATATTAACATATTTAATTTGACAAGAATAGTTTTGTCTTTTAAAACATATCTACATTCATACATTTATTGTTATTAGAAAATAACATATTTATTTATTTTAAATCATTTATAAAAGAAATCATAAATTACATATCTTATACAACTTAATTAATTACATAAATATTTTAATATACAATTGGTATTTTTAAATTTTTAAATAATTCCAAATTATAATTATTAAGCTATATTTCAAAAAGAAATAGAAAAACTTTTGTTTATCTTATAAAATTTTAAACTATGTTTAAAATATAATTATACAATTTAAAACAATTACTTTAAGTATTTTAAACAATTAATTATTTATTAAATAAAATAATAATCTTCAAATTATCAAATGAATATTAAAATTTTAAAAACAAGATTTTATTTGTTTATTTAACTCCACCTCAAAACTTAAATATTTATAATATATATACATATATACATATACATACATTATAAATAGGAAAACAATTATTAGCTTCTAAAAGATAAATTTCATCAATTACACATTATTTATTTGGATTATTAAATCAAGTAAATTTTTATTAAAATTTTATCAAATCAATTTAATTTTAAATACAGATTATTAAATTGATATTGCTAAAATTTCCGGGATATCACAAAACGGAGGTTGATCCAGCACTAGCTCTCTCTCCTTCTCCCCCAACTCTCCCAAGTCGGCTTGAAAAATTACCTATTAAACCAGGTGAAGGCTCTAAAGGTGGTGGGAGAAAGAAGTGATGATCCCCGCATTCCCTACTTTGCTTTACTTTTTGCTTTTTTTACATGTACTGGGCGGAGATTGTACGGGTACCGGCCCCCGCTTTTCTTTATCCTGAAACATGTACCTGTATAAAATTTTCGTAGTATTGAATAAAATGTTCCTTTTACCTATAAAACTTCTATCTGTATTTGAGAATACATTTATTCTTTATTTTATACAAGTTCCTCGTTTCCTTTGTGTGATATTGCAATGAGCCTATGGTATGTTGTTTGAGCATTGTTTCCATCCTTGTACTTATGGTGTGCTGCCCCCATACCATGGTTTATTGCAATCTGTTTCACATTGGCAAAGTTTTTTAGAGAACAATTCTTTTATTTCGAGAAGACTTATACTCTTTCTTCAGAGAGCAGCTTTTCCATTTGAAGGGGGCTTGCATCTGTACTTTATAGGATAATATTTCCATTTTAAGGAAATATTTTTCATGTTTAGTAGGATGTGCCTCATTTTGGAGGAGTTTTTCTTTATTCTTTTTTTTTGTTGCGAAGTTTTTTGCACTTCGCTTTTTGGAGAAAATCACTTTTATTTTGAGTGAATTTTCTTTCACGGTAAAGTGGGCTTTGACTTGCTTGTGCCTCTGGTAAGAGGGCTTTTTGTTTGATTGTGCCTCTGAGAAGAGGGCTTTTTGTTTGATTGTGCCTCTGGGAAGAGGGCTTTTTGTTTGATTGTGCCTCTGGGAAGAGGGTTTTTGTTTATGCCTCTTGGGAGAGGCTTTTATCTTTTCCCTGTTCGCTGGGAAGCGGGCCTCCGAAGAGGGCTTTTCACATTTCGACTCGTGTGAAGTTTTATTTTAGATCACGGCGAAATGTGTGCCTCTGAGTAGGGCTTTTACCTGGAAGTTTGGAGTTTCTTTCTCTTAGTTGGATGGATTCACGGGGCGGACACAAGTGTCCTGTGCCACCGATCAGTCCGCAACCTTATGTCGAGAAAGAACTCTCTTTTTCTGGCGAGGCCCGCTCGAGGTCTTTTGGCATTTCAACTATAGTGAAATAAGCCTCCGAAGAGGGCTTTTCACATCTCAGCACTTGTGAAGTTTTATTTCAGATCCTGGTGAGATGTGTGCCTCCGAAGATGCCTGGAAGTTTCTTCCTCATGGTTAGTTGGATTCACGGGGCGAGCGCAAGTTACTTGGACGTTTGTTTACGTAGATTGTCTCAACTAGTGAACGAGCGCCTTGCCTTCCACTTGGGAAGGTGCCTCCGGTCGTCTCATGGGGCGGACGCAAGTTACTTGGACGCTTGTCTACGCAAACTGTCTCAACTAGTAAACAAGCGCTTTGCCTTCCTGTTGGGAAGGTGCTTCCGATCATTCCATACGATGTTAAGAAAGTCTTCTAGCATGCCCCGTTTGAGGTCTTTATCCTCCGAAGAGTTGTGCCTCCGAAGAGGGCTTGTGCCTCCGAAGAGGTCTTTTGCTGTTTGATGCTTGCCCGCCCATGTCTCTTTGCCATCTATTCATATCGGCGATCCCCGTTATCTTTTCCAAATATCATCCCCTTTTAGTTGCCAACAATTTTCCTTATCCAAAGAAATATACTTCATAGTTAAGTGAGTTGGTGGTGGTAGACACATGCTATTTAACCGAATGCTCGTTTGTACAAACATTCGCAGTTAGTTAGAAATGGCCCACTTCCAACCACATCGCTAACTTTTGTTCGAAGCACTTCTTTCGTAAGATTTGAGTATGGAAATTTTGAATGGTTTAGCGTTTTCTTGCTGGGTAATGTCGGAGATCGCTTGGTCTTGCGATGGGTAAGCTTTGTTTTTATGGCCTGCATTATTAAATCGACATTTTAGTAACACAATTAACGTATTTTATATGTCGAAATAAAACAAAGCAGTCTATAATAGTAAAGAACACAAGATTTATAGTGGTTCGGCCAAGAACTGGGCCTACATCCACTTTATAGCTCTTATTATTCACTTGCACTGACTTTACAATGGCTTTCATTACAAGAACCATACATTCATCATTCTTTTACAATATTTCATTAAAGTCTTTAAGTAAAATATGGGCGCAAATGATTGCTGTTCCAAGCTCTTGGAATTGGGTCTCCTTCGACAGTTACAAGTTTGAATGTGCCATCAAGAAGTTTTTGGCCTATAACATACGGCCCTTCCCAGTTTGGTCCAAGCACGCCTGTAGGTGTCATAATTCTTTTTAAGATTAGATCCCCCACTTCAAAGCTGCACCGGCGAACTTTGGAATTGAAGTTCCTAGCTATTCTTTGCTAGTGAGCTGCAGTTCTGAGTTCAATTTCTTCCCTTTTCTCATCAAGGAAGTCAAGGGCTTCAAGCTGCAGCTTTTCATTTTCGGCTTGACTAAAATGGATTCTTCTATGTGAAGGGACCTCTATTTCCACCGGAATCATTGCCTCTGATCCATATGCCAATGAAAATGGAGTGTGCCCCGCCGCAGTTTTATGCGTAGTTCTATATGCCCATAGTGCTAGCGGAAGTTTATCGACCCAACCACCTTTTGCTTTTTCCAACTGTTTTTTGATGGTTGATTTGATTATTTTGTTTACTGCTTCCACTTGCCCGTTTGCCTGCGGATGAGCCACTGCCGAGAAACTTTTCTGGATCTTGAATTTTTTGCACAAATCTTGGAACTCTTCACTTTCAAATTGGGTTCCATTGTCCGTGATTATCTTTTGAGGCACTCCATAGCTGCAAATGATATTCTTAGTTACAAAGTTTATCATTTTCTTAGAGGTAATATTAGCTAAGGGTTCAGATTCAGCACATTTAGTAAAATAATCCACAGCAACAATAGCATATCTGATTCCGGATTTTGCAGTTGGCAAAGGCCCGATGAGATCCATTCCCCAAATAGCAAATGGCCATGGACTGATCATCTGCGTTATCTCAGTGGAAGGTGCTCTTGGGATTTTTGCAAATCTCTAGCATCGGTCACATTTTCGGGCGTAACTCGCGGCATCACGATAAATATCCGGCCAAAAATATCCATAACGGAGAATTTTATCCGCTAAAGTTTGACCCCCTGAATGGTCTCCACACTCTCCTCCGTGTACCTCAGTTAGAATTGTTTCAGCTTCTTCCTTGGTCACACATCGGAGTAATGGCATTGAGAATCCCCGCCTATACAATCGGCCATCTTGAATTACAAATCTAGATGCTTTTCTTAAAAACTTCTACCGTTCTCTTGGGTTTTCTGGTAGAGAGCCGTCGCGTAGGTATTCCAATATCGGAGTCATCCATGATTCTCGCTCCTGTGATACAGTCATGATCCACTCAATATCTATTTCATCAATGCTTGGAGTTGACAGGACTTCTACAGGAACTAATCCCAATAATTGAGCTTCCCCGGTGCTCGCATATTTTGCGAGGGAATCCGCCTTCGTAACCTCTTCCCTGGGAAGATGGCTTATTGTGTAATGGTCGAAATCATCAAGAAGCTCCCAGGCCTTGGACAAATATGTGGGTAGGTTCCCCCCTTTGGCTTGAAACTCTTTCTTGACTTGACACACGATAAGCTGTGAATCACTGAAGATTTGTAATGCCTTGATGTTCAATTCTTTAGCAATTCTTAAATCGACAATAAGAGCTTCATACTCTGCTTCATTGTTTGTCGAAGGGAATTCCAATCTTAAAGCATAACACAGTGACCGTCCTTCAGGGGTTTCGAGTACAACCCCGGCCCCAGAACAGTAATCGTTTCTTGCTCCATCAACATACAATTTCCACCGGATTGAAGGATTATCGGTCACCACATCCTCACTATCGCCTTTGTCTGTACACTCTGCAATGAAGTCTGCCAAAGCTTGTCCATTGATTGCTCTTCGGGGGTGATAAGTGATGTCATATTGGCTGAGTTCGATATTCCATTTCGAAAGACGACCCGAAGTTTCAGGACGAAACAGGACTTGCTTCAAGGGCTGATCGGTGAGGACTTTGATGGGATGAGCTTGGAAATATGGCCTCAATTTTCTTGATGCAATTAATAGACAATAGGCGAGCTTTTCCAACTTTGAATATTTCAATTCTGCCCCAGTGAATCTCTTGCTGATGTAGTAGATCGGGCGCTGAATTTTCGCATCCTCCCGTATCAAAGCTGCGCTGAAGGCATGAGACGAGATTGCCAAATATACAAAATGATCTTCACCATTGTCAGGCTTAGAAAGTATAGGAGGCGTTTCCATATGTCGAATCAGCTCATCGAAAGCTTTCTGGCATTTAGGAGTCCAGTCAAAGTTTTTTCTTCCTTTCTTTAGAGCATCGAAGAATGGAATGCATTTATCAGTAGCTTTGGAAATGAACCGACTTGAGGCAGCAACTTTTCCATTGAGACTTTGCAATTCCTTCTTCGTTCTAGGAGCTTTGACTTCTCTTAAGGCAGTTATCTGAGCAGGATTAGCTTCAATGCCCCTTGCACTCACAATGAAACCCAGAAACTTTCCAGATTCTACTCCAAATGAACACTTCAAAGGGTTCAGCTTCATACCGTACTTTCGGAGGATTGAGAAAATTTCTGCCAAGTGATCCATGTGGTCCACTGCTTTCTTTGACTTTACCAGCATATCATCAACATAAACTTCCATAGTCTTGCCAATCTGTGGTTTAAACATGACATTCACAAGTCTTTGGTAAGTTGCCCCTACATTCTTAAGTCCGAAAGGCATGACTCTATAGCAGTAGAGACCAACATCGGTGATAAAGCTTGTGTCCTCCTGATCTGGCTCATGCATCATGATCTGGTTATATCCGAAATAGGCATCCATAAAAGATAACAATTCATACCCTGCCGTTCCATCCCCCAACTGGTCAATCCTGGTTAACGGGAAGCAGTCTTTGGGGCAGGCTTTGTTTAGATCTGAAAAGTAAATGCACACTCTCCATTTCCCATTAGCTTTTTTAACCAGTACTGGATTTGAGACCCAATTCGGATAAGTAGATTCCCTGATGAAACCATTCTCCATGAGCCGATCAACCTCCTCTTTCAATGCTGCTGACCTTTCAGGACCTTGAGTTCTTCTTTTCTGCTTTACTGGTTTAAACTTTGGATCAATATTCAAGTTATGCATCGCAATTTCTGGAGATATTCCACACATATCGGCATGAGTCCAGGCGAATACATCCAGATTTGCTTTCAAAAATGATATCAAAACATTTTGAACCGTTGCATTAAGCTGCGAACCCACATTCAACACTTTATTCGGGTCTTTCGGGTCAACAGGTACCGGGACTGTCACTTCAACTGGTACCACTCTATTTTCCCCTGCACTGGCTTTTCTTGGATCCATCTCTCTTCGTGCACCACTATGTTCACCTGTGCAGGGTCCACCCTGTAATTGCTACAAGGTTGATTCTTTGATGCGGACTGGGGCTGCCGCATCTTTTCCCATTTCTCTCTTCCTCGATTCATGCAACTCTGTAAGATAACATTCTCGTCCAGCATTCTGATCCCCTTTCACCACACCGACTCCATTATCTGTGGGGAATTTTATGTTCAGACACCATGGGGCAAGAATTGCTTTAAACGCTGCCAGAGTTGGTCGGCCTAGGAAGGCATTGTAGGCCGAAAATTCTTCAACAATAACAAAGGTCTGTTTTCGAGCCACTTTTCTCTGCCCCTCTCCAAGCTCTACGAACAAATCAATAGTCCCAATTGGCTGTTTCGGCTCACCAGTAAAACCAACAATCTTTAGCGATGAAGCTTGAACATCAGCCATAGGAATCTTCATTTGATCAAAAGTCTTCTTGAAGAGAATGTTGCATGAAGCTCCACAATCAACCAGAACTCTTTTCACAGTAGCTGGCCCAATACCAACGGAGATGACCAAAGGATCAATGGTAGGAGCTTCAACACCCATCGAATCCCTAGTACTGAATATAATGTCATCATTAAAGGTTTTCTGCTGCTTCAGGGGCGCAACATCTTCTAGCACAAAAACACTTTCATCTGCCGGTGCATACTTCAAAGCACGGGCGTATCTTTCCATCTCGCCCCAACTCCTGCCAGTTGGGTGAGGGCCTCCTGTAACCACATTTATAACAGGCCTCTTTGATTCATGAGCTGCCGCCTTCTCATTTGAACCAGGAAAATGAACAGGAACTTGTTGTCCTTGAGTTGACGAGGTTGGGCCATTTTTGTTCCTTCTTACATATTGTTGGAGCTTGTTTTGCTTCAATAGTTCCTCAGTTACCTCCTTTAAGTGATGGCACTCGTTAGTATCATGCCCGGGCTGGTTATGGAACCGGCAAAACCTTCCATTCTTCTCAGCTCTTCCATTAACTCTTTGCTTAGCTAGTGTGGGGAATTCAACCGTTTCTTTGTTTGCAAAGTAGATGTTTTTCGGGGTATCAGTCAGAGGGGTAAAGTTGAAGGGACGTCCTTTCTTTGCATCTCCTTGCTTCTTCTGGGCATCGTTCCCCCTCTTCTGATTGCCAGATTCCTTCTTATTTGGAGCAACATTACTATTTCCAGCCCCTGTCGATACCACCTTAACCGGTGCTTGGAGGCTCTCCAGACGGATGAATTCATCGGCTTTCTTATAAAATTTGTCAAGTGAATTTGGTTCCTTCATTTTCAACCATCTCCCGAACTCACTTGTCTTATCAATAGCCTTCATCAGGTACGTCAAAATCATTCTCGGCTCCGCATTGTCCACTTGAGCCAGAGCTATATTGAAGCGATTCAGGAAAGCTCTAATGGATTCTCCAGGATTCTGCTCCAAGCTGGATAACGACATTATATCCTTCTCCTTTGATGCATGTAATCGAAACTGTTCCTTGAATTTCTGGGTCAAATCAGAAAATTGGTCTATCGATCGGACCGGCAGCTTTGTGAACCAAAGTAAAGCAACTCCTTCCAGGTATACCGGAAAATATCGGCATTTGATTTCATCAGAGGCTCTGGCACCCGTCATGTGCCAATCATACTTATACAGAAACTCATTAGGATCGCTCGTTCCGTTGTAAGCTGGAATAGTTGGAGGGACAAACTTCCTTGGGAATTCTGCCTTCAGGATTTTTTCCATGAATGGAGTCTTGCTCGGAGCGAAACCCCATTCTTTCTCATCTTCATTTCTATGCATACTTTCTTTCATAATCTGACGAACCATGCCAGAGATATACTCTTCATCATTCTGAGGCTCAGCGGGACAAACATCGGCCATTCTCTTCGAATTTTGCCTTGACAGTCGCTCACGGAGAGTCGGTTGCGGTCCCAATCCTCCGGCTTGGGGAGGTGTCCTTTCCACTGGATCAGCCGCCCTTTGAGGGATATTTCTTCCTTCCGCATTCTGCACTTCATCAGCAAGATTTCCCTCTTTAGGCACTGGTTGACGGTTTGCCTCAAATAAAGCATTCAACCTTTCCATCATTAGGTTATTCTAGGCTTCCATTTGCCAATGTAGCCCGGATACAAAGACATCTAGCTCTGCTCGTGTAACTCCGACAGTTGGAGTTGTTTGACTTAAAGGAGGAGAGGTTGCAGTAGTCTCGCGAACATCGTCAGATCTAACAGACTTGCGCTTCCTTCCTGGAGCCATTATTTCAGATAAACTCCTGGTTTTTAGAGAGATCTTTTCTACAAATTTCTGTGAAGCTATGATGACAGTATCCTGAGTTGGTTTCTCAGTGAAAGTACCAAAAATGTTAATGCTAAAAGTTAGACGCTAACACCCCGATGCAAAATGAGTTTTGAATGAAAGCACCACCCGTTAACACGGGAAACAGAAAAAGCAGTAATTCACTGAAAAAGCAGTAAGAGACACAGAGTTTATAGTGGTTCGGCTTATGATTAAGCCTACGTCCACTTCAATCCTTCTTTATTGCTAATATGATTACAATCCTTTACAATTTCCTTCAATTACAATTCACTTCAAAAGACAAGTAGCTAGAAAAACTTCGATGCAAGAGAATTCTCAAAATCCATGGTTGAATGTGTTGAATCCCTATTTGAAGTTGATTGAAGCTTCTTGTGAGTTTCAAGTGTTGGAGTAAGGCTTCGTTTGAAGATGGCAGAGTCTCGATGCTTTGAAGAAAATGATTGGAAAAAGTCCCCCTCATGTTGGAGCTCATGCCGTATTTATAGAGAGTTTTGGATGGAGCTATAGGTCGCGCGCGGCCTAGGGTATACCATAACTCGCTCGCGAGTTAAGAAGGTATGTGTCACGACTTAACAGGTTCGCGCCTAGTCATTTGGTAGATCCCCTCTGCCTCTAGGAAAGCGGCTCTATTTATTCTCCAAGTGTTAGGTCGTGAGCGACCTAAGTCAGGTCATAGGTTAGCGGTGACTTAGGGATAGGTCGGACGCGACCTAAGGTCACGGTAGAAAAGGGTGGCTCCTGATCCTTTCTCGAACGAACTAAGGAGTTAGGCAACTTAGGGATAAGCCGGTTATAACTTAGGTCGTGGACGAGCTAAGTCGCGAGCGACTTAGTGGCTGTGGGACCCTGGTTTTTATCTTGCAGAAGATGCTAGGTCGCTGTTCCTCCTAAGTCGCTCACCCTTCTTAAGCTGTTAAGTCGTTAAGCCCTTAAGTCGTCTAACCCTCTTAAGTCGTTAAGCCCTTAAGTCATCCAACCCTCTTAAATCGTTAAGTCCTTAAGTCGTCCAACCCTCTTAAATCGTTAAGTGCTTAAGTCGTCCAACCCTCTTAAATCGTTAAGTTCTTAAGTCGTCCAACCCTCTTAAGTCGTTAAGTTCTTAAGTCGTCCAACCCTCTTAAGTCGTTAAGTTCTTAAGTCGTCCAACCCTCTTAAGTCGTTGACCTCCTTAAGTCGCTTAGCCCACTTAATATGTTAAGTCGCCAATTCCTTTGTGTCACTGAGTCGCTGAATATAGAAGTTAACATCACGGTTTCAAACCTTGTATAAACAATTTATACAATTTTATTAATATTCAAAATAAATCGAACAAGTTAATTTCCATTTTAAAATTTGACTTAACTATTGATTAGTTTTAACTAATTCTTTTCTTTAAAAATCTAGTCTTTATAAACTCTATATTGTTTTAAAATTCCTATACTTATCATTTAAAATTCCTATATTTTTTTTCTTGTCTGATATATACACACTTTTAAATTTTAAACAGTTCAGATTAAAACTTTGTACATATATACTTACTGTTTCTCTATGTTGCTATAAAATGTTCCGAATCTCATCTATATATTTATCACATTATTTTTCTGTTTTTACTATAAAAACTGCACACATATATATAAATGTTTATTAAATTAAATCGATAATAATAATCAATATACCTTACTGTACTCTCATTAGCAACTCGCGAACAGGTCTTCCTTCACGAATGACAACATCGTGACCATCGCCAAGCTCTGCGCCACCGCCGCATCGCCACTCCAGACAACCCAGTCGCGAAAACGAGCTCGCGATCCCCTCCATCGCTTGCGACCTCAAATCCATCGCCAAACAACTTCCCGGCTAACCCAACTTCCCAGACATCACCATCGCCCCTACGCCCTAGCCTCACGACATCGATGAACCAAAACGTCTCGCCGCTCATCTGCCCCTCGAGTACATTTCCTTTGCTTGCCGCCTTCATCGATCGAGCTCTCCTCTGTTGCCTGAAAATTGCTCGCGACTTGAATTGAGGTCGGCCCAGACCAAAATCGAACGAGACGATGAACTATCGAATCGATTTGAACAGGCTTTGGCCCTGATTTCGTTTGTTTGTTTTTTTATACGAACAAATAGAAGAGGGGGAAGGAGGGGCAACAAATTTGATTTTGAACGAGAGTGTCGGTCATTCTTTTTTTTTGAACGAGGAGAAGACAAGATTTTGAATGAAGACGGTGGCCATTTTTTTCTCTGAGTTTGAAAGGAAGCAGGTTGAATTAAAAAGAGGAGACAACGTACGTGATTAACAGAGAGAACGTGTTTGCCTGATTTAGCAGTGATGCTAGGCGCGATTTTAGGCATGATTTTAGGAACGAAAAGTAACTGATGTGACCAATTTAAATTTAAATTTAAATCGAATTCGTTTTAAAATTCCAACGCGTTTATGCGTCGTACGCTCACATGGCAACTCCGAAAAATACGAAATTTGAAATCCGATAATAATTCAATATTACGGACCCAATTTGGAACTGGTTTCGTCGAATTCCGAGACTGTGCCTCGGAAGGCTATTTTTTAAATATCGATTCAAACGATATATTTTCAAAACTGAACAAATCCCTTTCAAATTAAATTCTGAAGGTTCTATTATCTTCAGTATTATCAATATGAATTTTACAAGCCTTTGAAATATTTTTAATCAGCTTAAAATTGGAGATTCAAATTTATATTCAACTTTCAATAGATTAAATTCTATAATTTAATCGCCAAATTCATTCTGATAATTTGAAATTTAAGTCAAACCATCATTCAAATATTTAAAATTGATTAAATATTTTTAATTTAAATTGTTCAAAATTCTGGGTCGTTACAACCTTCCCTCCTTAAAAGAATTTCGTCCCAAAATTACAAGTTAGGAAGAAATGGTCCTTAACTCGTCTACTATTGTTCACAATCCAAATAGTTTTATCAACTTTCTAACCTAAATCTTTTTATTAGAGATTCATTATCATTTCAACTAGCTTTCCTACTTCACTTATAAGTTCCAAACAGTATTGTTTACTTCACAATTCAAATGTAAATTTAAATTCAAATTTCAAACTTTCAAAATTTCCCAAAATTTTCTAACACCCTAAATTTTCGAAAAATTTCGCCAGCGTCTCCTTTGCGCGGCTAGCTCGGTACGACTACAAAATGGCACCACAGCCCCTCAGATCCAAAAAGAAAAGAGAAAGCCAAGTGGCTGGAGAAGACAATCATCAAATTTCATATTGAAATTCAAATACGTACCTTTTTTTCGAGCAATTCAATTTTATCTTTGAAATCAAATTCCCAATTCCATTTCTTTTTAATACACCTGTATATCCTGCTAGCCATAATATCAAATTCCAACATTCAAACCATTTTGCCAATTTCATTACTAAATTTTCAACATATGCTTCTTATACATTTTTACTTCACTAATGAAGTTACATGTTCATTTTCATTCAATTTTACATTTCAATTTCATTTGGATTCAATTCACAATTTCAATCCTATTCGAATTCAATTTATCTTCTATTCTGGATATTGAATTTTATCGACTATCTTTTATTCATAACTACACTATTTTAAATTACTTCCAATTACTAAATCATTACAAGTTCTAATTCATTTCATCTCGCACAATTCAAATTGGTTGTCAATATTCAGTTTTCAATTTCAGTTTATAACCACGTATATTTAAACTGGATTTCAAATTCCATATAAATTCAATTTACTTCATTTACTTGCAATTGTAAATTCATTCACTCATTCTCAATTTATTTCCATAATTCAATACTCAATTCCAATTCATTTTGATTACTCCAAATTTATTTTCAACTTAATAATATTCCATTAATATTTTTATATTGCATTCCAGAGTCTTTTCAACCTTTCAAAACCATTATTGAAAACAATTCAAATTATTCTTTGAATTTCAAAACCAAACCCTAAATTTTCCAAACAACTTACATTTAAAACAATTTGGCAGCAATTCCTCTTTTGAAAACCCGAAAATGAACACCGATGATGACGCGATCACCATCGGAATTATTTTCCAGCGACCAAAAGAGTTTAGAGCTTTTCATTCCTTCAAAACATTTTTCCAAAAACCTTTGAAAATTATTTCCAAACCAAAAAGGAATTTAATTTCTAAAATTTCCAAATTCTTTCAAAAACATTTCTAAATACTTCTCTGGAATTCTATTTCCAATTATAAGTCACATTTATAATTTACATTCTTAAATTTCATTGGTATATGGGTTTATTTCTTAACTTTTGACTATGATTCCAATTTCTTATTTTCAATAATCAATGGTAATAATTTAATATTATTACTTCCTAACAACCAAGCAACCATATACTATAATAATTTACATAAAATCATTTCTTTTATATACAAAAATAGTTTTGGGTAAAATTATTTCATTTACCCGATTTTTAAAACAATAGTGTGTCAGTTTATCTTATTTAAGAGTTTAGAAATCCCTATCGATTCACTTAGCTAGACTGCACCGACCAGAATCTATAAACAATCAACCGATAAGTCAACACAATATAAAACAATTTATATTCACTAACAAATACGCGCTCATATCTATTATTACACTCAAACTCATTCTAGAGTACTACTGACTCTATCTCTAATGAGTAACACCCAACAGAGCCATGGTTGTCGCTTAACCATATGCTCTGATACCAAATGTAAAGACCCGTAAATCCGTACTCCATGAATAGACACTAACCTCCAGTGATTAACTCAAGATGAACGGAAATACGAACCCTTAGGGTTTTAAGAAGAAGAAAGAGGTAGAAGAAGAAAGAAAAAGATAGAACAGAACAATATTAAAATCTCACAATTCGCAGCGGAACAACATATAATAGATAAATGAATAATCATTAAAACAAAAGAACTGTATATTTTATGCATTACATCACATTACATTTTTTATCAGAGTTTATAACAACAACAACAACGGAAAAGAAATACTATACTTAGTAATATGCTACGCCATCTAGCTCGCCTCCAGATTTCTGTAGCAACTCCCGAATCCAGAATGACCTGATAACCTTAACTCTAGACTGCCCGTGTGGAAATTGGTGGGCACCCAGAGTTTAGGAAGGGAAACAATAAACTCTAGGTCAGTCATGTGGCTGGTGTGAGAACTTAAAACAGTCGTTTATCTTTAAAACAAAGAACGGGATAATTTTAAAATCAATTCGCAATGCTTTTTGAAAATGTAACTACCATAAGACCTCCCACCACACACACAATGCAAACGCAGACTTGGAGGAGATTTCTTCTTATGTTAGTCAAAGATGCTTACTACGCAAAATCAAATTAATTTTGATATTATTATTAGTGCATAGTGTAGAAAACATTTCGAAAGTAGAATATAAATCTTAGCCAGCATAGGTACCATTATATTAAGCCTACTATAGCTACCATATTAGATGGAAGGTTCTACAACTAAAACCGTACAAGATCGTATTGTTTCTTTGGATTTCCAACAAATGGTCAGGCCAAGGAACTTCCCATTGCCACATGGATACGCCTCTGGAAAGACGACCCGAGAACCAAACCGGATCTTTGCCAACACAAGGCCGGGTTACCCCTAACTGGGTAACTACTGACACGAATATGTCATTCTCCGATCATAACTGATCTATATCCGAGGATCCTCGATTTCCAACAACCACAAAGCAATAAATTTGCAGCAACAACATATGTTAAATATCTGGGCTCCATACCATGATACCACCTCTATCCAGAAGGAATGACATACACTAAAGGGGCGCTACCCCCTATTGACCTTGCCGCATCCTTCCTGTTTTGACCATTTCCGAGGTGTGAGGTCCGACGAAGTCTCGTCCAAAAAGCCACGTTTTATACAAAAGCTGTGCTTTGGGTCAACAAATGATCAAAGTAATGATCACCAAGATAAATGATCAAACAAATGATCATATCACAAATGATCAAACAATGGTCATCCCACAGCAACACTCAGCATGCCACACTACCAAATTGGGAGTATATCACTAATAACCTTCAACTACATAACCTCTGAGCTCGTACGTAAGGGTGTTAAGCTAAGAGAATAAATTCTCCGCCACCAACAGAAATATATTTGAAAGAAATCAGCCTTGTATCTCAACTTGTAATGTCAGACATACAATCCATACAAGTCCGTTCCGGGCTCGAACAGAACCGAAGGCACTTAAAATGAAGTCCTTGCATTCCGGATAATTTCTAATCACGTCCGGACTTCCCGTTACTAAGGGTGATAAAACCTCTATATCGGAGATCAGCCGATTTAGAGCAACTCAACGGTAATCCTTCCGTTTTCAAAAATATCCGGTCTTCAACAACGGTCATCAAATGCGATCCATTACTACATATCACATATTCGGAATGGGTTATACGACCCCAAGGTCCTTTCCCGGCTAATCCGAATAGTGAGCGCTTATTTAAAAAATAAGTGTAGCATTCAAATTCAACCAATCACAACAAATACCTATTTAAAGGTAAATATTGATAGTCGGATTTTTTTAACTATCAATAAGTGTGTTCAACATCACCAAATTTCAAATAATTTCCTAAATTATTTACTTTCCAAAATATCTTTACTAGATATATAATTTTCCCACACTTCAAAAATAAAACAACGTTTATTTTTAAACCAATTTCCCCTTTCCTTTATAAATTCCATAGTGAATTTAAATTTCCAAATATCTACTGATATACGATTTTCAAATCGATTTCAAATATTCACTTTCAACTTATCTTTAAAAAGATAATTCTCAAAACGTTTCATTTCATATCGGAAAAACATTTCCATACTTATTTAATAATAAGTATTTCACAAAACTATATATTTTCAACATTTGAAAATATTCGATATACTTAAATCAAAATTAAGTATATATTTCATTCTTTAAGAAATCATTCTCTTAAACACATTTGTTTGGGTCAAAACGAATGTTACGTAAAACATCGTTACAACGACCCAAAATCACTAGTATAGGGATTCGAAATTAAGATAGATATATAAATCCCAATTCTATATAAAACATTTCTTTCGGAAATTATTTACTATAACAATCAGTGTTATAGTCCACCATTTCCTTATATTCCTTGAAAACGCCTATTTCAATAATGAATGTTGAAATCTATGTTTTCCATACTTAATATATTTAAAACATCTCTAATCGTTTTAATTCTATTTAAAATATCATTTTCCCAAAACATTCCTTTAATATATTATTCACTGTCCAAAATTGTGAATTATACTACGTTAACCAAATTTAACATTTCTACACGTCTTATTCAAAGGATTATCCACTGTCCAAAATCGTGGATCTAAATTGTTTACCAAATTCAACACTTCCACATATTTAATTAAAGGATTTTCCACAGTCCAAAATCGTGGATATAATTTCCTTAATAACCCTCTATATTAAATTTATCAAATTCAATTGGTTTCGGATTTTATAAAACAATGTTTATAAATTCCATTTATATTTATAAGCTTCGATTTATATATTTCGTTTATTAACTCAATTCAATTTATATAACTCTATTATATACTAAAAGTCCATATTATAAGTTAAATACTTATAATTCATTTATTTACAAAATCGTTCTTTTTTTAAAAAAGAACTTCCCAAATTATAAATCTTATTACTTATAAGATTTCGTTATTACCTTATTTCCAACATTAACAGAACTCCTTTTAAAATTCCATTATTTTAAGTTTATAAAATACCAACTTTACATCTTTTATATAAATTGTTTACAATAATTCAAAAATCCTAATTTAGACTATTTTATAATTTAACCAACTATTTATTTCAAAAATCATATTTTGGTTATATTTCTCAAAAATATTAATTTTTTATAACATAAAAGTTTATAACTATTTAATTATTTAAAATGAATCAATTCAAAATTTTAATAAAACATATACTTTCAAAAATCACTTTAAAAATCCTTTTAAATTCAAAATCATTACTTTAACATTTTTAAAATTCCAAAAATGGATCCGATGATGCAACAGCACCAAATAACCAAATCAACACATCCAAACATCATATATCAATATGATAATCAACAAATATCATAATATCTATAATCAAATAAATACTGGTGAGGAATCCAGTTGGATCCCTCCAACCTGTTTCCCTACATCCACAGACGTTAGCACAATACCAATCCCATTTCAAGACGGGATAACGCGGTATATAGGATTTATAAAATATTATCCGCTATTATGCGGCGCAATAGGGTCTCATCCGCTATATAATGCAGGAAATCAACAACTCCAATATATACATATTCCAATATATATATATATATATATATATATATATATATATATATATTGGTATATATAGATATATCCTACTATATCTAATATCACAACCAAACTGCAATCAATAACTGCAATCATAATTCAAAACATACATTCAAGCAATTTTAGATCCAACTATTTAAAATTTAAATCGAAACTATTCGATTGAGTGAGAAGTTCTCACCTTTGATTTGCGATCCATTTTCCATTACGACTTGATTTCCTTCACGGTTTCAAACCTTGTATAAACAATTTATACAATTTTATTAATATTCGAAATAAATCGAACAAGTTAATTTCCGTTTTAAAATTTGACTTAACTAATGATTAGTTTTAACTAATTCTTTTCTTTAAAAATCTAGTCTTTATAAACTCTATATTGTTTTAAAATTCCTATACTTATCATTTGAAATTCCTATATTTTTTTCTTGTCTGATATATACACACTTTTAAATTTTAAACAGTTCAGATTAAAACTTTGTATATATATACTTACTATTTCTCTATGTAGCTATAAAATGTTCTGAATTTCATCTATATATTTATCACATTATTTTTCTGTTTTTACTATAAAAACTGCACATATATATATATATATAAATGTTTATTAAATTAAATCAATAGTAAAAATCAATATACCTTACTGTACTCTCATTAGCAACTCGCGAACATGCCTTCCTTCACGAATGACAACATCGTGACCGTCGCCAAGCTCTGCGCCACCGCCGCATCGCCACTCCATACAACCCAGTCGCGAAAACGAGCTCGTGATCCCCTCCATCGCTTGCGACCTGAAATCCATCGTCGAACAACTTCCCGGCTAACCCAACCTCCCAGACATCGCCATCGCCCCTACGCCCTAGCCTCACGACATCGATGAACCTAAACGTCTTGCCGCTCATCTGCCCCTCGAGTACATTGCCATTGCTTGCCGCCTTCATCGATTGAGCTCTCCTCTGTTGCCTGAAAATTGCTCGCGACTTGAATTGAGGTCGGTCCAGACCAAAATCGAACGAGATGATGAACTTTTGAATCGATTTGAACAGGCTTCGGCCCTGATTTCGTTTGTTTTTTTTATACGAACAGATAGAAGAGGGGGAAGGAGGAATAATGAATTCGATTTTGAACGAGAGTGTCGGCCATTCTTTTTTTTTGAACGAGGAGAAGACGAGATTTTGAATGAAGATAGTGGCCATTTTTTTCTCTGAGTTTGAATGGAAGCAGGTTGAATTAAAAAGAGGAGACAACGTACGTGATTAACAGACAGAACGTGTTTGCCTGATTTAGCCGTGATGCTAGGCGCGATTTAGGCATGATTTTAGGAACGAAAAGTAACTGATATGACCAATTTAAATTTAAATTTAAATCGAATTCGTTTTAAAATTCCAACGCGTTTATGCGTCGTACGCTCACATGGCAACTCCGAAAAATACGAAATTTGAAATCCGGTAATAATTCAATATTACGGACCCAATGGAACTGGTTTCGTCGAATTCCGAGACTGTGCCTCGGAAGGCTATTTTTTAAATATCGATTAAACGATATATTTTCAAAACTGAACAAATCCCTTTCAAATTAAATTCTGAAGCTTCTATTATCTTCAGTATTATCAATATGGATTTTACAAGCCTTTGAAATATTTTTAATCAGCTTAAAATTGGAGATTCATATTTATATTCAACTTTCAATAGATTAAATTCTATAATTTAATCGCCAAATTCATTCTGATAATTTGAAATTCAAGTCAAATCATTATTCAAATATTCAAAATTGATTAAATATTTTCAATTTAAATTGTTCAAAATTCTGGGTCGTTACAGACAATGTGGACAGAACATGTTAATATAGTTGCTTTTCCAATTTAATGTTTCTTTGTCGCTTATATCGCTTAGCACCAAAAGGGTTATCATTATATGGCTTCTACTTGTTTTATGTGTCTACCATTCACTGCGCTTCAATCAAGGGATGTAATTAATCATTCAAAACTCAAGGACCACTAAAAAAATTCAAAATATTAAGTACGTACTTATAGACAATGTGTATAAATTTTGTTTATTATAGTGTTGTATCCAACCGCCCTGCCAACTTCACCCATTCCCTACCTATTCCACCCATTCCCCAAAATCAACAAACATCGCCAGCTTCAACCTACTCCAACAGCAAGCCACTACGTGAAGACTACATGGATCGGTTTGTGTAAAGTTGGAGGGTGGTAGTGGTAGGGAGCCCCACGTACGTATTTTTGAAAAAACTAAAGGCAATCAAGCATAGATTAAAGCTTTTGGCTAAAGGACACAAGAGTACTAAAAAGGAGTTGGAAGACTTACGTAATGAATATGCAGACATGGGTACAAAGCAAATCTCAATATAGGCATAAAAAATTGCCTTCGATGGATACAATGTAGGCTGATAAAAACATTTGTAGCATCTTTGACAATTATTTTTTTAAGGCAAACATAACAGCGCATGTACTACGTATTATAAAATACAAAAAAATGCATGTACTATGTATTACTTGCATTATCAAACCACAACAGTCGGCATATTTTCAAGCATACTATAAAACACAAAAACAATGCCTATACTATTTATTACTTGCATTATCAAACAACAGTAGTCATCATATTTGCAAACAGAGCTTATGGGAACTTAGCTTGTAATAATACATAAACAATACCTTAAAATAATCACTGTAAACCAAATTCAAAAGTGACAGAAATAGAAAAGTTGCACTTTTTACACGGATTAAAAAAGTATACCCATGTCAAAGAAACACTAACCTTCCTATTCCTTACTTGATGAGCGCATCCTGTTGGAATAAAAACTGCTTCGCCAAGATGTTGCTCAAAAGTCCACGGCTCTATTTCTGATAATTATTAAGAGGGGAGCAAAAGAAACAAGTTAAGATCTACAATACTAAAATGGGGAATAAATCAAGACTTCCTATTAAAAAAATTCGTTGATGGTTCCAACAGGTAGACAGCTTACCATATTCCTCCTTGAGCTGCTTCTTGTGACTCTAATTCAGATAAATAATGTGATCATGCATTGGATAAATAAGCTACAAAAAAAATCATTATATAATTACATGATAACGAATGCAGTAATAAAACATATGAAATGCGAATGAACACAAACTGTAATCAATATTTCTCTTCTTCGTTTTCTTTTCCTTTTTCTTTTTTCTTTTCATTTCAGGATTTGGACAAAATATACTTTAATATCTGCTTCCCTGGCAATTTTCTGACTTGTTTAAACAATTCTTGCATGTCCTCATGATGATGTTGTTTTTGTATAAGTTTATGTACAAATAATAGCCCAGGAAAGTGATGCAGCTCAGACCAGGGTCGAAGAATTGCAAGCTATCATTTTCCAAGGCTTAATTCGTTCACGACCTAAGCAAGATGAAGACTTAGGTCGCCTACGACCTAGGGAGGAAAATTTAAGTCGTTTTCGACCTAACTGGAACCCAGAAGGTGAAGGCATAAGTCGTCCACGACCTAAGGAGGAAAGTATAGGTCGCTCCCGACTTAACAGGAAACAAGAAAGGGAAGTTGCATTGAGCGCGCGACCTAACGAGTTTGCGGGTCACGACCTAAAAGAGCCACGACTTATCAACCTACGAGATAAGTACTTCACGAGTTAACAAAACTTTAGGTGTGATGACCCGGAATTTCTAGCAGTTTAAATTAGAATAGTGAATTGGTTTTAAATATTTAAAAGTTAATTTTAATTTGAATTTAAGATATTAATATTTACTTGATAATGAAATCATTTAATTGTATAGCTTAAATATTGAATTTTATAATTGAAATTGGGTAAATTGTTGAATCTGTGATTCTAACCCTGTTTCAAATAATTTGAAGGCTTATAAAATCTATAATGAGGATACTGAAGATAATAGAATGGTTGAAATTTAATTTAAAGGTAATTTGTGCAATTCTAATAATATATCGTTTAAATTGAATTTAAAAATAGCCTTCCGAGGCACAGTCTCGGAATTTGACGAAACCAGTTCCATTGGATCCGTAATAGTTAATTATTATCGGATTTCAATTTTCAAAGCAATTGGAGTTGTCGTTTGACCGTGGCAGCTCAAAACGCTTCAAACTATTTTAATCAATTTAATTTTAAATTGATCGTTTAATTCCGTAACTCGCGCATAATTTCAAATTAGCCTTTGAAACACGTTCCATTGTGATCGGAACGTGGGTAAAACCTTATGAACGTCTGTCGGCATGTGTGATTCGGGATTCAGGATTTCATGTTTTGGGACACGAGATATTTTCATATTTAATTATTTAGTTTTCATGCGTGTTCAAGAAGCCTCTCACCCCTGTATCTATTTTAACCGCGTATACTACTTTTCCTTCCCAGTTTTAAGTTCTCCCAAAACCCTTTCTTTCCAAATCAACTTCAGAAAAAAAAATGAATGAAATGAAAACCATATTAATGGCCAAAGCTTTCGTTCAAGCTTCTATGGCCTGGATCGAACTCGACTTCATACAAGAGGAGAGGCACGCGTAGAGACCATGTTCGAACTCGAGGCCGTGTGTTTGCGTCGCGATGGCGTTGAGGGATTTGGGGGTCGGTTAGGGCTTCGGAGGGGAATTTAGTAGTTGCGATGGGGGGGAAACTCGGACTTGAAGGTGGAGGCAGCGCGTGCGATCTACGGGTGGAGGTCGCGTGGATGATGGTTGGAAGCCGTGTCGACTTGTGTTGTCATGAAGGAGGGAGGACTGGTTCGAGCTAAAGGTATTATTCTGTTTTGTTTCCAATTTAATTATAAAAAAAAATTATGCATGCAGTGAATTATTTTCAGCTAGATTTAAAATAATAAATAAAATGAAATATATATATATACACACACATACCTAACTTTATTTACTAATTTGATTTTAAAATAATAGAGATTTATTTGTTAATTAACTTGTTAAATTTATTTTAAAGAATTTGTTTAAAATCAAACTATTATTTTAGAATAAACCATTGGCTAATTAAAATATCAAATGGGAATTTGGTTGTTCAATCTGTTCAAATATTAATAAATTTTATAATTATTTATTCAAGGTCAAAAAAGAAAAAAATCAAGGAAACCAAGGCAATTTTGAGGAAGATTGCAAATAAGAGCAAAGGTGAGTAAATCTCACACTGTTGAATTTCTATTTAAATTTAAATGGTTAAATTTAAATATTTGGTTGAATGGTTGAACTAATTTGATATGCATTGTGAATTGATGATCCGGTCTGTGGTTTTGGATGATTCTCGAGTTAATTGAAATTTGACTCGAAATATTGGGGTTTAAGTTGTTTAAACGTAAATCATAAAAACGAATTGTTTCCATTTTAATGTTAGTAAAGATTTAATAATTTGTGATTCATTAAATTAGTAGGGTGATTAGAATGGATAATAAATTAATTTAGTCAATTAATGAGTGGGGTGATTAAATTAGAAATTACATGTCCGGATTAATTAACTAATTAATTAAAGTTTAAGTTAACCCATTGAGTTTAATTAAACCAGAAAAATCAATAGATGGTGGGATAAGCAATTACTTAATGAAATTAATAAAATTAATCAAGAAATTAATTAAGATGATCAATTAAGGAGAAATTTGATTTATTTAATGAAGTGAAAAGTGGGTAGTTAATTTCAGGATTGAGATAAATCAAGAATGATAAATAATGGGATTTAATTAATGTAATTAATTTAGATTAGGATCAATTGAAATATAATTGGAAATCGTTAAATTTTATAATCAATGAAGGAAATTAAAGATTGATTAATTAAGATTGATAATCTAGAATGAGTGACTTATGAGAAGTCAATATATAAGTAATTAAGGATTAATGTAATTAAAACATTTAATTTGTTTATGAAGTAATTAAGATTACTTATCGTTTGGTTAAGGATAAGTAATATGGTGAAGTTAATTAAAGATAGTTGCTTGAATGAAATTAAAGGATAATTAATCCAGGTTGATTAATTAAGATGAATATTGAAAGGATGATTGGATTATTTGATTTGAAATTAACTAATTAACAAGTAAAGAAAATCTAAATGATAGAGGATTGAAAATTTAATTAGAATCAAATTGAATTAATTTGGAGTGATCAAATTTGATTATGAATGATTCAATGGTATGTGATGTTTTGAATGAGTTGATATCGCTGATATGAAATGTTGTGTTTTTCATTTGGATAATTTGGGATTATGATAATATAAGATCCGAGGAGACCGGGATCGGGTATTAGGAAAACACCCGAACCCACTTCGGATTAAACATAAATTGATGTGGGAATAAATAGATTGGAATGAAATGATTTAAGTGAATTGGATTATTTTATCTAAGTTTGGTACTTAGGGAAATAGATGTGTGGAATTTGTGATGGCTATAATAAAAACGTGGCTTGTGAATTGAAATGAGTTACCCGTGTTTTATATAAGTTGATTTCTTTGGTATTCCTTGTTAGATGGGTTTACTCATGCTGGTTTCCAGCTTGACCCGGGTGTTACTTTGATGTAATGCTCGGGTCAGACCGAGTATTACAAATTTTCAGGTAGGTACGTTCTGGAGCTCAGGAGGCGAGCTGGATGCGATAGCGCATAAAGTGTTTTCCGCTGTATTTATATCATTGTGTATCTGAGACATGATTTGTATATTTCCAATGTCTGTATATATGAGTAACTCTAATGTATATTAAATGTAATAATCAGATATAGTATGCTTTTGTAAACTATTATTTATTATTATATTTTGTCCGCTGCGAATGTGAGTTGTTGGTATTTCTGTTCCTCTTCTTCTTCTATCTCTTTCTTCTTTTCATAACTATATGAAATTTTCGGGTTCGAAAATTTCGGATCTTTACATTTTTAGGTCTCTCACGACCTTGTTGAGTCATTTGAAGAGTTCTGCCGCATGGAGCCTGAGTCGCATGAAGTAATAAAGAAGCTATGCTCTTAAGTCGCTGAAGAGTTAAGTCGTTGTGCCTTGAGTCGTTGTGTTGTACATATGTGAAGGTGAGTCGTTGTATGTTTAGGCCGGGTGCGTTGTATCTTAGGTCTTGTGTTGTAAATTTGGTTTAAAAAGGTTACACCAATCTTTGAGAATTTAGCTCGAATTATATAATTTGAGATCGTTATAAATTTGAAGTTGGAATTGAACTCATTCAAATTGAATCCGATTTGAATTAATTGGATTTGGGATTGAAGATGTATAAGTTCAAAAATTTAAATGGAAGATTTGAATTGGGTTGAATTGAAATGATTGAAATTGAAGTGGGTTCAATTGAATGGATATTAGTCCAAAGTAATTGGAATAATTTTGGAATTTTAATTTAAGTGGAATTGGTTTAAAATCAAAAAGGAATTTGAAATATAGATTGTAAATGTAATTTATTAATTGAAATAAACTTCATAAATAAATGAGATTATAATTTGAAATAGAATTCCAGAGAATATTTGAAATAGAGTAAGATGAAAATTCCTGAGTAATGTTTAAATATGAATTTGATGTATTGGGAGTTTGGAATTTTGGGAAAAATTAAAATTCCTTTGGGTTTGAAAGTGGTTTCCAAGGGTTTTAAAGAAAGAATAGTATTATTTCGAAAATATTTTTGTGTTTGAAATTTGGGAGATTTGAAATCAAAAATATTTGGAAGTGTTTTTAGAGAGATTAAAGCATTGAACTCTTTTGGTCACTTGAAAATAAAGTCGGTGATGACTGCAGCATCATCGATGTTCATTTTCGAGTTTCTAGAAGAGAAATTGCTACCAAATTGTTTTAAATTGGGATTGTTTGTGAATTGGGTTTGGTTTTGAAATTCAAAGGGATAATTGAATTCGCCAAAGAATTTTGGATATAGTTGAATTCTAAGGTGATATTGAAATTTGGAAATTTGTTTAAACTCTGGAATCTTGATTAAATGTTTATGGAATAATAAAAATATATTGACTAAATAAAATGTATAATTCTAAGTTAAAAGTAAATGTGAATGTAATTGATTATAAATAGAAGGTGTAAAATTGAAATTATACTTAAGGTTGTAAGTTTAAAGATCAAATGGAATTTGAACTGAAATTGGAAGGAAATTGAGAATCAATTCAATTTGAATTGGGAATGAATCAAGTCCAATGGAAATTGGAGTTAATTAAATTGGGATTGGGTTAATTTAAATGGAGTGGAAATCTAAATTGGATTGTTGGGGAAGTGAACAGTTTTGACTCTAGACCATTTTCAATGTAAATTGTTTTAATATAAATAGTTTTAAATCTATTTTCTTATCTATTTACTATACAACTTTCTTTTTAAAACCTAAACTATTTTATACTGGTTTTGCCACTACTTTTGGAACTCTTTACCTATTTTACAACTGTTTTATAAACTAATTATTAATTTTCAACTAAGTTATGAATTAATTACTATATTATAATTATTTTGCAATTATCTAAAAATTTCTGAAACTATTTAGCTATTTTTCAACTATTTTATAATTAGTTAACTATATACAGTTATTTTGCAAACTATTAATTATTTTTCCAAAGTATTTATCTATTTTTAAAATTTTCAAGCTATTTTCTAAATATAAACTGGTCGGAGTTTAAACTGTTTATGATAAAATACCCAACTGGGATAAGAATTTGGGTGATAATCCAAATGAGGATTAAGGCAAATGTGAATAAGTGAATGAATATTTAAGTGATTGTGAATAGAAAGGAATTGATATTGGAAAGAGTAATCAAATGTGAATATTTGATTTTGGGTAAACAAAGTTATCTCTTTGTTATATATTCTTCCCTTGTTGAATCTATTGTGGGAAGAAAAAGGATTTTGGAAGTGTTTGAAGTATAAAAGGAATTTTATACGAGTTTAAAGTGATAGTTTAAAGTGATCCAAGGTTTTAAAAGTTATATATACCTGTATATATATATAAAGGATCTTATGAGGATTTTGGAAAAGGTTTTGGGAACCTTTGGATTTGGAAAGGCTTTTGATTTTTGGGTAAAATCAATATTGAATTTGGAAAGCCTAGTTTAAGAATTATCGATTTTGGGATAATCGATTTTGTGTAAAGGAGCTTTGATAAAATTCATACTAGGTGTATGATTTGAAAGATACTATATGTGTATAGTATAAAGTGTTTTGATGATAGCTCTGGGGAAAAGGCGCTCCCTTGGAATGGACTTCTCAGGAGTGCCACCGGGTGGTGCTGCCTTGAGCCCCAAGGGGGGTTCTAAAGTTGATCCTGTGAGGAGTCCAGACAAAACTAGTTCCTGAGGATTATGAGTTAAGTTTACCATAGCGTAAGTCGTGTGTGCCGCGGAGAGCCAACAGTTACATGAACTTTTGTTGTGACTGCAACGTAACCCAGGATGTAACTGCAACCTATGGTAACATTGCGAAAGTCGTGTGTGCCGCTGAGAGCCAACAGTCTGCGTTTGAGTTTATCTCGGTAGACTGCGACCTATGTAGGAGTGGAGAAGTTTCATTTCGAAAGCGAAAATCAGAGTGCCGCGGAGAGCCTGCAGTTACATGGACTTTTGCTTCGACGGCAACGTAACCCTGGATGTACCTGTGATCTGTTGTGTGGGTTCCATGGCGTAATCGAGAGTGCCACGGAGAGCCTGCAGTTACATGGACTTTTGTTGCGACTGCAACGTAACCCTGGTATGTAACTGTGACCATGGAATGGGGTGATGATTTCCATAGCATTCTCAGCAAAGATATTTCCTCTATTTTCAAAAACTGTTTTCTATATTTTCAATAAAATTATTTTCCAAGTATTTTCACTGGATGTTGAAAACGAGTTTGCCAAGTAATTATAGATTTTCGGTCCTACGCCTGATCAACGTATGGTTCAATTACTGTGAGAACAAGGATGGACTAGTTGAGACATCGAGTTATTAAAAAAGTATTTTTATAAAGATTTATTTTTTAGTATTATGTGACTTTAAAAGTTTTCCTAAAATTTTGAAATTAAGGTGATGGGATTTTGGAAAATCAAAGTAAATCCAAACTGAAATTATAAAATTAAAACTCGGGAAATTTAATGAAGTGATTCTATACAATTAAAGGAAATCGAATATTAAATTAAAGGTGAAAGTAAACCAATCAGCTAAATAAATTATTAATAGTGTATGTTAATAAAATTTAAGTTGGATAAACAAATGGATTGTAAATTAATAACATTTGGGTAATGAATTCGAATTGTAAATAGAATCCGACCTGGATTTGATAATGAATTAAATAAGAAGAGATATTGTAAAATAAAAGTAAAATAGAGTTGGATTGAAAATGTGATGGTTTAAACTACAAATAAAATTCAAGGGTGATTTGAATAATGTTTAATGAAATTTGCAAGAAAAATTAGATATAAGAAAAGTGATTATAATAGCAATGTTTTGAGTTGCAAAACAAAACCCAAGTGAATAGAAATAAATTGAGAGTGGCCTTGTATTAATAAAATAAATTCGATAAAGAATTAAGTAAGTAAATTAAAATTTTAAAACGGGATAATTGAGTTAAAATAATAAATGGATGAAGTCTGATTGAATAAAAACTAAATCAAAACTGTGATTGGAATTGGATTATCAGACTGTACTTAACTTGGTGGTGTAATAATTTGAAGTATAAGTGAGTTCGGTTTGTGGTTGGATATTATCTTGATAAATTGAGAAGATAAATTAAAAATTTAGATTTAAATGGATGGGCTTACCGAATTTAATGGAATTTGATTAAATGAGAATCAAATAGGAGTAAACTTAAGTTTGGTGTTGGAATAAACTAAAGTAAATTCACTTAAGTTTAAATTTTATGGAACTTTGGCGTCAAATAAGAGTGAAAGCCCATTAAATAGAAGCTTGGGTTAAATTAATTTGGAAATGGTCATCAATTTATAAGTTTGAATGTGCAAAGCTTAATAAATTGTTTTGCATGAATTTAATGCGGAAATTAAATGAAATGCAATGAATGGTTGGTAGATAGTTTATAAATGAAATGGAACTAAATTCAGAGTGAGTTGAAATTAATTTGAAGTAGTTATAAACTAAAATAGATACTCTATCAAGCGAATATCGTCGGGATTGCATAACAATAATTGTTGTTTGGCGTAAACCAAAGTAATTAAAATACTATGAGTTGATAGAGATTTAATGAAATTGATTTTGAATCATTTGAAGTGAATATGAGCTTGTTTGGGTTAAAAATCAATGGAATGTAAGAAATTGAGTTGCAAACCATTGAAATTGAATAAAATGGTTTATAAATTGGATGAAAGCAATAGAATTAGCTTTAAGATCATATAAATCGCTTATGGAAAAGTTTTGGTGCTTGTTGCTTATGATATTCATGCGTAGCTATTGAAAATAAGTGATATGCTAATAGATTTTATTTATATGGCACTTACATATTCAAATTGAGTAAGTACAGGTACAGGGAAGCCGTTTGGGTAGATTTGGGGTATGCTAATTGCTAAAATTTATAAGCTGCTTGCTTAAATTGCTAAATAAGATACGCCTACGTAATAAAATTAGGAAATATGAACTGTTTTTGCTTTTTCTGACCGTGTGGGTCGATGTATACATATTTATATCTATTGTCAAATTGCAAAGGCTCCTCCGTACAAAGGAGACTCTGCCAAAAAATTTCGAAAATTTTGGGAGTTAGAAAATTTTTGGAAAATTTTGGTTGACGACAAAACAATTTCAAATGGGAAACTTAAAATAAACTAGTAAATGAAACTAATATGAATCAGTTATAAATGGAAAATAAAATTTAATATTCATAATTGAAGACGTATTAAATTCGCATGAAACAAGGAAAACTAATTTGCATAGAAGTATATGTGAAACCTCCTGTAAGAAAAAGTATAAATGATTTGAAAGGTTACGATTGAATATTGTTGCTAAGTAAAATATGCAGGTATAAAAAGGTAAAAAGAAAGTTGGATTTGATTTCCAAAGATAAATGTGAATTGCCCGACAAAAAGGTATGTATTTAAAATTCTGTATGAAATTGGATTGGGATTTTGATGTAGCCACTTGGCTTTGGTTTTCTTTTTGGTATTTAGGAGCCCGTAGAGGCCTTTTGTAGTAGTACCGAGCTAGCCGCGCAAAGTAGACGCTGGCAAAATTTTTCGGGAATTTAGAGAGTTAGAAAATTTTTGAGAAATTTTGATAATACAAAATTTGGTTTTAAATTGAAACTTAATTGTTTGAGCAGAAGAGTATTGATTGAAACTATAGAAGGTTTTGGGAAAGTTGGATAAGGTGATAGTGGGCCTTTAATAAAAGATAATAGGTAGGATATTAAATTGTGAATTTTGGAAAGGATAAACGGGTATTGGTCAATTCTTCCTAATTAGTAATTTCGGGGACGAAATTCTTTTAAGGGGGGAGGAATGTGATGACCCGGAATTTCTAGCAGTTTAAATTTGAATAGTTAATTGGTTTTAAATATTTAAAAGTTAATTTTAATTTGAATTTAAGATATCAATATTTACTTGATAATGAAATCATTTAATTGTATAGCTTAAATATTGAATTTTATAATTGAAATTGGGTAAATTGTTGAATCTGAGATTCTAAGCCTGTTTCATATAATTTGAAGGCTTATAAAATCTATAATGAGGATACTGAAGAAAATAGAATGGTTGAAATTTAATTTAAAGGTAATTTGTTCAATTCTAATAATATATCGTTTAAATTGAATTTAAAAATAGCCTTTCGAGGCACAGTCTCGGAATTTGACGAAACCAGTTCCATTGGATCCGTAATAGTTAATTATTATCGGATTTCAATTTTCAAAGCAATCGGAGTTGTCGTTTGACCGTGGCAGCTCAAAACGCTTCAAACTATTTTAATCAATTTAATTTTAAATTGATCGTTTAATTTTGTAACTCGCGCATACTTTCAAATTAGCCTCTGAAACACGTTCCATTGTGATCGGAACACGAGTAAAACCTTGTGAACGTCTGCCGGCATGTGTGATTCGGGATTCAGGATTTCGTGTTTTGGGACACGAGATATTTTCATATTTAATTATTTAGTTTTCACGCGTCTTCAAGAAGCCTCTCGCCCCTGTATCTATTTTAATCGCGTATACTACTTTTCCTTCCCCATTTTTCAGTTAGCCCAAAACCCTTTCTATCCAAATCAACTTCAGAAGAAAAAAAATGAATGAAATGAAAACCATATTAATGGCCGAAGCTTTCGTTCAAGCTTCTATGGCCTGGATCGAACTCGACTTCATACAAGAGGAGAGGCACGCGATAGAGACCGAGTTCGAACTCGAGGCCGTGTGTTTGCGTCGCGATGGCGACGAGAGGTTTGTGGGTCGGTTAGGGCTTCGGAGGGGAATTTAGTAGTTGCGATGGGGGGAAACTCGACTTGAAGGTGGAGGCAGCGCGTGCGATCTGCGGGTGGAGGTCGCGTGGATGATGGTTGGAAGCCGTGTCGACTTGTGTTGTCACGAAGGAGGGAGGACTGGTTCGAGCTAAAGGTATTATTCTGTTTTGTTTCCAATTTAATTATATAAAAAAATTATGCATGTAGTGAATTATTTTCAGCGAGATTTAAAATAATAAATAAAATGAAATATATATATATATATATATACACATACCTAACTTTATTTACTAATTTGATTTTAAAATAATAGAGATTTATTTGTTAATTAACTTGTTAAATTTATTTTAAAGAATTTGTTTAAAATCAAACTATTACTTTAAAATAAACCATTGGTTAATTAAAATATCAAATAGGAATTTGGTTGTTCAATCTGTTCAAATATTAATAAATTTTATAATTATTTATTCAAGGTCAAAAAAGAAAAAATCAAGGAAACCAAGGCAATTTTGAGGAAGATTGCAAATAAGAGCAAAGGTGAGTAAATCTCACACTGTTGAATTTCTATTTAAATTTAAATGGTTAAATTTAAATATTTGGTTGAATGGTTGAACTAATTTGATATGCATTGTGAATTGATGATCCGGTCTGTGGTTTTGGACGATTCTCGAGTTAATTGAAATTTGACTCGAAATATGGGGTTTAAGTTGTTTAAACGTAAATCATAAAAATGAATTGTTTCCATTTTAATGTTAGTAAAGATTTAATGATTTGTGATTCATTAAATTAGTAGGGTGATTAGAATGGATAATAAATTAATTTAGTCAATTAATGAGTGGGGTGATTAAATTAGAAATTACAGGTCCGAATTAATTAACTAATTAATTAAAGTTTAAGTTAACCCATTGAGTTTAATTAATCCAGAAAAATCAATAGATGGTGGGATAAGCAATTACTTAATGAAATTAATAAAATTAATCAAGAAATTAATTAAGATGATCAATTAAGGAGAAATTTGATTTATTTAATGAAGTAAATAAGTGGGTAGTTAATTTCAGGTTTGAGATAAATCAAGAATGATAAATAATGGGATTTAATTAATGTAATTAATTTAGATTAGGATCAATTGAAATATAATTGGAAATCGTTAAATTTTATAATCAATGAAGGAAATTAAAGATTGATTAATTAAGATTGATAATCTAGAATGAGTGACTTATGAGAAGTCAATATATAAGTAATTAAGGATTAATGTAATTAAAACATTTAATTTGTTTATGAAGTAATTAAGATTACTTATCGTTTGGTTAAGGATAAGTAATATGGTGAAGTTAATTAAAGATAGTTGCTTGAATGAAATTAAAGGATAATTAATCCAGGTTGATTGATTAAGATGAATATTGAAGGGATGATTGGATTATTTGATTTGAAATTAACTAATTAACAAGTAAAGAAAATCTAAATGATAGAGGATTGAAAATTTAATTAGAATCAAATTGAATTAATTTGGAGTGATCAAATTTGATTATGAATGATTGAATGGTATGTGATGTTTTGAATGAGTTGATATCGCTGATATGAAATGTTGTGTTTTTCATTTGGATAATTTGGGATTATGATAATATAAGATCCGAGGAGAGCGGGATCGGGTATTAGGAAAACACCCGAACCCACTTCGGATTAAACATAAATTGATGTGGGAATAAATAGATTGGAAGAAATGATTTAAGTGAATTGGATTATTTTATCTAAGTTTGGTACTTAGGGAAATAGATGTGTGGAATTTGTGATGGCTATAATAAAATTGTGGCTTGTGAATTGAAATGAGTTACCCGGGTTTTATATAAGTTGATTTCTTTGGTATTCCTTGTTAGATGGGTTTACTCACGCTGGTTTCCAGCCTGACCCGGGTGTTACTTTGATGTAATGCTCGGGTCAGACCGAGTATTACAAATTTTCAGGTAGGTACGTTCTGGAGCTCAGGAGGCGAGCTGGATGCGATAGCGCATAAAGTGTTTTCCGCTGTATTTATATCATTGTGTATCTGAGACACGATTTGTATATTTCCAATGTCTGTATATATGAGTAACTCTAATGTATATTAAATGTAATAATCAGATATAGTATGCTTTTGTAAACTATTATTTATTATTATATTTTGTCCGCTGCGAATGTGAGTTGTTGGTATTTCTG
Organism: Allium cepa; assembly: GCA_030765085.1. Lineage (NCBI taxonomy): Eukaryota > Viridiplantae > Streptophyta > Magnoliopsida > Asparagales > Amaryllidaceae > Allium > Allium cepa. Next base: position 921,490,130 of record CM060939.1, on the reverse strand, counting down.
TTCCTCTTTTTCTTCTATCTCTTTCTTCTTTTCATAACTATATGAAATTTTCGGGTTCGAAAATTTCGGATCGTTACATTTTTAGGTCTCTCACGACCTTGTTGAGTCGTTTGAAGAGTTCTGCCGCATGGAGCCCGAGTCGCATGAAGTAATAAAGAAGCTATGCTCTTAAGTCGCTGAAGAGTTAAGTCGTTGTGCCTTGAGTCGTTGTGTTGTACATATGTGAAGGTGAGTCGTTGTATGTTTAGGCCGGGTGCGTTGTATCTTAGGTCTTGTGTTGTAAATTGTTAAGTCGTGTCGTTCTTAAGCCGTTATGTCACTGGGACTAGATTAGTTCGTATGGTTGTAAGTGCTTTAAGTCGTGGTAACTTGTGTTGTGATAAGTCGTAGGTCGGCATGTAGATAAGTCGGCCGACGTTGTGCTGTGTTGTAAAGGGGTTGAGTCGTTGAATGATAGGTCGCGTACAACCTAACTTAAGTCGTGAGCCGTGTACGTTGAGTCGCTGCCGACATATGATAAGCCGTAAGTCGTGAACGACTTAAGGCACCGGTTGTGAAATGCTATAAATAGTGAGTGTGTTGTACATTTTGGAGGGATGGTGGAATAAAACTTTGTTTTGATTGCTGTGTGCTTTCATCTAAATTGGTAGTTGAGTGTGATCTCCTATCTCCACTTTCGATTATTTGAGTGCGCTCGAATCAACGATCGTTGAAGCCAATTCACGGTATCAAGTGCGCTTGATCAACGTTTGAAGAATTGTAGATCTTCTTTCACGGTATCGTGCACGATCAACGTGTCGAAGATAGCTAGAATTCGGTATCTTTGTGATCAACGAATTTGGGCATTTCAGTATCCTCAATCCATCGTTTGCTAATTTCATCGATCTATATCGTTTTGTTATTATCCGCTGCGTCAGTTTTGGTATCAAAGCGAGACTTAGCCAATCATAGCTAAGCCGAGTCTTGGAGCCAAGGAGTTTGAAGTTGAAGTGAGTTGAGCGGAGTTAAGTGAAGGCCGTGACTTGTTGTACAAGTTAGAATTGAAGTTTGAATTGTGAAGTTTTGAAGACTGCGTTGATTCAATCATGCCACCAAGGAGAGCTAATCGTCATCAAAATGTGGAAGCGTTGTATAGAAGGGAAGAAGCCGAGCAAATGGAACAACGCATTAATGAGAAATTTGATGAAGGTATTGGAAAGCTAGAGAAGTTAATGATTGATATGAATCAAACTCAAAGGAGGAGATCGCCAATCTCGAACCATGGAGGAAACAGAGTTTCACCATCGGTTACGGAAGCAAGAAGGGTATCACCGCAATCTTTTAGAGAGAGAAGAGAAACATCAATTTCATCGAGGAGAGATCACCATGACTATGGACATGAAGAGAGAAGAACTCCACGTGAGTTTGAAGATGAGCCATCTAGAGATAAAGAGAGACATAGTAGAAGAGATATGTGTGATCGAAGGGATGTTGATGGTCGAGATCGATATAGGCATACATTTGATTTTAGTGAAGAAGGTGATAGAGCTAGTTTTCATTATCGAGATCGAGACCAAGTTCGAAATTTATATAGGGATGTAGATGATGATCGTCGATGGGAATCGGGATGAAGATGGAAATTCCAGAATTTAAAGGTGGGATGGTAGCAGAAGAATTTTTGGATTGGTTGTCTAATGTTGAAGAGATCTTTGATTTCAAAGAAGTTCCGGAGAATCGTCGAGTGAAGTTGGTTGCTACTAGGTTGAGGGGGAGAGCTATGGCATGGTGGCAGCAAACCAAACTCACACGAGAACGGATGGGTAAGTCAAAGATTGAATCATGGGAGAAGATGAAGAAACTGATGAAAGCTACATTTTTGCCTTACAATTATCAATCACTCATGTATCAGAGATTGCAAAATCCGAGGCAAGGGACAAAGACTGTTAATGATTATGCTGATGAATTTTATCAACTGATTGCTCGAAATGACATTATGGAGACAGAGGAACAGCTGACTGCTAGATTTGTTGGAGGATTGAGGATGCAGATCCAGGATATGGTTAATATGTTCGATCCAAGATCTGTGGCGGAAGCACACCAAAAGGCGTTGGCTTGGGAGAAGCAGGGAAGGCGTGGAGGTGGTGTGTTTACTAATTCCAACAATCAAGTGAAGGGTGTTAGTGGAAGCTCTAGTGTTCCTAAATCTATCAGTAAACCAGTTGTGAATGAAGTTGCGAAGGCGAAGGTCAACAACAGTTTCAAATGTTATAATTGCCAGAAAGTGGGTCACAAGAGTAATGAATGTCCGAAGCCGAAGAAACTAACTATGATTGTTGAAGTGGAAGGTGAGGATGTTGGCGAGGATTATTCTACTCCAGTTAAGGAGGATGAACAGGATGTTGCGTCAGGAGATGAAGGTTGTAATCTAATGATGAGGAGGTCTTGTTTAATACCCAAGCATGAAGAAGAAGCTAGTTGGTTGAGGAGTAACATCTTTCAGTCAACGTGCACTATTCTGGGGAAGGTTTGTAAATTTGTGATTGATGCTGGATGTTGTGACAATATTATTTCTACCGAATCTGTGAGAAAGTTAAAGTTGAAAATAGAGAAACATCCTAATCCTTATAAGTTAGCGTGGTTGAGAAAAGGAGGAGAGGTGAAGGTGGACAAGCGAGTTCATGTTCCATTTTCTATTGGGAAGAAGTATAAAGACGAGATTTGGTGTGATGTTGTGGAGATGGATGTTTGTCACTTACTTTTGGAAAGACCATGGCAGTATGATCGAGCAGCGCAGCATGACGGTCGGACCAATAGCTCCAGTTTTATGTTCGAGGGTGTTAAGATCATTTTGGTTCCAAAGAAGAGACAAAAAGAAGAAAGCAAGTCAGAAGAGATTGAGGAGCTGAAGACTTTGTTGACTCTGAAAGAATTTGTTGAAGAAGTAGAAGAGAGTCCAGAGGTATTTTTATTGATTGGACGTGAAGCTACTAAATCTGTTGAAGTTCCTGAAGAAGTGAAGCCAGTACTAAAAGAATTTGAAGATGTATTTCCTGAAGAGTTGCCAACGGAGCTACCACCGTTGCGGGATATTCAACATCAGATTGATCTTGTGCCAGGGGCAGTATTACCACACAGGCCACATTACAGAATCAGTCCTAAGGAGCTTGAGGAACTGAGAAGGCAGGTGGAGGAGTTGCTAGAACAAGGGCGTGTTCAGGAGAGCTTAAGTCCTTGTGCAGTGCCAGCTTTATTGGTGCCCAAGAAGGATGGTTCGTGGAGGATGTGTACGGATAGTCGGGCTCTAAACAAGATCACTGTGACATACAGATTTCCTATGCCAAGGTTTGATGATTTAATAGATCAGTTGAGTGGGGCAGTGGTGTTTTCGAAGATTGACTTGAAGAGTGGATACCATCAAATTCGTATTAGACCGGGCGATGAATGGAAGACTGCTTTCAAAACCAGGGAAGGTTTATACGAATGGTTGGTTATGCCGTTTGGTTTATCGAATGCACCGAGTACTTTTATGAGAGTGATGAACCAGATTTTCAGACCATACATTGGGAAGTTTGTGGTAGTTTACTTTGATGATATTTTGATCTACAGTTGGAGTATGGAAAAGCATGTCCAGCATTTGCGTGAAGTACTGTTGATTCTACGACGGGAGAAATTTTATGCTGCAACAAAGAAGTGTGTGTTCATGACGCACAGTGTTTTGTTTCTGGGATATGTCCTATCGAAAGAAGGAATTCAAGTGGATGAAAGTAAAGTAGAAGCTGTCAGGAGTTGGCCACAGCCAAAGACAATTACTGAAGCGAGGAGTTTTCATGGATTGGTATCTTTCTATCGAAGATTCATTCCACATTTTAGTAGTGTGGTGGCACCTATAACCGATTGCATGAAAGGAAAGAAGTTTGAGTGGTCAGAGGAAGTAGGGGTTGCTTTTGAGAAGATCAAGATCCTATTGACGACAGCACCAATTCTAGTTTTACCGTATTTTCAGTTGTTGTTTGAATTACATACTGATGCATCGATGGTTGGGGTTGGTGGAGTTTTGAGTCAGAAGGGAAGACCAGTTGTTTATTTCAGCGAGAAGTTTTCTGGAGCTAAGTTGAGATATAGCACTTATGATGTTGAATTTTACGCAATTGTTCAAGCTATAAAGCACTGGAGACATTATCTATTTCAGAAGGAATTTGTTCTCTATACGGATCATGAAGCTTTGAAGCATTTGCAAGGGCAGGACAAAATTTCAGCTAGGCACGCATCATGGGTCGCGTATCTACAACAGTTTACTTTTGTTGTTAAGCACAAATCAGGGGTGACGAATCGTGTAGCAGATGCATTAAGCAGGTGGAATCATTTGTTGACGACAATGAAAGTTGAAGTGACAGGGTTTGAACTATTGCCAGAGTTGATTAAAGAAGATCCTTACTTTATGAAGTTTGTTAAGAAAGTCAAGGATGGGAGTACTGATGAATTTGTATTGGTAGATGGATTCTTATTCAAAGGGAATCAATTATGTGTACCAGATTGCAGCTTGAGAATGAAAATTGTGAAAGAGTAGGACATGTGGGTAGAGATCGAACATTGAAGTTAATTTCCCAGTCTTATTATTGGCCGTCAATGAAAAGGGAAGTTGAAAGGTTTGTGCGTAGATGTCATGTTTGTCGGGTTTCGAAAGGGACAACTACAAATGCGGGATTGTATATACCATTACCTGTTCCTACAAAACCTTGGGTGTACATTAGCATGGATTTCGTGTTGGGTTTGCCGAGGACTCAAAGGGGAAATGACTCGATATACGTTGTGGTAGATCGTTTTTCGAAGATGGTACATTTTATTGCTTGTAAGAAGACGGCGGATGATGTTCATGTCGCACAGTTGTTCTTTAAAGAGACATATAGACTTCATGGTTTACCTGAATCTATTGTTTTGGATAGAGATACTCGTTTTCTGAGCCATTTTTGGTTGAGTTTGTGGAAGATGGTCGGAACGAAGCTGAATTTTAGTAGCGCTTACCATCCGCAAACAGATGGACAAACGGAGGTTGTGAACAGATCGTTGGGGAATTTATTGAGATGCTTGGTGAAAGATAATCCGAAAAGTTGAGATGTGAAGTTATGTCAAGCAGAGTTTGCTCATAATCATGCGGTGAATCGTACTACAGGTTTCAGTCCATTTCAGATTGTTTATTCAAACTTGCCAAAGGGACCGTTGGATTTAACAGTAGTGCCACAACCAAAGGGAACCGTTAAATGAGCTACTGATTTTGTTGATGCTTTGAAGGAGTGTCATAGAATCGATCAGGAACGGTTGGAGAAGACAAATGAGAAGTATAAGGGAACTGCAGATTTGAAGCGACGAAGTGTTGAATTTAACGAAGGTGATTTGGTTTACGCAGTGTTGACAAAGGATCGTTTTCCGGTGGGAACGTACTATAAATTGAAGGCGCGGAAAATTGGTCCAGTTGAAATTCTAAAGAAAATCAATGAGAATGCGTATCAATTGAAGTTACGAGAAGATGTTCATACTTCTGATGTTTTCAACGTCAAATATTTAATTCCGTACCATGGAGCTGAACTTGTTGTGGAAGAATTTACAAATTCGAGGACGAATTTTTCTCAACCTAGGGAGGATGATGCAGCTCAGACCAGGGTCGAAGAATTGCAAGCTATCATTTTCCAAGGTTTAAGTCGTTCACGACCTAAGCAAGATGAAGACGTAAGGAGGAAAATTTAAGTCGTTTTCGACCTAACTGGAACCCAGAAGGTGAAGGCATAAGTCGTCCACGACCTAAGGAGGAAAGTATAGGTCGCTCCCGACTTAACAGGAAACAAGAAAGGGAAGTTGCATTGAGCACGCGACCTAGCGAGTTTGCGGGTCACGACCTAAAAGAGCCACGACTTATCAACCTACGAGATAAGTACTTCACGAGTTAACAAAACTTTAGGTCTCTCACGACCTAGTTGAGTCGTTTGAAGAGTTATGCCGCATGGAGCCTGAGTCGCGTGAAGTAATAAAGAAGCTATGCTCTTAAGTCGCTGAAGAGTTAAGTCGTTGTGCCTTGAGTCGTTGTGCTGTACATATGTGAAGGTGAGTCGTTGTATGTTTAGGCCGGGTGCGTTGTATCTTAGGTCTTGTGTTGTAAATTGTTAAGTCGTGTCGTTCTTAAGCCGTTATGTCGCTGGGACTTGATTAGTTCGTATGGTTGTAATTGCTTTAAGTCGTGGTAACTTGTGTTGTGATAAGTCGTAGGTCGGCATGTAGATAAGTCGGCCGGCGGTGTGCTGTGTTGTAAGGGGGTTGAGTCGCTGGATGATAGGTCGCGTACGACCTAACTTAAGTCGTGAGCCGTGTACGTTGAGTCGCTGCCGACATATGATAAGCCGTAAGTCGTGAACGACTTAAGGCACCGGTTGTGAAATGCTATAAATAGGGAGTGTTGTACATTTTGGAGGGATGGTGGAATAAAACTTTGTTTTGATTGCTGTGTGCTTTCATCTAAATTGGTAGTTGAGTGTGATCTTCTATCTCCACTTTCCGTTATTCGAGTGCACTCGAATCAACGATCGTTGAAGCCAATTCACGGTATCAAGTGTGCTTGATCAACGTTTGAAGAATTGTAGATCTTTTTTCACGGTATCGTGCGCGATCGACGTCTCGAACATAGCTAGAATTCGGTATCTTTGTGATCAACAAATTTCGGCATTTCAGTATCCTCAATCCACCGTTTGCTATTTTCATCGATCTATATCGTTTTGTTATTATCCGCTGCGTCAGAAAGTCATAAAACTTGCCTAAGTTTATGTACAAATAATAGCCTAGTCCAAGTGGTAATAAGGAGGCTTACCAATCTCATTTTATCAAAGTAGAGTATTTAATAATTACTTGTTAAATTCTAGCTTAACTGAAAATAAAGCTTTGGGTTTTAACTATACAAGCAGAAGAAAATAAAGCTTTGGGTTTCAACGATATAAGCAGCAGAAGCAGAAGAAGCTTTGGGTTTCAATTATAATCATTGATCGATGTAACATAATGTTAACTCCACATGTAAAGTAACATATTGGTTGTTAAGAGCATCGAACAGTCTATAAAAATACAATTTATTTCCCATTTATTATAAATTAATTTTTACAAAAATATTTAAATGATACTATAGAATATGTATTCGGAAAACATATTTATAGCATTCAAGTTGATACTTAAACACTAAAAGCTCCTTTCTTAAATCAACATATTCTTAAGAGGAAAAAATTGGTAGCTCGACTATGTTATTACATAGATGAGAAGAAATAAAAGATTACATATTACTGGTTATTGTAGTACCTTTACTTGTTGTCGGTAACTAAATATAAATTTAACACATTTTTCTAAGCAAAATCAATCTATTGACCAAGGATTCCGATATGAACTTAAATATGCTACAAAATTTATCCATAGTGGATTTCCGTATGAATTCAAATATGCTACAAAATTTATCCTAAAAAATCTAGATTTGATAAAAATATGAACTTGCTATTGCCCTGAACTATTACAATTTGGCGACATGCCTTTTCTCTTTTTTGTACTGTAGCTGATCAGGATTAAAGCCAATTTCAATTGTACCATAAATGGCCCAAGTTAGTGCAATGACTACGTAATCTTCACTCCTGAATGGTTTTCCAGAACCAACCATTAATGCATACATAGCAATAATTATGTGTCTGACATTAAACCGGATATTATGAATTGAGAAATAAAGAAAACTATAAAAGAAGTTTCTCGAATTAAATTGTAGAAATGTCTCATGAACCATGACTATAATAGTGTCACTTTTAACTTGCTGGCACTAATAAACCATGTTTGAAAAAAAATTCATAAAAAAAAGTTGTTTGATCAGCTCATGGAATTTCTCCTAATCTATCCATGCATGCCACTGCCACTAATTTTGAACTTGGCTACCCTTGCAAGCAAAACACATAAGAATTCTCATCCTCACCAGCAACCTCATATTCATTTGTGATGGAATATCTATTTATGTATGGATAAGCGAAATGGACTTACGAGCCACAGTATGTGACACCTTTTATTTCTACTAGATCTGGCTTTCCTAGTTCGAATAAGTTAGCATACGCCAAATATTTTTCAACATCAGTTCAAATATTGAATAATATATCTATAAGCCATAATTCTTAATAATGTTTCTAGATCTGGACAAAACCAAAGCCGATTGCCTTAAATTTTAGCCAAATATTGGTCAATTTACAACTGGACTACTGTGATATATGCAATGCAAATGGTGTAGATTGAACATAATGACACAATTTCTATTTTAGAAACATATTTTTGATGGCATCGATACTACCGATTTAGTAAGTGACCACAATTCGCTAATGATCTACCTAATTTAAGCATATACATAGAAGGGGATGCCATCTAGATAAGATTACTCATCGAATCAAGAGGAAGGATATTATAACTGCATTCGAAAAGGACTATTAACATATACATAAGGTGATTACAGCTATTTATTTCTGCAGCAACTACCATGATGTAAAAAAATACCTGAAGCAATGGAATAAAACTAGGGTTAAGTCATTTATCAGAAAGGTAAAGTATAATTCTCTCATGGAAGCAATGGAATAAAAAGAGGTTAAATCATTTTGCCTATTTATTCAATACGAATTTCTCAATTGATAAGAGCTAGCCCTCTCAATTGTTGCTAATTGATGAAATCTTATTGTTCATCCTGAGATGGTAATGATATTCACACTTGATAAAATTTAAGACCATTACAGAAGTTGAAAATAGAAGAGAATTTGCATACCATTGCTCTGAGTAGATCTGCAAGTATCTCAGAACCTTGCATTGAATAGGCATTTATGATGTCAATAGAGAGCTCTACCTTAACCAAAATATAAAGCGGCTCATTCAAGTGCTCGTATCCTGGTTACCCTCTCATCACATCGTCCTGCAAATTAATGAAAACAAGACTTCAGATTTAGTACTATGATAGTGTATAGAGGAACAAGTTGTAATTCTGATGTGTGCCTTGTTTCATCATATAAAGAAATCAAGTTTGACCTTATAATTGTAGCATGGAAGTTACTAAATGGCTCAAAGGCTGAACTATGTGTTATTTTTGGTAGTTAAAAAGGAAGTTATAAACCATTAAGGAAATAATAATTGACGATAGTTTCATTATCCATATTTTTAAGTACGGCGAAAATTTCTCTAGCTGTCTTTCTGACTTGAATCCGCACATTAACAACGGGGATTGAAATACCTCAACAGCGATTCCTAAAAGCATGATGAAACCTAGTGGCGTGATATGTGACTCCTAACTCTCTAGAAGAAAAATTAAATATATATGATCTTGCACAAAGAGCCGCTATGCCATCAAATAATTGATTTCAACATTTAACATAGTGCCAACTAAAATGTAATGCACAATAATATTTACTTCAAATAATAAATTTATTATAAACTAAAACGAAAATAGCATGCCCAAGAAATGTCCAAATTGGATGTCGTATAAGAACCCATGAATAAAATTTTAGGAAATGTTTACACTTTGATTTTTCGATGTAATATAAAAGGTTGGGAATACCACAACATTAAAATGTATGTTAGTACCATTAGTACTTTCATCAGATTACGTGAACGACTGAATCGAATATTCTAAAAAGGATGAACAACACTGAAAGCTTCGTGGAAAGGACAAGCAAAATATGCAAATTGAAAACATGCCATGTATTAAGGGAGCTGCACAACGATGTGCAAACTTAAAAGGTAAGGTTAAATAACACAAACATGCAGTAAAGAGCTACACAACAACCTGCAAACTAAAAACTTGTAGTGAAAAAATTGCATTATAGAGCAAATTGAATGATTGTAATATAATAGTGAATTGAGTCACAACTAAAAACACTTAGAGAATTGTTTCATAGCGTGGCAACTTGTGTTAAAACCCAAACTGAAACAAACAATGTAAAAGGCGCACAATGCGAAAGAGTCAATCATAAACAATGAAGTGTGCACGAGTAGGTATAACGCAGTATTTATCAAGACAATATAGTTTGTAGGGTCTAGAAAAATATATAGGCTGAACTCAAGTAATAACACTAGTATTACTTAAAAATAGAATATGTATGGTCCAGGGAAATATAAAAGGTAAAGTTAGGAAACATTTATATTTTGATAAAAATGATGAAAAAAGAAAATAATCATCATAATAGATTTAATCTGAGCTATAAAAATATTTAACCGAAGAAAATGATAACAATAAAATATCTACTATTGAAACTATAAAAGAATAAACTTAATATAATTTCGAACTTTGTTTTTTTATTTGGAAACAATTTTTATAAAATTATGAAAGACTGCATAAAAGGAAAAGGATAAAAGAAAAATTAAATACAAAAGACAAATACCATCGCTCGTTTATTTTTAAAACATAAATAATTTAATTAATGAAATGATAAAATGCGGTTATGTTTTATTAAGCTATTAAAAGATAAAATATAAGTTTAATATTTGTTGTTCATATGGAATCAAATTTTTATGAAATCGAATAAATTATACAGATAAAAAATAAAAATAAAAATATAGAAGAGGTAAAAAAATAAAATGTCTATAAGTCTTAAATTATGTCAAAACCTTGTTAATTTCTTTACCATATTTACGTAAGTTATAAAGCTAAGATATGGACACCAAAATTTACTATAGCGGATTGTCGATTTTTTTTATTGAATATTTCATTAATCATTACATTTGGGTTAACAAATTATCCTGGATCATTCACTATTTGATTAGCATTAAAGCTTTGTGAAGTGTATCATCAAACTCCATTTAGGCAACACTTATTATTAACACAGTTTGGCAAATATTTAGGTCAACACATTTATTGTTAACTAAAGAATTAAAAAGCATTACTGTTTTGAGTATAGTGCCTTCTGCTGTTACAAGAATGACTTTGCTGTGCCATATCCTACTCATGAGAAACTCTAAATATACATACTAAATAAACGAAATGAATTATTTTATAGTAAAATATAACCTAGAAATAATAAATAAATCGGTTAATAAACATAACCAAATGATAAAATCATGACCTAACGATAAAAAAATTCTAAAATCATAACCAAACAATAAAATCAAAATAAAGAAGTTAATAAACATAACCTATAAATTTCTAACCAAGAGATCTGAATAGACGATTTAGGGTTCCGGACGCGTCAACTTCGAAACTACTGAAGAGTGATGAGCAAAGATCGTGGATGGCGGGCTGGATCGGGGATCGAAAATGGCGAGTGATGAGTGATAAAGAGGGAAACATAACTAGAAATCTGAGCAGGTGATTTAGGGTAGGACATGTATATTTCAGAACGGATGAAATACGATGAGAGAAGTGAGCTAGATCAGGTTTCGAAGATCGAAGATGGCAAGTGTTGAGCGATTAGGAGGGAGACAAACTGAATAAATGTAATTTTGGTTTTGGGAGGAAGAGGAACTGAATAATTGTTTTGAGAGGGAGACGGAAATTTCGGGAGGTATAATTTTCTTTTGGGCCAAAGCGTTACGTGGTTAGACTGCGGAAGAGAATAAATAAAGTAAAAAACAAAAAAAGTAAATAGCCACGCTAAACAATAACGCTTTAGAATAATGTGTTATCGAATGGCATTATTAATAACATACTTTCTTGTAGTGGAAAGTAATTTGGATTAGGATAAATGGAAATATAATTGGAATTCATAATTTATATAATTAAGGATGTAATTTAAGATGAATTAATCAATAATAAGTGACTTATGAGAAGTTAATTAATGTAAGTAATCAAGGATTAATATAATTAATTTAGTTAATTAGTTTATGAGGTAATTAAAGATTACTTATCGATTTTGGTTAAGAAGAATTAATATTGTGTTAATTTATTAAAGATAATTACTTGAATATAATTGGAAGATAATTAATCCAAGACGATTAATTAAGCTGAATAATGTGGGGTTGATTAATTAATTGATTTGGAATTAATTAATATTGAACGAGGGAATCTAAGTGAATGTGGTTTGAAATTCAATTAAAATCAATTGAATTAATTTGTGTGTGATTAAGCTTTGCTTATGGATGTTTGAAAGGTATTGGGTGCCTTGAATGAGTTGTTATCTCTGATATGAAATGTTATGTATTTCATTTGAATAAATTGGGTTTGGCTGACATTGGGTTTGAAGAGACTGGGGTCGGGTATCGGAAAATACCTGAAACCACTTCGAATTTTTATAATTTGATATATGAAACCTATAGGCTGGAATGAAATGGTTTTAAAGGAATTGGACTATTTTAAATCTAAATCTTGGTAATTAGTAAACTTATATGTGAGATAAGTGATGTCTAGAATAAATTGTGGCCTTGTGAATTTACCTGAGTTACACGGGTTTTATATAAGTGATTGCTTTGGTATTCCATGTTAGTTGAGATTACTCACGCTGGTTTCCAGCCTGACCCGGGTGTTACTTTGGTGTAATGCACGAGTCAGACCGAGTATTACAGATTTTCAGGTAGGTACGTTCTGGAGCTCAGGAGGCGAGCTGGATGGCAATAGCGTATAGAATATTTCCGCTGCATTTATATTATTGTTAATCTGAGGCATGATAATTGTATATATTCAGTGACTGAATGTATGAGAAACTCTGATGTATATTAAATGTAATCGACCGATATAATATTCTTTTGTAGACTACTATTATTTATTATTATATTTTATCCGCTGTGAATGTGAGATGTTTGGTGTTTCTGTTCTTCTTCTTCTATCTCTTTCTTCTTTTTCATAGCTATCTGGAATTTTTGGGTTCGAAAATTTCGGGTCGTTACATTTGGTATCAGAGCCAAAGGTTAAGCGAGAACCTTGGCTCTGGTGGGGATTACTTATTTAATAGAGTCTGTAGTACTCTAGAATGAGTTGAGAATATGAATGTATGTATGTATGTATGTATGTATGTATGTATGTATGTATATATGAGCGCGTACTTGTTATTTTCGTATATAAGGATTTTAAATTATTTTATATAAAAGTATATTCTGATATATAAAGCAATATTTCCTTCTAATAAATATTAAGGCGATTGGTTGTTAAATTATTGAAATTAAAATTAAGAAGTAATATAATACAACCAAACTGAAGTCTTGAATTGGAATTAAATTAAGTAGAAATAGAATTACAACTAAATTAAAATTTAATTGATTGAAAATAAAATTCTAAATCTGGTCCCGGAATTTGAAAATTTTGTTTCAAAGTGATGAAATAATGAATAAGTATTATTTGGATAACTGGGACTTGTTGCAAACAATGGGTTGTTTGAAAATTTATTCGAATTTAAAACAAAAGGTGGTTCAAAATTTTAAAACATGGCCGAGAGGGCCAAGAAACAAACATGTATATATGTATGGATATATATATATATATATATATATATATATATGATATCGAAGATAATTTGAAATAAACTCTAAGAGGTTGAGTTTTGATTTTCCCTGAAGTGTGATGTAAAAACCCTGAGTGATATAAGTTGTGAACTTATAAGAGGGAAAGAATTTTGAAGTTTGAAGCGGGAATTCAAATTGAGTAAGGTTGATTGGATTAAGTAAATTGAAATTTAACTTGGAAAATTAAGTGGTTGATTTGAATTGGGAATTTGTGTGATCTCAAAAATGGATTTGAGATTTAAAAATTGAAAATGATGGATGTTTTAAAATAAATTGGATGATATCATCCTATAGTTAATAAAAATCTTTAAATTGAGAATGGTATTGTATAAATAAAATAAATTTAAATAATTGAATTGTAAAATAAACTTGTTTAAGAACTGGCTTCAAACTGGAAGATAAAATTGAATAATAAGTTAAATTTTGAAAACAAATAAAATTGTATTGAGCTCTTATTTTAATCTTGAAATATATAAGTAAAGATAATTTGAAATGAAGAATTGGACTCAGAAATTTAAGTTGTTTAAAAACTTTAAATAAAAGTTAATTTGGTTTAAAGAGTTAAACCAACCTTTGAGAATTCAACTCGAATTTATATAATTCGAGATGGGTTAAAGCTGAAACTTAGATTCCATTTGTACCAATTGAATTGAGTTTGAATTAATTAGAATTGAAGTTGAATTGGGTTTAAATAAATTTCAATAGAAATTGAAGTTATTCAAGTTAGCATTGAGTCAATTAAATGAAAGTGGAAATTTAAGTTGAATTGTTGGGAAAGTGAACAGTTGACTCTTGACTATTTTCAATATAAATTGTTTTAATATAAAATTATTTTTCTAAGCTATTAAATATATACAACCTTTCTTTCTTAAAGCCAAATTATTTTATACGTGTTTTACAATTATTTTGGAGCAATTTAACCATTTTTCAACTGTTTCTAAACTAATTACTATTTTTCAACTATTTCACAAACTAATTTCTATTTTACAACTATTTTGCAATTATTTGAAATTCCTGAAACTATTCAACTATTTTATAATTAGTTAACTATTTTATATCTATTTTGTAAACTAATAATTATTTTTCAACTATTTATCTATTTTTAAAATTTTCAGGCTATTTTCTAAATATAAACTGGTCGGAGTTCAAACTGTTATTGATTTAAATACCCAACTGAGATAAGAATTGAAGTGATAATTCAATGGAATTGAGGCAATTGTGAATAGAAAGGAAATTGATTTGGTTAATAATCGATGAAGATAATTATATAGGATGTACGTATATTATTATATTCGCATAGTGATTTGATCCAGATTCGAGCACAGAATTTCGAGTTAGTTTATCGATCCAGGTTGGGATTTTTCTTCGATTTTCGACGGCGAACCTGGATATGGATTGTTGATTGGTTCTGGATATTCTCTGTCATAGTTATGGCTATGCAAGGAGAATGACGGTTTCTAATTAAGAAACCAGATCTGAGTCCGCACTAGGAAGTCGGGTGGACAATACTAGTTCGGAAGTGAAATTGTGTGATCGAGCGGACGATCAGATTGGTATAACATACGGATAATAGGTTTATATCGTACGGATTTGAATGAAATTGATATTGGAAAAAGTAATCAAATTTGAATATTTGATTTTGAATAAACAAAGTTATATATCTTTGTTATATAAGATAAATCTTTCCTTGTTAAATCTATTGCCGAAAGAAAAGGATTTTTGAAGATGTTTGAAGTATAAAAGGAGTTTTATATGAGTTTGAAAGGATCCAAAGTTTTTTTTTTAAAAAATTATATATATCTGAATATATATATATATATAAAGGATCTTATGAGGATCTTGGAAAAGGTTTTAGGAACCTTTGGATTTGGAAAGGCTTTTGATTTTTGGGTAAAATCAATATTAAAATTTGGAAAGCCTAGTTTGAGAACTATCGATTTTGGGATAATCAATTTTGTGTAAAGGAGCTTTGTATGAGATCATACTAGGTGTATGATTTGAAAGATACTATATATGTATAGTATAAAGTGTTTTGATGATGACTTTGGGGAAAAAGGCGCTCCCTTGAAATGAACTTCTCAGGAGTACCACCGGGTGGTACTGCCTTGAGCCCCAAGGGGGGGGTTCTAAAGTTGATCCTGTGAGGGGTCCGGACAAAACTAGTTCGTGAGAATTATGAGTTAAGTATACCATAGCGAAAGTCGTGTGTGCCGCTGAAACCCAACAGTTACATGGACTTTTGCTGCGATGGCAACGTAACCCAGGATGTAACTGCGACCTACGGTATAACATAGCGAAAGTCGTGTGTGCTGTTGAGAGCCAACAGTCTGCATTTGATTTTATATCGGCCGACTGCGACCTATGTAGGAGTGGAGAGGTTTCATTTCGACAGCGCAAATCAGAGGCCGTTGAGAGCCTGCAGTTACATGGACTTTTGCTGCGATGGCAACGTAACCCTGGAATGTAATTGTGATCTGTTGTGTGGGACCCATGGCATAATCGACAGGCCGCGGAGAGCCTGCAGTTACATGGACTTTTGTTGCGATGGCAACGTAGCCCTAGATGTAACTTTGACCATGGATGGGATGATGATTTCCAGAGCATTCTCACCAAAGATATTTCCTCTATTTTCAAAAACCTTTTTCTATATTTTCAATAGAATTATTTTTCAAAAGTATTTTCACTAGATGTTGAAAACGGGTTTGCCAAGTACTTATAGATTTTCAGTCCCACACCTGATCAATGTACGACTGAATTTCTGTGAGAACGAGGATGGACTGGTTGAGACATCGAGTTATAAAAAGTATTTTTATAAAGAGCTATTTTATTAAGTATGATGTGAATTTAAAAGCATTACTAAATTTTTTAATAAAGATGTTGGAATTTTGGTAAATCAAGGAAATCCAAACTGGAATTCTAATGAAGTGAATTTGTAATTAAAATCAAATATTGATTTAGAAGTTGAAATAAGCTAGTTGGCTAAATTATTATTTGATTGAGTATATTAATAAAATTTAACTTCGGGAAAATAAATGGATTGTAAGTTGATAATGGGTTTGGGAATGAATTCGAATTTTAAATAGAATTCGACTTAGATTTGATAATGAATTGAATAAGAGGAGATGTTCTTAAATAAAAATAAAATAGAGTTGGATTGGAAAATGTGATGGTTTGAATTACAAATAAAATTCAAGGGTGATTTGAATAACATTTAATGAATGTTGCAAATATATTGGATTATAAAATACAAAAGCCGTGCTTTGGGTCAACAAATGATCATAGAAATGATCACAAAGATAAACGATCAAACAAATGATCCTATCACAAACGATCAACACAATGATCATTTCACAGCAACACTCAGCATGTCACATTACCAAATTGGGAATATATAGCTCATAACCTTCAACTACATAACCTCTAAGCTTGTACGTCTCAGAGAAGGGTGTTAAGCTAAAAGAATAAATTCTCCGCCACCAACAGAAATATATTTGAAAGAAACCGGCTTTATATCTCAATTTGTAATGTCAGACATACAATCCATACAAGTCTGTTCCGGGCTCGAACAGAACCGAAGGCACTCTACAAAGAAGTCTTTGCAATCCGGATATTCACTAATCACGTCAGGACTTCCCATCACATATGGAGTCTCTATACCGGGGACCAATCGATGCAAAGACATTCGACGAGTTGTCCTTTCGCTTTCAAAAATATCCGGTCTTCAACACCGGTCATCAATGCTATCCATTACGTCGTATCACTATTCGGAATGGGTAATCCGAATAACGAGCGCAATAATTTAAAAATAAGTGTAGCATTCAAATTCAGCAAATCGCAACAAATACCTATTCAAAGGTAAATATTGATAGTCGGTTATTGAACTATCAATGGATATGCACAACATCACCAGATTCCAAATAATTTTTCCAAATTATTTATTCCCCAAAAATATCTTTACTAGATATATAGTTTTCACACTTCAAAAATAAATCAACGTTTATTTTTAAACAGATTCCCCTTTCTTTTATAAATTCCATAGTGAATTTATATTCCAAAATATTTATGAATAAACGATTTCAGTTATTCATTTTCAATTTATCTTCAAAAAGGTAAATTCTCAAAATATTCACTTTATATTGGAAAACATTTCCATACTTATTTAATAAGTAATTCACAAATCCATTTATTTTCAACACTTGGAAAATATTCAATATACTCACATCGAAATTAAGTATATATTTCATTCTTTTAAGGAAATCATTCTCTTAAACATATTTATTTGGGCCAAAACGAATGTTACGTAAAACATCGTTACGACAACCCAAAATCACTAGTATAGGGATTCGAAATTAAAATAGATATATAAATCCCAATACTATACAAAACATTTCGTTTCGGAAATCATTTACTATAACAACAGTGTTATAGTCCACCATTTCCTTCTATTTCGAAAACGTCTATTTCAACAATGAATGTTGAAATCTATGGTTTCGAATCTTAACACATTTAAAACATCGTTAGATCGTTTTAATTCTGTTTAAAATATCACATCCTAAACATTTTCTTTAACATATTATTCACTATTCAAAACGTGAATATAACTCCATAAATAAGTTATAACAATTTACTTATCAGAATAAGTCATTTGCGAATTTATAAAACAATGTTTATAAATTCCTTTATTACTCTATATTCAATTCATAACTCAATTATATACCAAAGGTTCATATTATAAGTTAAATACTTATAATTTATTTGTTTGCAAAATCGTTCCTTTGAACTTCATAATTATAAATCTTATAACTTATAAGATTCAGTTATTTATCCAAAACCATTCTTTTAATAACTTTATAAATTTTATAAACTTACCGCTTATAAAATTCCATTTGTAACTTCACCGTTTATAATTCTATAAATTTCATTCATTTATTAAATTCATTTACAATTCATTCTAACACTTATAAAAACTCGTTTTATAATTCAAATGTTTTAATTTATAAATATCAATTTATAAATCCTTTATAAAATCAATTTATACTATTATTTTAAAACATCTTAAATCTCCTTTATAATTTCACCATTCTCTTGATTTATAAAAAAATCAATTTTTATAAATCCTATTTTTTAAACTTTTTATAATAAATTCAAAAATCCCAATTTAAACTATTTTATAAAATTATTAACCCATATTTTCAAAATCAACTTTTAACTATATTTCTCAAAAATCATACTTTTTATAACATTAAAATTATATCGTTTATTTATTTAAGATGAATCAATTCCAAAAATATAGTATATTTTCAAAAATCACTTTAAAATCATTTTAAAATTCCAAAATTTGATCCAATGATGCTACACACCAAATAGTCAATCACGACTACAACGACATCATATATCGTATATGATAATCAACGAATATCAAAATATCCATAATCAAATAAATACTGTTGAGGAATCCAGTTGGATCCCTCCAACCTGTTTTCCTGCATCCACAAACATTAGCACAATACCAATTTCGCTCCAGTACGAAATTATCGCGGTATATGGGATTTAAAATATTATCCGCTTAATAACGGCGCAATAGGGTCTCATCCGCTAAAAAATGCGGGAAATCAACAACTGCAATATATACATATGCCAATATATATATATTGCTATTATATATAATACCAATTTCACTGTTTATGAAATATTCGTGGTATATGTTTTTAATAAATAACCTCCGCTTACTAACGGCGCATAATGTCTATTTTAACAATCAATAGTTACAATCATCATTCAAACATGCATTCAAGAATTTTAAATATAACTATTTAAAATAAAATCGAAACCGATTCGATTGAGTGAGAAGTTCTCACCTTGATTTCAATTTCGTTTTAGCGATTTATTTCGAATAAAATTAAACGGACGTTTAACTTTACCCGAAATTCTCACTAACTCCAAACCACTCCAATCCAATTGCATCGCGTAGTGCTCGTCCATACGATTCCAACGCCACTGGATTCACGCGTTTTCGACCTCGTATGAAAAAGTTATGATTTTACAAAGTTTTACACGAATTAAATATAAATAAATCAACATTTTTATAACTTAAACTAATCTCAGCCGCATGATCCATTGCCTCCAAATCACGACCGCACGTCCCCTTCCTCCCCTCCTTCGTCACGCGTTCAACCCCCAGGCCGAACAAATGAAACCCATTGCTCCATATTAGGGTTTGAAATTTGCCACTAACACGATCAACTTCGCGACGATCAGAGAGCCTCACGTCGAAGCCCCCACCTCCACCCACCAACGCCGGCCGACCGCACGTACGCGGCCCCCCCTTGCGTGAAAAACGAGGCCGAACGCTCGATGTTCCCAGGCAGTTTGCCGTTGATTCGCTTCATATCTTTCGATCATCACCGTTCAGATTATAGAGGAGGATGTGCTCTACGAGATTGTAGTTGGGAGTTTCTGACGATTGTTGATGGATTGAGAGATCGGAGGGGAAGAAAATGAACAAATTTCGGCCATAGGTTCATGCTACTGGCGGCTAGGGTTTTATAAAACCTATTTTTTTTTTTATTTCTAAAGAGAGGATGGTCTATTTATAGGAAATAAAACGACATTATTCATTCCGGAAATTCCGAACTCCGATTTACGCGCCGTAACCAGCGCTTCTAGGGTTTACCCCGCGTTCCGGACACAATGGAACAGGTTTCGGAAGCTAATTCGGTCATCTGTGCGAGATATGGCAACAAACGATCGATTTAAATTAAACCGATTTAAATGATTTTCTAGGCGTTTTAGCTTGCATCGGACAAACGGTAAATCCGATTGACACGAAATTTTAAACCTTACAATAATATCACATTATTGATCCGATGAAACTGGTTTCATCGAAATCCAAGACTTTTTGAAAAATGGCTATTTTAACTCGCCAAATTAATATTAAAACGATTTCGATGCATTTCGAGCTGCCACTATCAAACGATAACTCCGATTGCTACGAAAATTGAAATCCGATAATAACAAACTATTACGGATCCAATGGAACTGGTTTCGTCCAATTCTGAGACTGTTCGAAAATTTCTGAGACTGTTCGAAAATTGGCTAATTTCACTAGTCGATTAAATATTAAAATATTCAATTTTCACAAATTAACTTCTAATTCGATTTTAAAAGTTCTAAAATATCATTCTAACTTCAATATGATAAAATAAAATTTTACAAATCATTTTCAATCATATTTAACCAAATTTTCAATTATTTCTGTAATTTCACATATTAATTTATTGATTTAATTATTCAATTAAATCCAATTATTCGAAATAAAATTTATTCGACTCATAAATTTCACTTATTAATATTTAAAATTAATTAAATATTCAAATTTTAATCAATAAAAATTCTGGGTCGTTACAATCTTCCCCCCTTAAAAGAATTTCGTCCTCGAAATTACCAAGTAAGAAAAGTTACAGAATCTATTAATTTTCCCAAAATTCATAGTTAAACTTCTTACAAATCTTTACTAAATTTTCCAAATCATACTTAGTTATCTTTTCAAAAAACAATTACTATTGTTTAACTTTCAATTCCAAATCAAAGTTAAAGATTTTAAAATTTTCCCAATTTTCTCAAAAGTTTTCTAACGCCTTAAATTTTCGGAAAAATTCGCCATAGTCTCCTTTGCGCGGCCGATCCGAAAAAAAATTGACAATATATATATATCACAAATATACATCTCATCAAGTAATGAGGCATACCGCAGGGAAAAAGTGTAAAATTACGATATTTAATCCGAGATATGTACCTTATATTTTATTAGCGAGCATATACGGCTAATATAGCGCGAAAGCGAGCTCCAAATGCGAAGCAAACGCGATCCGCACCTACTAAACACTCAACAAACAACATGAGAGCATGCATATATGAAAATAGTATCGATATACAACATATAACAACTTAATAACTATATATGCCAACATAGCAAATGCAGTAAAAGCAATATATATTCAACCATCAACCATCATCCATAATCAATAAATATTCATATTCTCATTCATATCCAATGAATTGGTTTTCAATTTAATCATATTTGATTCATATACAGTGGATGTTTTTACTAACATTCATTTTCAATTAGTTTATATTCACTAATTCATATTCAAGTTGGTTCACTTCCAAATCAAATTCAATTCTATTTAAGATTCACTTAACTTCCAATTGAATTTCAATTACTTTAGCTTTCAATTTCATTAACTCAATTTCAATAACACTTAATGAATTATATACAATCAACTAACAATCATATAACAACCAATGTATACCTATTACAACCAATTTCCTTTGCTTATATTCATTCATTTTGGTTTAACACCATCACTTTCAATTGGTTTAAATTAAATTGATCTTCATTCAATTTTTCAACTTCTAATAACATTAGATTTTAATGAATTAACACCTACATTCATTATTTCATACCAATTTAATTTACATTCATTTGATTAACATTCAACCCATTCATTCAATTCAATTACTAAAATTGAATTTCATTTTCATAACTTATGTTCACATTTATCACTTAACTTTATTAATTTTCTTTGATACCAATATCAACTTCATTCAACAACCAAACAATCAACTTATATACACTTTAATAATTCTGAAAAATTATTCTTTTATATATAAAATATAATCAAGGCAAAATTATTTCATTTACCCAATTTTAAAACAATACTGTGTCGAATTGTTCTATTCAAGTGTTTAGAAACCCCTTCGGCATAGTTGTCGAGACCATGCTGACGAAGGTTCATATGCCACTCAATAAACCAATCATCACAATATAAAACAATTTTATATTCACTAACAAATACGCACTCGTATCTATTATTACACTCAAACTCATTCTAGAGTACTACTGACTCTATCTCTAATGAGTAATACCCAACAGAACCATGGTTGTCGCTTAACCATATGCTCTGATACCAAATGTAACGATAGCCATTTTTCGTTGCCGAAAAACCGAAATGTTAGGGTTTAAGAAGAAGAAAAGGAGAGAAGAAGAGAGAAGATAGTAGAAAATAGATAGGAAAGAAAATAAGAGAATAGAACGGGACAGAAAGAAAACAACAACTGAACAACATCAAAATCTCACAATCGCAGCGGAACAACATATAATAGATAAATGAATAATCTTTAAACAAAGAACTATATCAGTTATTACATTACATTACATTTCATTTCATCATATCATCATAGTGTACAACAACAACAACAAACAGCGGAAAAGAAATACTATATAAACTAGTAATACGCCATGCCATCCAGCTTGCCTCCTGCAACTCCTGAATATCCAGAATATCCAGATAAACCTAACTCTTAACTGCCCGTGTGGAAATTGATGGGCACCTAGAGTTTAGGAAGGAAAACAATAAACTCCGAGTCAGTCATGTGACTGGTGTGGGAACTCAAAACAGTTTATTTATCTTTAAAATCAAAATAGAGGAATATTTTTAAAGTCAATTCGCAATGCTTTTAAAAATGAGACTACCATATGGCCTCCCGCACACACACACAATGCAAACGCAGAATCGGAGGAGATTTCTCCTTATGATAGT
Source organism: Allium cepa (assembly GCA_030765085.1). Classification (NCBI taxonomy): domain Eukaryota; kingdom Viridiplantae; phylum Streptophyta; class Magnoliopsida; order Asparagales; family Amaryllidaceae; genus Allium; species Allium cepa. The sequence continues at coordinate 921,467,085 of CM060939.1, read as the reverse complement.
CAAAGATGCTTGATACGTATTAAAAGAACATTTGATATTATTACTAGTGCATAGTGTAGGAAAAATTCATTTCGAAAATAAAGATATAAATCTTAGCCAGCATAGACATTTCGAACTATGCCTACTATAGCTACCATCTAAACAGTGGTGACCACCATAAGTAAATGGTAGGTTCTACAACTAAAACCGTACAGGGTTTCGTATTGGGAATTGGATTTCCAACAAATGGTCAGGCCAAGGAACTTCCCATTGCACATGAGAATGCCTCTGGAAGGACATCCCCGAGAACCAAACCGGATCTCTGCCAACACAAGGCCGGGTTACCCCTAACTGAGTAACAACTGACCGAGTATGCCATCCCCCGGTCCTTTGGGACCTTTTAACCGAGCGCTCGTAATCAATTCACACAATCATAAAGTGTTTTCAACATGAGTAAGTATCTGGGCTCCATACCATGATACCACCCTTTTCCAGAAGGAAATGCACATACCCTAAAGGGCGCTACCCCTCATAACCTTGCCGCATCTTTCCTGTTTTGACCATTTTCGGGGTGTGAGGCTCGACGAAGTCTCGTCCACAAAAACACACTTTATACAAAAGCCGTGCTTTGGGTCAACAAATGATCATAGAAATGATCACAAAGATAAACGATCAAACAAATGATCCTATCACAAATGATCAACACAATGATCATTTCACAGCAACACTCAGCATGTCACATTACCAAATTGGGAATATATCGCTGATAACCTTCAACTACATAACCTTTGAGCTCGTACGTCTCAGAGAAGGGTGTTAGGCTAAAAGAATAAATTCTCCGCCACCAACAGAAATATATTTGAAAGAAACCGGCTTTATATCTCAATTTGTAATGTCAGACATAAATCCATACAAGTCTGTTCCGGGCTCGAACAGAACCGAAGGCACTTTACAAAGAAGTACTTGCAATCCGGATATTCACTAATCACGTCAGGACTTCCCATCACATATGGAGTCTCTATACCGGGGACCAATCGATGCAAAGACATTCGACGAGTTGTCCTTTCGCTTTCAAAAATATCCGGTCTTCAACACTGGTCATCAATGCTATCCATTACGTCGTATCACTATTCGGAATGGGTAATCCGAATAACGAGCGCAATAATTTAAAAATAAGTGTAGCATTCAAATTCAGCAAATCGCAACAAATACCTATTCAAAGGTAAATATTGATAGTCGGTTATTGAACTATCAATGGATATGCACAACATCACCAGATTCCAAATAATTTTTCCAAATTATTTATTCCCCAAAAATATCTTTACTAGATATATAGTTTTCACACTTCAAAAATAAATCAACGTTTATTTTTAAACAGATTCCCCTTTCTTTTATAAATTCCATAGTGAATTTATATTCCAAAATATTTATGAATAAACGATTTCAGTTATTCATTTTCAATTTATCTTCATAAAGGTAAATTCTCAAAATATTCACTTTATATTGGAAAACATTTCCATACTTATTTAATAAGTAATTCACAAATCCATTTATTTTCAACACTTGGAAAATATTCAATATACTCACATCGAAATTAAGTATATATTTCATTCTTTTAAGGAAATCATTCTCTTAAACATATTTATTTGGGCCAAAACGAATGTTACGTAAAACATCGTTACGACAACCCAAAATCACTAGTATAGGGATTCGAAATTAAAATAGATATATAAATCCCAATACTATACAAAACATTTCGTTTCGAAAATCATTTACTATAACAACAGTGTTATAGTCCACCATTTCCTTCTATTTCTCGAAAACGTCTATTTCAACAATGAATGTTGAAATCTATGGTTTCGAATCTTAACACATTTAAAACATCGTTAGATCGTTTTAATTCTGTTTAAAATATCACATCCTAAACATTTTCTTTAACATATTATTCACTATTCAAAACGTGAATATAACTCCATAAATAAGTTATAACAATTTACTTATCAGAATAAGTCGTTTGCGAATTTATAAAACAATGTTTATAAATTCCTTTATTACTCTATATTCAATTCATAACTCAATTATATACCAAAGGTTCATATTATAAGTTAAATACTTATAATTTATTTGTTTGCAAAATCGTTCCTTTGAACTTCATAATTATAAATCTTATAACTTATAAGATTCAGTTATTTATCCAAAACCATTCTTTTAATAACTTTATAAATTTTATAAACTTACTGCTTATAAAATTCCATTTGTAACTTCACCGTTTATAATTCTATAAATTTCATTCATTTATTAAATTCATTTACAATTCATTCTAACACTTATAAAAACTCGTTTTATAATTCAAATGTTTTAATTTATAAATATCAATTTATAAATCCTTTATAAAATCAATTTATACTATTATTTTAAAACATCTTAAATCTCCTTTATAATTTCACCATTCTCTTGATTTATAAAAAAATCAATTTTTATAAATCCTATTTTTTAAACTTTTTATAATAAATTCAAAAATCCCAATTTAAACTATTTTATAAAATTATTAACCCATATTTTCAAAATCAACTTTTAACTATATTTCTCAAAAATCATACTTTTTATAACATTAAAATTATATCGTTTATTTATTTAAGATGAATCAATTCCAAAAATATAGTATATTTTCAAAAATCACTTTAAAATCATTTTAAAATTCCAAAATTTGATCCAATGATGCTACACACCAAATAGTCAATCACGACTACAACGACATCATATATCGTATATGATAATCAACGAATATCAAAATATCCATAATCAAATAAATACTGTTGAGGAATCCAGTTGGATCCCTCCAACCTGTTTTCCTGCATCCACAAACATTAGCACAATACCAATTTCGCTCCAGTACGAAATTATCGCGGTATATGGGATTTAAAATATTATCCGCTTAATAACGGCGCAATAGGGTCTCATCCGCTAAAAAATGCGGGAAATCAACAACTGCAATATATACATATGCCAATATATATATATTGCTATTATATATAATACCAATTTCACTGTTTATGAAATATTCGCGGTATATGTTTTTAATAAATAACCTCCGCTTACTAACGGCGCATAATGTCTATTTTAACAATCAATAGATACAATCATCATTCAAACATGCATTCAAGAATTTTAAATATAACTATTTAAAATAAAATCGAAACCGATTCGATTGAGTGAGAATTTCTCACCTTGATTTCAATTTCGTTTTAGCGATTTATTTCGAATAAAATTAAACGGACGTTTAATTTTACCCGAAATTCTCACTAACTCCAAACGACTCCAATCCAATTGCATCGCGTAGTGCTCGTCCATACGATTCCAACGCCACTGGTTTCGCGCGTTTTCGACCTTGTATGAAAAAGTAATGATTTTACAATGTTTTACACGAATTAAATATAAATAAATCAACATTTTTATAACTTAAACTAATCTCAGCCGCATGATCCATTGCCTCCAAATCACGACCGCACGTCCCCTTCCTCCCCTCCTTCGTCACGCGTTCAACCCCCAGGCCGAACAAATGAAACCCATTGCTCCATATTAGGGTTTGAAATTTGCCACCAACACGATCAACTTCGCGACGATCAGAGATCCTCACGTCGAAGCCCCCACCTCCACCCACCAACGCCGGCCGACCGCACGTACGCCCCCCCCCTTGCGCGAAAAACGAGGCCGAACGCTCGATGTTCCCAGGCAGTTTGCCGTTGATTCGCTTCGTATCTTTCGATCATCACCGTTCAGATTATAGAGGAGGATGTGCTCTACGAGATTGTAGTTGGGAGTTTCTGACGATTGTTGATGAATTGAGAGATCGGAGGGGAAGAAAATGAACAAATTTCGACCATAGGTTCATGCTACTGGCGCTAGGGTTTTATAAAACCTAATTTTTTTTTATTTCTAAAGAGAGGATGGTCTATTTATAGGAAATAAAACGACATTATTCATTCCGGAAATTACGAACTCCGATTTACGCGCCGTAACCAGCGCTTCTAGGGTTTACCCCGCGTTCCGGACACAATGGAACAGGTTTCGGAAGCTAATTCGGTCATCTGTGCGAGATATGGCAACAAACGATCGATTTAAATTAAACCGATTTAAACGATTTTCTAGGCGTTTTAGCTTGCACCGAACAAACGGTAAATCCGATTGACACGAAATTTGAAACCTTACAATAATATCACATTATGGATCCGATGAAACTGGTTTCATCAAAATCCGAGACTTTTTGAAAAATGGCTATTTTAACTCGCCAAATTAATATTAAATCGATTTCGATGCGTTTCGAGCTGCCACGATCAAACGATAACTCCGATTGCTATGAAAATTGAAATCCGATAATAACAAACTATTACGGATCTAATGGAATAGGTTTCATCCAATTCTGAGACTGTTCGAAAATTGGCTAATTTCACTAGTCGATTAAATATTAAAATATTCAATTTTAAAAGTTCTAAAATATCATTCTAACTTCAATATGATAAAATAAAATTTTACAAATCATTTTCAATCATATTTAACCAAATTTTCAATTATTTTTGTAATTTCACATATTAATTTATTGATTTAATTATTCAATTAAATCCAATTATTCGAAATAAAATTTACTCGACTCATAAATTTCACTTATTAATATTTAAAATTAATCAAATATTCAAATTTTAATCAATAAAAATTCTGGGTCGTTACAAGAGAGTTAGAAAATTTTTGAGAAAATTTTGATAATTCAAAATTTGGTTTTAAATTGAAATTTAGATGATTGTGCAAAATGGTATTGTTTGAAAATTGTGAGAGAGTTTGGGAAGTTAGTAAGAAGGATAAGATGTCTTTTATAAAAGACAGTTGGTAGGATGTTGATAAAACTGTTGGTTTTGGAGAAAAGATAAACGGGTATTGGTCCATTCTCCCTAACGAATAATTTCGAGGACGAAATTCTTTTAAGGGGGAGGAATGTGACGACCCAGAATTTCTAATTTTTTTAATTTGAATAGTTAATTGATTTAAAATATTTAAAAGTTAATTTTAACTTGAATTCAAGATATCAATATTTACTTGATAATTAAATTGCAACAGCCCGCAAATCCGTACCCCTTGAGTCAACACTATCTCAACAATCAACTCAAGTTGTACAGAAATATGAACCATTTGGGTTAAAGAAGATGAGGTAGAAGAAGAAAATAGAAAACAACAACAGAATCTAACCATCGCAGCGGAATAAAATATAATAGATAATAAATGATCTTTACTAAAAATCAAATATCTATTTTTATATATTACATCAACAGAACCAATCACAGCTCAACATCAATACCATACAAATGGATACACAGCAACTCGACACATTGGAATATATATAAACAAGTACGAGAGTACGTATCGTCATCCTGCTCGTCTCCTGAGCTACACAGCATCATATCCTGTATCCTATAATAATCGGTCTGACCCGAGCATTACAGTTAAATAATACCCGAGTCAGTCTGGAATACCAGCGTGAGAAATCACACTCAATTGATTATTAAAGTTTTAAAAATCCTTTGAAAACAAAAGCATCTCGTAAGACCACGCCACAAATAAACATGTCGGGTTTTTACCTTACGATAGCTAAAACAATTTTTATAGAAATCCTCTGATATTATAATAGGGTCTATATACAAATACTTATAAAATAGCCGAAATTGTTACATCTATTAAATTCCAGCTACTAGCCACAGAGTGGGTAATACAAACAAAACTCGTACAAGGCTCGTAGGGAGAATGGATTTCCAACTAATGACTAGGCACTGGGGTACCACCTATCACGGCACGGGGCCTAGATCACAGTACCGAGGAGTACGGCCGCTCCCCTGCAACACAAGACCGGGACTACCCCTTACTGGATAACCCCGAGTGAGATCACCCCGCTGTTGGATCAACAACCGCCCACTAAGCTGAAATAAAAAGGGACATCTAGACAGGGATGACCTCACCCTGCTTGGTTGCTACCCACCTAGCCTTGCTGCATAACCCCTGATTTTCAGTCATTCCTATTTGATGAGGCTTGAGGCTAAGCGTTACCTTTTTAGAACATATCCCTTAGAATGCCCATCGTCCACCTGACGATGTTTCGCAAGCATTCATCCATACAAGTCCGTCCCGGTTTCGAACGGAACCGAAGGCACTATTCCTACTACATCCATTTTGGAAATATCCTCAGGATTAGTAGAGATTAGCCCTTGCACTTCACTGCTCCATCTTCGAATCCAAAATCATTTTTCACGGAAACGTACAAACCGGATCGAAGTGGTTTTCGAGAAATAAATCTCGATCCCGGTCTCTTCGAAACGATCAACGCATTTTTGTCTAATATTGATAGTTGGTTATTTAACTATCTGTTAATATGCACAAACATCCATCAAACAATAAATAATTTCCCAAATTATTTATTTATCTCAAAAATATCTTCACAAGATATATTTTCACTTTTCAAATTCCTTTGAAAACAGTTTTCAAAACTACCCGCCTTTCTCAGAATAAATTCCAAGTATTTCTATTTCCACTGGAATCACAAAGCACAAAACTCGATTTTCTAAATTAATTTAAAACACTTTACTTTTGAAAATATACTTTAAACATTCAAGTTAAAATTACTTTAATAATTTGTTAAAAATACATACTATAAGAATATTTGAAAATAAGGTTACTTAATAAAATATAAAACTAGATTTCTACTTTTAAAAACAAAATACTAAGTTACTTCTTAATAATTACTGTTAGAATAGATTAAAGAAAATACTTACTTTAGACTTTAAATAATTGAAATAATAAATTTTACGAAACTTGCTTTCTTTAAAAACAACTTTAAAACATTTAATTGATATTTAAAATTTTACTTTAAAACCGTACTTGGTTATCCAGAGAAAATTTCCAACTTCAATCACTTAAATCAATTTTCCAAATTGATTTCCAATTTATTCCATTTGAAATAAATTTTTTTACTTACTCTATTTATTTCAAAATTCATTAATTATGGGTTTCATTATTATTGTTATTATCTTCCGTTTGATTTTAAATCCTTTAACGGAAATATACAAATTCCAGATTTTCCCAATTTCTTCCTTATTCTTTTCAATAATTTAAATCTTAAATTTTAAATAAATGTTTTCTTCTTTTAATTAATATCACTGAAGATTTAATATTCATTAACTTTCTGTTTATTCAAATTTCCTTTCTGTACTCAAGATCTATTTATTAAAAAAATTCAGCCACTTCATTCCTTTTTCAATTCATTTTTTTTAATTTGTTCTATAATTATTTTATTTACAAATTCACTTCTTTTAATTCCTTTCCAAAATCTAATTTATATATTTTTGGAAATTCATTATACCCAATCATAACCAATCGAACCGTAGCATTCAATATTCCAATAAAGTTCATCATGGAATAGCAAATAATCACAACAGAGGGTATAGAATATTTTTAATAAATGTTGAGGGATCCAGTTGGATCCCTCCAACCTGTTTTTCCCTGCATCCACAAATGTTAGCACGATATAATATGCCAATTTCAAAATATCCCATACTATAGCACATCAATCAATTCAACCATTCAAACAATTATTTAAATTTTATCATTTAAATTTAAATTTAACTGAGTGAGATTAACTCACCTTTGCTTTTAATTGGCAATCCATTCCTGACCAGCTTGTTTCTTTTCAGTTTTCAAACCTTGAATAAATATTATGTGATTTATTAATATCTAAACTAATTGAAAAATCAACCACCTAAATATTTGTTTAAAACTTAAATTTATTGTGTTAATAAAATTCCAGATTTTACTTTAGTGTTAAATCCTTAGTAACTAATTAAATGAACAGTTTCTATCATTAAATTAGAATATTCAAAATAATTTAACCATCACGTAGCACTCATGATTTTGTAAATACTCGTTTTTAATATGCTTGTAATATATGTATATTTATTGTCATACTATCTATTTAACATTTAACTGTAAAAGTTCGTAAATCCGTACTCCTTGAATAGACACTAATCTCCATCGATTAACTCCAGATGAACAGAATACGAACAATTAGGGTTGAAGAAAAAGAAAGAGGTAGAAGAAGAAAGAAAAAGATAGAACAGAACAATACCAAAATCTCACAATCGTAGCGGAACAACATATAATATATAAATGAATAATCTTTTAACAAAGAACTATATCAGTTATTACATTACATCATATTACATTACATTACATCATCAGAGTGTACAACAACAAACAGCGGAAAAGAAATACAACATATACTAGTAATACGCCATGCCATCTAACTTGCCTCCAGCAACTCCTGAATTCCAAAATATCTTGATAACCTAACTTTAGACTGCCCGTGTGAAAATTGGTGGGCACTCAGAGTTTAGGAAGGAAAACAATAAACTCCGAGTCAGTCATGTGACTGGTGTGAGAAATAAAACAGTTTATCTTTAAAATAAAGAACAGGATAGTTTAAAATAGATTCGCAATGCTTTTTAGAAAATGAGACTACCATAAGGCCTCCCGCACACACACACAACGCAAACGCAGAACCGGAGGAGATTTCTCCTTATGATAGTCAAAGATGCTTGATACGCATTAAAAGGAAACATTTGATATTATTACTAGTGCATAGTGTAGGAAAATCATTTCGAAAGTAAAGATATAAATCTTTGCCAACATACGACCATTATCGTATGCCTACTATAGCTACCATCTAAATAGTGGTGACCACCATAAGTAAATGGCAGGTTCTACAACTAAAACCGTACAAGGTGCGTATTGAAGTTTGGATTTCCAACAAATGGTCAGGCCAAGGAACTTCCCATTGCCACATGGAAACGCCTCTGGAATGACGTCCCGAGAACCTAACCAGATCTCTGCAAACACAAGGCCGGATTACCTTTCAAACTAGATAACTACTGACACGAATATGTCATTCCCCGATCGTAACCGATCTATATCCGAGGATCCTCGATTTCCAACAACAACAAAGCAATAAATTTGCAGCAACAACATAGGTTAAGTATCTGGGCTCCATACCATGATACCACCTCTATCCAGAACGAATGACAAACACTAAAGGGGTGCGACCCCCTAATAACCTGGCCGCATCCTTCCTGTTTTGACCATTTCGGGGGTGTGAGGTCCGACGAAGTCTCGTCCACAAAGCCACGCTTTATATAAAAGCTGTGCTTTGATCATCAAATGCTCAACATCACTTTGTATGCCACATTACCAATTTAGGAATGTATCACTAGTAACTATCAAACTACATAGCCTCTAGGGTGTTAAGCTAAGAGAATGCAAACTGTAACGTCAGACACACATCCATACAAGTCCGTTCCGGGATCGAACGGAACCGAAGGCACTTACAAAGAAGTCCTTGTAATCCAGATATTCACTAATCACGACCGGACTTCCCATCACAAAGGGAAATAAATTTCTATATCGGAGATCAGCCGATGCAGAAATATTCGACGGTAATCCTTCTGTTTTCACAAATATCCGGTCTTCAACACCAGTCATCAAATGCAATCCATAATGACGTATCACATATTCGGAATGGGTTATACGACCCCAAGGTCCTTTCCCGGCTAACCCGAATAGTGAGCGCTTATTCAAAAATAAGTGGGGCATTCAAATCCAAACAAATCACAACAAATACCTATTTAAAGGTGAATATTGATAGTCGGTTATTTAACTATCAATAGGCATGTTCAACATCACCAAATTCCAAAAAATTTCCCAAATTATTTATTTTCCAAAAATATCTTTACAAGATATATAATTTCCACACTTCAACCATTTGAAAACAAATTTTCAAATCACTTTTCACCTTTATCTCCTTTGAAAACAAATTTCAATCATTTTCCTTACGCGGAAATACTTTCATTTCAAAATGGTTCATTCAAACCAATTAAATAAATCCTTAACGATTTACTTTATATTTACGTTCCAAATCCGTAAATTTATTCCCACGCTTCAAAAATAAATCAATGTTTATTTCTAAACAAACTTTCCTTTCTTTTATAAATTACATAGTGAATTTACAATCCAAAATATCTATGAATATATGATTCCCAAATCGATTTCTAATATTCATTTTTAATTTATCTTTAAATGATAAAATGTCAAAATATTCACTTCATATTGGAAAACATTTCCATACTTATTTAAAATAAGTAATTTACAAGTCCATTTATTTTCAACACTTGGAAAATATTCAATATACTTAAATCGAAATTAAGTATATATTTCATTCTTTAAGGAAAACGTTCTTTTAAACACATTAGTTTGAGCCAAAACGAATGTTGCGTAAAACATCGTTACGACGGCCCAAAATCACTAGTATAGGGATTCGAAATTAAGATAGATATATAAATCCCAATACTATATAAAACATTTCCTTTTGGAAAATCATTTACTATAACAACAATGTTATAGTCCATCATTTCCTTCTATTTCCCGAAAACGTCTATATCAACAATAAATGTTGAAATCTATGTATTCGATTCATAATACATTTTAAAACATCCTTTAAAATAATTAACTTCATTTTATAATATCGCTTTCCCAAAACATAACCATTTTATTTAATAATATATTCACTGTCCAAATCGTGAATATACTTCATTGACCAAATTTCAACATTTCTACGCATTTTATATGAAGAATAATCCGCTATCCAAAGTCGCGAATATACTTCCTTTAATAAATTTCTATATTCAATTTATCAAATTCCATTGATTTCGACTTTATAAACAATGTTTATAAATTCTATTTTTATTTATAAACTTCGATTTATAAATCTCCTTTATTAATCCAATTCAATTTGTACAACTCAATTATATATCAGAAGTCCATATTGTAAGTTAAATACTTATAATTGATTTATTTACAAAATCGTTCTTTTTAGGACTTCTATTTCTTATAAGATTCTTTTTATATTTTATAACAATTTCAACTTATAAAATCTCCTTTATTAACAATTTCTATTAATATCCCATTTAAATGCCCAAAATCCAGTTTATAAGTTAATTTCTTATAAATCTTTTATTTTACAACATCTATTCATTTTATAATCTTCACAACTTATAATTCTATAATTTTTAATGAAATCCATTTTATACTTCATTTTAACACTTAATAAACTCGTTTTATAATTCCAATATTATATATATATATATATATATATATATCAATTTTAAAAAAATCTTTTATATTCATCCTTTATAATAATTCAAAAATCCAAATTTAAACTATTTTATAAATCTATTTATTTTAAAAATTACCTTTTAGTTATATTTCATAAATATCTTAATTTTATAATATTAAATTTTATAACGTTAATTTATTTTAAAATGAATCAATTCAAAATTTAATAAAACGTATCTTTTCAAAAATCACTTTAAAATCCTTTTAAGAAGTCAAAATCGTTATTTTTAAACTTTAAAAATGGATCTGATGATGCAACAGCACCAAATAGTCAATCACGGCATCCAAATATCATATATCGATATGATAATCAACAAACATCTCAATATCTATAAATAAATCAATATAGTTGAGGAATCCAGTTGGATCCCTCCAACCTGTTTCCCTGCATCTAAAGATGTTAGCACAATACCAATTCCGTTCCAGTACGGAATTATCGCGGTATATAGGATTTATAAAATATTATGCTTAATAGACGGCACAATAGGGTCTCATCCGCTATATAATGCGGGAAATCAACTCCAAGTACATAAATAATACCAATTTCACTTTTCAGTGAAATTATCGCGGTATATGTTTTTAATAAATAACATCCTCTTACTAACGGCGTATAATGTCTATTTCAATCAATAACAGATAGCAATCATCATTCAAACATACATTCAAGCAATTTTAAATCTAACTATTTAAAATTTAAATCGAAACTGATTCGATTGAGTGAGAAGTTCTCACCTTGATTTCAATTCCGTTTCAGCGATTTATTTCGAATAAAATTAAATGTACGTTTAATTTTAACAGAAATTATCACTAGCTCCAAACGATTCCAATCCAGTTCCATAGCATAGTGCTCGACAATACTGTTCCAACGCAACTAGTTTCGTGCGTTTTCGACCTCGTATCAAAAAGATATTACATTTTAAATATTACACGAATTAAAATAAAACTAAATTTACATTTTATTAAATTTTTAAACCTATAACACTTCAGAGCCGTTCTATCTTCTTGGAAGCATCAGGGCCACACGCGGTCTCTTCTCCCTCGTGTGAAATCACGTTCGAATAACCCAACTTGTCGCCGTCCTAGGGCTTCAAATCGCCTCCACCACGATCAATTTCACGACGATCAGACAACTTCAACCTGAAGCCACACGCGAGCTTCACACTCAGCTCGAGTACCAAGGAGTTCGGTCGAGCCTAGGTCTCGATTTTTGTGCTGAAACCGAAGACAAACGTGGCCAAAAATCTCCACCATCGTCGCGCCTTATCCCATATTCGAAGAGCTCGTCACCCTCTACAATATTGCAGTTGAACGTTTCCTCTAATTGTCGATGGATTGGAAGAAATTATGGGGAGAAGATTGGCCATTTTCGGCCCTAGATATTATTGGTGGAGGCCGGCTATGTTTTGACTTAGGGTTTTATTTTCTTTGCAAAAATGAAATATAGAGGGGCTTTTATAGAAAAAATGACGAACATTATTCATCCGAAATTTTCCGAATTCCAAACGAAGCGTGTCGGTTGGCCTTTTTAAGGTTTACCCCGCGTTTCGAACACAGTGGAACATGTTTCAGAGGCTAATTTGATTATCTGTGCGAGTTACGGCAATAAACGATCAAATTTAAATTAAATCGATTTAACGAAATTTTTGTGCGTTTTAGCTTGCCCCGGACAAACGGTAAATCCGATTGACACGAAATTTGATACCATACAATAATATCACATTACAGATCCGATGAAACTAGTTTCGTCGAAATCCGAGACTGTTTGGAAAATGGCTATTTTAACTCGTCAACTAAATATTAAAATATTCAATTTTCACAAATTAACTTTTAATTCGATTTTAAAAGTTCTATAACATCATTCTAACTCTAATATGACATAATAAAATTTTAAAAATCATTTTCAATCACATTAAACTCGATTTTCAATTATTTCTGGATTTTAAATATTAAATTATCGATTTAGTTATCCAAATTAAATCCAATTATTCGAAATAAAATTTATTCGACTTATAAATTTCACTTATTAATATTTAAAATTAATTAAATATACGAATTTTAATTAACAAAAATTTTGGGTCGTTACAAACTTCCCCCTTTAAAAGAATTTCGTCCTCGAAATTACTGAGTAAGAAAAAGTTACAGAATCCATTAACTTTCCAAAACAAACCATTCAAATTGGATTTTTTTCAAATCTCTTAAGTGCTTAACTTTCCCAAAATTCATAGTTAAACTTCTTACAATAACTTTACTAAGTTTCCAAATCCAAACTTAGTTTTCAAAAAATTTCCAATTTTCTCAGAAATATTCTAACGCATTAAATTTTTGGAAAAAATTCACCAGAGTCTCCTTTGCGCGGCTCGATCCGAAAAAAAAAATGACAGTATACATATCACAAATATACATCTCATCAAGTGATGAGGCATCCCGCAGGGAAAAAAAGTGTAAAAGTATGATATTTGATCCGAGATATGTACCTTATTGATTATTAGCGAGTATATAAGGCTAATATAGCGCGAAAGCGAGCTCCAAATGCGAAGCAAGCGCAATCCGCACCTACTAAATACTCAACAAACCATGAGAACATGCATATATGAAAATAATATCAATATACAACATATATTAACAACTATATATGCCAATATAGCAAATGCAATAAAAGCAACAAATGCAACCATCAAACAACTATCATCCAACTAATAAACATCCAACAAATCCATAACCAAATCAATATGCATTCACTTCTCATTATTATTCAATGAATTGGTTTTCAATTTAATCACATTTGATTTGTTGACATTGGATTTTATTAACATTCATTCATTCGTTTCCAATTAGTTTATATTCACTAATTAAATTCACATTAGTTCACTTTCAAATCAAATCAAATTCAGTTCTATTCAAATTTACATATTATCCATTTGAATTCAATTATATAGCTTCTAATTTTGCTAATTCAATTCCATTAACACTTAATGAATTCATATACAATCAATTAATAACCATATAACAACCAATGTACATTCAAAATAACCAAATTATTTAATTTACATTCTATTTGGTCCAACACCTTTAATTCCAATTGGTTCATATTAAATTGATTTCCATTCAATTTATTCAACTTCCAATAACATTAGCTTTTAATGAATTAACACTTACATTCATTATTCCATATCAAATTATTTTACATTCAATTGATTAATATTTCATCCATTTATCAATTCAATTGCTAATTCCTTTAAAAAAAAGGTTGAATTTCATTTATATAACTCAAGTTCAATTCTTAATGACTTCACTTCATTAATTCACTTATTAATTTACTTTGACACCAAAATCAACTTTATTCAACTTCACTTAAGTTATATTCCATTTTAAATATCATTTGTTTATTTTATTAATATCAACATCACTTAATAGGTTCAATAGTTGGTTCATTTTAACTTTTCACATTATCTAGATAGAGATTCCAGAATTCAATTACCCGGTTTTTTCTCCAAAACCATTTTGAAATTATAATCAACTCAAATCCAATTTCCTATGGAAGCGATCCATCACTTTAGAAACTCGAATATGAATTCTAATGATGTGGCCATCATCATCAGGATTATTTTCCAGCGACCGAAGTGAGTTCAGTGCTTCCTCACTTCCACAAATTCATTTTAAAACAATTCTCATCCAAAAATATTTCCTAAAATAATATTCAATCATTTCCTTCAAAAACTTTGGAAAACATTTCAACATTCCCAAGAGTTTTAAATCCCCAAATGTAACAACCCGGCATTTGCGTCGATTAATAATCGACTTTTAAATGATTAATATTGACACAAATTTCCATTTGAAGTTTTAAATTTTGAATTTTTAAATTTCTTTTATAAATTGTTAAAAGAAATTTCGGGCTTTAATATAAACTTGGCCATATTTCTTTTGTTTGATGCTGTGAAGTTTTCGAGTTATAACCGTTCCCCTCTTCATTTCTGTTGGCTAACCCGATCCCTCTCTCTCATTTTCAATAATTCGAAACCCTAAACGAAAAGAAAATTATGGTGGCTGCTCGTTTCGTCGCCCCTCCCCCTTTTCTCTAAAATTAGGGCTTCGTTCCATATTGGGGTGTTCGCCTGTAGTCTTGCTCGATCCAATTCTCCTGCTCGGCTACGAATCTGCGACTCGAAAAGGTGAGTGAACTATCACTCACATCTAATTCGAATGTTTTGATGATTTCTGACTTGCTCATATTCGTGAATTTCTTCGCTAGTTCATCACGGCTTCGATTGATTGAACTTGTTCGTTTTTGATAAAGCTGCTGCTTGATTTTATTTTGTTGGATCTTGCTATTACCGTTTGATTCTCAGATGCTTTGTTGTTTTATGAAAATAATTGGGTTTGGCATTGATTTTGTTTTCTGGTCACCTTAATTCGAACGGTAGGTGACTTGGGTATTTCTGTGAACTGCAGTTGTTTGAATTCAAATATTTTGGGTTGAAAAAGCAATATATTTAATTTTAGCACTTGCTCAATCCATTTCAGTGTTGCTGGCCATTGTTGTTGCTTCGGCAATGTGCTTTGTTCTTGATTGTGATAATTGCATTTTCCAGTTTCATGCATTTGTTACTGGTGCCTCCTTGGTTCAAGATGCATTCACTTGTCTACCCATTCATCATTTAGTTTTCGGTATTGGGTTTCGAACATGGCTATTCCTTTATTGGTCTGTTATTTCATCTGTTGGCTTAGGTTCGTATACTTAAAGGTGAACTTGTGGCCTTGGTCATCATCGTGGTTTCACTATAACCATATGTGTATGCTTGCCTTTGAATTTTTCTTCGGGTTTAGTAGCTTGTATACCCCACTAGTTGTACCACCGCCATTTTGCACTGTTAGACTTATACTGCCTTTGTTTGTGCTTGAGTCTGATACGTTGCATTGATGCACTATACACATTTGCATTTGGTCACTGTAATTTACTGGTGACATCACTCTTACTTGAAGCTGTTGTTGAAGTGGGTTGACCTTGTTCGGCCCTTATTCATTGGTTTGCATTGTTTCATCAGATAAGCGTTTACATGTGCATTGGTTCAGGATCGAATCATTAAATTGGTTTGCACACCTATATGTTGCCACCTCTGTTGTATGGTGCCTGGTCTTTGTTTCATATTCATTTGATGGAAATTGGTCCAGATTTGTGTTTCCTGTGTACATGTTCATAGGGGTTGTTTTGTGTTGCATTGTACTGCATTTTTACTACTGTACTATATTTGACTCACTGCTTCGAGTCGCTTGCGCATGCTCTCTGGAGTCATGGCATTCGTTCTTCACGACTCTGATTCTGTCGCAGCCACTTTACTGCATATACTGGAAACTGTAAAATTGACTCTTGTTCACGGGCTGACTTCGACCTGTTTTGTTGTCACTGTGTCATTGCTGTGCAATGTGCATATCACTGCACTGATTCATTTCACTGTTGCATGACTGTATGCATTCCTTTGAACAGTGCAAAGTATACTTTCTCGACTGGTTTCCAGTTCCGATATATGATTGCTCTATATAGAGTAGTCTTAAGTCCGATTAATGGTCTTAGTTTCACTCTAGAATTATTTGCATTAGAATTGCATTTGTGTTGAATCCAGCTAGTAGCTCGGATTTGACCTTGTGCTGATTCCTACATCTTCACTGTAGTGGCAAGGCAGTGCACGCAAGCGTGAACTGCAGCCACACGGTATGGCGTGTATGGTATTCTATTTGTTTTGACTTATGGAACTTTTTGCGTATTCCATATTCCGTAGTGGCGAGGCAGTGCACGCGTGCGTGTACTGCAGCCCTACTTGAATTAATATTTTAATTGATGTTTCAATGGTTTGAACTGTTTTGTTCATTTCAATTCAATATTCTGAATTGCATTCTGATTTGGTTTAACTACTGTCGCCTATTCATTATTTGATTATTATTGCTTCTGTGCACTAATAACTGAGTTTGAATTAGACTGACCCGAGTATTATTTTCTTTTGAATCTAATACTCGGGTCAGACCGAGTATTTCAGGTTGTAGATATTCTGCTTTGGGTTGCTGCTAGAGCTATGAAGTTCTTTCATATCTTTTGGAGTAGTCGTCGTTATTTGTAGTAGTCTGTAAAATTGTATTGGAAGATATGTGTTCATGTATATTAAATACGTTAATGTACTTGTATATGTAACTTCCTGAGTCGACTGTTGTAGTTGTATCATATGTACCGTGTGAATGTATTGTAACTGACATCAGTTATTATATATATATGAGACTTTCTGTTTCATCTGTGTTCCGCATTTATATTATCTGTGTTGTTATTTTATATTTACTGTTCTAAACTATTACGAACCATCGTAGTTCGTTTTATACTGGAATTGGGGTATGTCGATAGGAGAAAATAAATCAGAGATGAAAAATGAAAGAATATATATAT
Organism: Allium cepa; assembly: GCA_030765085.1. Classification (NCBI taxonomy): domain Eukaryota; kingdom Viridiplantae; phylum Streptophyta; class Magnoliopsida; order Asparagales; family Amaryllidaceae; genus Allium; species Allium cepa. Next base: position 921,449,420 of record CM060939.1, on the reverse strand, counting down.
TTATATCACTTCCATCGAGATAACCAATACTAGTGTAAGGCCAACTATTGATGGCCGCTCCTCAACAGCCTTATTCTCCGTGCTAGTTGACAGCACTACACCGTAGTGTTCTTGGCTAGCGTGGGTATAGAGGTGGGGCGTCACAGCTTGGTATCAGAGCCTGGGGTTTAGAACAAATATAAAACATAACTTAGATAGTACATGTGTTACAACTATTTGTCGATGTTTTATTTCACATCTTTGTCTTAAGATCATCTTTGATTGTTAGGAATGAATTCCTAACGCTTATTCGTGAGCATTGCTGCTATTCTCTATCGCACTTGCTCACTTGAGTTTACACTTCTAAGTATCAGTGTATATATGCTCTACCAAGTTGCATATTGCTGCAACTAGTACCCACTTCGATTTGAACTCGCATTGTTTATTCGAACTGCTATATATATGCATTCTTATCTCTGATTCGTGTACTTAATGCAGTTTCCATACAATTGGGTTTTGGGTATCAATCTTTGAGGCAAATTGCATTCCAATTGTCGACTCTGTCTGTTTATCCATGGTTTGTTGGTTTTCATGTGCCTCTCTCTGATAGTTTTAAAATTTCTTTGGTATAAAAGAAATTGTCTTGGTCTTTGCCTTGTCGATATCGACGTTGACTTGACCTTTACTTTTGCTAAAGTCATTCAAGCATTTATACTCGTTCTGCTTCGTTTTTCCAATTGTTGATCGGTTCTTCTTTTCCGGTTAGTTGTTATCACCTTTGTCGACTTTGATAACTTCTATTTCAGGAATTTTGGGTATTCCTACTTTGATGAATTCGGTATCGATTTCTTTGGATTCTATTCACGTCTTCGTATGTGAATTCTTGTGATTGATTGTTTCTACAATCATTTTTGTGATTTGTCACTTTAAAAATATAAAGGTTTCAATACTGGTAGTAAATATCAAAAACTCTTTTATCAAAATGTTTTCAACTCTATTTTCAATACCAAACTCGTTTTTGAAACTGTTTTCCAATCTATTAGTATATACAAATCTTTATTTCACTCGTATGAGAAATCTAATTAAACGGCTTAGCAAAACAAGTGGTATGAAACGCTTGCGTTTATTTCGTCGCTTAATTGTTGGACTTGTTCGATTGAACCTCTAGTGACAAATTTTATTAGTGAAGATTTACAGTTTGTTCGTAAATATTTAAGTTAAGTAAGTGGTTATGGGACATGATGCTAAACTTTTACATTTACTGACTTAGTGTAATTGACACTTCTCGTTGATCATGACGATCATTTTTACGGTTAGACTAGGCCTCATCGGTGTGATTTCGTCTCACACATATCTCTTGGGCTTTGAGGATTGTCTAGACACTACTTGTGTGATTTCATTCACACATACTTTTCTTTTGATTGTGAGGTTAGACTAGACACCACTTGTGTGATTCCACTCACACATACCTCTTTTGATTTTTTTGGTTAGTCTGGACCTCAATCTGTGTGATTTCGACTCACACATGTGGGGTAGCGCCCCACGGTCTTCGGGCCATTCGTGTGTCAAAATTAATGGCTTGCAACCATGAGATAACGTCTCGTTATGCGTTGCACGTGTTGATGATTTTTCATGCTCGCGGGTAGGTGAGATTCCGTGCTCCCGTTCTCGCTTTGCGTTGCACGTGTTGATGATTTTTCATGCTCGCGTGTAGGTGAGATTCCGTGCTCCCGTTCTCGCTTTGCGTTGCCCGTGTTGGTGATTTTCATGCTCACGTGTAGGTGAGATTCCGTGCTCCCGTTCTCGCTTTGCGTTGCACGTGTTGATGATTTTTCATGCTCGCGGGTAGGTGAGATTCCGTGCTCCTGTTCTCGCTTTGCGTTGCACGTGTTGATGATTTTTCATGCTCGCGTGTAGGTGAGATTCCGTGCTCCCGTTCTCGCTTTGCGTTGCCCGTGTTGGTGATTTTCATGCTCATGTGTAGGTGAGATTCTGTGCTCCCGTTCTCGCTTTGTATTGCACGTGTTGGTGAGTTTTCATGCTCGCATGTAGGTGAGTTTTCGTGCTCCCGTTCTCGTTATGCGTTACATGTGTTGATGAATTTTCATGCTCGCGTGTTGGTGAGTTTCCATACTCTCCTTTGAGTTTTCATACTCTGTTCGAGTTTTCATACTCCGTTTGAGTTTTCATACTCTGTTCGAGTTTTCATACTCCGTTTGAGTTTTCATACTCTGTTCGAGTTTTCATACTCTGTTCGAGTTTTCATACTCCGTTCGAGTTTTCATACTCCGTTCGAGTTTTCATACTCCGTTCGAGTTTTCATACTCCGTTTGAGTTTTCATACTCCGTTTGAGTTTCCATACTCTCCTTCGAGTTTTCATACTCCGTTCGAGTTTTCATACTCGCGTTCGAGTTTTCATACTCCGGTTCGAGTTTTCATACTCACGTTCGAGTTCTCATACTCTTAGCTTGTGTTTTCTGGATTTCTTGTGAGGATTTCTAGAATTTGTGCTTCACCAATTTTCGTGATTTCTATTGATAAGTTTTATCAATTCTTGTGCATTGGTGAATTCGTGTGTTATTGACTTGTTATGAATACAAGTTTAGGGTATGATACCCCTTTCTATCTTTGAGAAGATTCTTGTGACCTTTTTGATGAACGAAAATTCATTGGTATTATATTTTGATGCCAATTATTTCGATGAAATTTTGACGTATGTCGAAGTTGCTACTGACATTGCTATTTTAATCACGTGTTTTAAAAATTTGTTATTCTTCAAAATATTTCAAAATATAAATCAAAATTGTTTTCAAAATTTTTACGATTTGCGCTTTCAAAAGAATGAGGAAGCGAATTAAACGTTTCAGAAAAATCGAGGACTATGACCCCTTTCTTTTACTGATTCGCTTAATTCCGGACTTGTCCGTTTGAGAACGTAAAATGTTATTTATTTAAAATACACAATTTTGCACTTTCAAGGAAACGATGAAGTGAATTAAACGATTTAGTAAAACTCGTGGTTATGGGTCATGTGCGTTTGCTATTTCGGTTAATTTCGGACTCGTTAATTGAAAATTTGTGATTTCTGATTATCGCTTGTGATAATCAGATAATTGAGATTTAATTATCGTTTTGATAATTAAATATTTATGATTTCTGATTTATCGTTTTTGATAATCAGATATTTATTGTTTCTAATTATCGTTTGTGATAATTAGATATTTGAGATTTAATTATCGTTTGTGATAATTAAATATTTACGATTTAAAATTTGATTATCGGTTGTGATAATTAAATATTCGTTGATTTATGATTTCTAATTATCGTTTGTGATAATTAGATATTTGTGGTTTAATTATCGTTTGTGATAATTAAACATTTGCGATTTGAGATTTGATTATCAATTGTGATAATTAAATATTTATGATTTCTGATTATAGTTTTTGATAATCAGATATTTTTTGTTTCTAATTATCGTTTGTGATAATTAGATAGTTGCGGTTTAATTATCGTTTGTGATAATTAAACATTTGCGATTTGAGATTTGATTATCAATTGTGATAATTAAATATTTGTGATTTGAAATTTGATTACCGTTGTGGTAATTCCTGATTATCGTTTTTGATAGTTAGATATTTGTGTTTTCTAGTTATCTTTGTTGATAATTAGATTTGCTGATTTTGCTGTTTTAAGATTTCTTTATTCTGATTATCTATTTGATAATCAAACTTTGTTGAGAATTTGAGAATTTCTTTTATGAAATTAAAAGCTTACCTTCCCATGCTCTTATGGTTGTTACCTTTTGTCCATTTATTCCTTATGATTGCGAGGACGCAATTTCTTTAAGAAGGGGAGTCTGTAACAACCCGGCATTTGCGTCGATTAATAATCGACTTTTAAATGATTAATATTGACACAAATTTCCATTTGAAGTTTTAAATTTTGAATTTTTAAATTTCTTTTATAAATTGTTAAAAGAAATTTCGGGCTTTAATATAAACTTGGCCATATTTCTTTTGTTTGATGCTGTGAAGTTTTCGAGTTATAACCGTTCCCCTCTTCATTTCTGTTGGCTAACCCGATCCCTCTCTCTCATTTTCAATAATTCGAAACCCTAAACGAAAAGAAAATTATGGTGGCTGCTCGTTTCGTCGCCCCTCCCCCTTTTCTCTAAAATTAGGGCTTCGTTCCATACTGGGGTGTTCGCCTGTAGTCTTGCTCGATCCAATTCTCCTGCTCGGCTACGAATCTGCGACTCGAAAAGGTGAGTGAACTATCACTCACATCTAATTCGAATGTTTTGATGATTTCTGACTTGCTCATATTCGTGAATTTCTTCGCTAGTTCATCACGGCTTCGATTGATTGAACTTGTTCGTTTTTGATAAAGCTGCTGCTTGATTTTATTTTGTTGGATCTTGCTATTACCGTTTGATTCTCAGATGCTTTGTTGATTTATGAAAATAATTGGGTTTGGCATTGATTTTGTTTTCTGGTCACCTTAATTCGAACGGTAGGTGACTTGGGTATTTCTGTGAACTGCAGTTGTTTGAATTCAAATATTTTGGGTTGAAAAAGCAATATATTTAATTTTAGCACTTGCTCAATCCATTTCAGTGTTGCTGGCCATTGTTGTTGCTTCGGCAATGTGCTTTGTTCTTGATTGTGATAATTGCATTTTCCAGTTTCATGCATTTGTTACTGGTGCCTCCTTGGTTCAAGATGCATTCACTTGTCTACCCATTCATCATTTAGTTTTCGGTATTGGGTTTCGAACATGGCTATTCCTTTATTGGTCTGTTATTTCATCTGTTGGCTTAGGTTCGTATACTTAAAGGTGAACTTGTGGCCTTGGTCATCATCGTGGTTTCACTATAACCATATGTGTATGCTTGCCTTTGAATTTTTCTTCGGGTTTAGTAGCTTGTATACCCCACTAGTTGTACCACCGCCATTTTGCACTGTTAGACTTATACTGCCTTTGTTTGTGCTTGAGTCTGATACGTTGCATTGATGCACGATACACATTTGCATTTGGTCACTGTAATTTACTGGTGACATCACTCTTACTTGAAGCTGTTGTTGAAGTGGGTTGACCTTGTTCGGCCCTTATTCATTGGTTTGCATTGTTTCATCAGGTAAGCGTTTACATGTGCATTGGTTCAGGATCGAATCATTAAATTGGTTTGCACACCTATATGTTGCCACCTCTGTTGTATGGTGCCTGGTCTTTGTTTCATATTCATTTGATGGAAATTGGTCCAGATTTGTGTTTCCTGTGTACATGTTCATAGGGGTTGTTTTGTGTTGCATTGTACTGCATTTTTACTACTGTACTATATTTGACTCACTGCTTCGAGTCGCTTGCGCATGCTCTCTGGAGTCATGGCATTCGTTCTTCACGACTCTGATTTTGTCGCAGCCACTTTACTGCATATACTGGAAACTGTAAAATTGACTCTTGTTCACGGGCTGACTTCGACCTGTTTTGTTGTCACTGTGTCATTGCTGTGCAATGTGCATATCACTGCACTGATTCATTTCACTGTTGCATGACTGTATGCATTCCTTTGAACAGTGCAAAGTATACTTTCTCGACTGGTTTCCAGTTCCGATATATGATTGCTCTATGTAGAGTAGTCTTAAGCCCGGTTAATGGTCTTAGTTTCACTCTAGAATTATTTGCATTAGAATTGCATTTGTGTTGAATCCAGCTAGTAGCTCGGATTTGACCTTGTGCTGATTCCTACATCTTCACTGTAGTGGCAAGGCAGTGCACGCAAGCGTGAACTGCAGCCACACGGTATGGCGTGTATGGTATTCTATTTGTTTTGACTTATGGAACTTTTTGCGTATTCCATATTCCGTAGTGGCGAGGCAGTGCACGCGTGCGTGTACTGCAGCCCTACTTGAATTAATATTTTAATTGATGTTTCAATGGTTTGAACTGTTTTGTTCATTTCAATTCAATATTCTGAATTGCATTCTGATTTGGTTTAACTACTGTCGCCTATTCATTATTTGATTATTATTGCTTCTGTGCACTAATAACTGAGTTTGAATTAGACTGACCCGAGTATTATTTTCTTTTGAATCTAATACTCGGGTCAGACCGAGTATTTCAGGTTGTAGATATTCTGCTTTGGGTTGCTGCTAGAGCTATGAAGTTCTTTCATATCTTTTGGAGTAGTCGTCGTTATTTGTAGTAGTCTGTAAAATTGTATTGGAAGATATGTGTTCATGTATATTAAATACGTTAATGTACTTGTATATGTAACTTCCTGAGTCGACTGTTGTAGTTGTATCATATGTACCGTGTGAATGTATTGTAACTGACATCAGTTATTATATATATATGAGACTTTCTGTTTCATCTGTGTTCCGCATTTATATTATCTGTGTTGTTATTTTATATTTACTGTTCTAAACTATTACGAACCATCGTAGTTCGTTTTATACTGGAATTGGGGTATGTCGATGGGAGAAAATAAATCAGAGATGAAAAATGAAAGAATATATATATTTATATCACTTCCATCGAGATAACCAATACTAGTGTAAGGCCAACTATTGATGGCCGCTCCTCAACAGCCTTATTCTCCGTGCTAGTTGACAGCACTACACCGTAGTGTTCTTGGCTAGCGTGGGTATAGAGGTGGGGCGTCACACCAAACCTTTGTTTTCATTATATTCAAAACACTTTCCAAATTTCCCGGGTTTTAAATTCCGGTTTTAATCAAATTTAGTTATTCTTCCTTTGGATAAATCATAATCATGGAATTTTATTTGGATATAAACCTTTTCAAACTCTAAGTTCTTATATTTGGTTATTTCATTAACAACCAAACATCCAAGGATATATAATATTTTTAGAAAATTATTCCTTTATATACAAAATATAATCAAGGTAAAATTATTTCATTTACCCAATTTAAAACAATATTGTGTTAGTTTATCTTGTTTAAGAGTTTAGAACCCCTATCGATCATGGTTGTACTTCCCGCACGGACCAGAATCCATAAACAATCAACCGATAAGTCAACACAATACAAAACAATTTCATATTCACTAACAAATACGCGCTCATAGCTATTATTACACTCACACTCATTCTAGAGTACTACTGACTCCACCTCTAATGAGTAATTCCCAATAGAGCCATGGTTATCGCTTAACCATATGCTCTGATACCAAATGTAAAAGTCTGCAAATCCGTACTCCTTGAATAGACACTAATCTCCATCGATTAACTTAAGATGAACGAAAATACGAACAATTAGGGTTGAAGAAAAAGAAAGAGGTAGAAGAAGAAAGAAAAAGATAGAACAGAACAATATCAGAATCTCACAATCGTAGCGGAACAACATATAATATATAAATGAATAATCTTTTAACAAAGATGTAACATCCCGCCTTTTCGTACGCTTTAAATCGACACACGTGCCAATTCAAACCATACGCAAGGGTGGATTGTTATGGGGTAAATAAGAAAAACAGAGAAAGTAAAAAAAACTAAACAGAATCTCACAGCGGAAGGATAAAATATAATAATCAAATATACAGTTTAAAAGTCCGTTTACAAAACCATTTATATAATACATATCAGAGTTACACATACCAATAACAATGCAGCGGAACAATATGAGTGTAGTAGAATATAATTAATAATAATAATAGAATCTCCGTCTTCGTCCTCCAGAAATAGAGTCCTCAAATCCTGAAACGCTCGGACTAACCCGAGCGAATTTGAAAAGACAAAAACACTCGAGTCAGACTAAAAGATCTTATGTGAGTTAAATTAACAGAAATAAATATGAGTACAGTAACTCAAGAGATGCTCGGGATTTACATCTCCTAAGGATCCGTTAAACTATTTACTATATAGTATATTGCGCTATTATAATAGTGTCTATTTGTAAAATAAACTTACTTCTAAATAGCGTTAAGGCTTTACATTTTCCACCTTAACACAGTTATATATTCCCATAGTCTATACAGTACCGTAATCTCCCCCGTACTGGGCGTCGTCAGAGGGAACTCCATAGGTATGGTACAAAACCAAAATCGTATAAGGCGCGCTAGGGTAGGTGACACGGCACAACTAGGCAATGCCAGGGTAGATATACCAATTACGCTTCCGGGCCGCTGGAAACGCGCAGCGCGTAGCTGCCGCCCACCTCGGACAAACTCCCCACATCAAAGAAATCAAAAGTGAAGGTGGCCACCGAAAATCCAAAGTCTGAGTATAGTATCGAAGGGAAGTGTCCGATCTGAGGTGCTACCTCATTAACCCGTCGATTACTCCTGTTTTAGCCACCTTATGCCAACTCACGGGAGTTGGGTCCACGTACTTACCTTACAGGAAACGCCGCCACCAACCTACTTCATTTTGGAATCTCCACCGCGTATACGGTTAGCCAAAGTGGTTTTCGGTATCGACAGAGAGTATGTCCATATCTGATCCTGGTCTCTTTGCCAACCAATCATTATTATAACACAGCGGTCATTTTAGAAAAAAATTATACTTTTAAAACCAAAATAAAATATCCATTTAAATCCCATATAAATACGATATCATTTATTCTTAAAACCCCAAATCAATACGATATCATTTTATTTTTTCCAATATATATTCTTTTCAAAACCATACTACTTCAAAACTTTATAATACCTCGAAACCAACATTTGAGTTATACTTTTCAAACATAATATTTCGAAATTCATAGCTTTAAAACCATAACTTCTAAAACTTAAATGGTTTGGATATTCAACGGTATATAAAATAAATGGTTTGACTTTAAGGTTACTTTTTAAAGAAAAATAATTTCCATGGCTTTACAAATATATTTCCTTATTTAAAGTCTAAACCATAATTTAAATATCACTTTCAAGTTACAAAACCACTTCAATTCCTATATATATATATAAATATATATCCATTTGGAGTATTAATATTTCAAAACTAAAGTTGGAATTTTATTCTTTCACAAATCAAATGTTATATTATTTAGTCTTGAATATTCACATAAAAATCCATAAATACAACTCTAATTTCTATAAATTTAATATTTTCTTAAATTTAATTATACTAGAATATTCATTTAAGTTTATCTTGGAAAAATCCAGTTATAAATATCATACCTTAAAAATTTCCAAACTTAAATATATAATATAAATTATCAAATCCCTTTTTTCCAATTTTTCCATTTTTATTTAACCGATTTATACACAGCCTAAATTCAAAATTTTTAACTTCATATGTATATATGTAGAAGAATAATATTTATAAAATATCTAAATTAAAAATTTTATAAACCGTATCCCATCCAAACCATAGAAATCACTTTAAAATACTTTATATATATAGACCACAGTGCCTGTATATACTTTTCTATCCTATGGTCATGTGATACGGATGCTTATCATTTCAATCCGCAATTTAAAAATAAAATTTTGCGGTTGTATATCATTTCAAACCACAATCCCGAATGGAACGAAAAATGCATGATAACTTGCAGTTTAATGATATAAAATAAAACATCCATTCATCCATCATCATCCATCATCCAAATCACAATCATCATCCAATAACAAAACCATATCAACATATATTCGATAATATCTAACAGGTAATAACTGGCAGTTATATTCAAAAATAAATTTAACAACTATTAAACTAACAGTTTATATGCAAATAAATAACTATAACTGTAAATCTATATGCAGTAAAAAAATTTAATGAACAGTTATATTAAATAAATGCGATTTAATAGATATGATGAATAAACATGCCAAAAAGTCATAAATAAATTTTCTACTCATATCTAAATAAATTTAACAAACATAAAAACCTTTAGAAGTTGTGAGTGGGTTAAAAACACTCACATTTTGAATTTAAATCGAATTTAAATTCAATTTAAACTCAAAAATTCGACGGTCTTCGAATTGGTCCAAACTAGTTCCAAACTGTCCGGAATTTAATTATGATCCTAACAAAAAATGTTTCGCGTGAATCCGAGGTCGTATGAAAAAGTTATGCGATTTAAACGATTTGAAAATCAAAATAAATTATAAAACAAAACAAACCTTAATTAAATACTCGCCACGTCACTATCGTCTTCCACGCGCTTTGGCTACAGGAGCACGCGAATATGTTTCCAAACCGAACCCAAAACGGAAAACGAACACCACCAGTAGATTGCGTATTCTGAGAACTCCAACATATAATTTTTCTGGAATTTTTAGAGGAGTTTGAATTTTGACTTTTATTTGGATTGAAACTGGATCTAGAAATTGTCTGTTGCCATTGATGAAGAGAAGAAGATGAAGAAGAGACTATACAGAGGAATGAAGATGGAGGCTAGGGTTTCACCGCCTATTTATAGATAGATCGCAAAAGAATAGGTGTGCACGAATTTTAACGTGCAAACGGAGGTGGTCCCAAAAGATAAATAATATTAATTACACACGTTACGGATTTAGGAAATAAATAAATTCCTTATCATTTACATTTTATTTTAAACGTATTTACAAATGTAAATCTAGAAGTTTCATTTACGTTTCAAAATAAATCCACAATTTTATTAATTTCCAAATTGATCTAAACAAATTTAGATGTAAATTAAAAGCTGATAAGTCTATCCATTGCAGTGTTAATTTCTCCACTTCCTTATATTTAGAAATTATAAATTAAATTTTCAAAAACCTATTTTTTGATTTTCAAACTTTTATATTCTCATCTTTTACCAATAATAAGGATGTACTAACATTTGTTCATGATTTCACATTATTATCCTCAAAGTCCATTTATAATTTCAATAACGAAATATTTAACCGTTAAATTCCATTTTATTATGCAATAAATGCAACTGTTGAATTTTATGCTCTAATTAAATTTTATAAATCCTGCTTTCTATACTTCAAATCAACCAATGGTCCTATTATAAAAGAATTAGCATAAATTTTGTCTTATAAAATTTTCCCTTTTCAATTACAAACGAAATCTACGCTAACTGCACAATTTAAATCAATTAATTGTAATTGAGTCTACATTAAATGTTATAAATTATAAATTGGAACCTCAATAAATTCGTTTATTGATTTAAAATCTTTTTATTTAGTAAATAGACATTTATTGGGTATAAATAACATTGAATTATGATACACTTCATTAGTGCATGCTTCATTTCTTATAAATTCCCCATTATTAACTAGAACACATTAACAAAACAAAATAATTAATTTAGATTTATTTTAATCGATTGCCATTCTTAACTTAATATACTCAATAAATGGTTAACCTAAATAATTGTTACCCTTTTCCATTCAAATTCACTTACAACCATCATTAAAAAAATGTTGCCATAGATTTTGATTTAATTAAATAAATTAGATGAATGGGCAAATTTTTGTAATTATCACAATTGCCCAAAAATATATGCATTAATTACTACTTCATTATTATGAATTCGTTTATAAATTTACTAATTGCCTTTGTCTTCTTATATCCTATTTAATTGAGACATATTTCTATACTCATTCATTAATGCATATCTTCACTCACTTCCTATTTTATTTGTAATATATTTCTATATTCATTCATTAATGCATATCTTCACTTACTTCCTATTTTATTTGTAATATATTTCTATATTCATTCATTAATGCATATATCTCATTTCCTATTTTATTTGCAATATATTTCTATATTCATTCATTAATGCATATATACAAATTAAAAATTCTAAATCCCTTTTAATTATTCCATCTATGCTCCATTCCTTCACTTAATGCACAATTAGCATTTCTTATTCAAATTTGTTACATTCCCTTATATCCACTTCATAAATAAATTGGTATTCCGTTTTCCATTTATTACTAACTTTAATTATTGCAATTTATTATCTAACATACAATTTGAATTTATTTTCAAATTTCACCGTTAAATTAATTAACATCTTCTAATAGTAAATAAAAAGGATTGAGAAAATTAAAATTTCTATTCAGTTATATTTTATCAAATTTCAACTTATCCCTCAACCCCAAATAACGTTATCAAATATCTTCATATTATAATTAATACTAACCTTTATTTCATCTTATAGAATCAACTATCTTTATTGACAAATTAACCTACCTTACTGCACAACTTAAGAAAATTAATTGCAAATATGATCTCACATTAGACTTCATAAATTATCAGTTGAAATCTACATAAAACCATTTATTTAATTAAAACCTTGCTATTATACATATTGACTCTTTACATGGAATTAGATTACATTCCTTAGTTTCATTAAAACTTTATTTCTCACCTAAATCGCAAAATAGTAAATTTCAATTAATATAGAAATTTTATTTAAGATGAATTTGAATCCCAATCAATTGTTATTGCACTCCTTATTACATTAAATTTACATTCAGTTTACACATTTTAGAATTAAATTCAAATTACCTACAAATCTTATTCCATTCATAAATGCCATCATTTACCACATTATTGCATGGTTTCATTTAATTATATTCATGCTATTCATGTTTCTATTAAACTTGCATACATACTTCCGTTATTATTTAATCAACTATTAAACATTATGACCAAATCATCTAACAAAATTGTATAATTTTCCATTTATTAACATTCAGTTACTATTCAACATGTTTAATTCATTAGATAAATCAAATAATTACACTTGCTTTTCTCATTTGATTTTATAACCTAATATACCATTCATATTAAACCTATTTCATTCAATTCATACAAATTCAGCTAGATTAACTTTACCGTCAAGATTTTCATGCAGTTACTTTTAATAAATCGAATATTGCATTGGATAATTTTACTGCTTACCTTTCATATATAAAAAAAAATTCAAATTGTACGCTCTCACTACTACCTTTATTAGGATTTATTCCCTATACTAATATTTAGTTTTATTTACCCTTTATATTTCATCTCTTTTTAAATTAAATTACAAAATCTTAATTAAATTAATCAACTTAAATTGTCTAAATTTACGGGTCGTTACATTCTCCCCCACTCAAAACTTTTCGTCCCCGAAAAGGAAAAAGAAGGGAAAAGAAGGATTTAGAATATACATATCTTATTCGAAACATTACCTTATAAACAATTAAATTTACAGTATCTGTTACTTTTCTTAAAATATACAAATTTACAACATTATCTTTTTATACTTAAATTTATTAGAGTTTGGAGAACATTTCAAAATATTTCTAAGTCCAAAATTTAAATATCTAAGTAGTTCCAATCACTAATCATCCAAATTAATACAACAACCATCAATTTCCTCGAACAGCATACATACAATTACAAAACAACCATACAATCACACAAATCAAATAGTTGTTTGGGTTCAAACTTGAAATTGTACAGAATGAAAAATAACTATCAAGCGCATCATTTACTCAACAGTCTTAGATGGAATAAATTATTTATTCATCCAACAATTTCAAATTTCCTTACCCAACCAAACATAAATCAAACAATAACCATTCAACCCAACAATCAATTTAACTTATTATAAATCTTTATTTCATACTTTAGTTGTTTGATTTCCTTTCTTTCATTAATGAGTGATTACCTCATTTGTTTTCATTTATCACTTACAATATTCATCTTCCATTTTAAATGTCATGTAAGTTTCTTTTTATTGCATTCCATTTATGTATTTCTAAATTTTATTTATTTATTTCTCACAGTTTCATTTATTATAAAATTTCATTCTATTTACTTAAGTTTTAAAATCATCTAATTATAATACTTACCTTTAATTATGGTAAAATTTACAACTTAAGTTTATAACAATAAATTCCCATTTATAACAGCAAATTTATTGAATACTTTCATTATCTCAAGTTTTACTTGTAAGATTTCCCCCTTACATTTTCTTACTAACACTTTAACTTTTATTATATGGCAAGTTATATATATGCTTTAAGAATGTAAGTGAAAATTTATACAAGTTTCTTCTCAATTCCTTTTTTTTTTAGTGGTTCATTAATTATATATTCGTTTTATAAGTTACAAATTTCAACTTACTTTTACTTTCATTCATTTATTTAATGCTAATATTTAATAATAGTAACATTTTAATTACACCTAATTTGTAACCTTATAACATCAATTCTAATAAATAAAGAATTTCCTTTATCCATTTACTAAGGTTTACAACCGTTTATTTACATTACTTCTCTTCCTATTGTATTTTCTTTTTTAAAGGTTCAAATTTGCTACACTTAATTGTACTATTAATAAATCCGGAACTTAAGAACCAAATACCGGGTTAAATTTTAAATCATTTAAAATAATAGATAGACATCTACACTTAACATATATATCCAATTATAATTTAAACGATAAAATTTCTTAACGATTCTGCAGTAAATTACTACAGTGGCCTTCCCACTTCGAAACTCGAAAATGAATGTCGATGATGCGTGCACTCATCACCGAAATTATTTTCCAACGACAGAGAGGAAAGTACAAAACTTATTTTCTCCAAAAATCTTCTTTAAAACAATTTCTTTTAAATTATATTAAATATTTATATCAGAAAATACTTATAACAATATTATTATTTTCCAAATCATCTGAAAGAAGTTTTCAAAAATCCCGGAACTTAAGTTCTAAATTCCCAAATTACATTTATTTATTTTTAATCTTATTACCTAATCCCGGAACTTAAGTTCTAAATTCCCAAATTACATTTATTTATTTTTAATCTTATTACCTATTATTTACAAATTTTATTACTAACAACCAATATATTGCAACCAAATATAGATATCATTTGAAAATTTTATTTTATATATAGAAAATATAATAGGCAAAATTATTTCATTCACCTATATTAAAAACAAATATTATGTCGGTCTGTCCTATTAAGTGCTTAGAAATTCCTACTGATGTCACAGCGTCCCATGCACCAACCAGAATTTATATATACCAAACTGAACAAATTAACACAATATTAAAACCTTTTATAACACTAACAAATACGCCCTCTCATATATATACACTCAGTGACTCCCATAGGGTATTACTACCCTATTAGTAAAGAGTCAAACCCCACAAAGCTAAGGTTTATCGCTAAACCAAAGCTCTGATACCAGATGTAACATCCCGCCTTTTCGTACGCTTTAAATCGACACACGTGCCAATTCAAACCATACGCAAGGGTGGATTGTTATGGGGTAAATAAGAAAAAAAGAGAAAGGAAAAAAAACTAAACAGAATCTCACAGCGGAAGGATAAAATATAATAATCAAATATACAGTTTAAAAGTCTGTTTACAAAACCATTTATATAATACATATCAGAGTTACACATACCAATAACAATGCAGCGGAACAATATGAGTGTAGTAGAATATAATTAATAATAATAATAGAATCTCCGTCTTCGTCCTCTAGAAATAAAGTCCTCAAATCCTGAAACGCTCGGACTGACCCGAGCGAATTTGAAAAGACAAAAACACTTGAGTCAGACTAAAAGATCTTATGTGAGTTAAATTAACATAAATAAATATGAGTACAGTAACTCAAGAGATGCTCGGGATTTACATCTCTTAAGGATCCGTTAAACTATTTACTATATAGTATATTGCGCTATTATAATAGTGTCTATTTGTAAAATAAACTTACTTTTAAATAGCGTTAAGGCTTTACATTTTCCACCTTAACACAGTTATATATTCCCATAGTCTATACAGTAACGTAATCTCCCCCATACTGGGCGTCGTCAGAGGGAACTCCATTGGTATGGTACAAAACTAAAATCGTATAAGGCGCGCTAGGGTAGGTGACACGGCACAACTAGGCAATGCCAGGGTAGATATACCAATTACGCTTCCGGGCCGATGGAAACGCGCAGCGCGCAGCTGCCGCCCACCTCGGACAAACTCCCCACATCAAAGAAATCAAAAGTGAAGGTGGCCACCGAAAATCCAAAGTCTGAGTATAGTATCGAAGGGAAGTGTCCGATCAGAGGTGCTACCTCATTAACCCATCGATCGCTCCTGTTTTAGCCACCTTATGCCAACTCATGGGAGTTGGGTCCACGTACTTACCTTACAGGAAACGCCGCCACCAACCTACTTCATTTTGGAATCTCCACCACGTATACGGTTAGTCAAAGTGGTTTTCGGTATCGACAGAGAGTATGTCCATATCCGATCTCGGTCTCTTTGCCAACCAATCGTTATTATAACACCGCGGTCATTTTAAAAAAAAAATTATACTTTTAAAACCAAAATAAAATGTCCATTTAAAACCCATATAAATACGATATCATTTATTCTTAAAACCCCAAATCAATACGATATCATTTTATTTTTTCCAATATATATTCTTTTCAAAAGCATACTACTTCAAAACTTTATAATACCTCGAAACCAACATTTGAGTTATACTTTTCAAACATAATATTTCGAAATTCATAGCTTTAAAACCATAACTTCTAAAACTTAAATGGTTTGGATATTCAACGGTATATAAAATAAATGGTTTGACTTTAAGGTTACTTTTTAAAGAAAAATAATTTCCATGGCTTTACAAATATATTTCCTTATTTAAAGTCTAAACCATAATTTAAATATCACTTTCAAGTTCCAAAACCACTACAATTCCTATATATATATATAAATATATATCCATTTGGAGTATTAATATTTCAAAACTAAAGTTGGAATTTTATTCTTTCACAAATCAAATGTTCTATTATTTAGTCTTGAATATTCACATAAAAATCCATAAATACAACTCTAATTTCTAGAAATTTAATATTTTCTTAAATTTAATTATACTAGAATATTCATTTAAGTTTATCTTGGAAAATCCAGTTATAAATATCATACCTTAAAAATTTCCAAACTTAAACATATAATATAAATTATCAAATCCCTTTTTTCCAATTTTTCCATTTTTATTTAACCGATTTATACACAGCCTAAATTCAAAAATTTTAACTTCATATGTATATATGTAGAAGAATAATATTTATAAAATATCAAAATTAAAAATTTTATAAACCGTATCCCATCCAAACCATAGAAATCACTTTAAAATACTTTATATATATAGACCACAGTGCCTGTATATACTTTTCTATCCTGTGGTCATGTGATACGGATGTTTATCATTCAATCCGCAATTTAAAAATAAAATTTTGCGGTTGTATATCATTTCAAACGACAATCCCGAATGGAACGAAAAATGCATGATAACTTGCAGTTTAATGATATAAAATAAAACATCCATTCATCCACCATCATCCATCATCCAAATCACAATCATCATCCAATAACAAAACCATATCAATATATATTCGATAATATCTAACAGGTAATAACTGGCAGTTATATTCAAAAATAAATTTAACAACTATTAAACTAACAGTTTATATGCAAATAAATAACTATAACTGTAAATCTATATGCAGTAAAAAAATTTAATGAACAGTTATATTAAATAAATGCGATTTAACAGATATGATGAATAAAACATGCCAAACAGTCATAAATAAATTTTCTACTCATATCTAAATAAATTTAACAAACATAAAAACTTTTAGAAGTTGTGAGTGGGTTAAAAACACTCACCTTTTGAATTTAAATCGAATTTAAATTCAATTTAAACTCAAAAATTCGACGGTCTCCGAATTGGTCCAAACTAGTTCCAAACTATCCGGAATTTAATTACGATCCTAACAAAAAAGTTTCGCGTGAATCCGAGGTCGTATGAAAAAGTTATGCGATTTAAATGATTTGAAAATCAAAATAAATTATAAAAAACAAAACCTTAATTAAATACTCGCCACGTCACTATCGTCTTCCACGCGTTTTGGCTACAGGAGCACGCGAATATGTTTCCAGACCGAACCCAAAACGAAAAACGAACACCACCAGTAGATTGCGTATTCTGAGAACTCCAACATATAATTTTTCTAGAATTTTTAGAGGAGTTTGAATTTTGACTTTTATTTGGATTGAAACTGGATCTAGAAATTGTCTGTTGCCATTGAAGAAGAGAAGAAGTTGAAGAAGAGACTATACAGAGGAATGAAGATGGAGGCTAGGGTTTCACCGCCTATTTATAGATAGATCGCAAAAGAATAGGTGTGCACGAATTTTAACGTGCAAACGGAGGTGGTCCCAAAAGATAAATAATATTAATTACACACGTTACGGATTTAGGAAATAAATAAATTCCTTATCATTTACATTTTATTTTAAACGTATTTACAAATGTAAATCTAGACGTTTCATTTACGTTTCAAAATATATCCACAATTTTATTAATTTTCAAATTGATCTAAACAAATTTAGATGTAAATTAAAAGCTGATAAGTCTATCCATTGCAGTGTTAATTTCTCCACTTCCTTATACTTAGAAATTATAAATTAAATTTTCAAAAACCTATTTTTTTGATTTTCAAACTTTTGTATTCTCATCTTTTACCAATAATAAGGATGCACTAACATTTGTTCATGATTTCACATTATTATCCTCAAAGTCCATTTATAATTTCAATAACGAAATATTTAACCGTTAAATTCCATTTTATTATGCAATAAATGCAACTGTTGAATTTTATACTCTAATTAAATTTTATATATCCTGCTTTCTATACTTCAAATCAACCAATGGTCCTATTATAAAAGAATTAGCATAAATTTCGTCTAATAAAATTTTCCCTTTTCAATTACAAACGAAATCTACGCTAACTGCACAATTTAAATCAATTAATTGTAATTGAGTCTACATTAAATGTTATAAATTATAAATTGGAACCTCAATAAATTCGTTTATTGATTTAAAATCTTTTTATTCGGTAAATAGACATTTATTGTGTATAAATAACATTGAATTATAATACATTTCATTAGTGCATGCTTCATTTCTGATAAATTCCCCTTTATTAACTAGAACACATTAACAAAACAAAAAAATTAATTTAGATTTATTTTAATCGATTGCCATTCTTAACTTAATATACTCAATAAATGGTTAACCTAAATAATTGTTACCCTTTTACATTCAAATTCACTTACAACCATCATTAACAAAAATGTTGCCATAGATTTTGATTTAATTAAATAAATTAGATGAATGGTTAAAAAATTTGTAATTATCACAATTGCCCAAAAATATATGCACTAATTACTACTTCATTATTATGAATTCGTTTACAAATTTACTAGTTGCCTTTGTCTTCTTATATCCTATTTAATTGAAACATATTTCTATACTCATTCATTAATGCATATCTTCACTCACTTCCTATTTTATTTGTAATATATTTCTATATTCATTCATTAATGCATATCTTCACTTACTTCCTATTTTATTTGTAATATATTTCTATATTCATTCATTAATGCATATATCTCCCTTCCTATTTTATTTGCAACATATTTCTATATTCATTCATTAATGCATATATACAAATTAAAAATTCTAAATCCCTTTTAATTATTCCATCTATGCTCCATTCCTTCACTTAATGCACAATTAGCATTTCTTATTCAAATTTGTTACATTCCCTTATATCCACTTCATAAATAAATTGGTATTCCGTTTTCCATTTATTACTAACTTTAATTATTGCAATTTATTATCTAACATACAATTTGAATTTATTTTCAAATTTCACCGTTAAATTAATTAACATCTTCTAATAGTAAATAAAAAGGATTGAGCAAATTAAAATTTCTATTCAGTTATATTTTATCAAATTTCAACTTATCCCTCAACCCCAAATAACGTTATCAAATATCTTCATATTATAATTAATACTAACCTTTATTTCATCTTATAGAATCAACTATCTTTATTGACAAATTAACCAACCTTACTGCACAACTTAAGAAAATTAATTGCAAATATGATCTCACATTAGACTTCACAAATTATCAGTTGAAATCTACATAAAACCATTTATTTAATTAAAACCTTGCTATTATACATATTGACTCTTTACATGGAATTAGATTACATTCCTTAGTTTCATTAAAACTTTATTTCTCACCTAAATCACAAAATAGTAAATTTCAATTAATATAGAAATTTTATTTAAGATTAATTTGAATCCCAATCAATTGTTATTGCACTCCTTATTACATTAAATTTACATTCAGTTTACACATTTTAGAATTAAATTCAAATTACCTATAAATCTTATTCCATTCATAAATGCCATCATTTACCACATTATTGCATGGTTTCATTTAATTATATTCATGCTATTCATGTTTCTATTAAACTTGCATACATACTTCCGTTATTATTTAATCAATTATTGAACATTATGACCAAATCATCTAACAAAATTGTATAATTTTCCATTATTAACATTCAGTTACTATTCAACATGTTTAATTCATTAGATAAATCAAATAATTACGCTTGCTTTTCTCATTTGATTTTATAACCTAATATACCATTCATATTAAACCTATTTCATCCAATTCATACAAATTCAGCTAGATTAACTTTACCGTCAAGATTTTCATGCAGTTACTTTTAATAAATCGAATATTGCATTGGATAATTTTACTGCTTACCTTTCATATATAAAAAAAAATTTCAAAGTGTACGCTCTCACTACTACCTTTATTAGGATTTATTCCCTATACTAATATTTAGTTTTATTTACCCTTTATATTTCATCTCTTTTTAAATTAAATTACAAAATCTTAATTAAATTAATCAACTTAAATTGTCTAAATTTATGGGTCGTTACAAAAGAACTATATCAGTTATTACATTACATCATATTACATTACATTACATCATCAGAGTGTACAACAACAAGAAGCAGAAAAGAAATACAACATATACCAGTAATACACCATGCCATTCAACTTGCCTCCAGCAGCTCCTGAATTCAAAAATATCCTAATAACCTTACTCTAGACTGCCCGTGTGAAAATTGGTGGGCACCCAGAGTTTAGGAAGGAAAACAATAAACTCCGAGTCAGTCATGTGACTAGTGTGAGAAATAAAATAGTTTATTTTTAAAATAAAGAACAGGATAGTTTAAAATAGATTCGCAATGCTTTTTAGAAAATGAGACTACCATAAGACCTCCCGCACACACACACAATGCAAACGCAGAATCGGAGGAGATTTCTCCTTATGATAGTCAAAGATGCTTGATACGCATTAAAAGGAAACATTTGATATTATTACTAGTGCATAGTGTAGGAAAAATCATTTCGAAAGTAAAGATATAAATCTTAGCCAACATACGACCATTATCGTATGCCTACTATAGCTACCATCTAAACAGTGGTGGCCATCATAAGTAAATGGCAGGTTCTACAACTAAAACCGTACAATATGCGTATTGAAGTTTGGATTTCCAACAAATGGTCAGGCCAAGGAACTTCCCTTTGCCACATGGAAACGCCTCTGGAATGACGTCCCGAGAACCTAACCGGATCTCTGCCAACACAAGGCCGGGTTACCTTTCAAACTAGGTAACTACTAACACGAATATGTCATTCCCCGATCGTAACTGATCTATATTCGAGGATCCTCGATTTCCAACAACCACAAAGCAATAAATTTGCAGCAACAACATAGGTTAAGTATCTAGGCTCCATACCATGATAACACCTCTATCCAGAAGGAATGATATACACTAAAGCGGCGCTACCCCCTAA
Organism: Allium cepa; assembly: GCA_030765085.1. Classification (NCBI taxonomy): domain Eukaryota; kingdom Viridiplantae; phylum Streptophyta; class Magnoliopsida; order Asparagales; family Amaryllidaceae; genus Allium; species Allium cepa. The sequence goes on along the minus strand of CM060939.1, from coordinate 921,427,755 downwards.
TAACCTTGCCGCATCCTTCCTGTTTTGACCATTTCCGGGGTGTGAGGTCCGACGAAATCTCGTCCACAGAGCCACGCTTTATATAAAAGTTGTGCTTTGATCATCAAATGCTCAACATCACTTCGTATGCCACATTACCAATTTGGGAGTGTATCACTAGTAACTATCAAACTACATAACCTCTAGGGTGTTAAGCTAAGAGAATAAATTCTCCGCCACCAACGGAAATATATTTGATAGAAACCAGCTTTACATCTCAAACTGTAACGTCAGACACACATCCATACAAGTCCGTTTTGGGATCGAACGGAACCGAAGGCACTTACAAAGAAGTACTTGCATTCCGGATATTCACTAATCACGACCGGACTTCCCATCACAAAGGGTAACAAATTTCTATATCGGAGATCAGCCGATGCAGAAATATTCGACGGTAATCCTTCCGTTTTCACAAAAATCCGGTCTTCAACACCGGTCATCAAATGCAATCCATAACGACGTATCACATATTCGGAATGGGTTATACGACCCCAAGGTCCTTTCCCGGCTAACCCGAATAGTGAGCGCTTATTCAAAAATAAGCGTGGCATTCAAATCCAAACAAATCACAACAAATACCTATTTAAAGGTAAATATTGATAGTCGGTTATTTAACTATCAATAGGCGTGTTCAACATCACCAAATTCCAAATAATTTCCCAAATTATTTATTTTCCAAAAATATCTTTGCAAGATATATAATTTCCACGCTTCAACCATTTGAAAACAAATTTTCAAATCACTTTTCACCTTTATCTCCTTTGAAAACAAATTTCAATCATTTTCCTTACGCGGAAATACTTTCATTTCAAAATGGTTCATTCAAACCAATTAAATAAATCCTTAAGATTTACTTTATATTTACGTTCCAAATCCGTAAATTTATTCCCACACTTCAAAAATAAATCAATGTTTATTTTTAAACAAATTTTCCTTTCTTTTATAAATTCCATAGTGAATTTACAATCCAAAATATCTATGAATATATGATTCCTAAATCGATTTCTAATATTCATTTTTAACTTATCTTTAAAAGATAAAATCTCAAAATATTCACTTCATATTGGAAAACATTTCCATACTTATTTAATAATAAGTAATTTACAAATCCATTTATTTACAACACTTGGAAAATATTCAATATACTTAAACCGAAATTAAGTATATATTTCATTCTTTAAGGAAAACGTTCTTTTAAACACATTAGTTTGAGCCAAAACGAATGTTGCGTAAAACATCGTCACAACGTCCCAAAATCACTAGTATAGGGATTCGAAATTAAGATAGATATATAAATCCCAATACTATATAAAATATTTCCTTTCAGAAATCATTTACTATAACAACAATGTTATAGTCCATCATTTCCTTCTATTTCCCGAAAATGTCTATTTCAACAATAAATGTTGAAATCTATGTATTCGATTCATAAAACATTTTAAAACATCCTTTAAAATAATTAACTTCATTTTATAATATCGCTTTCCCAAAACATAACCATTTTGTTTAATAATATTTTCACTGTCCAAATCGTGAATATACTTCATTGACCAAATTTCAACATTTCTACGCATTTTATATAAAGAATAATTCGCTATCCAAAGTCGCGAATATACTTCCTTTAATAAGTTTCTATATTCAATTTATCAAATTCCATTGATTTCGAATTTATAAACAATGTATATAAATTCTATTTTTATTTATAAATTTCGATTTATAAATCACCTTTATTAATCCAATTCAATTTGTACAACTCAATTACATATCAAAAGTCCATATTATAAATTAAATATTTATAATTCATTTATTTTGTAACGACCCAGAATTTTTATCAATTAATTTTTTTATATTTAATTAATTTTAAATATTAATAAGTGAAATTTATAAGTCGAATAAATTTTATTTCGAATATTGGATTTAATTGAATAATTAAATCGATAATTTAATATGTTAAATTTCAGAAATAATTGAAAATTGAGTTAAATATGATTGAAAATGATTTGTAAAATTTTATTTTATCATATTGAAGTTATAACGATATTTTAGAACTTTTAAAATTGAATTTAAAGTTAATTTGTGAAAATTGAATATTTTAATATTTAAATCGACTAGTGAAATTAGTCATTTTTCAAACAGTGTCAGAATTGGACGAAACAAGTTCCATTGGATTCGTAATAGTTTGTTATTATCAGGTTTCAATTTTCGTAGCAATCAGAGTTTTCGTTTGACCGTGGCAGCTCGAAACGCATCGAAATTGTTTTAATATTAATTTGACGAGCTAAAATAGCCATTTTTCAAACAGTCTCGGATTTCGACGAAACTAGATTCATCGGATCTGTAATGTGATATTATTGTATGGTTTCGAATTTCATGTCAATTGGATTTACCGTTTGTCCGGTGCAAGCTAAAACGCCTAGAAATTTGATTTACCGATTTAATTTAAAAATCGAACTTTTATTGCCATAACTCGCACAGATGACCGAATTAGCTCCCGAAACACGTTCCATTGTGTTCGGAACACGGGGTAAACCTTAGGAACGCCAACCGGCACGCTTCGTTTGGAGTTTGGAAAATCCGAGATGAATAGTGTTTGCGAAATTTTCTATAAAAGCCCTTAAAATTTCACATTTGCAAAGAGAAAACAACCCTAGGGTTTTCATCTGCAGGCCGCCACCTTCTTATTAACCTATGGCCGAAATTTAATCTTCTTCTCCCTTCAAATTCTTCAAATCCATTGATCGTTTCGAGAAATCTCCAACTAACAAAACGAAGATCTCGCCGAGTACGACATATCCAACGGTGGTGATCTGAATTGGAGCGTCGTGGAGGAAGAAATTGGCCTGCATTCATGGTGGGTTGCGCACGAATTTCTGGGTCGTATGGGTGACCAAGCTTGGCCGCAACCTAGGCGTGGGTAGAGCTTGGTTAAGCGAGCGGCATGACGTCGTTTGATCGAGGTGGAAGTCGTTATATTGGTCGCGTAAATTCAAAATACGACGGCGGCCGTGGGTTCCTTTGGCTCGTGCGCGTGTTACTGGGGAAGAAGCATATTTGAAAAGGAGCGGCTGTGATCTAGGGCAAAGCAATGGACGGTGTTGATAGTGTAGGGTTTGGAATTTAATTTTAATTGTAAATATAATTATAATTTAAATCGTGTAAATCTTTGTAATGCGATAACTTTTTCATACGAGGTCGAAAACGCGCGAAACAAGTTGCGTTGGGTTCGTATGGACGAGCACTACGCTATGGAATTGGATTGGAGTCATTTGGAGCTTGTGAAAATTTCGAGTAAAATTAAACGCCTGTTTAATTTTATTCGAAATAAAAGCTAAAAACGAAATTGAAAGCAAGGTGAGAACTTCTCACTCAATCGAATCGGTTTCGATTTTAATTTTACATAGTTAGATTTAAAATTATTGATTGCATGTTTGAATGATGATTGTTATCTATTGATTGTTAAAATAGACATTATGCGCCGTTAGTAAGAGGAGGTTATTTATTAAAAACATATACCGCGAATATTTCATAGTATAGTAAAATTGGTATTATTTATGTACTTGGAGTTGATTTCCCGCATTATATAGCGGATGAGACCCTATTGCGCCGTCTATTAAGCGGATAATATTTTAAATCCCATATGCCACGATAATTCCGTACTGGAACGGAATTGGTATTGTGCTAACATCTTTGGATGCAGGGAAACAGGTTGAAGGGATCCAACTTGATTCCTCAACAGTATTTATTTGATTTCAGATATTTTGATATTTGATTGATTATCATATCGATATATGATGTCGTTGTTGTCGTGATTGATTATTTGGTGTGTAGCATCATTTGGGCCAATTTTGGAATTTTTAAAAGGATTTTAAAGTGATTTTTGAAAGTATACGTTATAAAATATTTTTGGAATTGATTCATTTTGCATAAATAAACGTTATAATTTTAATGTTATAAAAATTATGATTTTTGAGAAATATAGTTAAAAGTTGATTTTTGAAAATATGAGGTAAATGATTTTATAAAATAGTTTAAATCGGGATTTTTGAATTTATTATAAAAAGTTTAAATATAGGATTTATAAAATTTGATTATTTTACAAATCAAAGAAAATGGTGAAATTTATAAAGGAGTTTAAAGACGTTCTAAAATAATAATATAAATTGATTTATATAAAGGATTTATAAATTGATATTTATAAATTAAAAATATTTGAATTATAAAACGAGTTTTATAAGTGTTAGAATGAATTATAAATGAACTTCATAAATGAATGAAATTTATAAAATTATAAACGGTGAAGTTATAAATGGAATTTTATAAGCAGTAGGTTTATAAAATTTGTAAAGTTATTAAAAGAATAGTTTTGGGTAAATAAATGAATCTTATAAGTTATAAGATTTATAATTTGGGAAGTTTAAAAGAATGACTTTGTAAACAAATAAATTATAAGCATTTAACTTATAATATGAACTTTTGGTATATAATTGACTTATAAATTGAAATAGGTTAATAAAAGAGATTTATAAAAGGAAGTTGTTATAAAATAAATAGAAATGGAATTTATAAACATCGTTTTATAAATCCGCAAACAACTTTTTTTGATAAGTAAATTGTTATAACTTATTAATGAAGTTATATTCAAGTTTTAGACAATGAATAATCCTTTAAAATAAAATGTATAGAAAGGATGAAATTAGTTAACGAAGTATATTCACGTTTTTGAATAGTGAATAATATGTTAAAAGGAATTGTTTTGGATGTGATGTTTTAAATAGAATTAAAACGATCTAATGATGTTTTTAAAATGTGTTAAGATTCGAAACCATAGATTTCAACATTCATTGTTGAAATAGACGTTTTCGAGAAATAGAAGGAAATGGTGGACTATAACACAGTTGTTATAGTAAATGATTTCCGAAAGGAAATGTTTTGTATAGTATTGGGATTTATATATCTATTTTAATTTCGAATCCCTATACTAGTGATTTTGGATTGTCGTAACGATGTTTTACGTAACATTCGTTTTGGCCCAAGTAAATATGTTTAAGAGAATGATTTCCTTAAAGAATGAAATATATACTTAATTTCGATTTAAGTATATTGAATATTTTCCAAATGTTGAAAATAAAAAGATTGTGAATTACTTATTAATAAATAATTATGGAAATGTTTTCCAACGTGAAATGAAACGTTTTTGAGAATTTATCTTCTTGAAGATAAATTGAAAATGAATAATTGAAATTGTGTATTCATAAATATTTTGGAATGTAAATTCACTATGGAATTTATAAATGAAAAGGGGAATTTATTTAAAAATAAACGTTGATTTATTTTTGAAGTGTGGGAATAATTTTACGGATTTGGAACGTAAATATAAAGTAAATCGTTAAGGATTTATTTAATTGGTTTAAATGAACCATGTTGAAATGAAAGTATTTTCGCATAAGGAAAATGTTTGAAATTTGTTTTCAAAAGTGGTAAAGGTGAAAAGTGATTTGAAAATTGTTTTCAAATGGTTGAAGTGTGAAAATTATATATCTTGTAAAGATACTTATTTGGAAAATAAATAATTTGGAAAATTATTTGGAATCTGGTGATGTTGTGCATATCCATTGATAGTTCAATAACCGACTATCAAAATTTACCTTTGAATGGGTATTTGTTGTGATTTGCTTGAATTTGAATGCCACACTTATTTTTTTTAATAAACACTCACTATTCGGGTTAACCGGGAAAGGACCTTGGGGTCGTATAACCCATTCCGAATATGTGATACGTCATTATGAAATGTATTTGAAGACCGGTGTTGTAGACCGTATATTTTCAAATGCGAAAGGACAACTCGTCGGATGTCTTTGCATCGAATGGTCCCCGGTATAGAGACTCCATATGTGATGGGAAGTCCGGTCGTGATTAGTGAATATCTGGATTGCAAGGACTTCTTTGTAAGTGCCTTCGGTTCTGTTCGATCCCGGAACAGACTTGTATGGATAGTATGTCTGACATTACAAATTGAGATATAAAGCTGATTTCTTTCAAATATATTTCTGTTGGTGGCGGAGAATTTATTCTTTTAGCTTAACACCCTTCTCTAAGACGTACGAACTCAGAGGTTATGTAGTTGATGGTTAACAGCGATATATTCCTAATTTCGTGTTAACTCCACTTTTTCAGCATGGCCGTGATATCAAAAATCGACCGAGAAACCAATGATAGTTCGTCTCGAAGAATAGTCAACTCAGCATCCCAACAAAGCAAGTTCTGTTGAATGGCTTTTCAGATAAGATGCCCTACGGAGGGGAGGTCCAGGGGGGTGCGGGGGCAACGCCACCGCTACGGTGATCGACCTGCCCGATCAGGTCGCAGGGGTCCAGGGGGCAGCGCCCCCGGCGGGGTGCGGGGTAGCGCCCCGTCCAAAACGGTATACGACTTAGAGAATGGAGCGACCTATCTTCTACTCGAAGTCAACGACCTAACTGATGAAGCGGGTTAACGAGCTAACAAGTGGCACGACTTACCGACTTAACAAGGTTGCCGACTTAATAAGCTTAACGACTCAAGGATTGGACGACCTAAGAAGTGCCACGACTTAACGAGTTAAGGTTCAAGGCAACTTAGAGGAATGGAACGACTCAAGAGGGTTAACGGTTCATGAGACAGGCCGACTCAGTGGATCAACGACTCAAGAACTGTGCGACTCAAGGTCTTCACGACCTAACAATTCAAGGGCTGAACGACCTACGAGTTAAGGATCTACGAGTTAAAGACTCTACGAGTTAAAATATCTACGAGTTAAGGCCACTACGAGTTAAAGACTCTACGAGTTAAAAGGTCTACGAGATAAGGATCTACGGCTTAAGGCCTCCACGAGTTAAAGAGTCTACGAGATAACAATCTTACGAGTTAGAAGATGGCGCGACAGGAAGTCTACGGCTCAAAAGATAAGTTGTTCACGACCTAAGACTTGGAGACAAGTTCAACACCACGCTGTAGTACGAAGAAATCATACATGTCCAACATGAGTTCGAAGATTTTGATCGACATTGAAGTTTAAGCTATTTGTTCTAAGTCACTTGTAACTCGAAGTGTGTTGTAATCAAAGTGTAATTGCATTGACTTGTAATCAAATCGTCAATAAAGATATTAAAAGTGGACGTAGGCTCTCTCTTAAGCCGAACCACTATAAAATTGCTGTTGTTTACTGCTTTCCCGCTATTATCTGCTTATAATCTGTTCCCGAGCTATCGGGTGGTGCTTTCACAATTACATTTCATACACCGGGGTGTTAGCGTTCAAATTTTAGCGTTAACATTTTTGGTGCTTTCACTGAGAACCCAACTCAGGAATACTTTCACCATTGCTTCGCGAAAGTTTGTTGAAAGAATCTCTCTAAAGACCAGAAGTTTATCCGAGATAATGGCTACTGGAAGAAAGCTCAGATCTGATAGATCCGGTGATGCTCATGAGAATACTACCACTTCTCTTGCTCCAAATGAAGCAGCTCCGAGTGTTGGAATTACACAAGAGGTGTTTGATGCTGCAGTTTCTGGGTTATATCAGCAGATGGAAGCCCAGAACGCTCTAATGCTGGAAAGAATGAATGCTTTACTTGGGGGCAACCGTCAAACAGAAAATAATGAAGAGACCTTTGCAGATGATGCCCATGATTCCCAAGAGAAAGGTATCCCTCAAAGAGCAGTTGGCACCGCCGCAGGGGCACCTTCTCAAGCTGAAGGTTCAAGGCCGCAGCCAATTTTTCGCGAACATTTGCCCAGGCAAACTTCTGAAAGAGCAGCTGACTTCTGCCCGGCAAAGCCTTTGAACGATAAGGAGTACCTATCAGGGATGATTCGCTCAATTATGAAAGAGAGCATGCAGAGGCAAGAGGATGAAAATGATTGGGTGTTTGCTCCAAGTAAGACACCGTTCACCGAAAAGATCTTGAAGGCAGAGTTTCCAAGGAAATTTGTACCTCCTACTATCCCGGCCTATCGAGGCACAAGTGACCCTAATCAGTTCCTGTACAAGTACGATTGGCATATGACCGGGGCAAGAGCAACAGATGAAATCAAGTGCCGATACTTTCCGATATACTTAGAGGGAGTGGCCTTACTTTGGTTCACAAAGCTACCAGTTAGATCCATGGATCAATTTTCCGACTTAACACGAAAGATCAAAGATCAGTTCAGGCTATATGCTACAAAGGCCAAGGATATAATGTTACTCTCTAGTCTAGAACAAAATCCCGGGGAGTCTATCAGATCGTTCTTAAACCGCTTCAATATAGCCTTGGCCGAGGTTGATAACGCAGAGCCATGGATGGTTTTGACTTACCTGATGCGGGCTATCGATAAATCGAGTGAATTTGGCAAATGGCTAAAAATGAAGGAGCCAAACTCACTTGAGAAATTCTATAAGAAGGCCGACGAGTTTATGCGCTTGGAAAGCTTTCCTGTGCCAACAAAAGCAGTCGTGACCGAAATTCGGAATGTCAATGTTACTTCTAATAAAGGAGAATCTGGAGGACAGAAAAGGAAGAATGATGATGGGAAAAAGCAGGGAAATCCAAAGAAAAACCGCCACTTCGAACCGTCGGATTATACTCCCTTAACTGATACTCCAGAGAACATTTTCTTAGCAACAAAGGATATTGTTGAATATCCTAAACCACAAAAGTTGAGACTTAGGAAAAATGCCACGCAAAGTGAAAGATTCTGTAAACTCCACAATCAACCTGGCCATGACACTGACGAGTGTCGCCATTTGAAGGATCCGATTGAGAAGCTATTGAAAGAGAATAAACTTCAGCAATATGTCCGGAGAAACAGGAATGATCCATCCTCATCCACTCAGGGGAAAATACTTCTCACTCATCATTACGACCCAAATGAAAGAACTGCAACGCAGGGATCTGAGAGGCTTATCATTAATGCTATCACAGGGGGCCCTCACCCAGCGGACAGAAGTTGGGACGAGATGGAAAGATATGCTCGTGCTTTGAGACAAGCCCCGCAGGGAGAGAATATCCTTGTTCTGGAAGATGATGCCTAATGGCCATATTTCACTTAATGGCTTTTGCTTAAAATTCATAGAATAATACTGGATTTATGATTCCTGTATAAAATGCCATTGCAAAAACAGTGCAAATAAATAATAGAAACTATAAATCTTGAGCTTTCTATTACGATAAAATGTTTGTTTCATTTCTATATGCAAATATCTTAAAATATATTGCTAAAATGTCGATTTAATGTTGCAGGCAATCAAAGCAAAGCTCACCTAGTCAACACATCACAAAGCCAAGCGATTCCTACAAATCGCTCAACAGGCGAATATCAGGCCACAAATATTCCAGACCCAAATCCTACAAAAGAAGTGCTTCAAGCAAATAGTGAGTGATTCAACTGGAGGTGGGCCCTTGCAAACTAATTGAGATCGTTTGTGCAAACGAACATTCGATTAAGTAGCTTGTGTCCGCCCCTCCAAGCTCACTTAGCAATGAAGTACACTTCTTTTGATAAAATAAACTACTTCCAAAAGAAGGAAATGTGGGTTTAGAAATGATAACGGGGAATCACTGAGGATCAAATGGTGAAAAGACATGGGCGAGCAGGAAGGAAACAAATAAACACCTCTTCGGGGGCACATTTCACCAGAGCTGAAGTGCAAACTCTTCGGAGGCCCACTTCTCCAGAGCTGAAATGCCAAATAAAGACCTCTTCGGGGGCACATTTCACCAGAGCTGAAGTGCAAACTCTTCGGAGGCCCACTTCTCCAGAACTGAAATGCCAAATAAAGACCTCTTCGGGGGCACATTTCACCGGAGCTGAAGTGCAAACTCTTCGGAGGCCCACTTCTCCAGAGCTGAAATGCCAAATAAAGACCTCTTCGGGGGCACATTTCACCGGAGCTGAAGTGCAAACTCTTCGGAGGCCCACTTCTCCAGAGCTGAAATGCCAAATAAAGACCTCTTCGGGGGCACATTTCACCGGAGCTGAAGTGCAAACTCTTCGGAGGCCCACTTCTCCAGAGCTGAAATGCCAAATAAAGAGCTCTTCGGGGGCACATTTCACCAGAGCTGAAGTGCAAACTCTTCGGAGGCCCACTTCTCCAGAGCTGAAATGCCAAATAAAGACCTCTTCGGGGGCACATTTCACCAGAGCTGAAGTGCAAACTCTTCGGAGGCCCACTTCTCCAGAGCTGAAATGCCAAATAAAGACCTCTTCGGGGGCACATTTCACCAGAGCTGAAGTGCAAACTCTTCGGAGGCCCACTTCTCCAGAGCTGAAATGCCAAACAAAGAGCTCTTCGGGGGCACATTTCACCAAAGCTGAAGTGCAAACTCTTCGGAGGCCCACTTCTCCAGAGCTGATATGCCAAATAAAGAGCTCTTCGGGGGCACATTTCACCGCTGAAGTGCAAACTCTTCGGAGGCCCACTTCTCCAGAGCTGAAATGCCAAATAAAGACCTCTTCGGGGGCACATTTCACCGGAGCTGAAGTGAAAACTCTTCGGAGGCCCACTTCTCCAGAGCTGAAATGCCAAATAAAGACCTCTTCGGGGCACATTTCACCAGAGCTGAAGTGCAAACTCTTCGGAGGCCCACTTCTCCAGAACTTAAATGCCAAACAAAGACCTCTTCGGGGGCACATTTCACCAGAGCTGAAGTGCAAACTCTTCGGAGGCCCACTTCTCCAGAACTGAAATGCCAAATAAAGACCTCTTTGGGGGCACATTTCACCGGGGATGAAGTGCAATCTCTGTGGAGGCCCACTTCTCCAGAGTTGAAATGCCAAATAAAGACCTCTTCGGGGCCACATTTCACCAGAGCTGAAGTGCAAACTCTTCGGAGGCCCACTTCTCCAGAACTGAAATGCCAAATAAAGACCTCTTCGGGGGCACATTTCACCGGAGCTGAAGTGCAAACTCTTCGGAGGCCCACTTCTCCAGAGCTGAAATGCCAAATAAAGACCTCTTCGGGGGCACATTTCACCGGAGCTGAAGTGCAAACTCTTCGGAGGCCCACTTCTCCAGAGCTGAAATGCCAAAGAAAGACCTCTTCGGGGGCACATTTCACCAGAGCTGAAGTGCAAACTCTTCGGAGGCCCACTTCTCCAGAGCTGAAATACCAAACAAAGAGCTCTTCGGGGGCACATTTCACCAGAGCTGAAGTGCAAACTCTTCGGAGGCCCACTTCTCCAGAGCTGAAATGCCAAATAAAGAGCTCTTCGGGGGCACATTTCACCGCTGAAGTGCAAACTCTTCGGAGGCCCACTTCTCCAGAGCTGAAATGCCAAATAAAGACCTCTTCGGGGGCACATTTCACCGGAGCTGAAGTGAAAACTCTTCGGAGGCCCACTTCTCCAGAGCTGAAATCCCAAATAAAGACCTCTTCGGGGCACATTTCACCTGAGCTTAAGTGTAAACTCTTCGGAGGCCCACTTCTCCAGAACTGAAATGCCAAACAAAGACCTCTTCGGGGGCACATTTCACCAGAGCTGAAGTGCAAACTCTTCGGAGGCCCACTTCTCCAGAACTGAAATGCCAAATAAAGACCTCTTCGGGGGCACATTTCACCGGGGATGAAGTGCAATCTCTGTGGAGGCCCACTTCTCCAGAGTTGAAATGTCAAATCAAAGCCCTCCAGCGAGGCGCAAAAAAAAAAGAAGAAGAAGAAAGGCTTCTCCAACACAAGGCACACTCTACTAAAGCAAGAATAATATTTCCTCAAAAATGGAAAATTATTCTCTAAAGAAAGAGTGCATGCCTTCTCAAAATGGAAGAGTTATTCTCTAAAGTAAGAGTACAAGTCTTCTAAAAACAGAAGAATTGTTCTCCAAAATCTCCTCAAAATGGAGAATATTACAATGAGTTGTGGTATGGGGGCAATATAATATTGCTACATTAATAAAAGCAGTACCCAAGCAACGTACCACAAGCTCACTGCAATATCATCCAAAGAGAATAAAGAAACTTGTATGAAAATGAGGAATAAATACATTCTCAAATACAGACAAAAGTTTCTATAAAATTTGTTGTGCACGTGCGGGTTTCAAAAGGCAAAACAAGAAGGATGACCCCACACCGTCAAATGGAGTAAAAGATTACACCAATAAGGCTTCCGCAATAGGTTCCATTGATGCAAGTTCCTTTGCGAAAGCTGGGACATCTGAAGTTTCTTCTTGAAAACCAGGGGCATCGTGAAGCTAAGTCAACCAAAAAGAGTGCAAAAGTCCGAATTAGTGCAAAAATCCATCTTTCAGCAAAAAATTTAACACTCCTCTCCTTAACCGTCACAACACTTAGTCTTTTAAAAATTGACTTCTGACTGGAATATTCGGAAAAAGGAAGGAAGTGCTGCAGAAGTAAAGAATGAAATTAGTACCGGACAACTCAGATTTTGAAAATCCCAGAAATGGGAAGATCCAGTTTGCCCCACTACTCTTCTTATCGAAAAGACATTCTATATGAAGAACTGAATATTCAAAAGTAAAGGTGCACGTTTTCTAAAAGCGTGTGAAGTGTTGTGCAAAGCTACTAAAATAACAAGTAAATAAAGCAATACTTGAAATAATACTGGTTGGCATATGTCAATTCAGAAGAATTCAAGGCTTGTTATTTGAAAGTAAGTGCGGTGTCAATGCAGATAGCAGTTATAACTTTGTAAACTTTGTGTTGATACTTCATTCAAGATAATTGATTCGCAACACTTCATCAAGACCATACTAATTTGCTTACAGTAAAATACCAGTTCTTTGATCTAATCCATCACACGATATGGGCAATCGGTGATGAGTATATTCGCCCTATTTTTCTGCAAATGGTGCGTTTAACAGGTTGTTAAAATAATCTGTAAAGAGATGCAACAAGTTCAGGTCAAAGTTCCATTGAATCGCATTGTTCAAGTTTAAAAGGCATCAGGTCAAAACAAAGCAAAGTTGCCTAAGTACAAGCTCAGCAGCTCAGTAAAGCACGAGTTAAGAAGAATCGAAGCACACGACCTAGTCCCTAGGCGTATACTTCGAGGGGAAAGTGTTAACTCCACTTTTTCAGCATGGCCGTGATATCAAAAATCGACCGAGAAACCAATGATAGTTCGTCTCGAAGAATAGTCAACTCAGCATCCCAACAAAGCAAGTTCTGTTGAATGGCTTTTCAGATAAGATGCCCTACGGAGGGGGGGTCCAGGGGGGGTGCCAACCCCCCAAGGTGGGGGTGCGGGGGCAACGCCACCGCTACGGTGATCGACCTGCCCGATCAGGTCGCAGGGGTCCAGGGGGCAGCGCCCCCGGCGGGGTGCGGGGCAGCGCCCCGTCCAAAACGGTATACGACTTAGAGAATTGAGCGACCTATCTTCTACTCGAAGTCAACGACCTAACTGATGAAGCGGGTTAACGAGCTAACAAGTGGCACGACTTACCGACTTAACAAGGTTGCCGACTTAATAAGCTTAACGACTCAAGGATTGGACGACCTAAGAAGTGCCACGACTTAACGAGTTAAGGTTCAAGGCAACTTAGAGGAATGGAACGACTCAAGAGGGTTAACGGTTCATGAGACAGGCTGACTCAGTGGATCAACGACTCAACAAATGTGCGACTCAAGGTCTTCACGACCTAACAATTCAAGGGCTGAACGACCTACGAGTTAAGGATCTACGAGTTAAAGACTCTACGAGTTAAAAGATCTACGAGTTAAGGCCACTACGAGTTAAATACTCTACGAGTTAAAAGGTCTACGAGATAAGGATCTACGGCTTAAGGCCTCCACGAGTTAAAGAGTCTACGAGATAACAATCTTACAAGTTAGAAGATGGCGCGACAGGAAGTCTACGGCTCAAAAGATAAGTTGTTCACGACCTAAGACTTGGAGACAAGTTCAACACCACGCTGTAGTACGAAGAAATCATACATGTCCAACATGAGTTCGAAGATTTTGATCGACATTGAAGTTTAAGCTATTTGTTCTAAGTCACTTGTAACTCGAAGTGTGTTGTAATCAAAGTGTAATTGCATTGACTTGTAATCAAATCGTCAATAAAGATATTCAAAGTGGACGTAGGCTCTCTCTTAAGCCGAACCACTATAAAATTGCTGTTGTTTACTGCTTTCCCGCTATTATTTGCTTTTAATCTGTTCTCGAGCTATCGGGTGGTGCTTTCACAATTACATTTCATACACCGGGGTGTTAGCGTTCAAATTTTAGCGTTAACATTTGATAATGTGACATGCTGAGTGATGCTGTGAAATGATCATTGTTTGATAATTTGTGATGTGATCGTTTGTTTGATCATTTATCTTTGTGATCATTACTTTGATCATTTGTTGACCCAAAGCATGGCTTTGTACCAAAGCGTGGCTTTGTGGACGAGACTTCGTCGGACCTCACGCCTCGGAAATGGTCAAAACAAGAAGGATGCGACAAGGTTATTAGGTGTAGCGCCCTTTAGTGTATGTCATTCCTTCTGGATAGAGGTGGTATCATGGTATGGAGCCCGGTTATTTAACCTATGTTGTTGCTGCAAACTTATTACTTTGTGGTAGTTGGAAATCGAGGATCCTCGGATGTAGATCGGTTACGATCGGGGGATGGCACATTCGTGTCAGTAGTTACCCAGTTAGGGGTAACCCGGCCTTGTGTGGGCAGAGATCCGGTTTGGTTCTCGGGACGTCATTCCATAGGCGTTTCCATGTGGCGATGGGAAGTTCCTTGGCCTGACCATTTGTTGGAAATCCAAAGAAACAATACGAGCCTTGTACGGTTTTAGTTGTATAACCTGCCATGGAATGTGGCGGTAACCTGCTATTGAATATGGTAGCTATAGTAGGCATAAGTGCGGAATGCCTATGCTGGCTAAGATTTATATCTTTATTTTCGAAATGATTTTCCTTACACTATGCACTAGTAATAATATCAAATGTTCTTTTTAATGCGTATCAAGCATCTTTGACTATTATAAGGAGAAATCTCCTCCGATTCTGCGATTGCATTGTGTGTGTGTGCGGGAGGCCTTATGGTAGTCTCATTTTTTAAAAAGCATTGCGAATTGACTTTAAAAATATTCCTCTATTTTGTTTTTGAAGATAAGATAAAAAAATTTAGTTCTCACACCAGTCACATGACTGACTCGGAGTTTATTGTTTTCCTTCCAAAACTCTGGGTGCTCACCAATTTCCACACGGGCAGTCAAGAGTTAAGGTTTATCAGGATATTCTGAAATTCAGGAGTTGCTAGAGGCAAGCTGGATGGCATGGAGTATCATTTAGTATATAGTATTTCTTTTTTCCGCTGTTTGTTGTTGTATAGTTATACACTCTGATGATGTAATGAAATGTAATGTAATGTAATGTAATAACTGATATAGTTCTTTGTTTAAAGATTATTCATTTATATATTATATGTTGTTCTGTTGCGATTGTGAGATTCTGATATTATTCTGTTGTTTTCTTTCTGTTCTGTTCTATCTTTTCTCTCTTCTTCTATCCCTTTTCTTTTCTTGAAAACCCTAAGAATTCGTATTTCCATTCATCTTGAGTTAGTCAATGGAGATTAGTGTCTATTCAAGGAGTACGGATTTGCGGGTCCTCACATCTGGTATCAGAGCATATGGTTAAGCGACAACCATGGCTCTGTTGGGTATCACTCATTAGAGATAGAGTCAGTAGCGCTCAAGAATGAGTTTGAGTGTAATAATAGCTATGAGAGCGTATTTGTTAGTGAATATAAATTGTTTTATATTGTGATGATTGGTTTGTTGAGTGGTATACGGATTCTGGTTAATACGAGTAATTAACGTTGTTGATAGGGATCTCTAAACACTTGTGCAGAACAATTCAACACGATATTGTTTTAAATTGGGTGAATGAAATAATTTTACCTTGAGTATATTTTATATATAAAGGAATAATTTTTCAGAATTATTAAAGTGTATGTAAGTTGATTTTTTGGTTGTTGAAAATGTAAGTGTGTGTGTGTATATATATATATATATATATATATATATATATATATAAAAGCTAATTAAAAGATGTTTGATAATCTAAATAAAGGAATAATTGTATAAGTAAAAAGAATTATAAGAATTGAATTATAGCTAAAGTGATTTACAATTGTGAAATAAACTTATATATATAAGAAGTGAAACTATATGAATATATTTATGAATATAAGTTGTAATAAAAAATGAATTTAAAGTTAAATGGAAATTTTACTTTAGAATTGGGAATCTGAATTGATTTATAAGTGGGAATTTAAGTTAAGTAAAACCAAATAATGTTGAAATGGAATATAACTTAAGAGATGTTGAATGAAGTTGATTTTGGTATCAAAGTAAATTAATAAAGTTAAGTGATAAATGTAAACTTGAGTTATAATAATGAAATTCAACTTTAGTAATTAAATTGAATTAATGAATTGAATGTAAATCAATTAAATGTAAATAATTGATATGAAATAATGAATGTAAGTGCAATTCATTAAAATCTAATGTTATTGGAAGTTGAATAATTAAATGAAAATCAATTTAATTAAACCAATTGAAAGTAAAGGTGTTAAACAAAAATGAATATAAGCAAAGGAATTTGGTTGTAATTAATATATATTGGTTGATATATGATTGTTAACTGATTGTATATAATTCATTAAGTATTAATGAAATTGAAAGCTAAAGTAATTGAAATCCAATTGGAAGTTAAGTGAATCTTAAATAGAATTGAATTTGATTTGGAAGTGAACCAACTTGAATATGAATTAGTGAATATAAACTAATTGAAAATGAATGTTAGTTGAATGTTAGTTAAATGATAGTTGGTTGATGGTTGAATATATTGCTTTCGTTGCATTTGCTATGTTGGCATATATAGTTATTATGTTGCTATATGTTGTATATCGATATTACTGTCTATATACATGTTTCTCATTGTTTGTTGACTGTTTAGTAGGTGCGGATTATGTTTGCTTCGCATTTGGAGCTCGCTTTCGCGCTATATTAGCCGTATATATATGCTCGCTAATAAAATATAAGGTACATATCTCGGATTAAATATTGTACTTTTACACTTTTTTCCCTGCGAGATGCCTCATCACTTGATGAGATGTATATTTGTGATATATATACTGTCATTTTTTTTCGGATCGAGCCGCGCAAAGGAGACTATGGTGAATTTTTTCGAAAATTTAAGGCGTTAGAATATTTTTGAGAAAAATTGGAAAATTTTGAAAACTATAATTTGATTTGGAGTTGAAAGTTAAACGATAGTAGTTGTTTTTGAAAAGATAACTAAGTATGATTTGAAAACTTAGTAAAGTTATTGAAAGAAGTTTAACTATGGATTTTGGGAAAATTAATAGATTCTATAACTTCTCTTACTTGATAATTTCGAGGACGAAATTCTTTTAAAGGGGGAAGTATTTAATGACCCAGAATTTTTATTAATTAAAATTTGTATATTTAATTAATTTTAAATATTAATAAGTGAAATTTATAAGTCGAATAAATTTTATTTTGAATATTGGATTAATTGAATAATTAAATCGATAATTTAATATGTTAAATTTCAGAAATAATTGAAAATTGGGTTAAATATGATTGAAAATGATTTGCAAAATTTTATTTTATCATTTTGAAGTTATTATGATATTTTAGAACATTTAAAATTGAATTTAAAGTTAATTTGTGAAAATTGAATATTTTAATATTTAAATCGATTAGTGAAATTAGTCATTTTTCGAACAGTCTCAGAATTGGACGAAACAAGTTCTATTGGATCCGTAATAGTTTGTTATTATCGGATTTCAATTTTCGTAGCAATCGGATTTTTCGTTTGACCGTGGCAGCTCGAAACGCGTCGAAATTGTTTTAATATTAATTTGACGAGTTAAAATAGCCATTTTTCAAACAGTCTCGGATTTCGACTAAACCAGTTTCGTCGGATCCGTATTGTGATATTATTGTATGTTTTCGAATTTCATGTCAATCGGATTTACCCTTTGTCCGGTGCAAGCTAAAACGCCTAGAAATTTGATTTACCGATTTAATTTTAAAATCGAACATTAATTGCCATAACTAGCACAGATGACCGAACTAGCTCCCGAAACACGTTCCATTGTGTTCGGAACGCGGGGTAAACCTTAGGAACGCCAACTGGCACGCTTCGTTTGGAGTTCGGAAAATCCGGGATGAATAGTGTTTGCGAAATTTTCTATAAAAGCCCTTAAAATTTCACATTTGCAAAGAGAAAACAACCCTAGGGTTTTCATCTGCAGGCCACCACCTTCTTATTAACCTATGGCCGAAATTTAATCTTCTTCTCCCTTCAAATTCTTCAAATCCATTGATCGTTTCGAGAAATCTCCAACTAACAAAACGAAGATCTCGTCGAGTACGACATATCCAACGGTGGTAATCTGAATTGGAGCGTCGTGGAGGAAGAAATTGGCCTGAGTTCGTGGTGGGTTGCGCACGAATTTCTGGGTCGTATGGGTGACCGAACTTGGCCGCAACCTAGGTGTGGGTAGAGCTTGGTTAGGCGAGTGGCATGACGTCGTTTGATCGAGGTGGAAGTCGTTATATTGGTCGCGAAAAGTCAAAATACGACGGCGGCCGTGGGTTCCTTTTGCTCGTGCGCGTGTTACTGGGGAAGAAGCATGTTTGAAAAGGAGCGGCTGTGATCTAGGGCAAAGCAATGGACGGTGTTGATAGTGTAGGGTTTGGAATTTAATTTTAGTTGTAAATATAATTATAATTTAAATCGTGTAAATCTTTGAAATGCGATAACTTTTTCATACGAGGTCGAAAACGCGCAAAATAAGTTGCGTTGGGTTCGTATGGACGAGTACTACGCTATGGAAATGGATTGGAGTCGTTTGGAGCTAGCGAAAATTTCGAGTAAAATTAAACGTCCGTTTAATTATATTCGAAATAAAAGCTAAAAGCGAAATTGAAAGCAAGGTGAGAACTTCTCACTCAATCGAATCGGTTTCGATTTTAATTTTAAATAGTTAGATTTAAAATTATTGATTGCATGTTTGAATGATGATTGTTATCTATTGATTGTTAAAATAGACATTATGCGCCGTTAGTAAGCGGAGGTTATTTATTAAAAACATATACCGCGAATATTTCATAGTATAGTGAAATTGGTATTATTTATGTACTTGGAGTTGATTTCCCGCATTATATAGCGGATGAGACCCTATTGCGCCGTCTATTAAGTGGATAATATTTTAAATCCCATATACCACAATAATTCCGTATTGGAACGGAATTGGTATTGTGCTAACATCTTTGGATGCAGGGAAACAGGTTGGAGGGATCCAACTGGATTCCTCAACAGTATTTATTTGATTTCAGATATTTTGATATTTGATTGATTATCATATCGATATATGATGTCGTTGTTGTCGTGATTGACTATTTGGTGTGTAGCATCATTTGGGCCAATTTTGGAATTTTTAAAAGGATTTTAAAGTGATTTTTGAAAGTATACGTTATAAAATATTTTTGGAATTGATTCATTTTGAATAAATAACATTATAATTTTAATGTTATAAACATTATGATTTTTGAGAAATATAGTTAAAAGTTGATTTTTGAAAATATGAGGTAAATGATTTTATAAAATAGTTTAAATCAGGATTTTTGAATTTATTATAAAAAGTTTAAATATAGGATTTATAAAATTTGATTATTTTATAAATCAAAGAAAATGGTGAAGTTTATAAAGGAGTTTAAAGACGTTTTAAAATAATAATATAAATTGATTTATATAAAGGATTTATAAATTGATATTTATAAATTAAAAATATTTGAATTATAAAACGAGTTTTTATAAGTGTTAGAATGAATTGTAAATGAACTTCATAAATGAATGAAATTTATAGAATTATGAACGGTGAAGTTATAAATGGAATTTTATAAGCGGTAGGTTTATAAAATTTGTAAAGTTATTAAAAGAATAGTTTTGGGTAAATAAATGAATCTTATAAGTTATAAGATCTATAAGTTGGTTTAAAAGAACGACTTTGTAAACAAATAAATTATAAGCATTTAACTTATAATATGAAGTTTTGGTATATAATTGACTTATAAATTGAAATAGGTTAATAAAGGAGATTTATAAAAGGAAGTTGTTATAAAATAAATGGAAATGGAATTTATAAACATTTTTTTATAAATCCGCAAACGACTTATTTTGATAAGTAAATTGTTATAACTTATTAATGGAGTTATATTCACGTTTTAGACAGTGAATAATCCTTTAAAATAAAATGTATAGAAAGGATGAAATTAGTTAACGAAGTATATTCACGTTTTTGAATAGTGAATAATATGTTAAAAGGAATTGTTTTGGATGTGATGTTTTAAATAGAATTAAAACAATCTAACGATGTTTCTAAAATGTGTTAAGATTCGAAACCATAGATTTCAACATTCATTGTTGAAATAGACGTTTTCGAGAAATTGAAGGAAATGGTGGACTATAACACTGTTGTTATAGTAAATGATTTCCGAAAGGAAATGTTTTGTATAGTATTGGGATTTATATATCTATTTTAATTTCGAATCCCTACACTAGTGATTTTGGGTTGTCGTAACGATGTTTTACATAACATTCGTTTTGGCCCAAATAAATATGTTTAAGAGAATGATTTCCTTAAAGAATGAAATATGTACTTAATTTCGATTTAAGTATATTGAATATTTTCCAAATGTTGAAAATAAAAAGATTGTGAATTACTTATTAATAAATAAGTATGGAAATGTTTTCCAACGTGAAATGAAACGTTTTTGAGAATTTATCTTCTTGAAGATAAATTGAAAATGAATAATTGAAATTGTGTATTCATAAATATTTTGGAATGTAAATTCACAATGGAATTTATAAGTGAAAAGGGGAATTTGTTTAAAAATAAACGTTGATTTATTTTTGAAGTGTGGGAATAAATTTACGGATTTGGAACGTAAATATAAAGTAAATCGTTAAGGATTTAATTAATTGGTTTAAATGAACCATGTTGAAATGAAAGTATTTGCGCATAAGGAAAATGTTTGAAATTTGTTTTCAAAAGTGGTAAAGGTGAAAAGTGATTTGAAAATTGTTTTCAAATGGTTGAAGTGTGAAAATTATATATCTTGTAAAGATATTTTTTTGGAAAATAAATAATTTGGAAAATTATTTGGAATTTGGTGATGTTGTGCATATCCATTGATAGTTCAATAACCGACTATCAATATTTACCTTTCAATGGGTATTTGTGATTTACTTGAATTTGAATGCCACACTTATTTTTTTTAATAAGCGCTCACTATTCGGGTTAGCCGGGAAAGGACCTTGGGGTCGTATTACCCATTCCGAATATGTGATATGTCGTTATGAATTGCATTTGAAGACCGGTGTTGAAGACAGGATATTTTCAAAAGCGAAAGGACAACTCATCGAATGTCTTTGCATCGACTGGTCCCCGGTATAGAGACTCCATATGTGATGGGAAGTCCGGTCGTGATTAGTGAATATCTGGATTGCAAGGACTTCTTTGTAAGTGCCTTCGGTTCTGTTCGATCTCGGAACAGACTTGTATGGATAATATGTCTGACATTACAAATTGAGATATAAAGCTGATTTCTTTCAAATATATTTCTGTTGGTGGCAGAGAATTTATTCTTTTAGCTTAACACCCTTCTCTAAGACGTACGAGCTCAGAGGTTATGTAGTTAATGGTTATCAGCTATATATTCCCAATTTGGTAATGTGACAGGCTGAGTGATGCTGTGAAATGATCATTGTTTGATCATTTGTGATGTGATCATTTGTTTTATCATTTATCTTTGTGATCATTACTTTTATCATTTGTTGACCCAAAGCATGGCTTTGTACCAAAGCGTGGCTTTGTGGACGAGACTTCGTCGGACCTCACACCCCGGAAATGGTCAAAACAGGAAGGATGCAGCAAGGTTATTAGGGGTAGCGCCCTTTAGTGTATGTCATTCCTTCTGGATAGAGGTGGTATCATGGTATGGAGCCAAGATATTTAACCTATGTTGTTTCTGCAAACTTATTACTTTGTGGTTATTGGAAATCGAGGATCCTCGGATGTAGATCAGTTACGATCGGGGGATGGCATATTCGTGTCAGTAGTTACCCAGTTAGGGGTAACCCGGCCTTGTGTTGGCAGAGATCCGGTTTGGTTCTCGGGACGTCATTCGAGAGGCGTTTCCATGTGGCGATAGGAAGTTCCTTGGCCTGACCATTTGTTGGAAATCCAAAGAAACAATACGAGCCTTGTACGGTTTTAGTTGTATAACCTGCCATGGAATGTGACGGTAACCTGCTATTGAACATGGTAGCTATAGTAGGCATAAGTGCGGAATGCCTATGCTGGCTAAGATTTATATCTTTATTTTCGAAATGATTTTCCCTACACTATGCACTAGTAATAATATCAAATGTTCTTTTTAATGCGTATCAAGCATCTTTGACTATCATAAGGAGAAATCTCCTCCGATTCTGCGTTTGCATTGTGTGTGTGTGCGGGAGGCCTTATGGTAGTCTCATTTTTTAAAAAGCATTGCGAATTTATTTTAAAATTATTCCTCTATTTTGTTTTTGAAGATAAGATAAACTGTTTTAGTTCTCACACCAGTCACATGACTGACTCAGAGTTTATTGTTTTCCTTCCTAAACTATGGGTGCCCACCAATTTCCACACGGGCAGTCAAGAGTTAAGGTTTATCAGGATATTCTGGAATTCAGGAGTTGCTGGAGGCAAGCTGGATGGCATGGCGTATCATCCAGTATATAGTATTTATTTTTTCCGCTGTTTGTTGTTGTATTGATGGTTATACACTCTGATGATGTAATGAAATGAAATGTAATGTAATAACTGATATAGTTCTTTGTTTAAAGTCATTCATTTATATATTATATGTTGTTCCGCTGCGATTGTGAGATTCTGATATTATTCTGTTGTTTTCTTTCTGTTCTGTTCTATCTTTTTTCTCTTCTTCTATCCCTTTTCTTTTCTTTAAAACCCTAAGAATTCGTATTTCCGTTCATCTTGAGTTAGTCAATGGAATGAAGCCTCTATTTCACGATTTGAAGCCAGTAGAGGGCTCGATTCGATCGAAGTTGAATTTGAATTCGTTGTAATATATTTTTTTTTTAGAGACACAGAGGCTTCGACAATTTTTTTTTGAACGAACAAAAGAAAGAGGGGAGTGCAATTTTGATTTTGTAGGAGTATATAATAGTTTATGAATTAAGGAGCAGAAGAGGGAAAGAGGAAACGGAGCGGCCATTTCTTCTGATAAATTGATTTTTCTTCGTGATATTTTAACACAAGAATGGAGACGCGATGATGATGGTATGTACGAGAGGAGACAACGATATGAAAGAAAGGCAGCTGATGGTAATTAGCACGTGGATATATAAATATAAATTTAAATAGAATTTTCGATGTAAATTTCCAACGCGTTTGTATATCGTATGCTCACACAACAACTCCAATTGCCACGAAATTTGAAATCCGATAATAAATCAATATCACGGATCTAATGGATCTGGTTTCGTCGAATTCCGAGACTGTGCCTCGGAAGGCTATTTTTAAATTCAATTTAAACGATATAAAATTTCAAAACTGAACAAACCACTGCTAATTTCAGTTTTACAACTTCTATTATCCTCTGTACTATCAATATAAATTTTACAAGCCCTAAAATTATTTCTAACAGGCTTAAAATTCTACATTCAACAATTTACCCAACTTCTAATTATTAAATTCTATTATTTAATTATCAAATAAATAGCGATATTTGTAATTCAAGTTAAAATTATTCTATTGAATATTTAAAATCAATTAAATACTCCGATTTTAATTACTTGAAAATTCTGGGTCGTCACATTCCTCCCTCCTCAAAAGAATTTCGTCCCCGAAATTACTAGTTAAGAAGAATGGTCCAATACCCGTTTATTATTTTCCCCAGATCCAAACAGTTTAATTAATTTGTCAGAACATATTCTTTTATATAGAAGATCCACTATCATTCTTATTAACTTTCCAAACATTTCCCTAGTTTGCAAAAAATCCTATTTGCCCAATCATTCAAGCTTCAATTTAAAACCAAATTTTGAATTATCAAAATTTTCTCAAAATTTTTCTAACTCCCTAAATTTCCGAAATTTTTTGCCAGCGTCTCCTTTGCGGGGCTAGCTCGGTACAACTACAAAAGGCCTCCACGGGCTCTCAAATCCAAAAAGAAAACAAAAGGCCAAGTGGCTCAATCCAAAATCCCAATCAAATTTCATATAGAAACTTAAACACATAATTTTTTCGAGCATTTCAAATTTATCTTCTGAAATCAAAAATCAATTCTCTTTTCCCTTTATATTACCTACATATCCTGCTTAGCACTAATATCCAATCACAACTTTCAAAACATTTTATCTACTTCCTTACAAAATGTCAATATTTATTCATTCGAATATTAACTTACAATATGTTTGTAATGTCAATTTTCAATTAAGAATTTATCATTGCTTACTTAAGTTAGTATAAGCATTTATGCGTTTCTTATATTAATTTTCATCTTACCACTTTAATTTGTATCTATTCCTATTCAAATCGATTCTTTCATTTCCATATCAATTCAATTTATCATCAACTCTAAATGTTAAATTTTATTTTTCATTCATACTGATTCATGTCATTATTTTACATTAGTTCATTTACAAATTTATTTCAATTTCCAATTTAAAAACATTTGTCATTAACAAAATTTTCCAAGATTTTCAAAAAATTTCTAACTCTCAAAATTTCTGAAATTGTTGGCAGTCTCCTTTGTACGGAGGAGCTTTTGCAATTTGACAAAAGATATAAATATATATACATCGACCCACACGGTCGGAAAAACCAAAAACAGTTCATGTTTCCTGTTTTTATTGCGTAGGCGTACCTTATTTAGCATTTTTAAGCAAGCAACTTATTTATTTAGCAGTTAGCACAATCAAATCCAGCCACACGGCTTCCGGTACCTGTATTTACTCAATTTAAACATGTAAGTGCCATATATATAAAGTTTTATCAACATTTCACTTACTTGCAATAGTTAAACATATGAATTCTAAAAGAAATTCACACCAAACATTCTTCCGTATGCAACTTATACAATGTTCATACTAATTCCACTGTTCCAATTAATTTATAACTATTTTCATTCAATTTGGATGGTTTTCGATCCATTCGTATACACTTTCATCAATTTGAATCGTTTAAAACTCAATCGCTTACATTTAATTTATTTTTAAGCAAACTGAATTCATATTTTATTCAATTGCTCTCAAAATCAATTTATTTTACTTCTATCAACTCATAGAATTTTAATTACTTCCATTTACATCCAATGACAATTTATTCTATGCAATTTGACGAGATCTATGTGAATAAATAAGTACTTATGTTTTATGACCAATTTAAATTGATTTCAACTAAATTTATACTTAATTCTATTCCATTTTTAAATTTATTCACAATCCATATATTCTCATTTTCATTGCATTTAAATTTAAATCCCTTCACTTGCATTTCATTTTATTAACCAAACCATTTCATTCAAAACCATTAACAATTTAGGTTCATCTTCATTGCCAATTAAATTTCCTTTTTATTTTAATCCATTCACAACCATTTATTTATTCAATATAATTAGTTTATCCACTCAATCCATTATGAATTTTCATTTCATTAAATATTATCTATAATTCACCGAATTCTATTTCGATTAAAATTTAGTTTCACTTGATTTAAGACCAATCCAATATAATTAAACTTGATTTTAAGTTGAATTCAATTCAACTCTCCCCCTTATATTCAGCTGACATTTTATTTTGATTTATTCAAATTTATACTTAAGCTCATTTTCATTTTACAAGCAAGTTTGCTTTCCAATTCAACTTAATTTTCTGTCAATTAAATCTCATTTTAAACCTGCAATTTCATTTGATTGGTCATTATAGAATTTAACTTTCATACTCAACTCAGTCAATTGATTACATGTCCATCTCCAATTTATTTCCACTTATTTGGATTTTATTCACAATACAAACCATTATCATTTTAATCCAATTTAATTTTTTCTTCATTCGACACATTCCCAACTATAATTAATTTGTTAACACTTCAAGTCAATTTTTTTTATTTATAACTCGAGTTCTGATTCTACTATCCATTTTCAATTTACCACCCAATTTCATGGACTCACAGTTCAATTACATTCTCAATTCATTTAATTAATTGTAAGGCCACTTTCAATTATATTTCTTCACTAATGATTCAAGTCGAATCTGATTTATAACTTGAGTTTTATTTTCAAACTTCATATTAAACTCACAATTCCGCTTTACTTGACTATAATAGGTTCCATTTACACATTTCATTAACTAATTTATTAATGAATTAGTTCTTCCCTATTTATGGTTCAATATTTGATTTTTAATTCCAAATATCACTTCATTTAATTTTCTTAGTTCAATTTATTATATAATTCAAGTTTGGATTTTTTTTTTGTTTTATTTTCCAATTCATCAAACCATATTTATTTTGGTTTTCTATTTCACTTTCACATTTTATAAGTCACAACTTATTAATTACACAATCCCATTCATTCAAGGCTTAAATATGTTCATCTTTTATTTTTAAGTCAAGCCTTATGCTTATTTATAACCCAAGCATATTTTATTCTATGGATTTTTAATTCTTTTACAAGTTATTCTAATTTATTTATTTCAATCCAATCCTTATTCATCTTATTTTCCATTTGTTCAGGTAAGAATCTAATTCCACTCAATAAATCAATTGAATTTTTATTTCAATTCAATTTTATTTTAACTCAGTTTTATTTAACACAATTCGACTTCAACTTAATTCGAATACACTGGATATTATTTTCAGCCTATCCAATTAATTTCAATCCAGTCAAATTTTTATTCCCTTGATCCAAGTAAATTTTATTTTTAACTTTTCCCTTTAAATTTAAATTTCCAGCATTCAAAGCTTATATTTCCTTTCTGATTTAAAAATCATCTCAATTTATAAGCTTACAACCTATCTCATCAGGATTTTTAAACACCCGAACTTTAGTTTCAAATTATTTTGAAATCTCCAACATCTCAAATCACACTTCTCAAAAATCAAACCAATCCTGGTTTTATTCCCAACAAATTTGCTTAGAAATTTTCAAAAACAACTAGCTTTTCTGAACAAATCAGCAATCCGTCACTTAAAAATTCAAAAATGAATACTGATGATGTGGCCGTCATCATCAGAATTATTTCCCAATAATCCAAGTGATTTCAATGCTATATCAATTTCAAAATCCATTTTAAGCAAATTTCCTTTCAGAAATACCTCTAAAACAATAATGCTAGTATTTATCTTCAAAATACTTCCAAATCTCCGGAATTTAGATTCCAAACCCTGCTTTAATCAATTTTAACTATAATTTATTTGCACAGCTTATGCTCGTACAAATTCTCATTTGATTACATTTCAATTTATAATTTACATTTATAATTCATATTTATAAATTTCATCTTATAATGAATTTATTCCCTTAACTTTGGTTATATTTTCAATTTTCTTGTTAAATTTTTACACAACGATGATAATAATTTAATATTTAATTTCTAACATCCAAGCAACCATATATTAGCTGAGATAGTTTACAAAAACTTCTCTTTATATCAAAAATATATTTTTGGGTAAAATTATTTCATTTACCCACACTTAAAACAATACCGTGTTGATTATTCTACCCAAGTGTTTAGAAACCCTTTCGATACAGTTGTACAGACTGTGTCGACGACGGTTCATATGCCACTCAACAAACCAATCAACACAATATTAAAACAATTTTTATTAACTAACAAATACGCACTCATATCTATTAATACGCTCAAACTCATTATAGAGTACTACGGACTCTATTTTAAATGAGTAATTCCCACCAGAGCCAAGGTTATCACCAACCTGGCTCTAATACCAAGTGTAATAGCCCACAAATCCGTACCCCTTGAGTCAACACTATTCTATAACAATCAACTCAAGTTGTACAGAAATACAAACCATTTGGGTTAAAGAAGATGAGGTAGAAGAAGAAAATAGAAAACAACAACAGAATCTAACCATCGCAGCGGAATAAAATATAATAGATAATAAATGATCTTTACTCAAAATCAAATATCTATGTTTATATAATACATCATCAGAGTACATCAATCACAGCTCAAAATCAATACCATACAAATGGATACATAGCAACTCAACACAGCGGAATAGATATATAAACAAGTACGAGAGTACGTATCGTCATCCAACTCGTCTCCTGAGCTCCACAGCATCATATCCTGAATCCTATAATACTCGGTCTGACCCAAGCATTACAGTTAAATAATACCTGAGTTAGTCTGGAATACCAGCGTGATAAAATCACACTCAATTGATTATTAAAGTTTCAAAAATCCTTTGAAAACAAAAGCATCTCGTAAGACCATGCCACAAATAAACATGTCGGGTTTTTACCTTACGATAGCTAAAAAAATATTTATAGAAATCCTCTGATATAATAATAGGGTATATATACAAATACTTATAAAATAGCAAAAATTGTTACATCTATTAAATTCCAGCCACTAGCCACAGAGTGGGTAATACAAACAAAACTCGTACAAGGCTCGTAGGGAGAATGGATTTCCAACTAATGACTAGGCACTGAGGTACCACCTGTCACAGTACGGGGCCTAGATCACCGTACCGAAGAGTACGCCCGCTCCCCTACAACACAAGACCGGGACTACCCCTTACCGGATAATCCCGAGTGAGATCACCCCGCGGTTGGGATCAGCAACCGTCCACTACGCCGAAATAAAAAGGGACATCTAGACAGGGACGACTTCACCCTGCTTGGGTGCTACCCACATAGCCTTGCTGCATAACCCTGATTTTCAGTCATTCCCATTTGATGAGGCTTGAGGCTAAGCGTTACCTTTTTAGAACATATCTCTTAGAATGCCCATCGTCCACCCGACGATGTTTCGCAAGCATTCATCCATACAAGTCCGTCCCGGTTTCGAACGGAACCGAAGGCACTATTCCTACTACATCCATTTTGGAAATATCCTCAGGATTAGTAGCGATTAGCCCTGCACTTCACTGCTACATCTTCGAATCCAAAATCGTTTTTCACGGAAACGTACAAACTGGATTGAAGTGGTTTTCGAGAAATAAATCTCGATCCCGTTCTCTTCGAAACGATCAACGCATTTTTGTCCAATATTGATATTTGGTTATTTAACTATCAGTTAATATGCACAAACATCCATCAAATAAGAAATAATTTCCCAAATTATTTGTTTATCTCAAAAATATCTTCACAAGATATATTTTCACTTTTCAGATTCCTTTGAAAATAGTTTTCAAAACTACCTGCCTTTCTCAGAATAAATTCCAAGTATTTCTATTTCCACTGGAATCACAAAGCACAAAACTCGATTTTCTAAATTAATTTAAAACACTTTACTTTTAAAAATATACTTTAAAACATTCAAGTTAAAATTACTTTAAAAATTTGTTAAAAATACATAATATATGAATATTTGAAAATAAGGTTACTTAATAAAATATAAAACTAGATTTCTACTTTTAAAAACAAAATACTAAGTTACTTCTTAATAATTACTGCTATAATGGATTAAAGAAAATACTTACTTTAGACTTTAAATAATTGAAATAATAAATTTTACGAAACTTGCTTTCTTTAAAAACAACTTTAAAACATTTAATTGATATTTAAAAATTTACTTTAAAAACGTACTTGGTTATCCAGAGAAAAATTCCAACTTCAATCACTTAAATCAATTTTCCAAATTGATTTCCCATTTATTCCATTTGAAATAAATTTCTTTACTTACTCTGTTTATTTCAAAATTATTAATTATGGGTTTCATTATTATTGTTATTATCTTCCGTTTGATTTTAAATCCTTTAACGAAATTATACAAATTTCAGATTTTCCCAATTTCTTCCTTATTCTTTTCAGTAATTTAAATCTTAAATTTGAAATAAATGTTTTCTTCTTTTAATTAATATCGCTGAAGATTTAATACTCATTAACTTTCTTTTTATTCAAATTTCCTTCTATACTCAAGATCTATTTATTAAAAAAATTCAGTTACTTCATTCCTTTTTCAATTGATTTTTTTTTAAATTTATTCTATAATTATTTTATTTACAAATTCACTTCTTTTAATTCCTTTCCAAAATCTAATTTATATATTTTTGGAAATTCATTATACCCAATCATAACCAATCGAACTATAGCATTCAATATTCCAATAAAGTTCATCATGGAATAGCAAATAATCACAACAAAGGGCATAGAATATTTTAAATAAATGTTGGGGATCCAATTGGATCCCTCCAACCTGTTTTTCCCTGCATCCACAGATGTTAGCACGATATAATATGCCAATTTCAAAATATCCCATACTATAGCACGTCAATCAATTCAACCATTCAAACAATTATTTAAATTTTATCATTTAAATTTAAGTTTAACTGAGTGAGATTAACTCATCTTTGCTTTTAATTGGCAATCCATTCCTGACCAGCTTGTTTCTTTTCAGATTTCAAACCTTGAATAAATATTATGTGACTTTTTTAATATCTAAACTAATCGAAAAATCAACCACCTAAATATTTATTTAAAACTTAAATTTATTGTGTTAATAAAGTTCCAGATTTTACTTTAGTGTTAAATCCTTATTACCTAATTAAATGAACAGTTTCTATCATTAAATTAGAATATTCAAAATAATTTAACCACCACGTAGAACTCATGCATTTGTAAATACTAATTTTTAATATGCTTGTAATATATGTATATTCGTTGTCAAACTGTCTATTTAACATTTAACAGTAAGAATTTAAAAAGTATAAACAACCATTATATCTTCTCAAATCTATGTATATAAATTGAAATACTTATATATATGTGTGTGTATATAAAAAAACAATTGCAGTGTAAAATATTTTATTTTTTTTCTTTTCTTTTCTGCGAACATATGAATATGAACTTACTAAAATTTAAACAGAAAACAGGGATCGATATCTCATCGATCGAGCTTCTGAAACTATGAAATCCTCTGCGACTCTACCTCGCAACCTCCTGCCGCAGCATCCACCTCGCACGACAATTTCGAAGTAACCGCATCCGTAATAGCATCGACCTCATCTCGCGAACGCCATCTCTTCTCCAATCCTAGCATGCGCTCTCAACCCGGAGTCGAGACGTTGTCCAACTAGGGTTCAAATGCCCTCGCGAATCGCCAAAATCAAACGGCGCCATTGATGAGCGCAAGCCCTAAACGAGAAGACAAAGGATTGAAGCCGCTATTTCACGATTTGATTCCAATAGAGGGCTCGATTCGATCGAAGTCGAATTTGAATTCGTTATAATATATATATATATATAT
Organism: Allium cepa; assembly: GCA_030765085.1. Classification (NCBI taxonomy): domain Eukaryota; kingdom Viridiplantae; phylum Streptophyta; class Magnoliopsida; order Asparagales; family Amaryllidaceae; genus Allium; species Allium cepa. The sequence goes on along the minus strand of CM060939.1, from coordinate 921,396,193 downwards.
ATATATATATATATATATATATATATTTTAGAGACACAAAGGCTTCGGCCATTTTTTTTTCGAACGAACAAAAGAAAGAGGGGAGTGCAATTTTGATTTTGGAGGAGTATATAACAGTTTGTGAATTAAGAAACAGAAGAGGGAAAGAGGAAACGAAGCGGCCATTTCTTCTGATAAATTGATTTTTCTTCGTGATATTTTAACGCAAGAATGGAGACGCGGTGATGATGGTATGTACGAGAGGAGACAACGATATGAAAGAAAGGCAGCTGATGGTGATTAGCACGTGGATATATAAGTATAAATTTAAATAGAATTTTCGATGTAAATTTCCAACGCGTTTGTATATCATATGCTCACACAACAACTCCAATTGCCACGAAATTTGAAATCCGATAATAAATCAATATCATGGATCCAATGGAACTGGTTTCGTCGAATTCCAAGACTGTGCCTCGGAAGGCTAATTTTAAATTCAATTTAAACGATATAAAATTTCAAAACTGAACAAACCACTGCTAATTTCAATATTACAACTTCTATTATCCTCTGTACTATCAATATAAATTTTACAAGCCCTAAAATTATTTTTAACAGGCTTAAAATTCTACATTCAACAATTTACCCAACTTCTAATTGTTAAATTCTATTATTTAATTATCAAATAAATAGCGATATTTGTAATTCAAGTTAAAATTACTCCATTGAATATTTAAAATCATTTAAATACTCCGATTTTAAATGCTTGAAAATTCCGGGTCGTCACATAAATTATTGAATTATGTAGTTTAAATATTGAATCATATAATTTGAAAATGGGTAAAACGTTGAATCTGGAGTTTTAAGCCTGTTAATAATAATTTGAAGGCTTATAGAATTCATATTGATAGCACAGAAGGTAATGACGGTGTTGAAATTGAGTTTGGAAGTGTTTTGTTCCGTTTTAAAAATATATCGTTTAAATTAAAGTTAAAAAGAGCCTTCCGAAGCACAGTCTCGGAATTCGACGAAACTAGTTCCATGGGATCCGTAATAGTTAGTTATTATCGAATTTCAATTTTCGTAGCAATCGGAGTTGTTGTTTGACCTTGGCAGTTAAAAACGCTTTGAACTATTTTAATCGATTTAATTTAAAATTGATCGTTTACTTCCGTAACTCACGCATATGATCAAATTAGCCACCGAAACACGTTCCATTGTGTTCGGAATGCGCGTAAAAATTTAAGAACGCCTGTCCGTATGTTCGATTCGGGGTTTGGGATTTTGCGTTATGGAACCCGAGATATTTTCATATTTAATTATATAAAATCAGGCGTACTTAAGAAGCCTTACACCATCATATATCTCATTGCCGTCCCTTTCTTCAATCTGGAAGCAGCAGAGAATCGAGCGTAAATAAAATTTAATGGTCGAGCTTAATCAAAAAAATCAATTTCCCTTCTTCAATTCATTTCACAAATCCAATTTCTTCTCAAATAAACTCGCCTTCATATTGAATATCGACCTGTTCGTTTACCCTCTTCAGATAGCATAAAAAGAACCCTATCTGGATATCAAATGTGACGCCCCACCTCTATACCCACGCTAGCCAAGAACACTACGGTGTAGTGCTGTCAACTCGCATGGAGAATAAGGCTGTTGAGGAGCGACCATCAATAGTTAGGCCTTATACTAGTACTGGTTATCTCAATGGGAGTGGTATATAAATATCTTTTTTTTCATTTTTCATCTCTGATTTTTCTCCCATCGACATACCCCAATTCCAGTATAAAACGAACTACGATGGTTCGTAATAGTTTAGAACAGTAAATATAAAATATCACACAGATAATATAATGCGGAACACAAATCAAACAGAAAGTCTCATATATACAATAACTGATGTCAGTTACAATACATTTGATACAATACATATGACACGGTACATATGATACAACTACAACAGTCGACTAAGGAAGTTACATATACAAGTACATTAACGTATTTAATATACATGAATACATATCTTCCTATACAATTTTACGGACTACTACAAATGACGACGACTACTCCAAAAGATATGAAAGAACTTCATAGCTCTAGCAGCAACCCAAAGCAGAATATCTATAACCTGAAATACTCGGTCTGACCCGAGTATTAAATTTAAAAGAAAATAATACTCGGGTCAGTCTAATTCAAACTCAGTTATTAGTGCACAGAAGCAATAATAATTAAATAATGAATAGACGACAGTTATTAAACCAAATCAGAATGCAATTCAGAATATTGAATTGAAATAAACAAAACAGTTCAAACCATTGGAATATCAATTAAAATATTAATTCAAGTAGGGCTGCAGTACACGCACGCGTGCACTGCCTCGCCACTACTGAATATGGTATACGCAAAAAGATCCATAAGTCAAAACAAATAGAATATCATACACGCCATACCGTGTGGCTGCAGTTCACGCTTGCGTGCACTGCCTTGCCACTATAGTGACGAAGTACCCAACGAATACCGTGTGGCTGCAGTTCACGCTTGCGTGCACTGCCTTGCCACTACAGTAATGATGTACACAATCGGCCCAACCCTCAAGTTCAAGTATGAAGTACACATGTAATGCACATGCCAACAGTCAAAGACATGCACCAGTGTACCAAGCCACCACATAAAAAAAAAAAAACAATCTACTGTGCAACAGCCCTGATATGCAACTCACTAAAATAATGGAGTACATAACTACATGAAGCCCATTAGAAATGAATATCAAAAATGCAGACTTGAACACACTTGTGATAAACTTTAGGTAGAAAATATGCACCAACACATATGCTCAAGCGTCTGCATATTAAATATGCAATCAAAAGTTGTAATGAAACAACAAAATGCCCAAGTATCTGCATATAAGATATGCAAAACGAAAGTGGCAGTGAAACATCAAAGAAATGCCAAAGCGACAGTGGACCAATGAGTAAGACTACACAGTGAAATGGCATGCAAATTGAATCAGGCGGTGGCAACAATCACTATTAAATTTATAAGTGCAGACAACGACATGAGCATCAACTCGATGAAACCACCCAGGCAGTGCACCAGTAACATACTAGCACCTCAAAAACACAGTGAATCAAGATCACCATTAATATACAGGAATCAAGATGAACTAGGGCAATGCATCAAGCACCAAGAACAGTCATTTGAAAATATGAGCTGTCTCAAACCAAAAAGGTACAACATGTATGCATCAGTGATGATACAAGAACAACCGAGGAAAAACAACTACATGAAAAGATCGATAAAAAAATAACCAATTAACAGCAGATTGTACCTGAACAAGTAGTTCAGTGGTGTACAGGAGCCATGACGGCTACAACAAGTTTTGTTTTTCTTAAAACATCGTAAAACACTTTCATATAAGCAAAGCAGTAACAATATCAAGTCGAAGCAACTCAAATTGTCAAAGCCAGCGCTATTAGGAATCAAGGCACATGAATAGGCAGTGAGCTACTGACCGGAGTCAAAGAAAGCAGAGAACAACATCAACATATAAAGAAATGAACTCAACATATACAAACTTCAAAAAGTATCAAGTTCGAACAATCCAAAACTGAGACAGCTAGCAATACAAATACCATGATATTATAGAAGCAATACTACATGAACCAGACTCGAGCAGTTAGACTCAGTGTGGCAAAAATGCAACCAAATGAAACTCATGCATACAGGGTACAATCAGGCATCACCAATCACATAAACTCGACAAAATGCAAGCAAAGTGAACGAGCTCACCCAAAACATACGAGCCGTGTACATCAGTAAAAACGAACCAAGGGACAAGTGACTGAAGCCCGGTTGCAACAGTTCCACTGGAAACAAACGAGGAATTTAAAACCATAGTCAATCAAACAAAAATTCAATATGCAGAAGACTCAAGTCAACACCCCAAGTAACACAAACGCATAATGGCCGAAATCAATACGCACAGCATTTGCAAAGCCGAGGATAGTTTTAGTCAAGTAATTCAAATTCAACAAAGTCAAAGACAATTACTTTTTATACCAAAGTAAGTTTTAAAACTGTCAGAAAAGCAATTGAGATAGCATCTAGGAATCGCAACTCCAATCAATGTCATTTAAATCAATGACAGTTAAGGACAAGTAATAAGAAACAAATTCAATCACTGGCCGAGATAAAACAACATCGAAGCAAAAATTGAATTGCAGAAGCACCATACTAAGAAGGAACTAGATGTGAGTAAAGAGATTTACTCACCTTGTCGACGAATTTAGAAGAAGCCGACCACACCAGAAATCGAGCAAAGCCATAGTCTTCATTCGATCGAGCTTCAATGGTTGGCGACTTCGATTGTCACAAGCCCTAGTTTTCGAAAAGAGGGGCGAACGTGAAGGAGTGAATGCACGTGAGAACAATGGCCGCCATTTATTTTCTTTTGTTAGGGTTTTAAGTCTTGAACGAGAATGAATAAAAGGGGGGATAAGGCCAAATAAAGTAAAATAAAATATTTATTTAAAGTCCTAACTATACTAACAAATTTCTCAAGAATTTTAAACCCGATTACAAACTCCTGACAGCAATTAGCAACAAGATTAATCGTTTAATGTCAATTATCATTCGATGCGAAATACCGGGTTGTTACAGACTCCCCTCCTTAAAGAAATTGCGTCCTCGCAATCATAAGGAATAAATGGACAAAAGGTAACAACCATAAGAGCATCTCATCACAAGATGAAGAAATTCGAAATAGGAAGTTCACCATAAAGAGCATGAAAGAGTAAGCCTGAACGTGTTTGCTCGATGAATTCTCTGGATTCCTAAGAGAAATCCCTAGAATTTGAGAACCACTGAACTCTCACAAGAAAAACATCTTTATTTCGAAGGTGCTACACCCCCGAAGCAATGATGTGAATAGAAGGTTTCTCAAGAATAAAAATCGGAAATCCCTAAGGCATTTCCGTAATTGGAAGACGTGGAAAACGTCATGAATAGCAGAAAACTGAGCCGATACGCCGGCGTAGTACAATATAAACATCAAAGAAATCTTTTAATTTCATAAAAGAAATTCACAAATTCTCAACAAAATTTGATTATCAAATAGATAATCAGAATACAGAAATCACAAAACAACAATATCTAATCATCGATACGATAATTAGAAAACAGCAAAATCAGCAAATCCAATTATCAACAAAGATAATTAGAAAACACCAATATCTAATTATCCATAGATAATTCAGAAATCTCAAATCACAAATATTCGATTATCAAAAACGATAATCAAATCAACGAGTATTCGATTATCAAAATCGAAAATCAATCTTAAATCACAAATATTTAATTATCACAAACGATAATTAAATCTCAAATATCTAATTATCACAAACGATAATTAGAAACAATAAATATCTGATTATCAAAACGATAAATCAGAAATCATAAACATCCAATTATCAAAACGATAATCAGAAATTACCACAACGGTAATCAAATTTCAAATCACAAATATTTAATTATCACAATTGATAATCAAATCTCAAATCGCAAATGTTTAATTATCACAAACGATAATTAAATCTCAAATATCTGATTTTCACAAGCGATAATCAGAAACAGCAAATATCTGATTATCACAAACGATAATCAGAAATCACAAATTTTCAATTAACGAGTCCGAAATTAACCGAAATAGCAAACGCACATGACCCGTAACCACGAGTTTTACTAAATCGTTTAATTCACTTCATCGTTTCCTTGAAAGTGCAAAATTGTGTATTTTAAATAAATAACATTTTACGTTCTCAAACGGACAAGTCCGGAATTAAGCGAATCAGTAAAAGAAAGGGGTCATAGTCCTCGATTTTTCTGAAACGTTTAATTCGCTTCCTCATTCTTTTGAAAGCGCAAATCGTAAAAATTTTAAAAACAATTTTGATTTATATTTTGAAACATTTTTTTTTATAACACGTGATTAAAACAGCGACATCAGTAGCAACTTCGATAAGTGGATTTTCATTCATCAAAAGTGTCACAAGAATCTTCTCAAAGATAGAAAGGGATATCATACCCTAAACTTGTATTCATAACAAGTCAATAACACACGAATTCACCAATGCGCAAGAATTGATAAAACTTATCAATAGAAATCACAAAAATTGGTGAAGCACAAATTCTAGAAATCATCACAAGAAATCCAGAAATCACAAGATGAAAGTATGAAAACTCGAACGGGAGTATGAAAACTCGAACGGAGTATGAAAAAGAATAAAAGATGTGGCATAACATAAAATATCCATAATGACATACTACTATAAGTATGTAAATAATGATCAGCAGGAGATCAACCGATAAGAGGTATGGCATAAATATGAAATATCCATACTGACATACAACTATAAGTATGCAAATAATGATCAACAGGAGATCAACCGATAAGAGATAATCAATATCACAAGAATCTTCTCAAAGATCCAAAGAGGTATCATACCCTAAATTTGTACTCATGACAAATCAGTAACGTATGAATTCACCAATGCACAAAAATAGGTGAAGCATAAAATTTCCAGAAATCAACATAAGGAATCTAGAAATCACAGAAAAAGGGAAAGAGGCCTATCACATGACGGTCCGAAGACCAAGGGGAGCTACCCCGCATGTGTGAATGGAATCACACAGATTGAGGTCAAGACTAACCAAAAAGCAGAAAGGTATGTGTGAATGGAATCACATAAGTGGTGTCTAGTCTGACCATCAGAACGATCATCATGATCAACGAGGAGTGTCAATTACAGTAAGCATGTGTGAATGGAATCACACAGATCGAGGTCAAGACTAACCAAAAAGCAAAAAGGTATGCGTGAGTGGAATCACACAAGTGGTGTCTAGTCTAACCTTGCAATGAAAGAGACATCGCGCAATTGCTAGTCTAATTCATAAAGCGATCATCAAGATCAACGAGAAGTGTCAATTACACTAAGCTAGTGAATATAAAAGTTTAGCTTCATGTCCCATAACCACTAGCTTAACTTAAATATTTACGAACAAATTGTAGATCTTCACTAGAAAAATGTCACAAGTGGTTCAATCGAACAAGTCCAAAAATTAACCGACGAAGTAAACGCAAGCGTTTCATACCACTTGTTTTGCTAAGCCGTTTAATTAGATTTCTCATACGAGTGAAATAAAGGTTAGTATATACTAATATATTGGAAAACGGTTTAGGAAAAGAGTTTTGTAGTAAAATAGTTTTGAAATCGTTTGGAAAAGGGTTTTGATATTTACTACTAGTATAGAAAACCTTTATATTTTTAAAGTAACAAATCACAAAAATGATTGTAGGAACAATCAAGCACAAGAATTCACATACAAAGATGTGAATAGAATCCAAAGAAATCGATACTGTATCCATCAAAAGGAATGTTCACAAAAATTCCGAAGAAAATGTTATCAAAGTTGCTAATAAATTATAGCAACAAATCGGGAAATTAACAAGAATCGATTAAATTTGGAAACCAAATCAATTCACTAAAATTCACATTCGAAGACGTGAATAAAATCCGAAGAATTCGATTCTAAATCCATCAAAGTAGAATTACCCAAAAATTCCAGAAATAGAAGTTATCAAAGTCGAAAACACAAGAATCAAAATCAAATGCATATGAATAGGCGTTAGGAATTCATACCTAACCATCAAAGACAATCATATGCAAATATGAGAGATAAAACGTCAACAAATAGTTGTAACATATGTACTATCTAAGTTATGTTTTATATTTGTTCTAAACCCCAGGCTCTGATACCAAGCTGTGACGCCCCACCTCTATACCCACGCTAGCCAAGAACACTACGGTGTAGTGCTGTCAACTCGCACGGAGAATAAGGCTGTTGAGGAGCGACCATCAATAGTTAAGCCTTATACTAGTATTGGTTATCTCAATGGGAGTGGTATACAAATATATTTTCTTTCATTTTTCATCTCTGATTTTTCTCCCATCGACATACCCCAATTCCAGTATAAAACGAACTACGATGGTTCGTAATAGTTTAGAACAGTAAATATAAAATATCACACAGATAATATAATGCGGAACACAAATCAAACAGAAAGTCTCATATATACAATAACTGATGTCAGTTACAATACATTTGATACAATACATATGACACGGTACATATGATACAACTACAACAGTCGACTAAGGAAGTTACATATACAAGTACATTAACGTATTTAATATACATGAATACATGTCTTCCTATACAATTTTACGGACTACTACAAATGACGACGACTACTCCAAAAGATATGAAAGAACTTCATAGCTCTAGCAGCAACCCAAAGAATATCTACAACCTGAAATACTCGGTCTGACCCGAGTATTAAATTTAAAAGAAAATAATACTCGGGTCAGTCTAATTCAAACTCAGTTATTAGTGCACAGAAGCAATAATAATTCAATAATGAATAGACGACAGTAATTAAACCAAATCAGAATGAAATTCAGAATATTGAATTGAAATAAACAAAACAGTTCAAACCATTGGAATATCAATTAAAATATTAATTCAAGTAGGGCTGCAGTACACGCACGCGTGCACTGCCTCGCCACTACTGAATATGGTATACGCAAAAAGATCCATAAGTCAAAACAAATAGAATATCATACACGCCATACCGTGTGGCTGCAGTTCACGCTTGCGTGCACTGCCTTGCCACTATAGTGATGAAGTACCCAACGAATACCGTGTGGCTGCAGTTCACGCTTGCGTGCACTGCCTTGCCACTACAGTAATGATGTACACAATCGGCCCAACCCTCAAGTTCAAGTATGAAGTACACATGTAATGCACATGCCAACAGTCAAAGACATGCACCAGTGTACCAAGCCACCACATCAAAAAAAAAACAATCTACTATGCAACAGCCCTGATATGCAACTCACTAAAATAATGGAGTACATAACTACATGAAGCCCATCGGCAATGAATATCAAAAATGCAGACTTGAACACACATGTGATAAACTTTAGGTAGAAAATATGCACCAACACATATGCTCAAGCGTCTGCATATTAAATATGCAATCAAAAGTTGTAATGAAACAACAAAATGCCCAAGTATCTGCATATAAGATATGCAAAACGAAAGTGGCAGTGAAACATCAAAGAAATGCCAAAGCGACAGTGGACCAATGAGTAAGACTACACAGTGAAATGGCATGCAAATTGAATCAGGCGGTGGCAACAATCACTATTAAGTTTATAAGTGCAGACAACGACATGAGCATCAACTCGATGAAACCACCCAGGCAGTGCACCAGTAATATACTAGCACCTCAAAAACACAGTGAATCAAGATCACCATTAATATACAGGAATCAAGATGAACTAGGGCAATGCATCAAGCAACCAAGAACAGTCATTTGAAAATATGAGCTGTCTCAAACCAAAACAGGTACAACATGTATGCATCAGTGATGATACAAGAACAACCGAGGAAAAACAACTACATGAAAAGATCGATAAAAAAAATACCAATTAACAGTAGATTGTACCTGAACAAGTAGTTCAGTGGTGTACAGGAGCCATGACGGCTACAACAAGTTTTGTTTTTCTTAAAACATCGTAAAACACTTTCATATAAGCAAAGCAGCAACAATATCAAGTCGAAGCAACTCAAATTGTCAATGCCAGCGCTATCAGGAATCAAGGCACATGATTAGGCAGTGAGCTACTGACCGGAGTCAAAGAAAGCAAAGAACAACATCAACATATAAAGAAATGAACTCAACATATACAAACTTCAAAAAGTATCAAGTTCGAACAATCCAAAACTGAGACAGCTAGCAATACAAATACCATGATATTATAGAAGCAATACTACATGAACCAGACTCGAGCAGTTAGACTCAGTGTGGCAAAAATGCAACCAAATGAAACTCATGCATACAGGGTACAATCAGGCATCACCAATCACATAAACTCGACAAAATGCAAGCAAAGTGAACGAGTTCACCCAAAACATACGAGCCGTGTACATCAGTAAAAACGAACCAAGGGACAAGTGACTGAAGCCCGGTTGCAAAAGTTCCACTGGAAACAAACGAGGAATTTAAAACCATAGTCAATCAAACAAAAATTCAATATGCAGAAGACTCAAGTCAACACCCCAAGTAACACAAACGCATAATGGCCGAAATCAATACGCACAGCATTTGCAAAGCCGAGGATAGTTTTAGTCAAGTAATTCAAATTCAACAAAGTCAAAGACAATTACTTTTTATACCAAAGTAAGTTTTAAAACTGTCAGAAAAGCAATTGAGATAGCATCTAGGAATCGCAACTCCAATCAATGTCATTTAAATCAATGACAGTTAAGAACAAGTAATAAGAAACAAATTCAGTCGCTGGCCGAGATAACACAACATCGAAGCAAAAATTGAATTGCAGAAGCACCATACTAAGAAGGAACTAGATGTGAGTAAAGAGATTTACTCACCTTGTCGACGAATTTAGAAGAAGCCGACCACACCAGAAATCGAGCGAAGCCATAGTCTTCATTCGATCGAGCTTCAATGGTTGGCGACTTCGATTGTCACAAGCCCTAGTTTTCGAAAAGAGGGGCGAACATGAAGGAGTGAATGAACGTGAGAACAATGGCCGCCATTTATTTTCTTTTGTTAGGGTTTTAAGTCTTGAACGAGAATGAATAAAAGGGGGGATAAGAAGCCGGTTGAATAAAAGGGGGGATAAGGCCAAATAAAATAAAAGAAAATATTTATTTAAAGTCCTAACTATACTAACAAATTTCTCAAGAATTTTAAACCCGATTACAAACTCCTGACAACAATTAGCAACAAGATTAATCGTTTAATGTCAATTATCATTCGATGCGAAATACCGGGTTGTTACATCAAATCGCGAGTTACTTCCTCCTTCCTCTATTCGAATCCACGACAGAAAAAAAAGTCGCGATTGAATCGCGTTACGGTGATGCACAATTGGAGGGCGAATGATGCTGGAGAGGGTTTTCGATCGGCAGCCTATGGAGTTTCGCATCACGGAGGTTCGTTTGTAGCTCAGGTTGGAGACACGTGGGATTCGCGCACGCACGTGCGAAGTGGAGGCGGCAATCTAGGGCTCGTGGGTCGCGATGAGGAGGGAGACCACGACAGAAAAGGGGTGCTCGGCGGGGTTCTCAATCAAGGTAGCCAGCGTGGCGACTGTTCCTTAGCGGCGCGTCAAGCTGAGGTAACGGTGATCGAGGTGAGATCTGGTTGTTTTTGTTTTATTTTAATTTAATTTCCCTAAGTTTATATAATATTTGTACATACTGTTGTGATGAAATTTGAAATTTAAGTATGAACTACTATTTGTTTTCAGGTTGGAAAATATATGTAAGGATTTAGAAAAAACAAAAATGGGGAAAAATCTGTTTAGGAAAATTTAGTTATTTGTTTAAATAAATATTTAGTTAAATTAAATTTATAAAATGGAAATCAATTTATTTAGTTCACTATATAATTATGTGATAACTAGAACATATTTTATAAACAGAAAATTTGTTTGAAATTAACTTATTAGGTAAAATGAAATTTATTAAATAGAAATTGAACTTGTTCGAATATTAATAAGATTGTATAACTGTTTATACAAGGTCTAAATCTGAAGGAAACAAATCGAGATTGGAATGGATTGCAGACAACATATTCAAAGGTGAGTAAACCTCACGCTTCTAGGGTTTTAGTAAAATTTACATGGTTAGGTTTAAATGATTGGTTAAGTGGTTGAATTGAATTGTTGTGCACTGATGTCCGGGTGACTTTGATTTTGGTTGGTTTTTGAGTTGACTGTTGCTTGACTCGAAGTATTCGAGGTTTAAATTGTTTAAAACTTAAATCACAAATAAGAATTGTTTTCATTTTAATGTTAATAAGGATTTAATGAATGGTGATTCATTTAATCAGTGGGGTAATTAAAATGGATGATTAATTAATTCTAACTAATTAATGATTTGGGTTAATTAATTTAGTAATGAATGGTTTGAATTAGTTGATTAAGTTTTAAGTCGATTAATTAAGTGTAAGTAATTCAGAATAATAATTGAATGGTGTGACAAGTAATTGCTTAATGTAATTAATGAAATATAATTACTCTATGGAAGCAATCAATAGATTAAATAAGATAATTAATTAAGGAGTAAGTAATTTATTTAATGAAGTAAATGAAAGATAGTTAAATGCAGGTCGAGATTGTTGAGAATGATTAATATCATGGTTTAATTAACGAAATTAATTTGGATTAGGATAAATGGAAAAATAATTGGAATTCATAATTTATATAATTAAGGATGTAATTTAAGATGAATTAATCAATAATAAGTGACTTATGAGAAGTTAATAATGTAAGTAATCAAGGATTAATATAATTAATTTAGTTTATCAGGTAATTAAAGATTACTTATCGATTTTGGTTAAGAAGAATTAATATCGTGTTAATTTATTAAAGATAATTACTTGAATGTAACTGGAAGATAATTAATCCAGGATGATTAATTAAGCTGAATAATGTGGGGTTGATTAATTAATTGATTTAGAATTAATTAATATTGAACGAAGGAATCTAAGTGAAAGTGGTTTGAAATTCAATTAAAATCAACTGAATTAATTTGTATGTGATTAAGCTTTGCTTATGGATGTTTGAAACGTATTGGGTGCCTTGAATGAGTTGTTATCTCTGATATGAAATGTTATGTATTTCATTCGAATAACTTAGGTTTGGATGACACTGGGTTTGAAGAGACTGGGGTCGGGTATCGGAAAATACCCGAAACCACTTCGAATTTTTATAATTTGATATATGAAACCTATAGGCTGGAATGAAATGGTTTTAAAGGAATTGGACTATTTTAAATCTAAATCTTGGTATTTAGAAAACTTATATGTGAGACAAGTGATGTCTAGAATAAATTGTGTCCTTGTGAATTTACCTGAGTTACATGGGTTTTATATAAGTAATTGCTTTGGTATTCCATGTTAGTTGAGATTACTCACGCTAGTTTCCAGCCTGACCCGGGCGTTACTTTGGTGTAATGCTCGGGTCAGACCGAGTATTACAGATTTTTAGGTAGGTACGTTCTGGAGCTCAGGAGGCGAGCTGGATGGCAATAGCGTATAGAATATTTCCGCTGCATTTATATTATTATTAATCCGATGCATGATAATTGTGTATATTCGGTGACTGAATGTATGAGAAACTCCGATGTATATTAAATGTAATCGACCAATATAATATTCTTTTGTAGACTGTTATTATTTATTATTATATTTTATCCGTTGTGAATGTGAGATGTTTGGTGTTTCTGTTCTTCTTGTTCTATCTCTTTCTTCTTTTTCATAGCTATCTGGAATTTTCGGGTTCGAAAATTTCGGGTCGTTACACTAGCCGTGCAAAGGAGACATTGGCGAAATTTTTCATAAATTTAAGCGTAAGAAATTTTTTTAAAATTTTGGAAATTTTTTGATTACTAAAATTTAATTTTGAGCTATAACTTGGAATGAATGAACGAATGGAGTGGTATTAGTTGGTTTTGGAAAGTTAATTAAGAATTTAAAGATTGAGAAAATGTGATAACGAAGTTTCTACTAATTATTTTTGAAGAGTTAATGGGTGTTGGGGCATTTTTCTTACCTTGTTAATTTCGAGGATGAAATTCTTTTAAGGAGGAAAGAATGTAATAACCCAGAATTTTAGTAATTCAAATTTGGAATATTTAATTAATTTTAAATATTGAAAAGTTAATTTTATAAGCTGGATAACTCATATTCAATTTATTGTGAATTAATTGGTGATTAAATTGTTTAAATAATTGAATCTTGAATTTATATGAACGAAAATGATTTATAAAGTTGATTTAAAATCTATTTGAATGGGAATAAGGATAGCGAACATTTGATTTGATTTAAAAGTGATTAAATTGATTTTGGGAATCACTCATTTTAATTAACATATGAAAATAGTCTTTTGGAGCAGGGTCTCGAATTTTGATGAAACCAATTTCATTGGATCCGTAATAGTGAAGTATTATATGCCATCGAATTTCAAGGCGATCGGATATATTGTAACACCCCGCAAATCCGTACCCCTTGAGTCAACACTATTCTACATCAATTAACTCAAGTGGAACAGAAATACGAACCATTAGGGTTAAAGAAGAAGAGGAAGAAGAAAGAAGGAACTAAACAATATCAGAATCTCACAGTCACGTCGGAATAAAATATAATATATATAATATCAGCTCTTTACACAAAATGAAAACTATATCTGTTTCATACAATATATCATCAAAGTATCTCAAACAAACAACATTTACCTGTCAGACAATTCCATACAATCACAGCAGCGGATATATATACAAGTACGAATAATACGTCTCGGACTCCAACTCCTCTCCTGCTCCATAGCATCCTGTAAGAACAAATAATACTCGGCCTGACCTGAGCATTATAATGAAATAACACCCGAGTCAGTCCAGAATACCAGCTGATAATAATGCACCCAAATTGATTATTAAAGTTTCAAAAATCCTTTTGAAAACAAAAGCATCTGGTAAGACCATGCCACAAATAAACATGTCGGCTTTTTACCTTACGATAGCTAAAACACTTTTTATAGAAATCCTCTGATATATTAATAAGGTCTATATACAAATACTTACAAAATAGCCGAAATTGTTACATCTATTAAATTCCAGCTACTAGCCACATAGTGGGTAATACAAACAAAACTCGTAAAAGGCTCGTAGGGAGAATGGATTTCCAACTAATGACTTGGCACTGGGGTACCACCTGTCACAGTACCTGGTCTAGATCAGTGTATCGAGGACCACGCCCGATCCCCTGCAACACAAGGCTCGGACTACCCCTTACTGGATAGTCTCGAGTAAGATCACCCCACGGTTAGGATCAACAACCGCACCACTAAGCCGAAATAAAAGGAACATCTAGACAGGAATGACCTTACACGGAAATGGGTGCTGCCCTCCAAACCTTGCTTTCAGTCATTTCCAGTTGATGAGGCTTGAGGCTAAGCATTACCGTTTAGAATGTTTCACTTAGAATGCCCATCGCCCACCTGACGATGTTCCGAAAGCATTCATCCATACAAGTCCATCCCTGGTTCGAACGGAATCGAAGGCACTACTCCTAGTACATCCATTTTGGAAATATCCTCAGGATTAGTAGCGACTAGCCCTTGCACTTCACTGCTCCATTTTCGGCTCCGGACATGTTTTTTCCCACGAAACGTACAAACCAGATTGAAGTGGTTTTCGAGAAATAAATCTCGATCTCGGTTTCTTCGAAACGATCAATGCATTTGTCCAATATTGATAGTCGGTGATTTAACTATCAATTAACATTCACCAACATCCATCACATAATAAATAATTGCCCACATTAATTATTTTCCTCAAAATATCTTCACGAGATATAATTTTCCATTCCAAATCCCGTTGAAAACACTTTTCAAACACAATTTCTCATGGAATAAATTCCCAAATTGTTACTTCCCTTGAAAGTGTCCAAGCACCAATCCTTAAGATTTAAAAAAAATTAAAAACTTTATTCTTGAAAATACATTAAAACATTCATATTAAAACTTCTTACATACTTGATTTAATATATGTATACATATATACACTTTTAAAAATATTTCAAATCAAACTGCTTTAGAAAGTATGAACTATTCTCTTCAAAATAAAGTTAAGTCATACTAAATTTAAAATAAAGTTATGAAACTCTTAACAATTTTTAAATAATACTTTGATTGATTATCTTTAGAATAGAACCATTTTATAAAGTATAAATAATAATAATATTCTTTAAAACATAATTCTATTTACCCTTTAAAAATAATTACTTCTATGACTACTTTGATATATGTTCACTTTTAAAATTCTTACAACTTAGATAATTTTCTTGTAATCATTCTTTAATATAACTACAAACTCTAACGTTTCAAAAATCTATTTTAAAAACGTACTTGGCTTTCAGGAAAATACACTTCCACCTTAGAATAACCAAAGAATTCTTTTTATCAATCCAACATGTTTTATCCCAATTCAATTTTACGTTCATCCCGTAAAATCCTTTTCATACTTTAAAAATAGCTCCTTTTATTTTAAACACATTGCTATTTCCTGGAAATCACTTTCAAACATTCGTTTAAAATATTTAAAATAAGCTCTAGAAATTATTTAATTGAAAATAATACTTAAGGAAATATATAGGGGTTTCCTAAGTATTTTAAATAAAATTTAACTTTTAAAATAAGGTTATTAAATCAAATATTCATATTAAAATTTCCTTTTGAAAACTTAATGCTACTTTACCTTTTTAAAATAATTAAATACCATAATTACTTAATCAAATATTTTCTTTCACTTAAAAACATTTTAAAATAATATTTCTTTCTAAATATATTCTAAACATATTTAAACAGCAAATTTATAATTTGAAAGCTTTCTTAAAAACAAAATAAAATATCCAGGAGAAAGCACACTTTCCATTCTTTAAAATAAATCTAACTATTATTTGCAACAATTTTCAATTCCCTTTTAAACCACAAATTCAAACACTTCATATTTTCAACCAATTACTTGAATTTAATTTCTTTTAAATTCTTTACTCAAGAATTTCCTTAATTTCTTTAAATCCAATTTATTTATTTATATTTAAATTTCTTAGGTTGTATTCATCCAATCATAGTACAACACAACTAAATGTCCAATTTATCTATCATAGTAAATAAACAGAGCATAGTATAACATGATCTAAAACAATTTTATCACAGAATATAAATATGATATATTACCGAATATAAATAAATTTCTATTTGTGAGGAATCCAGTTGGATCCCTCCAACCTGTTTTCCCTGCATCCACAGATATTAGCACAACAATATATATCGATTCAATTTGATAATAATTATCATATTCAACTAATCAAGCAATCATTTAGACATTGACTAATTAAATTAACCAGTATTCCAGATGTGAATGAGTTAAACTCACCTTGGATTTCCGACGAGCGTTCAAATTTAAATTAAATCGAACAGTGTTCAATTTAATCTAAATTTTTACTTGCTCGGAATGATTCCAGAACTGCTCCAATGCGTAGTACGCGTCTTTGTGATTTCGACGTCGCCAGTTTCGTCTGAATTTGACAACATGTGCATTAGATATGAATTTCCAAAGTTAAATCACTAATTTAAAAACAATTTCTTTTTTTTATATTACCAAACGAAAAAATGGTCGCACACCCTTCTTCTCTCTCGCGCGTTCGCTCCAGGATAAACACGCACAAAGAATCCATCAGCCGCTCACTAGGGTTAGGCGCCGCTCCGCCTTTGGACGACCGGAGATCGATCAAGCACCACCAAAACGAAGCCCATCGTCCATACTACCTTCGACTAGAACGTGGTGGAGCTCGGTCATCACCATGGAACGAAAAACGAAGACGGACGGTGTGACACCCCACCTCTATACCCATTCTAGCCAAGGACACTACAGGGTAATACCGTCAACTAACATGGAGAATAAGGCTGGTTAGTAACTATCTATTGAATACATCGACAATAGACATACCAAGCAGGTCGACATATCCAATGAATATTTAAAACAAAACCATAGGTGGTTGGAGGATCTATCAGAACAGAATATAACAACTCAAATGTAATATACATCACAGAACAGTGGATTATCATATACACATATACTGATACATAATAGAGTATACAAACTGATATACGTCAAGTGGTATAGCAAACCACAATATACAGACGAATCCAAAAGAATACATATATCAGAGTTACAACAAACGAACTACACAAAAACTATAACAAAAAGAAACAAGCGAAGTAGTCCATGCGGAAGCAAAATAGGGTAAGTCCAAAAGCACCTAACCTGAAACATCTCGGTCTGACCCGAGCATAAAATACACAGGTCAGTCTAGCTAAACAAATCAGTTAGGTAAACCGAACAACAATAACCTGCAAGGTCATAAAGTATAACAAATATCTCTAAAAGGGATATCACAATCATCTAACAAAAGATGAATCATAACAAGACAAGCCTCATATCATCGGCAACACAATAAACAAAGGATATGAATATCCCAAAACAAGCCAAAAAGGCAAATATCAAATACTAATGAAGGTAACACAAGTTCCGCAAGGTAACAGCGATATATCGTGCGGCTCAAAAAGACCAACATCGAAGGGCGATACCTAGGAATATACATATCAATGAAACATCAGAAAATTTGCACGTGCTCAGTACTGTATAAATAAGGATCCATGAGCCCGAAGACTCCAAACCCAATATCACTCGAGCGGTAATGAATGACCAACTCCGAAAGCGATACAATAGGGCAACAAACCTGAAGGCACAAACCCGAAGGTACAAACCCGAAGTCAACATACCTGAAGGCAACATACCCAAAGGCAACAAACCTGAAGGAGACAGTCCGAAGACACTATCCCAAAGGCAACAAACCATAGTGGTGAAGATCCGGAGGCCCAGTACTGGACGCCACTAACTGGAAGAATGTGTTATAACTCTCAAAAAGGAATCTGAAAGTAGTAACGTGAGTCCCATAACCACTCGTTCACACTAAACGGTTTACTATCTGTTATTTAATTTCACACTCAAAGCAGTACAAAGTTTACCTCATCTCATCGGTAAACTAGACTAAAAGGCCAAAACGATCAATCGAATAGGGCGGGGATTAATCGGAAAGATAAATGCATGGATTCATGGTCCGTTTTTTACCTAACCATTTAATCTCCCTTCCACTCCGCTCGAAGTGCGAAATTGTGTGTATGCGTTTTAAATAGAATTTATAAACTAAAGAAGCAAGCTTTTAATACAATTTAAAAGATTATTTTATAAAAACCCATGGATGAAGTCAAAAAGGAATCATCAAGGTCAAATATGCATAAACAACTAATTGGAATCAACTTAGATCGATAAAAGTTAGAATCACAAACAAATAGGCACACTAGGGAAAACAGGGAAACAAGAGCAGGTCGGTTGACCGGACTTCCTGAGTCGGCCGACCGAAATAGGCCAGAAATGTTTCGGGCTCCACCTCGGTCGATCGACTAGAGAGTTCGGTCGACCGAACCCTATTTCCTGCATTTTTCCACCCAACTAAATTGAAGTGCAAACTCTTCCAATTCTCAACCGGTCGAGCATAGACGCTAGGGGATTACGCCCATCGGCTACCCGGTCCTATTGGCTCTCCGATTCACCACCAAAAACATGTTCATACATCAAAGTTAGGATCTTTAAAGATTTGAACCCAAAACACTAAAATTTGGATATTCACCAATTCAATCCAAACCAAAAGCAAATGCACATGAATAAGTGTTAGGAATTCGCACCCAACAATCAAAGATAGTTATCGACAAAGATGTGAGACAAAAATCTCACCTTTTAACTCACAAACAAAGAAGAAGAAGAAGCTCAATTGCAAGGCGAAGACCAACCACTCTCCACTTCAACTCTACTAGCTTCAATCTAAGATCAAAACAAGTATTTTCCTAAGTTAGGTTTAGGAAACTTTCTGAAATTGAAGGAGAAAGAGTTGGAGAAGATGAAGAGAGGGCACTTCAAAATGTAATGTCAGACATACAATCTATACAAGTCTGTTCTGGATTTAAAACAGAACCGAAGGCACTTCCAAAGAAGCCCTTGCAATCCGGTTACTCACAATCCCCATCGAACTTCCCATCACTTAGGGAATCTCTATACCGGAGCAACTCAGTGCAGAGACAATCGATAGGTCATCCTATCGTTCTCGCAAATACCCGGTCTTCACCACCGGTCTTCAAATGCTATCCATAACGACATATCACATATTCGGAATGGGTTATACGACCCAAAGGTCCTTTCCCGGCTAACCCTCGTATAACCCGAATAGTGAGCGCAACATTTAAAACATATGGATATGGGATTTCAATTAAGTCACAACTTAATAATTCAAAACTTTCTTTCAAATGGTTTAAACAAATTACCATTTTCAAATCTTTTAAATAAAAGATTTATTTCACTAAGTTCACCCATTTTCACAAAGATTCATTCCCGGATTTCAAACTAATTTCATCTCAATTGGATTAATTCATTTAAATCTTTAAATCAAGATTTTATCTTATAGCTTTCAAACAGTTTCGATAACTTGGGAAATCATTTTCACTTTTAACTTGAAATTCTTTTTAACACAATTTGGAATTTCACTTCCTATATGAAAGCTTTTATTATTTGAAAACAAATAGTTTTTTTATTTCAGAAAGATCCAATTTTATTTACACGAGTTAAAGCCTTTGAATTTAAATTCAAATTTTCAAATCAATATCTTTAAAATAATATAACCCATATAACTATAATATTTTTAGTCCCTAGTTTCCAGATCATAGAATTCAATTTCAAATATTGAATTTAAATTTATATCAAAATATTAAATTTCAAAACTCAATCAAGTTATTCAAAATAAATTTCATCTTTGAAACTCCATTTCTAAAGCTTTTCTCTTTAAACCCAATCCATTTTCAAAACATTTGAATTCAAATATTCAAATTTGAAACTATTTCAAAAATCTGTGACTTAATCGATTTCCTCGTGAAATCCATATTGGTGTGTGTATAAGTGTGGTCAGGGGTTTAACACAATAGTGCAACATCATTCAATCATCACAGATCAAACACAGAAAAATAGTTGATAAGCGATATAACTATAACGTTTATCGCTCATTCACAGATTCACGGATAATATACAGATATATCATAAGTAAATGAATAAATTACACACAGCTCAATCCATAGAACAAAATGTCACAGATCAGATAGGACAATCAATTCAAGACATCTTATACAATACAATCATTCATAAGTAAGGTCAAGCATTTAATAATCATTTATAAGCTGAATTAAATAAATTGATTAATCCTAATTGATTCAATTTATTTCCAAGTAAATTAATTACTTAGGAACTAATCACCCAAACCTGATTAATTAATTACAAATCATTTGATATAAATTAATTTATCAAACACTTTAATTAATTAATTAATTAAATTATTCTTAATCAATCATATTAATTAAATTAACCTTTAAACCAATTTCATAATTAATTGACTCCTTAGTTAATTATTTTAAGAAATTAAACTTTTAATTACTTACCATAAAGTAATTACACTTACATAATTTCAAAATGATTACCATTAATTTATTAATCTAAATTAATCATTAAAAATTTATCACATTATCCTTACATTAATTTTTGCTTAATCACTTGATTTATCAATTTTAATCATTAATTAATATTTAATTAAAAATTCTTAATCATAAATTAATACTTAATTGATAACCCTCAATCACCAATTAATTTCATCAACCGTTAAATTGCTTCTTTAATTAATCCAATCATTAATAAATTAAATAATTAAATTATTCATTTTAATTAAATTAATTATAAATCATTAAATCTTTATTACTTAAAGTATAGCTCATTCATACTTATGACTAAACTATTATTTACAATGTGTTTGGAAATATTGTTTTCAAATTTTCTTTTAAATTTCATTTTTAAATTCAAGATTTAAAATGGAAACAAATTAACTAAAGTTTGAAACAATTTCAAAAATCCCCTTCCTTTCTTTCACAAGTTAATGAATTATTTATCTTATAATGGAAGTTAAGAGGATTTAAAACCCACTTTCATTTTTAATTTCAAATCAATTTAAAATTCAATTTATTATTCAAAAAAAACAAATGATTTAAATTTTAAAGCTTCTTTTATTTAAGAACTAAGATTCAAATTATATTTGAATCCAGATTTAAATTTAACTTAAAGACTTATTTACAATTTAAAACTTTATTTTCAAATTCAAACTATTTAAACATTTAAGGTTGTTAAAATAATTCAAATTCTAAAAAATTTATTTTATTTAAACTCAGATTCAAACTATCTTTAATTCAAATCCACACTTAGATTTAAACTTTGCCTAATAATTTAAATTCACTTATTAAAGTTTAGAAACAAATCAGGTTATTAAAACCTGCTACCCAGACGTACCCCAGCCCTACCCATTCTTGCTTCGAGTCGCACAGGCATTCACGCGAGACCTAACCCGATGGAACATCATCCCTCCCTCGGACCGAAACTACCCAGTCACAACGATGGCATGGTGCACGTGCACACCGTTGATGATCGACTTCGGTCACCATCGCGTCAACGAGCAAGTCGACTACCACCCAATGGTCCATCCACCACCATCAGAACCACGTCCATCATTCGAAAATCGAAAAAATCAAACTTGATACTAAAACCTGGAGCACACTACCCCACTTCCCCTTAAACCTGGCAATGTCACGCGTTCGATGCTCCGACCACCGGAGGCCACCAAACTCCGGCCGCAGCTTCGTCCATCACCCCTCTAGGTCCCCTCAAACCTGCGTGACACTCGATCGCCTGAACTGGCCGTGGTGATCGATATTCCCTGAACAGTGAAAGTTAGGTTTAAAAACGTCAAACCATCGCCGCCGCTTCCATGGTCATCGGCCGACCATCGCTGTGATGCCCCACCTCTATGCTCACAATAACAAAGAGTATTAAAAGAAATACTGTCTCTTATCACGAAGAATAAGGCTGGATAGGAGCGGCCATCCGTAGTTAGGCCTTACACTAGTATTGGTTATCTCGATAGGAGAGGTAAATATTTTTATTTTTCATCTCTTATTTGTTTACTCCCATTGACATACCCAATTGTAGTATAAAACGAACTACGATGGTTCATAATAGTTTAGGACAATATATATAATAATAACTCAGATAATGTAAATGCGAAACACAGATATAACAGAAAGTCTCATATATATATATATATATATATATATATATATATATATATATATATATATAACTGATGTCAGTTGATATACATGTGATACAATACATATGATACAACTACAACTGTCGACTCTGGAAGTTACATATACAAGTACATTATCGTGAATAATATACAATATCCTATACAAATACACTCACTACAAAACATGATGACGACTACTCCAAAAGATATGAACAGACTTCATAGCCCAAGCAGCAACTCAAAGTAAGATATCTACCACCTGTAAATACTCAGTCTGACCCGAGTATTAAATTCAAAAGAAAATAATACACAGGTCAGTCTAATTCAAACTCAGTTATTAATGCACAAAAGCAGTAATAATTAATTAACAATTAGGCGACAGTCAAAATAAATTCACCTATCTGATCCTTTAACAAGAAAATCGGATAACGGTGAATATAACATGTATAGTGTTAAATAACAATTCAGCAAACTCAAATTATTAACGAAGATAGATGAAAGGATTATTAATGAAGATAATTTAGAAAAACATCAGAATTGCCTAATCGGCAATTAACATCAAAATCTAATTATTAATAAATAACTAGAAACTCATAATCTAATTATCAAATAGATAATTAGATAACAACAAAATGATCAAATGAAACTAAATCAATTCAAACAATTGAAATAACACTTAAAAACATCAATTCTAATTGGCTGCAGTACACGCTAACGTGTACTGCCTCGCCTATACGGCATATGAAATACGCAAAAGATCAATGGATCAAAAGTAATTGAAATATCAATAAAAGCAATACCGTGTGGCTGCAGTTCACGCTTGCGTGCACTGCCTTGCCACTACAGTGATGATGTACCCAACGAATACCGTGTGGCTGCAGTTCACGCTTGCGTGCACTGCCTTGCCACTACGGTGATATGTACACAATGAAAACTCACAAACGAACACAAGGTCAAACCCAAGCTACAGGTTGGATTCAACTCAAGTGAAATTAGAAAACAAATCTAAATGCATATCAAGTGGTCAAGACAGCTAATTCATATGCAAACTGCCTCAACGCAACGGTAAAGCAACTCAACTTGAATGACCAAGTGCACAAAGGCATTGGTACAAACATGAAGACACAACAGAATGGATTATGCAACCTGAACCAACAGAGCACGAAGGCTCGAATATAAATTGCACTGCCTCAACAGTCAGAGTGTCAGGTCAGCAACAAGAGGATACAAGCATGTGTGGTCAGGGAAATTCAAATACTACATGAAACAGATAAGTAACTGTCTCAAATGGTGATGCAAACCGAACTGCAGCAGAGAAATAATATGAACAATGCATGCTACATGGAGACGAACAATGCATGCTACATGGAGACCAGACAACATGACTCATGTGGGACTACACATACCACCAGGCGCAGCTGCCATGACAACAAGGATGACAGGGATGAGCAGACGTAAGCAAAGAAATTACACATGTATATACAATGTATAACAAAATCGAGTCCCGAAATTCATACTGTGGCAACATGTTACACTAAGGGACAACATGAAAAGATGTTTGCATGCCCAAAAGGCCAGAGGCAATATAAATGCAAACTGTCTCGAACAAATAACCAAGTCAAGCAGATAACAAATGCAACCGCTCAGGTCAATGAGCACATCATATATGCAGACCAAAGAGCAAAAGTGGACAATATATGCAGTGATACACAGCAACAATGAAATGAAGTCTGTGTGCCAAAAATATCAGAGGCAGTATAAATGTAAACTGCACATAAGTGAAGACCACACGAGCTCAATGCATCCCAATTGCTCAAATATACAACAAGCGTATACATTTACATGAAGACAGCAGACAACATAACGTGACCAAGAGATGCATATACATGGATGAACATACATGCATCGTAGGGTTTGGTATAAGAAACTACTCAAGCGCAAGTTCATACTCAAGTGCAGCCAGATATGTAGACAAGCAAAAAAAATGGACACGACACAAGGTCAAACCCGAATCATCGACTGGATTCAACTCAGGGCTAAGCAACCAACAAAACAAACAAGAATCAGGTTCAGCAAAATGTAGACAAGCTAGTGCCAGAAACACGGCAGTACACATAGGCAGTCCATCAAGCAAAAACAGTGAATGCATCAGGCATGTACAAGAGAAACGCAAGCAGTAATATGATATACAGAGGACTTGGAGCATTAGTTCATGTTAAAGAACAAGGTTAGCATGGTACCAGTTCAGTCCAGACCAAGCAAAACCAACAAAGCTCAACACACATATGTTTGTATATATCGTGGAAATCAAAACTCAATGTTCAGATTAGTCAACAGTTTAATAAAACCAAAGATCACTTTCAAAGTTCTGATTTTCAAAAAGGCAGAAGTTTTCAAGTGAAGTAGTTTTCAAGAGGACGGCAGAATACAAATACTTCAAGTTATGTTTTAACAAATGCAGCACAAAGGAGCTAACAAGCTCAGATCAGAAATCAAAAACAAGCCAGTGAACCAAAATCCAACATACCAAAACCTCACAGCAACAAGACTCAACGCATAAGTACTATGCAGAGCTCGAAGCTACAACCCAACACACGTACACCTCAAACAAACAGCAATTGGTCAAGAGCATAACAAAGTTGAGTTCTCAAAGCAAAAGGAGGCCGAAGCCAAATTTCTTTCATGAAATCAAAATCGAAGTCGAACAAGTCAAAAGTCAACACAGTGGTGACCAGCAAAGCCAGAATCGAAGCAGTGTTAAATTAAAACAAAATCAAAAGGACACGAACAAGAATTCAAAAGCATCAGATTATAATTAAGCAGTAGATAGAAGTAGATGTGAATGAAATACTCACTCACCATATCTTTGATGAGCACGAGATTTGATCGGCAAGCAACCCAGAACGAAGCAAACCACGAATCGAATCCCTATTTTGAAACGGAGGAGCGAAAGCCCTCATTTCCAATCGAACGAAGAAAATTTCTGAGGCCTCCATTTTTTCTTTTCTCTCGTATGATTTATTTAGGGTTTCCAATGATTAAAAATGAATAGGGGGACGGGTATGACTCGAAGTAATTTGGCAACAAAGAAAAAGCCATGGGCTGAGATTAAATTTAAAGCCCACAAACACTTAACCAAATTTTCAAACGAATTTAACCTATTAAAACTCCGATTAACAATTAACGACCAATATAATCGTCATTTGACGATAATTAACTGTTACTAAAGTCTGGGTTGTTACAGACTCCCCACCTTATAAAAATTATGTCCCCGCAATTTTCATAATTAAGGACGTCCATAACAATTATTTTTCTAACATAAACTGGTTAAGCTAGAAAAATAAAGTCGGGAATACAAACGCCAAAGAAATCTTTTAATTTCAATAAAAGAAATTCACAAATTCTCAACAAAATCTAACCATCAAGTAGATAATCAGAAAACAACAAAGGTCTAATTATCAAAAACGACAACTAGAAATCTCAATTCAACACATATTCAATTATCAAAAACGATAATTAAATCTCAAATCAACAAATATTTAATTATCTAAGCGATAATTAAATCTCAAATCAATCAAATATTCAATTATCAAAAACGATAATTAAATCTCAAATCAACAATTATTTAATTATCTCAAGCGATAATTAAATCTCAAATCAATAAATATTTAATTATCTCAAGCGATAATTAAATCTCCAATCAATCAAATATTCAGTTTTCAAAAACGATAATTAAATCTCAAATCAACAAATATTTAATTATCTCTAGCGATAATTAAATCTCAAATCAATCAAATATTCAATTATAAAAAACGATAATTAAATCTCAAATCAACAAATATTTAATTATCTTAAGCAATAATTAAATCTCAAATCAACAAATATTTAATTATCTAAGCGATAATCAAATCAAAAAATTTTCGATTATCAAAACGATAACAAAAAATCAACAAATCAACAAATATTCGATTATCAAAAACGATAATCAAATCAACAAATTTTTGATTATCAAAAACGATAATCAAAAATAAACAAATCAACAAGTATTCGATTATAAAAAACGACAATCAAATCAACAAATATCCGATTATCAAAAACGATAATCAAAAATCAACAAATCAACAAATATTCGATTATCAAAAACGATAATCAAATCAACAAATTTTTGATTATCAAAAACGATAACCAAAAATCAACGATCAAAAAATATTCGATTATCAAAAAAGATAATCAAATCAACAAATATCCGATTATCAAAAACGATAATCAGAAATCAACAAATCAACAAATATTCGATTATCAAAAATGATAATCAAATCGACAAATATCCGATTATCAAAAACGATAATCAGAACTCATATCAACAAATATCCAATTACCTGCAGATATTTGGAAACAACAAATATCTAGAAATCAATTAAGATAATCTAGAAAATCAACATAAAAGGTTGGATCGATCCCATCGGATGGCGAGTTTTAGCTACGCCGCACGTGCATCAACATATGGCCGAAGCCTACCAAGTACCCAACATAATTTTGGCGGCCAACAAATGACCCGAAGGTCCAACATATGACCCGAAGGTCCGGTACTGGTATTGACCCGAAGGTCCAACATATGACCCGAAGGTCCAACATATGACCCGAAGGTATTCATAGTGGCTCGAAAGCACACGAAAATCATCATATATTCAATTAACAAGTCCGGAATTAACCGAAATAGCAAACGCACATGTCCCATACCACGTGTTTTACTAAATCGTTTGATTCACTTCATCGTTTCCTTGAACGTGTAAAATCATCAAAATCATCAAACATCAAATGTTTCAATTAATGAACCCGGAATTAACCAAAATAGCAAACGCACATGTCCCATAACCACGTGTTTTACTAAATTGTTTAAATCTCTTCATCGTTTCCTTGAAAGTGCAAAATTGTGTATTCCCAAAAATAACATTTCACATTCTCAAACGGATAAGTCCGAAATTAAGCGAATCAGTAAAAGAAAGGGGTCATAGTCCTCGATTTTGCTGAAACGTTTAAATCTCTTTCTCATTCTTTTGAAAACGCAAAATGCAAACTTCTGAAAACAATTTCATTTATTTCATAAAAGTAATAATTTACATTCTCAAACGAACAAGTTCGGAGTTAAGCGAATCAATAAAAGAAAGGGGTCATAGTCCTCGATTTTGCTCAATCGTTTAAATCGCTTCCTCATTCTTTTGAAAGCGCAAACTATAAAAATTTTGAAAAACAATTTTATTTTTAAAACGATTTGCAAATCCGTGATAAAATAGCAACATTAGTGACAATTTCAATAAGAAAATTGTGCTTCTCAAAACACCGTAGAAACGGATCTCAAAATCAGCATTGCGGGATAACCGCTTGAAAATCCACTTTAAAATATGACGGATACTGAAGTCAAAGCGACAGTAATTTTTAAACGTCAAAATCTCTTCTAAATAATTTGCATCAAAATATAATATCAGTGAATTTTCATTCATTGAAATGTCAACAAAACACCGGGCTTCAAAATTTTAGCATCGATGTAAAAATTCCATTATAAAAATAACGGCAACAAAATACGTTTCATAACCAAGCATCGGTTCAACGTAAAATCAATGCAGTAACGTGCAATTTATATTTGCACCCACACTACAATATAAACAAAGAAATTACTCTACTATCTTCAATGAAGATAATTTTAAAACAGCAAAAATCTAATCAGATATGTGATTAGCATCAAAGAAAACCAACATGGAGTTTCAACAAATCAAATCCACTGGTCAACAACCTAATGAAATTAAATTCATTCTCATATTTTGATTTTTAAATCAAATTAATTATCAGCTGTACATAGCGAAGACAGTCTCACTGTTTCCTCTGCGCACTCTGGTAAACAGAACACAAATCAAACAAATCAACAAAACACAAATTCACTTTTATTTTTAAATAAAGATATTTAAAAATTTCAACGCATTTTCAAAACTTTAGTTTTGACTCAATGCACAATAAAACATCGACTAATAGTTGTAACACATGTTCCATCTAAGTTATGTTTTATATTATGTCCATAAACCCCAAGCTTTGATACCAACTGTGACGCCCCACCTCTATGCTCACAATAATAAAGAGTATTAAAAGAAATACTGTCTGTTATCACGAAGAATAAGGCTGGATTGGAGCGGCCATCCGTAGTTAGGCCTTACACTAGTATTGGTTATCTCGATAGGAGTGATAAATATTTTTATTTTTCATCTCTTATTTGTTTACTCCCATTGACATACCCAATTCTAGTATAAAACGAACTACGATGGTTCATAATAGTTTAGAACAATATATATAATAATAACTCAGATAATGTAAATGCGAAACACAGATATAACAGAAAGTCTTATATATATATATATATATATATATATATATATATATATATAACTGATGTCAGTTGATATACATGTGATACAATACATATGATACAACTACAACTGTCGACTCTGGAAGTTACATATACAAGTACATTATCGTGAATAATATACATGAATATACAATATCCTATACAAATACACTGACTACAAAACATGACGACGACTACTCCAAAAGATATGAACAGACTTCATAGCCCAAGAAGCAACTCAAAGTAAGATATCTACCACCTGTAAATACTCAGTCTAACCCGAGTATTACATTCAAAAGAAAATAATACATGGGTCAGTCTAATTCAAACTCAGTTATCAATGCACAGAAGCAGTAATAATTAATTAACAATTAGGCGACAGTCAAAATAAATTCACCTATCCGATCCTTTAACAAGAAAATCGGATAACGGTGAATATAACATGTATAGTGTTAAATAACAATTCAGCAAACTCAAATTATTAACGAAGATAGATGAAAGGATTATTAATGAAGATAATTTAGAAAAACATCAGAATTGCCTAATCGGCAATTAACATCAAAATCTAATTATTAATAAATAACTAGAAACTCATAATCTAATTATCAAATAGATAATTAGATAACAACAAAATGATCAAATGAAACTAAATCAATTCAAACAATTGAAATAACACTTAAAAACATCAATTCTAATTGGCTGCAGTACACGCTAACGTGTACTGCCTCGCCTATACGGCATATGAAATACGCAAAAGATCAATGGATCAAAAGTAATTGAAATATCAATAAAAGCAATACCGTGTGGCTGCAGTTCACGCTTGCGTGCACTGCCTTGCCACTACAGTGATGATGTACCCAACGAATACCGTGTGGTTGCAGTTCACGCTTGCGTGCACTGCCTTGCCACTACGGTGATATGTACACAATGAAAATTCACAAACGAACACAAGGTCAAACCCAAGCTACAGGTTGGATTCAACTCAAGTGAAATTAGAAAACAAATCTAAATGCATATCAAGTGGTCAAGACAGCTAATTCATATGCAAACTGCCTCAACGCAACGGTAAAGCAACTCAACTTGAATGACCAAGTGCACAAAGGCATTGGTACAAACATGAAGACACAACGGAATGGATTATGCAACCTGAACCAACAGAGCACGAAGGCTCGAATATAAATTGCACTGCCTCAACAGTCAGAGTATCAGGTCAGCAACAAGAGGATAAAAGCATGTGTGGTCAGGGAAATTCAAATACTACATGAAACAGATAAGTAACTGTCTCAAATGGTGATGCAAACCGAACTGCAGCAGAGAAATAATATGAACAATGCATGCTACATGGAGACCAGACAACATGACTCATGTGGGACTGCACATACCACCAGGCGCAGCTACCATGACAACAAGGATGACAGGGATGAGCAGACGTAAGCAAAGAAATTACACATGTATATACAATGTATAACAAAATCGAGTCCCGAAATTCATACTGTAGCAACATGTTACAGTAAGGGACAACATGAAAAGATGTTTGCATGCCTAAAAGGTCAGAGGCAATATAAATGCAAACTGTCTCGAACAAATAACCAAGTCAAGTGGATAACAAATGCAACCGCTCAGGTCAATGAGCACACATCATATATGCAGACCAAAGAGCAAAAGTGGACAATATATGCAGTGATACACAACAACAATGAAATGAAGTCCGTGTGCCAAAAATATCAGAGGCAGTATAAATGTAAACTGCACATAAGTGAAGACCACACAAGCTCAATGCATCCCAATTGCTCAAATATACAACAAGCGTATACATGTACATGAAGACAGCAGACAACATAACGTGACCAAGAGATGCATATACATGGATGAACATACATGCATAATAGGTTCTGGTATAAGAAACTACTCAAGCGCAAGTTCATACTCAAGTGCAGCCAGATATGTAGACAAGCAAAAAAAATGGACACGACACAAGGTCAAACCCTAATCATCGACTGGATTCAACTCAGGGCCAAGCAACCAACAAAACAAACAAAAATCAGGTTCAGCAAAATGTAGACAAGCTAGTGCAAGAAACACGGCAGTACACATAGGCAGTCCATCAAGCAAAAACAGTGAATGCATCAGGCATGTACAAGAGAAACGCAAGCAGTAATATGATATACA
Source organism: Allium cepa (assembly GCA_030765085.1). Classification (NCBI taxonomy): domain Eukaryota; kingdom Viridiplantae; phylum Streptophyta; class Magnoliopsida; order Asparagales; family Amaryllidaceae; genus Allium; species Allium cepa. The sequence continues at coordinate 921,364,706 of CM060939.1, read as the reverse complement.
GAGGACTTGGAGCATTAGTTCATGTTAAAGAACAAGGTTAGCATGGTACCAGTTCAGTCCAGACCAAGCAAAACCAACAAAGCTCAACACACATATGTTTGTATATATCGTGGAAATCAAAACTCAATGTTCAGATTAGTCAACAGTTTAATAAAACCAAAGATCACTTTCAAAGTTCTGATTTTCAAAAATGCATAAGTTTTCAAGTGAAGCAGTTTTCAAGAGGATAGCAGAATACAAATACTTCAAGTTATGTTTTAACAAATGTAGCACAAAGGAGCTAACAAGCTTAGATCAAAAATAAAAAACAAGCCAGTGAACCAAAATCCAACATACCAAAACCTCACAGCAACAAGACTCAACGCATAAGTACTATGCAGAGCTCGAAGCTACAACCCAGTACACGTACACCTCAAACAAACAACATTTGGTCAAGAGCATAGCAAAGTTGAGTTCGCAAAGCAAAAGGAGGCCGAAGCCAAATTTCTTTCATGAAATCAAAATCAAAGTCGAACAAGTCAAAAGTCAACACAGTGGTGACCAGCAAAGCCAGAATCGAAGCAGTGTTAAATTAAAATAAAATCAAAAGGACACGAACAAAAATTCAAAAGCATCAGATTATAACTAAGCAGTAGATAGAAGTAGATGTGAGTGAAATATTCACTCACCTTAGCTTTGATGAGCAAGAGATTTGATCGGCAAGCAACCCAGAACGAAGCAAACCATGAATCGAATCCCTAGTTTGAAACGGAGGAGCGAAAGCCCTCATTTCCAATCGAACGAAGAAAATTTCCAAGGCCGCCATTTTTTCTTTTCTCTCGTATGATTTATTTAGGGTTTCCAATGATTAAAAATGAATAGGGGGACGGGTATGACTCGAAGTAATTTGGCAACAAAGAAAAACCCATGGGCTGAGATTAAATTTAAAGCCCACAAACACTTAACCAAATTTTCAAACGAATTTAACCTATTAAAACTCCGATTAGCAATTAACGACCAATATAATCGTCATTTGACGATAATTAACTGTTACTAAACTCCGGGTTGTTACAATCGCTGCGTTTTTCCCGTGACCACCATAGACCCCTCCATCTCCACGAGGCAACTCGACCTCCCTAGATCGTCACAACGCCGGAAATCGATCGAAATACCTACCACGATCATCTTCGAACTGCTATCAAACCACCCCACTAAAAATCATAAAACCCACCTTAAAAACCATCGCTTCCGGTAAGGATTTAAGTTAGATACCTGAATCATGATTTGTGATGATTGAAATTTGGCTAATCTTAAGTTTGTTTAGAAATTTGGGTTTCCAGAGGAATTTTTTAAGTTGTTTTAATCTTAGTTGAATTTTTTAAACTTAGTTTATAATGATACAAACATCCTTTGTTTGAATCTTAAGTTCAATCATCAATTATAAAGAGAGCAAATGATTTTTGAAACCACGGTTTGCATTTTGAACTAAGAACAGATGCATTTTAAAATAATAGCTTGCTTATTATACTTCAATCTTCCCATATACACAGATAATCATATATGCGCAGACATGCATGTCTAAGATATACACTACAAGGGGAGGGGGGATTTCCGACGGCTGAAAACCGTCGGCGGCCGTCGGAAGCCGTCGGCGGCCGTCGGAAAAAGCCGTCGGAAATGAAGGCGTCGGGGAGCAGTATTTCCGACGGCTACCGACGGGTGATGCCGTATACATTATCGACGGTTTCCGGCGGTTTCCGGCGGTTTCCGACGGTTTCCGACGGCCGTCGGAAACCGTCGGAAACCGTCGGAAATCAGGCCAATAAGCCGTCGGAACCCGTCGGAAACCGCCGGAAAATTTCGACCAATAAGCCGTCGGGAGCCGTCGGAAGCCGTCGGAAACCTGCTGTTTTTTTTTTAAATCTGCTGCAAATAGAGCCTTCCAACCACATTTCTCTTCCAAACACTACAATATCAATACTGCACAATCAAATAAACAATAATCCAACCAAACATGCAAACCAATACTCCAAAATATTCAATAGACACAGAAATAAACAAAATTAGAATAAAAATAAAATACAAAATATACATAACATTCCAACATTAACAATAATACTAACAATAACTGTTCTAATCATGCATATCCTGATACAGCTACAGAACCAAGTGTATTATACATAATTATACATATCAACAATTAATTGTTCCTTCTACCAAATCATTGTAAACTAAAACTAAACATACCTGCACGAACGAATTAGAAAGCAATGAATCAATCTGCCCCAGATCCAGAGCCAGCCGATGAAGGGAAGCGGCCACCAAACTGCTGCATGTACTCAAATAACTGTGCCGTCTGCATGGCCTGTTGGCGGTTCTGCTCCTCCAACTGCTGAACTCTAGTCTGCAATTCTTCTATACTTGCTAGCTCGCTCTGAGGTCTACTCCGCCGTCTCCTACTCTGACTACTGGACTGCAATAATTGAAAAATAAATAAAATCAAAGTTTATTGTTTTGAAAAGGTAAGAATATCATATTTTAAGTATTTTAAGAAAAATTAAATTATTTACCGCTAAATTGCCAAATCCGTATCGTCGACCATGCTCTGGTGGACTCATAACGGACTCAAAAATAACGTCCTCTTCATCGGTCGTCAGCTGCTCTCGACCCGTATCAGAAAGGAGTTTCTGTCGCTGCTCCATAAACATCTCCTGCATTGACAAATTAATAATATCATATCTTATTTCATAATAATTTGACAACTAAAACAATTACTAATACTGAATAAAATGAAATATGCTTACATGGCTTTTACTGGATTTATCGTCCTGCCATGTGTACGAAACAGTCCCGTCTGGATTAACATGCTCAACAGCATGCGTACGGGTGAACACGTCCATATAGCTGACAGGACCATGTGCCTCGGCTTCCTGAAGTTGATTGTTACATACAATTATTATACATTTAAAATCATATAGCATAAACTATTTACATTTATTATTCAGTAATTAAATTTACCAACTCCTGCCGATACTGCTGAAACGACTTCGATCCTCCGCGATGAGTAACGGGATTCTTATTTCTATTTGCAGAGTTTCTATCTGACTCTGCCTGTACATTCAAAATTTGATACATTATTTTTCAATCACGTTAAATTAATAATTGAAAAAAAATTAGTATACTTGCCTTCGCCTCGTCCGTCTCCCAGTAGCTCAACCAAGCTTGCCACACGCTCTCCCCCATCCACCGTGGTCTCTTCCCGGATTTCTTAACCTCAGATATCGTGTCTCTGTAGTTCTTTCGCATCTTCCTCATCCAGTATGCTCGTGCCAGCTGCATATCATCTGTCTGGATGTCTATCTCAGCCTGTGTTAAAAAAAGATTACACTTTAAACGATAAACGGTAGAAAAACGACAAAAACGAATTAAAAATGGAAAACATAAAAATTACACATACTAGGACATCCTTCCATATGCACTCTATGATGTGCGGAGGGATGGTATCCCACTTTGGCCAGCACGCACTCATCCTACTACGATATGCTGCTCTGGAGACGTCCAACACTACCTTAGTGGGTAGTAGCTCGAACCCCCTGTTTTTAAGTACGATACAGATAAGTACATACGTATAGTATAGAAAAAATAAGATGATGAATAAGATTTAATTTTTACCCATCTGCTTTGGGGACTAACGTAACAACTGGACGGTGTGGCGCTTGCGATGGGCCACTGCCATCGCCTCCTGAAGAACGGGAAGAGCTCCTCCCTCTATGTGACATAATGATAAACCTGTGACGTTTACACATCATTATATAAGAGAATAAAAACATGATAATGAAATATATTTCATATGAACATGACATCAATGGTATAAATTGCTTAATTATAATGACTGAAATGTAAATAGACATGTAAGTTTGTTATACCTGATTCATGATGGGTGTACTCTTCCTACGATAAGCAGAGTTCATTGCATTTTTAATAAAAATTGCTAAATAAATGACAAATTGAAATAACATAAAACAATAGTAAACGGATTTAGTTTCATAGTTACATCAATTTCATAATACATCAAGAATTCAACATAGTTACATCAATTGCAAAAAAACAGATTCAAATTTATATCAGTCATCATCGTCTTCTGATTCAGATTCGGTCTCGTTTTCGACGATATTTTCCTCTGCACTGTCAAACGCTTCTACCAAAACATTTGATTCATCGATCAAAGGACCAAAATCTGTATGATCGTCTGTAATTATTATTTCGTTATTTTGCTCAAGATCTGCCTGATAAGCTTGTTCGTCCGGAATATTCTTCCCATCGAATGTGAATCTGGCCTTTGTTTTAAAAACTGCAGACCAATCCGCTTTATCTCTTTTTAGAGACGGATAAGGAGCGTAATAAACTTGCAATGCTTGTTTGGCTAGTACAAAAGGATCATACTTGTGATAGTGCGATGTATGCTTTATTTCGATAAGATTATAATCCTTATGCACATTAATTCCAGAACCTGGAACATTGCTAAACCAATTGCATCTAAATAGAAACACCTCCTCCGCGGGTCTTGAGAAATATGTCAGTTGCAAAATTTGTGTTAGAACGCCATAAAAATCATTTAAATGGTTTTCTGGATCGTCACTACCTTTAACAAATACACCAGTATTATTTGTTAATTTTTCTGCACCGTATTCTTTAGTGTTAAATTTGTATCCATTGACGAAATATATTGGATATGTCTTGACCACTCTTTTTGGTCCCATTGCAAGATGTTTCAACCCTTCGTCAACAACACAATTTTTTGGCTCATAAACGTAATTTGAAAACCAACGGGAAAATTCTTTACTGAGATCTCCGTTCGGATGTTCCCGTTCATAAACACTGTTTATATAAACAAATTATTACATTAGGTTATACACGCGCATGCATTACAGAAAAGAATAAAACAAAAATTATTATTTCAGATTACCTAACAAACGGTGCAACCTCGGCACAATTTAGAAGAATATAAGTGTGTGCTACACGAAGATCTCTATCGTCTAGCCATATTTCCACACATTTTCCAGAAGGCCGACCATGTTGTCTAAGAACGAAGCTTCTTCTTCGATGTAAGATTTACATATCGAACCTTCAACTCGTGCTTTTTGTCTCACTTTTTTCTTCAGATGATTCAAATATCTATGCAACATTAATTTATATTAACTTCATCTTTCAAATGCAATTAAATTACGTTATAACATATTACATACCTCTCAAATGGATACATCCATCCGTATTGGACAGGACCTCGAAGTCGTGCTTCAGATGGAAGATGAACAGGTAAATGTTCCATCACATTAAAAAAACCTGGCGGAAATATTTTCTCTAATTTGCAAAGCAATATAGGAATGTCCACTTCAAGTTTACGTAAACGTTGCACTTTTAAAGTAGTCGAACAAAGCTCTTTGTAAAACATACTAAGCTCCGTTACTACCTTCCAAACTTTTAACGGCAGTAGTTCTTTAAACATAACGGGAAATAAATTTTCCATCATTATGTGACAGTCGTGAGTTTTCATTCCGCTCAATCTACTATTTTTAAAGTCAACACATCTACGAAGATTTGATGATATCCCATCAGGAAATCTTAACCCTTCCACCCATTTTAACACAGCTTTAACTTGATTATTATCTAATTCGTAACAAGCTTTTGGTTTTTTACTGTCATTTGGTTTCATATGAAGCTCGGGACGTTTGCATAATTCTTCTATATCACGTCTTGATTTCAAATCATCCTTCGTCTTCCCTTTCACATTCAAAATTGTGTTAAACACATTATCAAATACATTTTTCTCACTGTGCATCACATCTATGTTATGGCGAAGCAGAAGATGTTTCCAATACGGCAACTCCCAAAAAATAGTTTGTTTGCACCAGTTATGAACAACTGATTTGCCTTCAATTTCTGTTTGCTCCCCCGTTTCATATATCTTTGGATAGTCCTTAACAAGTTCATATATGTCTTCGCTTGACCATATCGTCGGTGGTTGTCTGTTTTCTACTCTATTAGCTAAAAAGTTTTTCTTGTCTCCTCTGAAGGGATGATTTACATGGAGAAAATATCGATGACAGTCAAACCATGAAATTTTCTTACCATGAGGTAAAGAAAACGCTCGTGTTTCATCCATGCAATATGGACATGCTAGACGACCGGCAGTACTCCATCCCGAAAGCATTGCATAGGCAGGAAAATCACTTATAGTCCACAACAAAGAAGCAAACATACGAAAATTTTTCTTCTTTGACACATCGTATGTTTCTACTCCTTCGTTCCACAGTATTTTTAACTCCTCAATCAACGGTTGTAAATATACATCGATTCCTTGTGTCGGATCGTCGGGGCCAGGAACGACAACAGTAAGAAACATATATTGCGTTTTCATGCACATCCATGGAGGTAAATTATACGGTGTGACGATAATGGGCCAGGATGAATATTTAGAACCAAATTGATAAAATGGAGAAAAACCGTCCGTACATAATCCTAATCTAACATTTCGACTCTCCACTGCAAAATTTGGATACGTTTTATCGAAATGCTTCCATGCTTCTCCATCGGCCGGATGTGTCAACGTACCCTCTTCCTCCGTTCTCACGCTATGCCACCTCATATTAGACGCAGTTACAGAAGATGCGTATAATCTTTGAAGTCTTGGAGTTATGGGTAAGTAGTGCATACGCTTGTACGGAACTTCCTTACCCTTCTTTTTTCTTGGTTTGTATCTCTCCTGGTTACAAACTTTACAATTTCTAAGGTTTGCGTCTTCTTTCCAAAACAACATGCATCCTTTTAAACATGTATCTATTTTCTGATACGGTAAACCAAAAGCCAACATAAGTTTTTTAACTTCGTAGTGATTTTCACACATTAGATTATCGGGCGGCATATGTCTTTTTGCAGCTTGTACAACAGCCGTAAACCCAGCTTCAGTGATGTTGTATTTTGACTTCATCGCAATGTATTCTGCGATTACTGACAGCTGCGTGCCGCTTTTACAACCATCCCAAATAGGTTTTTTAGCTGCATCTAGTAAATCATAAATTTTCTTAGCTTCAATATTTGGTTCTTCAACATTTACATCATCGTCGTCAACTTCAACCATAGGAAACATTGATCGTGCTGCATCTTCGACCATATTTTCTATACGGGTCGTTGAAACTATTTCGTTAACGACACTTTCAGACTCTACAGAAGTATTTGCTACAACTTCTCCATGCCGATCCCAAACATAATATTCGGGTGTGAAACCGTGTTGGCACAAATGAACTTTCACAATATCTGGTAACAAAAACTTCAAATGTCTACACCTACTACACGGACAACGAATTTCTGGATCGTTTCCGTTATTACTTAAGGCGAATTCAACAAACACGTTTATACCGTTATAAAAATCTTCTTTTATTGAGCCCCTCATTCCTTTTCTTTGGTACATCCATCTCCTTCGATCAACAAAATAATCAATCATTTTTCCTATTTGACAAAATGAGAAGTTCAAAATTTAATATTTATTTTGAAGAATACACATTCGAAAAAGATTATTTTCATGTTCGTATAATATTTTGAATTTAAAGAACAACTTCACAAATTTAAAAATATTTTCAAATAGGGCACATTTCATTTTTTAACGTACGTAACGATTAAAAATATATAATTTTTTTTCATTGGTCAGACATCCTACCTCCCATTACAAACACAGTAAGCATTTACATTTCGTATATTACTTCGTCCTAAACGATTCAATAAAATTTCGGCAGCATTTCCCTTTTGTTCCCTGCATTGTACACAAATGCGTGTACGCAGGAAACAAAAAAGAAAAGTTAGGGCGAAATTTTATGAACCGTTTGAGACGAAGTAGTATACAAAATGTAAATTCTTACTGTGTTCATAACTTGTCCAATACAGGGACAAATCCGACAAACATTGTACCAGATGAATATAAATGGTCGTTTTTCGAAAAAAACGACTATTTATACAACGATCATGTACAACACTCGTCAGACGGGGCCAAAAACTCTCTAAGGGACATTTGTCGGTTAACATGCGCGCATTTTACTCAAAAATACAGTTTTACTCACTGTTCACATTTATATATTAATTTCACACATTTATTCGACGTATTACGCATCAACTTAGGGCTGGTTTAACATTTTGTCATTTTTCAATACACACAATTATAATTTAGAGTAATGCATTTTTTTTGTGTCATAAGTAAAAACGTGCACAATATAATACTCCTAGTTCATTCAATCATTTTATCTTATTCCAAATAACGTATACAATCGTCGAATCAAGGCATACACAACAAAATACATATACATGAACATGCACAAATTATACGTGTTTATCACAATTTCACGATAAAAGATGAAATCGGTATACCATGTGATGCTATAAACCGTTATTACGCTAGTGGAAACAATTGCAATCATTAATTCGCCCTAATTTATCAATTTATGCAAATCTATAATTAGGGTAAAAACTGAATTTTTCATAAAAATAAGAGATTATACCTGAGATTAAGAGTACTGAAGCTTGATTAGAGTGCGTTGGAAGATCCGGAAGCTAAAAATTAGGGATTGGAAGCTTAGGGGTTGAATTTGGGGGGTTTTTTGGGTTTTTTTCGTATGAAATGGAGGAGGAAGAAAGGGCTCGGCTGGCTGGTATAATCGCAAATTTGCGACGGCTTCCGACGGCCGCCGACGGCCCGTCGAAAGCCGTCGGAAAATGGCCGTCGGAAGCCGTCGGTCTTGGCTGTCGGTATTCTGCCTTTTTCTTGTAGTGATACTTGCACAGATTTAAACCTTTAAATTTTGAAGAAAAATGCTACTCACAGTTTAAGGAAGAAGAACAGAGTTGCTACTTGAAATACTTTGAAACTTGCTTGACTTTTAAACTGGAAATTGCTTTGATCTTCCACCCAAATTTTCTTGCTTTTGTTTAATTGAATGATGCTTCAATTTAAAAAAAAAAGGCTTGCTGTAGAATTTTCCACTTGCTAAGTTATGATGAACGAATGAAAATGAGAAAGGTGATATATATAAAAGAGAAGAAGTGTACAGGTTTGATATTAATAAACAAATTACAGGTTTATATTGTTTATTACTTTCTTTGTTTATAGGCTGAGATGATTCTTGTCTCGGTGGCTACAAATCTTATTTTGTATGCTTGCATTAAATGCTAGAAGTATGTTGCATTTATTACCTTAGTACTTTATGTCTTCTTTGATATTTCCTTTTATACTTTGTTTATGCTTGCCTACCTTTTCTCTAACTCGGCTGATATATGAAATTGAGTTGTACAGGGATATACATTGTTGTTTGTACAACATGCATGGCTGCATTAATTGCTTAAGTCTTGTTTGAATACTGGATTATATTTGCTTTGCCTTATTATTTTGTCACATGAATATTAAGTAAAGATTGTTTGTTTTATGCTTTGTATTCTACTTGGTTTCTTCCTTTTGCAAGCTACAAACTTGTATGCATTTTTATTTTGTAATACTTCATTTATATGTTTACTTTACTATTTTATAGTCTATCTCATTTGTTTACTTACTATTTTACAAAACTATACAATTTATCTCTTATATATATATATATATTTTAGTTTCTATATTGTGACTTAAATATTTTATTTTCAACTTAAATACTTGAGTGTATTTTTATTTGTCTGAATCTTAACTAGGTGTATTTATATTTAAACCCCAATTCAAATTCAATTGTCAATCCATTTTATATACATGTTTATTTTCAAATATCCAATTTAATTCTTGATTAATTCAAAATTTATATTAAAATTTATATTAATTACCAAGTTCTTCATAATTTTTTATTCAGAAATGAAATTAATTATCAATTCATACTCAATTTAAATCCGAGATCGTTACACAATACGTTCAGTAATAGAAAATGGTCCTATAAAGTGAGGAGCCAATTTCCCAATCGTACTGAAACGCATAACCCCTTTCAAAGGAGAAACACGAATAAAAACAAGATCACCAATCGATAACTCGAGAGTCTTCCTACGGTTGTCTGCGTAGGATTTCTGGCTGATCTATGACTCATTCAATCTCAAACGAATAAGATCAATCTTCTCGGAAGAATCACGAACAAAATCTGGGCCAAGAATAAGCTTCTCCCCAGATTCCAACCAACAACAAGGTGATCGACATGGTCTTCCGTATAAAGCTTCGAAAGGAGCCATACCGATACTAGAAGAAAAAATATTGTTGTAGGATAACTCTACAAGAGGTAGGTGATCCTCCCAACTACCACCGAAATCAAAAATACAAATACGGAGAAGATATTCCAAGATACGATCCACCCGTTCAGTCTGTCCGTCAGACTGCGGATGATAAGTTGTGCTAAAATTAAGCTTTGTTCCCAAAGCTTGCTGAAGACTCTGCCAAAAATGACTCGTGAATAAAGGATCACGGTCACTCACAATAGAACTAGGAACACCGTGAAGTCTCACGATTTCCTTGACATACAACTTAGCCAAATGCGAAGCAGTCCTATTAGACTTAATAGGAATAAAATGAGAAGATTTAGTGAGGCGATCAACAATAACTCAAATGCTAGAATGGCCCGATCTCGAACGAGGTAGGCCGTCATTGAAATCCATAGAAATCTAATCCCATTTCCACAATGGAATCTCTAGAGGCTGAAGAAGACCCGAAGGACGCTGGTGTTCGGCCTTAATACGCTGACAAGTTGTGCAATTGCTCACATAACTCGCCACATTGCGCTTCATGCCTTCCCAATAATAAAGATTATGCATATCGGCATACATCTTACTACTACCAGGATGAATAGTATACTTAGAACGGTGACAGTCATTAAGAATGTCATGCCTAAGTGTAAAATCAGAAGGCACAAAAAGACGGTTTTTCTTGCAAAGACACCCATGAGAATCAATGTTGAAATCCTGTAACGCCTCATCACAGGATCTAGACTCACAAAGCTGAATAAGATGCAACAAATCAGGATCACGCCGCTGGCAATACGATCCAACAAAATGGGTCGTGCCCCAAAACTAATAATAGAATAAGAGAATCAGAAAATGAAGCTTGATCACGAATTTCACCAAAAAATGGAGTCTCAAGAATATCCCATTCGGCAAGCATCATAGAAACAACAGCCGAATGTTTACGACTAAGCGCATCAGCAACACGATTACCCTTACCAGGGGTATAGTGGATATCAAAGTCATAGGAAGCAAGAAACTCGAGCCAACGCTGTTGTCTCATATTGAGTTCCTTCTGAGTGAAAAAATACTTCAAGGATTTATGATCGGTATAGAGAATGAAGCGCTCGCCCAATAAATAGTGTCGCCAAATCTTCAAGGCAAAGACAATTGCGGCTAACTCAAGATCATGTGTGGCATAGCAAACTTCATTCAAGCGCAGTTGCCTAGAAGCATAAGCAACTACCCAATCCTTCTGCATAAGAACGGCACCGAGACCACTACCACAAGCATCGGTGTAGACAACAAGATAATGATTCCCCTCGGGAACCACCAAAATAGGAGCATTAGTGAGAAGTTCCTTTAATGGCTGAAAGGAAGCTTCACACTTGTCGTACCAAATATAACGAATGCCTTTCCGAGTAAGGCCGGTGAGAGGAAGCACAACATGGGAAAAATCCTTAATGAACCGACGGTAATACCCCGCCAATCCAAGGAAACTACGAATCTAATGCACATTCTCAGGCCTCTTCCAATACTGGATGGCTTCGATCTTTGAGGGATCGACAGAAATACCATCAAAAAATACAACATTGCCTAAGAACTTAACCTTATTCTCCCAAAAGTGGCATTTGGAGAATTTGGCTCTAAGCTGATGGTGACGAAGAGTACTCAAGACAATTCTCAAGTGATTAGCATGCTCAGCTTCAGACTTAGAATAAATAAGGATATCATCAATAAACACAAGGACGAACTTATCGAGATATTTCCGGAATACTCGATTCATGAGGTCAACAAAGAAAGCAGGAGCGTTCGTCAAACCGAACGGCATAACGAGCCACTCAAAAGAACCATAACTAGTGCGGAAAGCGGTAAGAGGTATGCTATCCTCCGCGACTCGTAACTGATGAAAACCCGTGGCAAGGTCGAGCTGAGAAAAGACCTTAGCACTCCTCAATTAATCGAACATATCATCGATCCTAGGCAATGGATACCTATTCTTGATAGTTAACTCGTTAAGCTTGCGATAGTCAATGCAAAGCCTAAGAGTTCCATTGGACTTCTTCACGAAGACGACCACGGATCCCCATAGAGAAAAACTGGACTGAATCAACTGCTTGGACTCAAGCTCTAAAAGCTGCTTCTTGAGTTCCTCATTTTCCTTTGTAGACATCCTCGTGGAAGGATGACTAACTGGCTGCGCGCCTGAAATGAGATCAATACAGAACTCGATTGCCCGCTTGGGTGGAAAACCCGAAACAGGTTCAAAAACATCAGAAAAGTCACAAGCAATAGGAATACGAGATATATCTTCATCATCTCGCGAGTCAAGAGAATGTAAAGCCATTTCGAAATTATCCACATTCCGAAGAACAAGTGATAGCTGAGTAAACGAATCCGGATGTCGAAGATATAAAATCCTCTCAGAACAAATAATCGTAGCATCATATCCCACTAGCCAGTCCATTCCCAAAATCATATCTAATCCCAGACAAGAAATAACGTGCAGATTCGCACAAAAAGAAAAGCCACATAAAACAATCGCAATATCGTCAGAAAGCATACTAAGGGTCGCGGGTCCCTTAATAGGATTCACAATCCTTAAAGAAGTAACCATACAAGAAACATCCAAAGATAAATCATCAACGAGCTTTTTCGATACGAAAGAATGTGATGCACCAGTATAAAAAAGAACTGAATAATGCGGTCATGAAATAAAATAGAACCTTCCAAAAAAGATGGAGATATACCTTTGGGTTGAGAAGAACCTTCAGAAGCCTTAGCTGTATAAAGCTTGCTAGACTTGGCACCAACCGGAACAGTAGGGCAAGTGGAAACATGATGACCTTCCTTCTTTCAATAACGGAAGAAGAGAGGCTTAGAACAAGCTCGAATCATATAATCAGGAGAACCACAATTGAAACACTTTTGAATGAAAGATGTTCCAACAGACTGAGGCTGGGAGCTAAAACCACTAGTCTTCTTCTTCTTGGAAGGAAAAGACCTGGACTTCTGAAATGGAAACTGCATCTTGTTAGGGTTCTTAGAAACCTCAACATCATCACCACTATCACACTCCTTCTCGAGGGTTTCAAGATGAAGTGCAGAATCTACCAACTCCTCAAAAGAAAGCTTAAGCTGGAGCAACAAAGACTTCTTAAGATATTTCTTAAGACCAGAAACAAACTTCAAATTCTTCTTATAAGAAGTGCTAATGAATTCAAGACCATGTTTAGATAAAGCCTCGAATGATGCAACATACTCAGAAACAGAATATTTCCCTTGCTTCAACTCAAGGAAGCGACGGGTCAATAAAACTTTTTCAGATTCAGAAACGAACTTGAGTTCGAATCGTCCCCGAAACTGAGTCCAAGAAAGAGTAGACTCATCAATTTCGGCTACAAGAAGCTCGTACCAACCAAGAACACGCCCTTGTAATAAGCTAGAAGCTACAAGAACTCTATCATGATCAGAAAGATCCATGCGAGAGAAGATACGCTCGCACGTGCGAAGCCAAGCTTGGACTTCAAGAACAGACTCGGAGCCTTTTAACGGCTTTCCCCCAAGATGAGCAAAATCGCTGCACATACATGCAAAGGCAGACTTGCGAGGTTGAGAAACTCGAGGAGGAACTGGCGACTGAGTGCTCCTAAACAATTCCAAAAACTGATCAGCAGACATATAAACGCCATCCGGATGTGAGCCACTGGATTGCCCAGCATCCGAACGTCGTCCCCTGCCTCTTCCAGCCATACGCTGAAAGTAAGATAAGAACTAGATTATTCACAAGGTAGATATCACCAATCCAAATATGGAATACTACGGAACAAAATGCATTCCTAGACGTATTCCCAATTTCTATCTACCACCAAAGGCACGGAAGGAATAGAGGCAAGATGGTTCAAAGGTTTGTATCACTTATTACACTTTGATGTATCTTAATATGTGCATCTATTCTGTGTTTATCATATTTTGTTCCGAACCTTGCTCTGATACCAAGCTGTGACGCTCCACCTCTATACCCACGCTAGCCAAGGACACTACAAGGTAATGCCGTCAACTAACATAGAGAATAAGGCTGGATAGGAGCGACCATCTATAGCCTTGTTCTAACTATCTATTGAATACATCGACACTAGACATACCAAGCAGGTCGACATATCCAATGAATACTTAAAACAAAACCATAGGTGGTTGGAGGATTTATCAAAACAGAATATAACAAATCAAATGTAATATACATCACAAAGCAGTAGATCATCATATACACATATACTGATACATAACAGAGTATACAAACTGATACACGTCAAGTGGTATAGCAAACCACAATATACAGACGAATCCAAAAGAATACATATATCATAGTTACAACAAAAAGGAATACACAAAAACTATAACAAAAAGAAACAAGCGAAGTAGTCCATGCGGAAGCAAAATAGGCTAAGTCCAAAAGCACCCAACCTGAACATCTCGGTCTGACCCGAGCATAAAATACACGGGTCAGTCTAGCTAAACAAATCAGTTAGATAAACTGAACAATAATAACCTGCAAGGTCATAAAGTATAACAAATATCTCTAAAAGGGATATCACAATCATCTAACAAAAGATGAATCATAACAAGACAAGCCTCATATAATCGGCAACACAATAAACAAAGGATATGAATATCCCAAAACAAGCCAAAAAGGCAAATATCAAATACCGATGAAGGTAACACAAGTTCCGCAAGGTAACAGCGATATATCGTGCGGCTCAAAAAGACCAACACCGAAGGGCGATACCTAGGGAATATACATATCAATGAAACATCAGAAAATTTGCACGTGCTCAGTACTGTATAAACTAGGATCCATGAGCCCGAAGACTCCAAACCAAATATTACTCGAGCGATAACGAATGACCAACTCCGAAAGCGATACAATAGGGCAACAAACCCAAAGGCACAAACCCGAAGGCAACATACCGAAGGCAACATACCCGAAGGCAACAAACCTGAAGAAGACAGTCCGAAGACACTATCCCAAAGGCAACAAACCGCAGTGGTGAAGTCCCGAAGGCCCAGTACTGGACACCACTAACTGGCAGAATGTGTCATAACTCTCAAAAAAGAATCCGAAAAGTGGTAACGTGAGTCCCATAACCACTCGTTCGCACTAAACGGTTTACTATCCGTTAGTTAATTTCATACTCAAAGCGGTACAAAGTTTACCTTATCTCATTGGTAAACCAGACCAAAAGGCCAAAACGATCAATCGAATAGGGCGGGGATTAATCGGAAAGATAAACGCATGGATTCATGGTCCGTGTTTTACCTAACCATTTAGTCTCCCTTCCACTCAGCTCGAAGTGCGAAATTGTGTGTGCGCGTTTTAAATAGAATTTGTAAACTAAAGAAGCAAGCTTTTAATACAATTTAAAAGATTATTTTATAAAAACCCGTGGATGAAGTCAAAAAGGAATCATCAAGGTAAAATATGCATAAACAACTAATGGGAATCAACTTAGATCGATAAAAGTTAGAATCACAAACAAATAGGCACACTAGGAAAAACAGGGAAACAAGAGCAGGCCGGTTGACCGGACCTCCTGAGTCGGCCGACCGAAATTGGCCAGAAATGTTTCGGGCTCCAGCTCGGTCGACCGACCAGAGAGTTCGGTCGACCGAACCCTATTTCCTGCATTTTTCCACCCTACTAAATTGAAGCGCAAACTCTCCCAATTCTCAACCGGTCGAGCACGGACGCTAGGGGATTACGCCCATCGGCTACTCGGTCCTATTGACTCTCCGATTCACCACCAAAAACATGTTCAAACTTCAAAGTTAGGATCTTTAAAGATTTGAACCCAAAACACTAAAAATTTGGATATTCACCAATTCAATCTAAACCAAAAGCAAATGCACATGAATAAGTGTTAGGAAATCACACCCAACAATCAGAGATAGTTATAGACAAAGATGTGAGATAAAAATCTCACCTTTTAACTCACAAACAAAGAAGAAGAAGAAGCTCAATTGCAAGGAGAAGAACAACCACTCTCCACTTCAACTATACTAGCTTCAATCTAAGATCAAACAAGTATTTTCCTAAGTTAGGTTTAGGAAATTTTTGAAATTGAAGGAGAAAGAGTTGGAGAAGATGAAGAGAGGGCTTACCAATAGCTTCTCTTTGATTTTGGAGTAAGAATTCAAGTTTGCAAAGTAAACTAGGGCTTGGAATTTCTAATTCTTCTTCCTTTCCCCCATTTTCAGTTTTAGCTTGAGTTTTAGAATGGAAAATGAGTGAATGGAAGGAGAGGGACTGAGTTAGGATATTTAGTTAGCTAGTGGGCTGAACCCAAACCCAAAACCCAACTACAAAAAGTAGCAAAATTCAACTTACTCCGAACATTTCAAAGCTTATACTAAAAAAGATCGCAAACTCCATTTTGAACTCAATGGAAGTGGTTTCGAGCCCTAAATCGACCGTTTGCAAAAAGTAACATTTCGGACCTAAAATCCGACTAACGACGCTATATTTAAATAAAACATTTAAATATATAATCGTTAAATATGTGGGTTGTTACAAATGGCGACAGTTCCAGCTCCGATTTCCCCTCCTCGTCGCTCGAAACTCGATCACTACCATGCACATCGTAGGTCTCAAAGCCTTCTACGATCTTCATGTTGGAACTTTCTTCGATCGAAGCACAGATGATGAAACAATCAAAGAAAAAGGAGAAGCAATTTTGGCCATTGAAATAAACAAGCGGCGGTCGAAAAACTAAATCTAGGGTTTGGTCATTAAACACGCTTTATAACATTAATTAATATTATTTTATTAATAAAATTTCCAAATAGCAAGCTTATACAAACGGACTCCAAACAACGCGTGCCGACAGGCATTCCTAAGGTTTTACCCATGTTCCGAATACAATGGAACGTGTTTCGGAAGCTAATTCGATTATATACGCGAGTTAAGGAAATTAACGGTCAATTTTAAATTAAATCGATTAAAATAATTTCTATGCGTTTTAAGCTGCCGGGGTCAAACGACAACTCCGATTGCTACGAAAATTGAAACCCGATAATAACTAACAATTACGGATCAAATGGAACTGGTTTCGTCGAATTCCGAGACTGTGCCCCGGAAGGCTATTTTAACCCGTCTATTAAATGGATCGATTTTCAAAATCGTCGAAACCACTTAAAATTTCACCTTTAGAATTTTATTAACTCTATTATAACTCGTATAAAATTTATATTCACATTAGAAATCATTCTGATTCGGTTTAAATCAAAATCAGATTATTTGCATTATTATATTATTAAATTTCATTATTAAATTAATATAAAATTCCAAATTCAATTTATCAACTTCTAATTTCATCCAACAGTCCAATATTACTATTTAAATCAAAATAAACTTAAATAAATTTTTAGAAACCATTTTTACATCTATTTACACCCAGATTCACTCATTGTCCAATTCTAATATTAAATTATTATTATTCAGATTTCAATTGAATTTCCATATTTGAAAATTCAACTAATTCTATTAATCTAATCAAAATCTTTTTATTTCAAAATAAAATTATAATACATATTCAACATTTAAAATGAATTAAATGTTCAAACCTAGAGACCTAAAATTCCATTGCGTTACATTCCTCCCCCCTTATAAAAATTTCGTCCCCGAAATTTGCTAAGATAGAATAATGTTCCATACACAATAGCAAAATCTACTTAGTGAAAATCTCAAATTCTCTTTGCCTAAATTCTTTAGTTTCACATGGAAACTACTAGTTTCAACTCCTGTCCCAAAATCCTTTTATTTTAAATTGTTATTTGAAATCAATTTTGTCGTTAATGAAACATTTCAAAATTTTCAAAAATTTTCTAACTCCCAAAATTTTCGGAAAATTTTGGCAGTCTCCCCTGTACGGAGGAGCTTTTGCAATATCACAATAGATATAAATATATATACATCGACCCACACGGTCGGAAAAACCAAAAACAGTTCATATTTCCTATTTTAATTGCGTAGGCGTACCTTTATTAGCATTTTAAAAGCAAGCTGCTAATTTATATAGCATATACGCAATCCAAATCTAACTACTTCCTCCCGTACCTGTACTTACTTAAACAAACACATCAATTTTCCATAATATGAGAATTTAAATAACATTATATTCATTAAACTAGCCAAACACATCGATTACATGGTTTAAACAAGCAAACTTCATAGTTAAACAATGTTAACCATATTTTATCAGCAATTCAAAGATTTCAATCACCTTTTTAAATTCCTTATACAATTCCAAACTTTATTTTATTTCACTTGAATGATTTACATTCAAATTCACTATATATAATTCATATTTATTACAACAAATTCATTTTGTACCAATTAAGCACATATTCACATCATTTTGGTTTAACATGTGTATTACTTGTATCGATTTTCTTCAATTTAATTCCACATTGATTTACAAGTGAATTTTTATTTATAAATTTGATATACTTCCATTTCCTTTATAATTCACTTTCATTCATATGCAAAAATCACTTAATAAAATTTCAGTCCATTCCAATTGATTCAAAAACCAATTCCATTTGCTTCCTTAAACCCACTCAATTCCGAATACAACAAAACAACCAATTCTTATGAAAATTTCTTGTCATTCAAGCAAATAATCATCACTTAAGCTTGTAACCACTTAAAATTAATCCTAGTTTAAATGTGTATTAATTCTATTCCATGCGTAATTATTCACAACCCAATACTCTTATTTCCCTGCAATTTTAAAATCAAATCCTTATTCTCGCCTCAAATTTATCATTCAATTTAAGTTTAGATTAATATCATCCCATTCTATATTATTTACGACTCATATATTTTTAATTTATTACAATATTTAATTAAAACCCTTTTCACTTGCATTTCAATGTTTATTACCTAAACAAATTTATCCAAGACAACATTATAAAGCTCGACCACAATTATTATTCAGTTTGCTTAAGTTCTTTCACAATATTTTCATTGTATTCTTATATCAATTTTATTTAATTTGATTCTCATTAAATTAAATTCCAATCCATTTACAAATTTTAATTCAATTTGTTTATTTATTCCATCCATTTTAAATTTATCTTATTAACAATGAGACCACTTTAAATTATTTCACTCATTTGAATTTATTTAAAATTTAAACCATCACTATTATAATCTAATTCCATTATTCATTTACACTCCCAACTTTCATTGTCAAAATTAAATTCCATACTAGAACTGGGTTTTTAATTTCTCTTTCAAAAATTTCCTTAACAAACCACCAAAATTTCATCCATGCCAATACAAATTCCATTTAATTTAGTTTACACTAAATTCATCTTTAAGCTTCTTTTTATTTAATTAACTTACGCTAAATTCATTCTCAAATTATTCCTTTGAATTTAGTTGTGTGAGGATTTAATTATTCAATATCATTTCAATTAAATTCAACTTTCCTTCAACTCAACTCTTTTCCAATTTAAATTCAAGTTTTAACTAATTTATTCAGCTAACTTAAATTCATGCTATTTCATTTACTATTTTAATTAAGAATTTAATTCTATTCATAATTATTTGTAACATAACTGAATTTTGATTTTAATTCAATACAAATTCAACTCCATTCATTTAATCGAAGTTAAATCCAATTCAATCCAATTTTAATTTTCCATATACAAGTTCAAAATTTATTTACTGACTTAAGTTCATTCGCCCTTGTATATTTTATATTTCCTTCACCTTATCTTACTTTACATTTCATTTAGGAATAAATCTAAATCCCCCATACCATTCAACTATTTCCCATTGGTGATTATAATACCATTTCCTATTTATAAGTTCATCAACTTATTCACTTAAAGGTTTATATTGCTCATTTGAGTTATTTTCGTCTTATAATCACAATCCCAAATTATATATATATATATATATATATATATATATATATATCACTGAATTCTTAAGGATACAAATTTTCTTCAATTTAATGCTTTGCACCATTTTAAATTCACAATTTTAGATTATAAGTATAACACTTACTAGCTTATGAGTATAATTTATTACACAATGACCCATAAATACTAAGTTATTTTACATTTCAATTTAATCCAAATCAAATTAATTCTAGGTCCAATTTATTTATCATACCCAAGTTAAATTCAAATTTTCTATTCACTTCAATACATTCAAGTTAAATTTTAATTCTAAGATTAAAATTTTCATTTTCTTCTTATTAATATCAACTTCACTTAATAAATTCAATAATTAATTCATTTTAACTTTACACATTATTTAAATAGAATTTTCCAGAATTCAATTACCCGGTTTTATTTCAAAAGCATCTTGAAATAATAAATAACTCATACTCTCTTGGTATATCAAATCAAACTTCCAGATTTTTTTAAAATAATCTGTTTTTACCAAGCAATTTCCCTTTTTGAAACTTCTAAAACTACTTGTATATCCAACAAATCTAACAGATATCATACCTTATTACTATGGAAGCAATCCATCACTTTAGAAACTCGAAAATAAATTCTAATGATGTGGCCATCATCATCAGGAACCATATACCTCGGGAAGAAAACATGAAGGCAGATTCCCTCGCGAAGTATGCAGGCACTGGTGAAGCTCAATTATTGGGATTAGTTCCTGTGGAGGTCCTGTCAACTCCAAGCATTGATGAAATGGAAATAGACTGGATCATAACCTTATCTCAAGAATGAGAATCATGGATGAATCCAATAAAGGATTATCTTCTCAACGGATCTGCGCCACAAAGTTCAAAAGAGCGTCAGAAACTGTTAAGGAAGGCTTCAAGGTATACAATTCAAGATGGCCAATTGTATAGGCGAGGATTCTCAATGCCATTACTCCGATGTGTGACCAAGGAAGTAGCTGAAACAATTCTAACTGAGGTACACGGAGGAGAATGTGGAGACCATTCAGGAGGTCAAACTTTAGCAAAGAAAATTCTCCATTATGGATATTTTTGGCCGGATATTAATCGTGATGCTGCGAGTTACGCCCGAAATTGTGACCGATGCCAGAGATTTGCAAAAATCCCAAGAGCTCCTTTCACTAAGATAACACAGATGGTCAGTCCGTGGCCATTTGCTATTTGGGGAATGGATCTCATCGGGCCTCTGCCAACTGCAAAATCCGGAGTCAGATAAGTTATTGTTGCTGTTGATTATTTTACTAAATGGGCTGAATCTGAACCCTTAGCTACTATTACCTCTAAGAAAATGATAAACTTCGTAACTAAGAATATCATTTGCAAGTATGGAGTGCCTCAAAAGATAATCACAGACAATGGAACCCAATTTGAAAGTAAAGAGTTCCGAGATTTTTGCAAAAAATTCAAGATCCAGAAAAGTTTCTCAGCAGTGGCTCATCCGCAGGCAAACGGGAAAGTGGAAGCACGAAACAAAATTATCAAATCAACCATCAAAAAACAGCTGGAAAAAGCAAAAGGTGGTTGGGTCGATAAACTTCCGCTAGCACTATGGGCGTATAGAACTACACATAAAACTGCGACGGGGCACACTCCATTTTCATTGGCATATGGATCAGAGGCAATGATTCCAGTAGAAATAGGGGTCCCTTCACATAGCAGGATCCATTTCAATCAAGCCGAAAATGAAAAGCTACAACTTGAAGCCCTTGACTTCCTTGATGAAAAAAGGGAAGAAGTTGAGCTCAGAATTGCGGCTCATCAGCAAAGAATAGCCAGGCACTTCAATTCCAAAGTTCGCCGACGCAGCTTTGAAGTTGGGGATCTAATCTTAAAAAGAATTATGATACCTACAGGCATGCTTGGACCAAACTGGGAAGGGCCGTATGTTATAGGCCAAAAACTTCTTGATGGCACATTCAAACTTGTAACTGTCAAAGGAAACCCAATCCTAAGAGCTTGGAACCGCAATCATTTGCGCCCATATTTTACTTAAAGGCTTTAATGAAATATTGTAAAAGAATGATGAATGTATGATTCTTGTATTGAAAGCCGTTGTAAAGTCAGTGCAAGTGAATAATAAGAACTATAAAGTGGATGTAGGCCCAGTTCTTGGCCGAACTACCATAAATCTTGTGTTCTTTACTATTATAGACTGCTTTGCTTTATTTCGATATATAAAATACGTCAATTATATTACAAAAATGTCGATTTAATAATGCAGGCCATAAAAACAAAGCTTACCCATCATAAGACCAAGCAATCCTCGACATCACCCAACAAGCAAACGCTAAGCCGTTCAAAATTTCCATACTCAAATCCTACGAAAGAAGTGCTTCGAACAAAAGTTAGCGATTCGGCTGGAAGTGGGCCATTGCTAACTAACTATGAATGTTTGTACAAACGAGCATCCAGTTAAATAGCGTGTGTCTGCCACACCAACTCGCTTGACTATGAAGTATATTTCTTTGGATAAAGGAAATTGTTGGCAACTAAAAGGGAAGGGTATTCGGAAAAGATAACGGGGATCGCCGAAATGAACAGATGGCAAGGAGACATGGGCAAGCAAGCATCAAACAGCAAAAGACCTCTTCGGAGGCACAAGCCCTCTTCGGAGGCACAGCTCTTCGGAGTATAAAGACCTCAAACGAGGCATGACAGAAGACTTTCTCAACAAAAAAGATTGGTATGGAATGACCCGGAGCACCTTCCCGACTGGAAGGAAAGGCGCTTGTTTACTAGCTGAGACAGTTTGCGCAGACAAGCGTCCAAGTAACTTGCGTCCACCCCGTGAATCTATAGGATGATCGGAGGCACCTTCCCAAGTGGAAGGCAAGGCGCTTGTTCACTAGTTGAGACAATCTGCGCAAATAAGCGTCCAAGTAACTTGCGTCCGCCCCGTGAATCCGCCCAACCATGAGGAAGAAACTTCCAGGTAGACTCGGAGGCATGCATTCCACCGAGAGTTGAAATAAAACTTCACAACTGCTGGAATGTGAAAAGCCCTCTTCGGAGGCCCATTTCACCATAGTTGAAATGCCAAAAGACCTCGAGCGGGCCTCGCCAGAAAAAGAGAGTTCTTTCTCGACATAAAGTTGCGGACTGATCGGTGGCACTTAACACTTGTGTCCGCCCCATGAATCCATCCAACTAAGAGAAAGAAGCTCCAAACTTCCAGGCAAAAGCCCTACTCAGAGGCACACATTTCACCGTGATCTGAAGTAAAACTTCACACAAGTCGAAATGTGAAAAGCCCTTTTCGGAGGCCCGCTTCCCAGCGAACAGGGAAAAGATAAAAGCCTCTCCAAAGAGGCAGAAACAAAAAGACCTCTTCCCAGAGGCACAATCAAACAAAAAGACCTCTTCCTAGAGGCGCAACCAAACAAAATGACCTCTTCCCAGAGGCACAATCAAAAACTCTCTTCAGAGGCTCAAGCAGGTTGAAGCCCCCTTTTTTCGGAAGGCCCACTGCACTATGAAGTGAAATTCACTTGCCAAAGCAAAAGTGACTTTTTTTTTCAAAAAGTGAAGTGTAAAAACTTTGCAATAAAAAAAAGAAAGAGGAGACTCCTCCAATATGAAGTGCATTCTACTAAAATAGAAAAATATTTTCTTGGAACAGAAATATTATCCTATAAAGTACAAATGCAAACTTCCTTCAAATGGATGAGTTGTTCTCTAAAGGAAGAGTACAAGTCTTCTTGAAACAGAAGAGTTGTTCTCCAAAACTTTGCCAATGTGAAAAAGATTGCAATAAACCTATGGTATGGGGGCAATACAGTATAGTCATCAAAAAAATGAAAAAAATGAAGACAATGCTCAATAAACATACCATAGGTTTACTGCAACCTCACATTAAGAGGATAAAGAAACTTGCGTAAAAACAGAAAGTAAAAGTGTTCTCAAATACAGACAGAAATTTGTATAAGTAAAAGAACCATTTTATTCCATACTATGAGAATTTTATACATATGCAGGTTTCAAAGTAAAAGAAAGCGGGGGCCGGTACCCGCACAATCTCCGGCCAGTACATGCAAAAAGAAAAAAGTAAAGCAAAAGAAGGAAAAGCGGGACTCATCACTTCTTTCTCCTACCACCTTTAGAGCCTTCACCTGGCTTAATAGGCAATTTTTCAGGCTGGCTTGGGAGAGTTGGGGGAGAAGAAGAGAGAGCTAGTGCTGGATCAACTTCCGTTTCCTTTTCGGTAACAGAAATGCTTCTC
This sequence comes from Allium cepa, assembly GCA_030765085.1. Classification (NCBI taxonomy): domain Eukaryota; kingdom Viridiplantae; phylum Streptophyta; class Magnoliopsida; order Asparagales; family Amaryllidaceae; genus Allium; species Allium cepa. The sequence goes on along the minus strand of CM060939.1, from coordinate 921,340,292 downwards.
CCTTTCTTCTTTGAAGTTGTACGCTTCCTCCTCCTCTTTGAAGAAGACTCACTCCTCGGGGTGACAAGAGCAGACAATTTTATGTCATCAGAAAGGGTTCGCTCCGGAGATACTTCGCCTCCTTCAAGTCCTTCGGCCTTCTGCTCCTGCGAAGCGGTTGGATCGTCCAAGTCTTGAAGGCTCCTATTAATTCTTCCTACAATCCCGGCTGGGAAGTAGGAGTGATTTGAAAGGATGGAGGAGGAACAGCTGGAGGAGGAGAAGTTTCTATGACACTGGGCGTTTTCGCTACAGAAGAAAAGCAAAAAATATTAGTATCTCCCGCAAAGAGAGGAGATAACGGCTCATCGAGTCTTAAGTAATAAGCAACAAGTTCATCAAGCTCGGCCGAAGCAAATGAGTAATCCGCTTAACATGGTTCGACGTTAATATTACCTGAAGAAGTGGGCTTCCTAATGTCAACTTCATAAGCTTGTGCTTCAGTGCTCTCTTCGCCTTCATCTCCACCCTGTGCACTTGTAATCTCAGTTATGACTTTAGCAGGGGGCGGAGAATGGGAACCGGAGCCTGTGATATCAACGTCGGCCGAAATTGGAGGAGGGACAGGGGCAATTAATGGTGTTTCTTTCTCTGGATGCTCCTCTCTCATCGTCCCAGCACGCTCTCTAGCGAACTGCTCTTTTCCTCAGGCAAGGACTGCATGAGTTCCGTCATCCAGATAATGTGCCTCGAGTTCTTCTTCGGCATACCCAACATCTTTAAGCATATCAAGCGCGACTTCCCATACTTCAGCCAAAGTGATTTCATATTTGGGGCCCAAAAATGCGAGACTGCCACGCCCTAGGACACTTTGCAAGTAGAAGTCAAACAATGTCGAACTGACATCGGCTTTAGTGGCTTGATGAGCTTCTTCAGCTGCAATTTTACCGGCAACAGCCTCATCGCGCTCTTTCTCAACCATAGCAAGTTGAGTTTTTAATGTCTCAATTTCGAGGTTCTGGGAGCTGATCTGTTGTCGCAACTGTGCAACTTCAATGCGATAATCTTCTACAACCTTTTCCTGCCACTTGAGTTTATCTTCGGTCTCTCGTTGGCTAGCATGAGCATCCCGCACTTGTTGCTGAAGCACACTTTCCCTTTGAGAATAGGAAGTGGAGGAAGTAGCAAGCTCCTCTTTAAGTTTTCCAACTTCCGCTTCAAGCTTTTCATTATAAGCGGCGATGCTCCTCATCTCTGCGTCATGTTGATCAAGAGTCTTTTGCCATTCGGATTTATCGTTCTCCATGGTCAACATAGCCTCAAGGTTCGCGCGATTCACTCTCTGGAGTTCGTCAACAAGTTTCTGCCAATTCGACATTCTCTTAATATCAAGCTTGACAGCATCAAGATTTCGCAACATGGCTGGTTTGTCGATTGGAACCAGATCAAGATCAAAGCGAACTCCCTTCAAGCACCAGTTTGGAAATCGGCTTTGAAGAGTAGCTAGGCCTGGTCCGACCTGATATGAGGGCCTGCCAATGATCTTCTGAATGTCGGTACGAGCGAGAGCGGGAGATTGAGGAGGCACCAAGCAATGGGCTCTTTAAGAATGTCAGATGATGACTTTTCACCATGCTTGGTCCGTTTGCTCGAATCTTCGGCAACGTGGCTCTTTCCCGTTTGAGGGAATCACCTTCTCTATGGGAAGAGTCGAGCAAAATCATGCAAGTAGTCTCAACAGTTTAAAGATCAAGTTGAAAGGGCAATGAAGTTCTGTCAAAATTCTGAAGTTTTCAAATTGCTCAAGTCTTAGGTCGCATGGTTTGAATTAAAAAGTGCAAGGCATGGCGGTATGCATTTTGACGTTTTCAAATTTCTTGAGTCCTAGGTCACTCACATGACCTAAGGGTTAAGTCGCAAGGCTTCAAATTAAGACAGTGGAAGGTTTGCTCAAGTCCTAGGTCGTTCACGACCTAACAAGTAAGTGAGATTGGTAAAAGCCACAAGAAACTTCTTGGCAGTGCAAAATCATCTAAGTCCTGTCTCGGCCGTGGCCTAAGACCCAAGTCGCAAATATGATAAGTCGCAAGTGGGTTAGGTCGCAAGAAAGTTAAATTAGGTAGTTCGCATCTGAGCCAATAAGCTTAAGGTCGCTTGAGGCTCTTAAACCGGTCGTTCCCAATTCCTCTCTGGCCCGTTTGCTTCTTTCCATTTAACATTCTTTAACCCGCTATCCAATAACCCAATGACTAAGAAACTCTTCGCCTCCTCCAAAGTCCAGAAACCCCATGGAACCCTAGGTCGATTGATTCTTTCAGTAGCCACTAGCAATTTGACGAAGAGTCAAGAGGCGGATTCGAATACCAAATTACATCATAACAACAAAAAATTGTGTGGAAATGGTTATGGGGGAATCGGCGACAAACGCAGCAAACAAATGCTCGAGATTACCTAAATTCGCTGATTGAATCAACGGTTAAGAGAAGAAAAAGATTTTGTGCTAAGTCTCTGAGCTTGAAAGTTTGGTTAATGGCGGCTTGGAACGATAGAACAGAGGAAATGAAGAAGAAGCGAGTTAACAGTTATATAAGATGAAGACAAATGGGTATGCGGGTCAAGTTATCTCTTAGGTCATTATCTTTTAGGTCGGTAACATCTTAGTCGAATTAAGTCGAAGCACACGACCTACGACCTAGGCATGTACTTCGAGGGGCAAGCGTTAACACTGCTTTGAAGATAACCTCACGACCTAAAAAGTTAAACGACTTAACATCTTAATAGATAGCGCGACCTAACACATGAAGTGACTTACAGGGAGCCACGACCTAACGGCTTAAGGATTGGACGACCTAACGGCTTAAGGGCTGGAGGACCTAACTTCTGAAGTGGAGTAGCGACTTAAGAAGGTTAGCGATTTAACAGGTAACGACTTAAAAAGTTACGACCTAACGACCTAAAAAGTACCGCGACCTAACGACTTAAGGGATGGAGTTATCTAACCTCCTACCGACTCAACGACTTATAATGCAAAGCGACCTAGCGACCTAAAAAGGGGAATGACCAAACTATGTGCTCGACCTACAAAGTACAGCGATTTAGCGACCTAAGGAATGAGGCGATCCATGATCTAAAGAGTTAAGTGACAGTATGGTTTAACGACTTAGCTTAAGTCGCTAGATTGGTTGTCTCGGCATTGTGAAGTTACTGGCTACTCCATTAGGTCGCCGCCGACTTACGACCTATGTTAGGTCGCAAGCGACCTAGGCAAACGAAGACAAATCCAATACAGCGTCACTTAGGCCGTGGTTTGTTAACTCGTCCGCGACTTGGGACTTGTGATATGAATCCAGAAGAGCATGCTTATCCCAGTTAAGCCGTGAGCCATGCAAGAGAAGTGAAGCACGACCTACGACCTATCTTAGGTCGGCTACGACCCACGACCTATTTTAGGTTGGTTACTACTTACGACCTGGCATAGAAATTCCTCTATAAATACAGCGCTATCACCAACTTGAGGGGGACTTTTCCGATCATTTTCTTCAAAGCATCGATACTTTGCCATCTTCAAGCCGAGACTTACTCCAACATTCGAAACTCACAAGAAGCTTCAGTCAACTTCAAACAGTGATTCAACATATTCAATCATGAATTCGGAGAACTCTCTTACATCGAAGTTTTTCTAGCTACTTGTCTTTTGAAGTAAATTGTAATTGAAGGAAATTGTAAAGGATTGTAATCATATAAGCAATAAAAAAGGATTGAAGTGGACGTAGGCTTGATTATAAGCCGAACCACTATAAACTCTGTCTCTTACTGCTTTTTCAGTGAATTACTGCTTTTTTTGATTCCCGTGTTAACGGGTGGTGCTTTCATTCAATCTCTATTTGCATCGGGGTGTTAGCGTCTGACTTTTTACGTTAACATAACCATTTCAAATTTTAGATCAAATTTTAGATTCTTAGTTGGTTAAGATGTAACAACCCGGGATTTTAGAGATTACTGTTAATATTAAATTATAATGCAAATTATAATTTAATATTGTGTTTAAAAATGACATGGATAACAAAATGAGGGATTATATTGTTTATTTTATGTAAACAATATCTTGATGAATATAATTTGGGATTTGAAATTTAAATAAGTAATATTATTTTATTTGAAGCATTTTTCAACATTTGATGGTTGAAAAAAAAAAGTGTAAATGAATGAAATAAGGTTTGAAAAACTTTACTTATGGATTTGGATTGAAAACAAATAATTGTTATGGTTTAACTTTAGTTAATCAGTAATATTGGGAATTTATTCCAATGTTGGCCTTTTATTGTAAAATAAAAGGAATAATATGAAAACAAAATAAAATTTGGAAGTGTAATTAGGTTTGGAATGATTTATTAATGTTATAAAAATGTTAAAACAATTTAGTACACTTCGTTAGACTTAAAAATAAATTTTATTTGGTTGAAATGGATGAAAATAGTGATTTTTCACCAAAAATGTGAATATTGGTAAATATTGTTAAAAATTTATGTTATATGGAGAAAAATAATATTTTTATTTGAAAATTAAATTTTTGATGTCACTAACATGTTCCCTTTATTAAAACATGAACAATGCAACTTGTTTCATGTGATTTCGAATTTCTATGCAAAAGTTATGTGTAAATTACTAAAACATATATGCATATTTTCTCTAAGTATTTTAGGTTGGGCTTATAAGGTAAGGTTTGAACCCAAAACCCAACATATGGAGGCTTTTTTTGAGTACTAGTTCGTATTTTTTCTCTCTTTTACTTCTTCTTCTCAAAAGCTTATACAGTAAATAGAAACATGAAAAGCAATGACCTCCTCCAAAAAAAATAATTATATATATATATATATATATATATATATATATATATATATATATTATATTTTCAATCAATTTGCTGCAAATTCAAAAGTAAATCCACCAAATAAAGATTAGAGAAGGATATTTGAAGTAGTTTCTTCCTCAAAGCTTCAATCTTCCAGCTACAAATCTGAGTTTTGCCCTACAAAATCACAAGGTGAGTATCAAAACTCACATTTTCTAGCTTCGATTGAGATTTCAATGTAAGAAATCTCATTTTCGTTTATTGCATGCTCATTTGTAAATTGCTGTCAGTATATTGTGCATAACCTTTTCAATTCTTAACCAAATTCGACGAGTTTAGATGTTCTTGAAAGCTTAGATTATGGGCTACAAGTTTCATGTTTTGTGTTTTCCAAAATTTTGAAGTTTGGTTGCTTAAAATTATGCTTGTTTGTTGCTGTCCCGAGAGCAAATTGACAGCAACAACAATCACAGGCCTAAGTAGTATTTTAGCGATAACTTACTCGTTTCTCATCCGATTTAGGTCAAATTTTATTAATGGAAACTAGATTCAATATGGAATAATTTATCTTCAGGTTATATTTCAATATTTTAACATTTGACTGACCAGAAATAGATTTGAAAACAGAATTATAGTTCTGCCTTTGACATAATTTCCTGAGTTTGAATCTGATATTGTTTGAGCTATATCTTTCTCATTTTAGATCTGAATTCCATGATTTTTAATGTTCCAAAAAACTTAATTCATGTGCTACAACTTTCATGTTTTGAGTTCTCTCTAATTTTGAAGTTAGCTATGTCGAAATTTAATTTTCTTACTGCTAACCCGAGAGCTAATCCAATATTTGCTCTTTCATTGAAGCTGAAACGAATTTGAGCATAACTTATTCGTTTCTTAACCTATTTTGATAATTCTAGATGTTCCCGAAAGCATAATTCATGTAATAAAACTTTCTTGTTTTGTATTTTCTATAATTTTGAGGTTAGATATGTCAAAATTTAATTTTTCTACTGCTAACCCGAGAGCAAAACCAATGTTTGCTCTGTGCTTGAAGCTGAAACGAAATTGGCCATAGCTTCTTTGTTTCTTAGCCGAATTTGATAATTTTGGATGTTTCGGAAAGCTTAGATCATATGCTACAAGTTTTGTTCATTGTGTTTTCTGAAATTTTGAAGTTTGTTTGGTCAAAATTATGTTATATGTTGCTGTCCTGAGAGCAAGATGATAGCAACAAGAAACATTGACCTTAGAATTGTATTAGCCTGTTTCTACTCTTATTCTCTTTTGGTTTTGATGATGTTTTTGAGATTTTTGAGAGCTATGATGCCTATCAATAGGATAGATATATTTGAAGGATTTAAAATTCAAATTTAAATAGAATTTGAATTAATTTTGGGTTAAATTTGAATTGAATTCATATTGAACTCAACTTATCGGTCATGAGTTATCATTCTTGTTTTTCATTATTTTCGAGTACGGTTTTCACTAAACCATTTTTGACGTGATTTTTGAAATAAATGGACATTTCAAATTATTATTATATAGTATTTTAAAATTTCTTTTATAAATAATAATAATAATAATATATATTTATTCCCTATAATAAAGATATTTCAAATATTGGTTTTATTAATCTTTTCGGGAAAATGTTTTAGAAGCTTGTTTTCTCTAGTATACTATTTTAGATATAAAACGTACACTTTTACACTATTCGAACGTATGAGAAAGAGAATTAAACGATTTAGTAAAACACGTGGTATGGGACATGTGGGTTTACTATTTCGGTTGATTCCGGACTTGTACGATCGAATCTATTTGAGATTATTGATTCGTAGATGTTTTGCCATTTTATGGCGTATTTTGAGTTTTATAATTTCTATTTATTGGAATTATCTAAGATGACTAATATTTGGAAAATATTTTGATTTGAGATCTCTTATATAGGAGTATGGTCGATGAGATCCACCACGATGTTTTATTTACTTGCCAATGATATAAGGCAAGTCTGGAGTTTATGATTTCATATTTTGAAATTTATGGTTTATGAGAAACCATCATGATGTTTTCACTTGTCGATGAGATGAGACAAGTTACGATGCCATTTAATACTTATCGATGAGATGAGTCAAGTATGGTGTCTCTTTATCACTCTCCAATAAGATTAGGCGAGATATAATTTTCTCAGTTTTATGATGTTTCTAGTGTGGCATCGACTAACGGGTAGTAAACCGCTAAGTGCGAATGTGTGGTATGGGACACACGTTAACACTTTTCGGGTTTCTATCCATGAGTTTGTGACACATTCATGATGTTTACCTAACAGAACTGCTTTGGGATGTGTTAGCGACCTTATCAGAGCTGACAAAATAGCTTGGAGAGGTGTTAGCGACCTTGTCATGAGGACGAACTGCTTTGGGAGGTGTTAGCGACCTTGTTAGGACTGACAAAATTGCTTGGAGAGGTGTCCCGGACCTTGTCATGAGGGCGAACTGCTTTGGGAGGTGTTAGCGACCTTGTTAGGACTGACAAAATGGCTTGGAGAGGTGTCAACGACCTTGTCATGAGGACGAACTGCTTTGGGAGGTGTTAGAGACCTAGTTATGACTAACAAAATGGCTTGGAGAGGTGTCAGCGACCTTGTCATGAGGACGAACTGCTTTGGGAGGTGTTAGCGACCTTGTTTGAGTTTTGCACGTGCAGCATTTCTTCGACATTACAATCGGGGATTTGGCCAATCCGGATTTTCTGAGTTTTCTGTTTTATTGTGATTTCACCTTTTTAAGATGTTTTATTACATCGAAAGCCTAGTGCTATATGAGATGCTATATATATATATATATGGTGGTTTCAATTGTGATGTTTTGAACTCTTATCGAGTTCCTTTAGTTATGAGTTTTGATAATTTCAGGATTTTATAAGATATTCTCGTTTTTTCCATTTTGGCGAGTTGAGATTGAGATTTATATACATTTATACCGACGAGATGCGGTATAATTGAATTTGATGATTATTCTGTAGTTGAGTTTTGGGATCATCCTATTTAAGAATGTTTTATGTTTTCCATTTTGGCGAGAGTTTGTATTGATGTTTCTCCTTTTAAGGAGATACGGTTCATGGAAACCATGTAGACATTTTGAGATGTCGCCGATGATATAAGGCACTTTTGTTTGATTTGAGTATTGAGTTTGAGTTACCTCCTTCGAGGTATTTGTTCACTTAAGTAGCATTGGTTACTTAAATGTTGAGCTTATGATTTTATCTATTCATTCTTCTCTTTCGAGAAGAAGTATCTTCATGTCTATTCTGCTTCATATTACCGATATTGAGTGATTCGTGTAGCTAGACTGACCAGTGTATTTATACTCGGGTCAAACCAAGTTGTTTCAGTTATCATCTATTGGACTTAGCTTGAAGTTGGAGCTGGATATCAGCTCTCCTGTCTCTTGAGTAATTTCTATTCTTCGGCATACTCCGATATATTTATATTTGTTTCAATGTATATGGTATGGTCGCATACCACCTTTGTTGTATTCATATTGTATTGTACTAAACATGCATCAGTGTATATGTATATACATGATGTTGATTACTGTTCTGTGATGTGCTTTGCATTTAGTTATTGTATTTTGTTCTGATAGATCCGTTAACTACCTATAGTTTTGGATTAAGCATTTACTGGGTATGTCGATCCGCTTGAGTAGAAAAAGAAATTTATATTGCATTTATCGACGCATTCAGTAGATGTTTAAGACAAAATTATAGATAGTCGCCCTCAACCAGCCCTTTTCTCCGCTTTAGTAGACGGAATTACTTGTTAATTCTCTTTACTAAGGTGGGTCTCGGGGTGGGGCGTCACAGCTTGGTATCAGAGCTGTGGTCAGTACAAAGTAGAATAAACACAGAACAATATGTATATCATGATACGTCGAAGTACAATATGAGTGAATCATTATCCTTTATTCGAGCTTATTTTCGAATCGTGCTTTGATTCTTTTACAAATTTTGGGATATGTTGAGATGGAATATGTCTAGGAATATACATTGTATTCCATAGTATTCCATAATTGAGTTTGATGTTATCTTTTCTTATGAATAATCTTCTTTGGGATTATTCTATTCTTATTTTTGTCAATGAGGTGAGTTTCTAGATTGTTCGAGTTTGATTGAGTTTATCGTTCAGTTTCTTTGAGTTATCCTTTTCGGATACTCAATCGGTGTTATCCTTTGTAGCATTACTTTGTTTGAAGTAATGATTTATTGTTTGGGTGCTTCTTCTCCTTCGAGAAGAATATCTTGCTTATCTTTTGTCTTGATGATTTTCGAGTCGTTGGCCTTTAGGAGTTGACAAACACTCCATCTTCTTCTGTTGATTTTATGAATTGCATATTCTAGGAATATCTCGATGCATTCTCTTGATGTTCTTTGGTTTGAGATTTTGAAGCTATATATATATATATATATATATATATATATATATATATATATGAGTTTTAAAAAAGAGAAACTGGAGTTTTGAAATTAAAAAAAAATCAAAGAATATTTTTAGAATATGTTTACATGAGTAGTATTTTTTTATGGAAACAATTTGAGAGTGTTGGGTTGTCCATCAAGTAGTTAATAGTTCTGGTCGATACGTCTGATCAACGTTATCGATAGGAATCTCCTAAATGTTATGATGGGGCAATCAGACACAATGGTTTGTGTTTTAAAAATTGAGATTTTGAAAATAATATTTTGAGATTATATATTAAATTTATTTTTGAATGGTAATTATAGCCATTGATTTTAGAGATGAGTAACTGAGTGGCGAGGCAATTTTGATCGTTCGATTGACTCTGCAGCCAACGAATATATCTATGTCTTAGAGGTTCAATGGTGAGGCAATGCCATTTATTTATTTACTTATTTACTTTGAGCTATATTTTATTGAAAGTATATTTTGAGATTTTAGAATCTATATTATATACATTACATGTTTTAAGAGAAGAGTTATCAAAGGATTTGAAGATTGTTTTTAAACGATTTAAGTGGTTTAACAAAAAGAGTAAAGAGAATTTAAACCCTTAATTAAATTTGAAGAAAATTATTATGGATTTACAAAATTCTTTGAAAATTAATTCCGACGTAAGAGAAGAAATTTGGACTTTTAATTTGAGTTTTAAATTACTTACTAAGTAATATAGTAAAGAGTTGGAAATTTTCAAATGTAGAAAATTGAGATTTAAAATTTAAAAAGATGTTGCGATTTAAAAAATTATAAATATCTTGGATTGAAAATAATTTGAGCCTATATTCTTGTTCTTGAGTTCACTCTATTCTTGTGCTATTGATAACGATGTGCATTTTCGCGGTCGTTCGAATTTGGTGGCCTCGTGAGAAGCCAATTTTTTGTGATTTATCAATCTTGTCTATTGTGCCTATCATGTAGTGAGAATGTTCTTTCCGTCTTATTATGCGAAAAATTGTGTCGATAATCATTTTTGTTGCTTAGAGTTCAGGTTTGAACGAGTTTGATCCCGACTCTATTTGCAGAGCTTTGAGAAATCTATCGTATTTGATAGATTATTTGTTGAGCTTTTTACTGAGTATTGATTCGAAGAAGGGATATCTTCGAAATTCTTTCGAGTTGTTTGGAAAATTCGATGGTTTTCTAATCACTATATTGGCATATGATGGACCATTGGATTAACCAAGGGAGTTTTTCCTTCTTTCTCTCTACCATTCTATGTTGAGAGCATGAATAGTTTGGGTTTCGAGCTTGTCTACCACCTTTGTAGATTGAATTTTTGTGTTGTTTATAGTCTTTTTCCACTAGAAATTGCGAGTACGCAATTTCGTTAAGGAGGGGAGTCTGTAACAACCCGGGATTTTAGAGATTACTCTTAATATTAAATTATAATGCAAATTATAGTTTAATATTGTGTTTAAAAATGTTTTGGATAACAAAATGAGGGATTATATTGTTTATTTTATATAAACAATATCTTGATGAATATAATTTGGGATTTGAAATTTAAATAAGTAACATTATTTTATTTGAAGCATTTTTCAACATTCGATGGTTGAAAAAAAGTGTAAATGAATGAAATAAAGTTTGAAAAACTTTATTTATGGATTTGGATTGAAAATAAATAATTGTTATGGTTTAACTTTAGTTAATCAGTCATATTGGAAATTTATTCCAATGTTAGCATTTATTGTAAAATAAAAGGAATAATATGAAAATAAAATAAAATTTGGAAGTGTAATTAGGTTTGGAATGATGTATTAATGTTATGAAAATGTTAAAACATTTTAGTACACTTCATTAGACTTAAAAATAAATTTTATTTGGTTGAAATGGATGAAAATAGTGATTTTTCACCAAAAATGTGAATATTGGTAAATATTGTTAAAAATTTATATTATATGGAGAAAAATAATATTTTTATTTGAAAAATTAAATTTTTGATGTAACTAACATGTTCCCTTTATTAAAACATGAACAATGCAACTTGTTTCATGTGATTTGGAGATTCTATGCAAAAGTTATGTGTAAATTACTAAAACATATATGCATATTTTCTCTAAGTATTTTAGGTTGGGCTTATTGGGTAAGGTTTGAACCCAAAACCCAACATATGGAGGCTTTTGTTGAGTACTAGTACGTATTTTTTTTCCCTTTTACTTCTTCTTCTCAAAAGCTTATACAGTAAATATGAACATGAAAAGCAATGACCTCCTCAAAATATATACATATACATACATACATATACATATACATATACATATACATATATATATATATATATATATTATATTTTCAATCAATTTGCTGCAAATTCAAAAGTAAATCCACCAAATAAAGATTAGAGAAGGATATTTGAAGTAGTTTCTTCCTCAAAGCTTCAATCTTCCAGCTACAAATCTGAGTTTTGCCCTACAAAATCACAAGGCGAGTATCAAAACTCACATTTTCTAGCTTTGATTGAGATTTCAATGTAAGAAATCTCATTTTCGTTTATTGCGTGTTCATTTGTAAATTGCTGTCAGTATATTGTACATAACTTTTTCAAATCTTAATCAAATTCGATGAATTTAGATGTTCTAGAAATCTTAGATTACAAGTTTCATGTTTTGTGTTTTTCAAAATTTTGACGTTTGTTTGCTTAAAATTATGCTTGTTTGTTGCTGTCCCAAGAGCAAATTGACAGCAACAACAATCACAGGCCTAAGTTGTATTTTAGCGATAAGTTACTCGCTTCTCATCCGATTTAGGTCAAACTTTTTTTGATGGAAACTAGACTCAATAAGGAATAATTTATCTTCAGGTTATGTTTCAATATTTTAAAATTTGACTGACCTGAAATAGATTTGAAACATAAGTATAGTTCTGCCTTTGACATAATTTCTTGAGTTTGAATCTGATATTGTTTGAGCTATATCTTTCTCATTTTAGATCGGAATTCCATGAATTTTAATATTCCAAAAAGCATAATTCATGTTCTAAAACTTTCATGTTTTGAGTTCTCTCTAATTTTGAAGTTATCTATGTCAAAATTTAATTTTTTTACTGCTAACCCGAGAGCAAATCCAATATTTGCTCTGTCATTGAAGCTGAAACGAATTTGAGCATAACTTGTTCGGTTCTTAACCGATTTTGATAATTCTAGTTGTTCCGGAAAGCATAATTCATGTACTACAACTTTTATGTTTTGTATTTTCTGTAATTTTGAGGTTAGATATGTCAAAATTTAATTTTTCTAATGCTAACCCGAGAGCAAAACCAATGTTTGCTCTGTGCTTGAAGCTGAAACAAAATTGGCCATAACTTCTTCGTTTCTTAGCCGAATTTGATAATTTTGGATGTTTCGAAAAGCTTAGATCATATGCTACAAGTGTTTTTCATTGTGTTTTTTGAAATTTTGAAGTTTGTTTGGTCAAAATTATATTATATTTTGTTGTCCTGAGAGCAAGATGATAGCAACAAGAAACATTGACCTTAGAATTGTATTAGCCCGTTTCTACTCTTATTCTCTTTTGGTTTTGATGATGTTTTTGAGATTTTTGAGAGCTATGATGCCTATCAATAGGCTAAATATATTTGAAGGATTTAAAATTCAAATTTAAATAGAATTTGAATTGATTTCGGGTTAAATTTGAATTGAATTCATATTGAACTCAAGTTATCGGTCTTGAGTTATCTTTCTTGTTTTTCATTATTTTCGAGTATGGTTTTCACTAAACCATTTTTGTAGTGATTTTTGAAATAAATGGACATTTCAAATTATTATTATATTGTATTTTAAAATTACTTTTATAAATAACAATAATAATAATAATAATAATAATAATAATAATATATTTATTCCCTATAATAAAGGAATTTCAAATATCGGTTTTATTAAGCTTTTCGGGAAATTATTTTAGAAGCTTGTTATCTCTAGTATACTATTTTAGATATAAAACATACACTTTTATACTATTCGAACGTATGAGAAAGAGAATTAAAGGATTTAGTAAAACACGTGGCATGGGACATGTGGGTTTAATATTTCGGTTAATTCCGGACTTGTACGATCGAAGCTATTTGAGATTATTGATCCTTAGATGTTTTGCCATTTTATGGCGTATTTTGAGTTTTATAATTTCTATTTATTGGAATTATCTAAGATGACTAATATTTGGCAAATATTTTGGTTTGAGAACTCTTATATAGGAGTATGGTCGATGAGATCCGCCACGATGTTTTATTTACTTGCCAATGATATAAGGCAAGTCTGGAGTTTATGATTTCATATTTTGAGATTTATGGTTTATGAGAAACCATCATGATGTTTTCACTTGTCGATGAGATGAGACAAGTTACGATGCCATTTAATACTTGTCGATGAGATGAGTCAAGTATGGTGTCTCTTTATCACTCGCCAATAAGATTAGGCGAGATATAATTTTCTG